>OY804586.1:18614832-19814832 GCA_963680875.1 Bathymodiolus brooksi
ACGAAACTACACAAACCGAGCAAATACACAGCGACGACCAAAACCCTCCACAAACCAAAAACAGACGACAGTAACTACACAACAGACGAATCTACACAAACCGAGCAGATACACAGCCGACGACCAAAACCCTCCACAAACCAACAACAGACGACAGTAACTACACAAACGAGCAGATACACAGCGACGACCAAAACCCTCCACAAACCAACAACAGACGACAGTAACTACACAACAGACGAAACTACACAAACCGAGCAGATACACAGCGACGACCAAAACCCTCCACAAACCAACAACAGACGACAGTAACTACACAAACGGAGCAGATACACAGCGACGACCAAAACCCTCCACAAACCAACAACAGACGACAGTAACTACACAAACCGAGCAGATACACAGCGACGATCAAAACCCTCCACAAACCAACAACAGACGACAGTAACTACACAACAGACGAAACTACACAAACCGAGCAGATACACAGCGACGACCAAAACCCTCCACAAACCAACAACAGACGACAGTAACTACACAAACCGAGCAGATACACAGCGACGACCAAAACCCTCCACAAACCAACAACAGACGACAGTAACTACACAACAGACGAAACTACACAAACCGAGCAGATACACAGCGACGATCAAAACCCTCCACAAACCAACAACAGACGACAGTAACTACACAAACCGAGCAGATACACAGCGACGTTCAAAACCCTCCACAAACCAACAACAGACGACAGTAACTACACAAACCGAGCAGATACACAGCGACGACCAAAAACCCTCCACAAACCAACAACAGACGACAGTAACTACACAACAGACGAAACTACACAAACCGAGCAGATACACAGCGACGATCAAAACCCTCCACAAACCAACAACAGACGACAGTAACTACACAAACCGAGCAGATACACAGCGACGTTCAAAACCCTCCACAAACCAACAACAGACGACAGTAACTACACAACAGACGAAACTACACAAACCGAGCAGATACACAGCGACGATCAAAACCCTCCACAAACCAACAACAGACGACAGTAACTACACAAACCGAGCAGATACACAGCGACGACCAAAACCCTCCACAAACCAACAACAGACGACAGTAACTACACAAACGGAGCAGATACACAGCGACGACCAAAACCCTCCACAAACCAACAACAGACGACAGTAACTACACAAACCGAGCAGATACACAGCGACGATCAAAACCCTCCACAAACCAACAACAGACGACAGTAACTACACAACAGACGAAACTACACAAACCGAGCAGATACACAGCGACGACCAAAACCCTCCACAAACCAACAACAGACGACAGTAACTACACAAACCGAGCAGATACACAGCGACGACCAAAACCCTCCACAAACCAACAACAGACGACAGTAACTACACAACAGACGAAACTACACAAACCGAGCAGATACACAGCGACGATCAAAACCCTCCACAAACCAACAACAGACGACAGTAACTACACAAACCGAGCAGATACACAGCGACGTTCAAAACCCTCCACAAACCAACAACAGACGACAGTAACTACACAAACCGAGCAGATACACAGCGACGATCAAAACCCTCCACAAACCAACAACAGACGACAGTAACTACACAACAGACGAAACTACACAAACCGAGCAGATACACAGCGACGACCAAAACCCTCCACAAACCAACAACAGACGACAGTAACTACACAACAGACGAAACTACACAAACCGAGCAGATACACAGCGACGACCAAAACCCTCCACAAACCAACAACAGACGACAGTAACTACACAAACCGAGCAGATACACAGCGACGACCAAAAACCCTCCACAAACCAACAACAGACGACAGTAACTACACAACAGACGAAACTACACAAACCGAGCAGATACACAGCGACGATCAAAACCCTCCACAAACCAACAACAGACGACAGTAACTACACAAACCGAGCAGATACACAGCGACGTTCAAAACCCTCCACAAACCAACAACAGACGACAGTAACTACACAACGGACGAAACTACACAAACCGAGCAGATACACAGCGACGACCAAAACCCTCCACAAACCAACAACAGACGACAGTAACTACACAAACGGAGCAGATACACAGCGACGACCAAAACCCTCCACAAACCAACAACAGACGACAGTAACTACACAAACCGAGCAGATACACAGCGACGATCAAAACCCTCCACAAACCAACAACAGACGACAGTAACTACACAACAGACGAAACTACACAAACCGAGCAGATACACAGCGACGACCAAAACCCTCCACAAACCAACAACAGACGACAGTAACTACACAAACCGAGCAGATACACAGCGACGACCAAAAACCCTCCACAAACCAACAACAGACGACAGTAACTACACAACAGACGAAACTACACAAACCGAGCAGATACACAGCGACGACCAAAACCCTCCACAAACCAACAACAGACGACAGTAACTACACAAACGGAGCAGATACACAGCGACGACCAAAACCCTCCACAAACCAACAACAGACGACAGTAACTACACAAACCGAGCAGATACACAGCGACGATCAAAACCCTCCACAAACCAACAACAGACGACAGTAACTACACAACAGACGAAACTACACAAACCGAGCAGATACACAGCGACGACCAAAACCCTCCACAAACCAACAACAGACGACAGTAACTACACAAACCGAGCAGATACACAGCGACGACCAAAAACCCTCCACAAACCAACAACAGACGACAGTAACTACACAACAGACGAAACTACACAAACCGAGCAGATACACAGCGACGATCAAAACCCTCCACAAACCAACAACAGACGACAGTAACTACACAAACCGAGCAGATACACAGCGACGTTCAAAACCCTCCACAAACCAACAACAGACGACAGTAACTACACAAACCGAGCAGATACACAGCGACGACCAAAACCCTCCACAAACCAACAACAGACGACAGTAACTACACAACAGACGAAACTACACAAACCGAGCAGATACACAGCGACGATCAAAACCCTCCACAAACCAACAACAGACGACAGTAACTACACAAACCGAGCAGATACACAGCGACGATCAAAACCCTCCACAAACCAACAACAGACGACAGTAACTACACAACAGACGAAACTACACAAACCGAGCAGATACACAGCGACGACCAAAACCCTCCACAAACCAACAACAGACGACAGTAACTACACAAACGGAGCAGATACACAGCGACGACCAAAACCCTCCACAAACCAACAACAGACGACAGTAACTACACAAACCGAGCAGATACACAGCGACGATCAAAACCCTCCACAAACCAACAACAGACGACAGTAACTACACAACAGACGAAACTACACAAACCGAGCAGATACACAGCGACGACCAAAACCCTCCACAAACCAACAACAGACGACAGTAACTACACAAACCGAGCAGATACACAGCGACGACCAAAAACCCTCCACAAACCAACAACAGACGACAGTAACTACACAACAGACGAAACTACACAAACCGAGCAGATACACAGCGACGATCAAAACCCTCCACAAACCAACAACAGACGACAGTAACTACACAACAGACGAAACTACACAAACCGAGCAGATACACAGCGACGATCAAAACCCTCCACAAACCAACAACAGACGACAGTAACTACACAACAGACGAAACTACACAAACCGAGCAGATACACAGCGACGATCAAAACCCTCCACAAACCAACAACAGACGACAGTAACTACACAAACCGAGCAGATACACAGCGACGTTCAAAACCCTCCACAAACCAACAACAGACGACAGTAACTACACAACAGACGAAACTACACAAACCGAGCAGATACACAGCGACGACCAAAACCCTCCACAAACCAACAACAGACGACAGTAACTACACAAACCGAGCAGATACACAGCGACGATCAAAACCCTCCACAAACCAACAACAGACGACAGTAACTACACAACAGACGAAACTACACAAACCGAGCAGATACACAGCGACGACCAAAACCCTCCACAAACCAACAACAGACGACAGTAACTACACAAACCGAGCAGATACACAGCGACGACCAAAAACCCTCCACAAACCAACAACAGACGACAGTAACTACACAACAGACGAAACTACACAAACCGAGCAGATACACAGCGACGATCAAAACCCTCCACAAACCAACAACAGACGACAGTAACTACACAAACCGAGCAGATACACAGCGACGACCAAAACCCTCCACAAACCAACAACAGACGACAGTAACTACACAAACCGAGCAGATACACAGCGACGACCAAAACCCTCCACAAACCAACAACAGACGACAGTAACTACACAACAGACGAAACTACACAAACCGAGCAGATACACAGCGACGACCAAAACCCTCCACAAACCAACAACAGACGACAGTAACTACACAAACCGAGCAGATACACAGCGACGTTCAAAACCCTCCACAAACCAACAACAGACGACAGTAACTACACAACAGACGAAACTACACAAACCGAGCAGATACACAGCGACGACCAAAACCCTCCACAAACCAACAACAGACGACAGTAACTACACAAACACGAGAGCAGATACACAGCGACGACCAAAACCCTCCACAAACCAACAACAGACGACAGTAACTACACAAACCGAGCAGATACACAGCGACGATCAAAACCCTCCACAAACCAACAACAGACGACAGTAACTACACAACAGACGAAACTACACAAACCGAGCAGATACACAGCGACGACCAAAACCCTCCACAAACCAACAACAGACGACAGTAACTACACAAACCGAGCAGATACACAGCGACGACCAAAATCCCTCCACAAACCAACAACAGACGACAGTAACTACACAACAGACGAAACTACACAAACCGAGCAGATACACAGCGACGATCAAAACCCTCCACAAACCAACAACAGACGACAGTAACTACACAAACCGAGCAGATACACAGCGACGTTCAAAACCCTCCACAAACCAACAACAGACGACAGTAACTACACAAACCGAGCAGATACACAGCGACGATCAAAACCCTCCACAAACCAACAACAGACGACAGTAACTACACAACAGACGAAACTACACAAACCGAGCAGATACACAGCGACGACCAAAACCCTCCACAAACCAACAACAGACGACAGTAACTACACAACAGACGAAACTACACAAACCGAGCAGATACACAGCGACGACCAAAACCCTCCACAAACCAACAACAGACGACAGTAACTACACAAACCGAGCAGATACACAGCGACGACCAAAACCCTCCACAAACCAACAACAGACGACAGTAACTACACAACAGACGAAACTACACAAACCGAGCAGATACACAGCGACGATCAAAACCCTCCACAAACCAACAACAGACGACAGTAACTACACAAACCGAGCAGATACACAGCGACGTTCAAAACCCTCCACAAACCAACAACAGACGACAGTAACTACACAACAGACGAAACTACACAAACCGAGCAGATACACAGCGACGACCAAAACCCTCCACAAACCAACAACAGACGACAGTAACTACACAAACGGAGCAGATACACAGCGACGACCAAAACCCTCCACAAACCAACAACAGACGACAGTAACTACACAAACCGAGCAGATACACAGCGACGATCAAAACCCTCCACAAACCAACAACAGACGACAGTAACTACACAACAGACGAAACTACACAAACCGAGCAGATACACAGCGACGACCAAAACCCTCCACAAACCAACAACAGACGACAGTAACTACACAAACCGAGCAGATACACAGCGACGACCAAAAACCCTCCACAAACCAACAACAGACGACAGTAACTACACAACAGACGAAACTACACAAACCGAGCAGATACACAGCGACGATCAAAACCCTCCACAAACCAACAACAGACGACAGTAACTACACAAACCGAGCAGATACACAGCGACGTTCAAAACCCTCCACAAACCAACAACAGACGACAGTAACTACACAAACCGAGCAGATACACAGCGACGACCAAAACCCTCCACAAACCAACAACAGACGACAGTAACTACACAACAGACGAAACTACACAAACCGAGCAGATACACAGCGACGACCAAAACCCTCCACAAACCAACAACAGACGACAGTAACTACACAACAGACGAAACTACACAAACCGAGCAGATACACAGCGACGACCAAAACCCTCCACAAACCAACAACAGACGACAGTAACTACACAACAGACGAATCTACACAAACCGAGCAGATACACAGCGACGACCAAAACCCTCCACAAACCAACAACAGACGACAGTAACTACACAAACCGAGCAGATACACAGCGACGACCAAAACCCTCCACAAACCAACAACAGACGACAGTAACTACACAACAGACGAAACTACACAAACCGAGCAGATACACAGCGACGACCAAAACCCTCCACAAACCAACAACAGACGACAGTAACTACACAAACGGAGCAGATACACAGCGACGACCAAAACCCTCCACAAACCAACAACAGACGACAGTAACTACACAAACCGAGCAGATACACAGCGACGATCAAAACCCTCCACAAACCAACAACAGACGACAGTAACTACACAACAGACGAAACTACACAAACCGAGCAGATACACAGCGACGACCAAAACCCTCCACAAACCAACAACAGACGACAGTAACTACACAAACCGAGCAGATACACAGCGACGACCAAACCCTCCACAAACCAACAACAGACGACAGTAACTACACAACAGACGAAACTACACAAACCGAGCAGATACACAGCGACGATCAAAACCCTCCACAAACCAACAACAGACGACAGTAACTACACAAACCGAGCAGATACACAGCGACGTTCAAAACCCTCCACAAACCAACAACAGACGACAGTAACTACACAAACCGAGCAGATACACAGCGACGATCAAAAACCCTCCACAAACCAACAACAGACGACAGTAACTACACAACAGACGAAACTACACAAACCGAGCAGATACACAGCGACGATCAAAACCCTCCACAAACCAACAACAGACGACAGTAACTACACAAACCGAGCAGATACACAGCGACGTTCAAAACCCTCCACAAACCAACAACAGACGACAGTAACTACACAACAGACGAAACTACACAAACCGAGCAGATACACAGCGACGACCAAAACCCTCCACAAACCAACAACAGACGACAGTAACTACACAAACGGAGCAGATACACAGCGACGACCAAAACCCTCCACAAACCAACAACAGACGACAGTAACTACACAAACCGAGCAGATACACAGCGACGATCAAAACCCTCCACAAACCAACAACAGACGACAGTAACTACACAACAGACGAAACTACACAAACCGAGCAGATACACAGCGACGACCAAAACCCTCCACAAACCAACAACAGACGACAGTAACTACACAAACCGAGCAGATACACAGCGACGACCAAAAACCCTCCACAAACCAACAACAGACGACAGTAACTACACAACAGACGAAACTACACAAACCGAGCAGATACACAGCGACGATCAAAACCCTCCACAAACCAACAACAGACGACAGTAACTACACAAACCGAGCAGATACACAGCGACGTTCAAAACCCTCCACAAACCAACAACAGACGACAGTAACTACACAAACCGAGCAGATACACAGCGACGATCAAAACCCTCCACAAACCAACAACAGACGACAGTAACTACACAACAGACGAAACTACACAAACCGAGCAGATACACAGCGACGACCAAAACCCTCCACAAACCAACAACAGACGACAGTAACTACACAACAGACGAAACTACACAAACCGAGCAGATACACAGCGACGACCGAAACCCTCCACAAACCAACAACAGACGACAGTAACTACACAACAGACGAATCTACACAAACCGAGCAGATACACAGCGACGACCAAAACCCTCCACAAACCAACAACAGACGACAGTAACTACACAAACCGAGCAGATACACAGCGACGATCAAAACCCTCCACAAACCAACAACAGACGACAGTAACTACACAACAGACGAAACTACACAAACCGAGCAGATACACAGCGACGACCAAAACCCTCCACAAACCAACAACAGACGACAGTAACTACACAACAGACGAAACTACACAAACCGAGCAGATACACAGCGACGACCAAAACCCTCCACAAACCAACAACAGACGACAGTAACTACACAACAGACGAATCTACACAAACCGAGCAGATACACAGCGACGACCAAAACCCTCCACAAACCAACAACAGACGACAGTAACTACACAAACGGAGCAGATACACAGCGACGACCAAAACCCTCCACAAACCAACAACAGACGACAGTAACTACACAACAGACGAAACTACACAAACCGAGCAGATACACAGCGACGACCAAAACCCTCCACAAACCAACAACAGACGACAGTAACTACACAAACGGAGCAGATACACAGCGACGACCAAAACCCTCCACAAACCAACAACAGACGACAGTAACTACACAAACCGAGCAGATACACAGCGACGATCAAAACCCTCCACAAACCAACAACAGACGACACTAACTACACAACAGACGAAACTACACAAACCGAGCAGATACACAGCGACGACCAAAACCCTCCACAAACCAACAACAGACGACAGTAACTACACAAACCGAGCAGATACACAGCGACGACCAAAAACCCTCCACAAACCAACAACAGACGACAGTAACTACACAACAGACGAAACTACACAAACCGAGCAGATACACAGCGACGATCAAAACCCTCCACAAACCAACAACAGACGACAGTAACTACACAAACCGAGCAGATACACAGCGACGTTCAAAACCCTCCACAAACCAACAACAGACGACAGTAACTACACAAACCGAGCAGATACACAGCGACGACCAAAAACCCTCCACAAACCAACAACAGACGACAGTAACTACACAACAGACGAAACTACACAAACCGAGCAGATACACAGCGACGTTCAAAACCCTCCACAAACCAACAACAGACGACAGTAACTACACAACAGACGAAACTACACAAACCGAGCAGATACACAGCGACGACCAAAACCCTCCACAAACCAACAACAGACGACAGTAACTACACAAACGGAGCAGATACACAGCGACGACCAAAACCCTCCACAAACCAACAACAGACGACAGTAACTACACAAACCGAGCAGATACACAGCGACGATCAAAACCCTCCACAAACCAACAACAGACGACAGTTACTACACAACAGACGAAACTACACAAACCCAGCAGATACACAGCGACGACCAAAACCCTCCACAAACCAACAACAGACGACAGTAACTACACAAACCGAGCAGATACACAGCGACGACCAAAAACCCTCCACAAACCAACAACAGACGACAGTAACTACACAACAGACGAAACTACACAAACCGAGCAGATACACAGCGACGACCAAAACCCTCCACAAACCAACAACAGACGACAGTAACTACACAACAGACGAATCTACACAAACCGAGCAGATACACAGCGACGACCAAAACCCTCCACAAACCAACAACAGACGACAGTAACTACACAAACCGAGCAGATACACAGCGACGTTCAAAACCCTCCACAAACCAACAACAGACGACAGTAACTACACAAACCGAGCAGATACACAGCGACGATCAAAACCCTCCACAAACCAACAACAGACGACAGTAACTACACAACAGACGAAACTACACAAACCGAGCAGATACACAGCGACGATCAAAACCCTCCACAAACCAACAACAGACGACAGTAACTACACAAACCGAGCAGATACACAGCGACGTTCAAAACCCTCCACAAACCAACAACAGACGACAGTAACTACACAAACCGAGCAGATACACAGCGACGACCAAAAACCCTCCACAAACCAACAACAGACGACAGTAACTACACAACAGACGAAACTACACAAACCGAGCAGATACACAGCGACGATCAAAACCCTCCACAAACCAACAACAGACGACAGTAACTACACAAACCGAGCAGATACACAGCGACGACCAAAACCCTCCACAAACCAACAACAGACGACAGTAACTACACAACAGACGAAACTACACAAACCGAGCAGATACACAGCGACGACCAAAACCCTCCACAAACCAACAACAGACGACAGTAACTACACAACAGACGAATCTACACAAACCGAGCAGATACACAGCGACGACCAAAACCCTCCACAAACCAACAACAGACGACAGTAACTACACAAACGGAGCAGATACACAGCGACGACCAAAACCCTCCACAAACCAACAACAGACGACAGTAACTACACAAACCGAGCAGATACACAGCGACGATCAAAACCCTCCACAAACCAACAACAGACGACAGTAACTACACAACAGACGAAACTACACAAACCGAGCAGATACACAGCGACGACCAAAACCCTCCACAAACCAACAACAGACGACAGTAACTACACAAACCGAGCAGATACACAGCGACGACCAAAAACCCTCCACAAACCAACAACAGACGACAGTAACTACACAACAGACGAAACTACACAAACCGAGCAGATACACAGCGACGATCAAAACCCTCCACAAACCAACAACAGACGACAGTAACTACACAAACCGAGCAGATACACAGCGACGTTCAAAACCCTCCACAAACCAACAACAGACGACAGTAACAACACAAACCGAGCAGATACACAGCGACGATCAAAACCCTCCACAAACCAACAACAGACGACAGTAACTACACAACAGACGAAACTACACAAACCGAGCAGATACACAGCGACGACCAAAACCCTCCACAAACCAACAACAGACGACAGTAACTACACAACAGACGAAACTACACAAACCGAGCAGATACACAGCGACGACCAAAACCCTCCACAAACCAACAACAGACGACAGTAACTACACAACAGACGAATCTACACAAACCGAGCAGATACACAGCGACGACCAAAACCCTCCACAAACCAACAACAGACGACAGTAACTACACAAACGGAGCAGATACACAGCGACGACCAAAACCCTCCACAAACCAACAACAGACGACAGTAACTACACAACAGACGAAACTACACAAACCGAGCAGATACACAGCGACGACCAAAACCCTCCACGAACCAACAACAGACGACAGTAACTACACAAACGGAGCAGATACACAGCGACGACCAAAACCCTCCACAAACCAACAACAGACGACAGTAACTACACAAACCGAGCAGATACACAGCGACGATCAAAACCCTCCACAAACCAACAACAGACGACAGTAACTACACAACAGACGAAACTACACAAACCAAGCAGATACACAGCGACGACCAAAACCCTCCACAAACCAACAACAGACGACAGTAACTACACAAACCGAGCAGATACACAGCGACGACCAAAAACCCTCCACAAACCAACAACAGACGACAGTAACTACACAACAGACGAAACTACACAAACCGAGCAGATACACAGCGACGATCAAAACCCTCCACAAACCAACAACAGACGACAGTAACTACACAAACCGAGCAGATACACAGCGACGTTCAAAACCCTCCACAAACCAACAACAGACGACAGTAACTACACAACAGACGAAACTACACAAACCGAGCAGATACACAGCGACGACCAAAACCCTCCACAAACCAACAACAGACGACAGTAACTACACAAACCGAGCAGATACACAGCGACGACCAAAAACCCTCCACAAACCAACAACAGACGACAGTAACTACACAACAGACGAAACAACACAAACCGAGCAGATACACAGCGACGATCAAAACCCTCCACAAACCAACAACAGACGACAGTAACTACACAAACGGAGCAGATACACAGCGACGACCAAAACCCTCCACAAACCAACAACAGACGACAGTAACTACACAAACCGAGCAGATACACAGCGACGATCAAAACCCTCCACAAACCAATAACAGACGACAGTAACTACACAACAGACGAAACTACACAAACCGAGCAGATACACAGCGACGACCAAAACCCTCCACAAACCAACAACAGACGACAGTAACTACACAAACCGAGCAGATACACAGCGACGACCAAAAACCCTCCACAAACCAACAACAGACGACAGTAACTACACAACAGACGAAACTACACAAACCGAGCAGATACACAGCGACGACCAAAACCCTCCACAAACCAACAACAGACGACAGTAACTACACAAACGGAGCAGATACACAGCGACGACCAAAACCCTCCACAAACCAACAACAGACGACAGTAACTACACAAACCGAGCAGATACACAGCGACGATCAAAACCCTCCACAAACCAACAACAGACGACAGTAACTACACAACAGACGAAACTACACAAACCGAGCAGATACACAGCGACGATCAAAACCCTCCACAAACCAACAACAGACGACAGTAACTACACAAACCGAGCAGATACACAGCGACGTTCAAAACCCTCCACAAACCAACAACAGACGACAGTAACTACACAACAGACGAAACTACACAAACCGAGCAGATACACAGCGACGACCAAAACCCTCCACAAACCAACAACAGACGACAGTAACTACACAAACGGAGCAGATACACAGCGACGACCAAAACCCTCCACAAACCAACAACAGACGACAGTAACTACACAAACCGAGCAGATACACAGCGACGACCAAAAACCCTCCACAAACCAACAACAGACGACAGTAACTACACAACAGACGAAACTACACAAACCGAGCAGATACACAGCGACGATCAAAACCCTCCACAAACCAACAACAGACGACAGTAACTACACAAACCGAGCAGATACACAGCGACGTTCAAAACCCTCCACAAACCAACAACAGACGACAGTAACTACACAAACCGAGCAGATACACAGCGACGATCAAAACCCTCCACAAACCAACAACAGACGACAGTAACTACACAAACCGAGCAGATACACAGCGACGACCAAAACCCTCCACAAACTAATAACAGACGACAGTAACTACACAACAGACGAAACTACACAAACCGAGCAGATACACAGCGACGACCAAAACCCTCCACAAACCAACAACAGACGACAGTAACTACACAAACCGAGCAGATACACAGCGACGACCAAAACCCTCCACAAACTAATAACAGACGACAGTAACTACACAACAGACGAAACTACACAAACCGAGCAGATACACAGCGACGACCAAAACCCTCCACAAACCAACAACAGACGACAGTAACTACACAACAGACGAAACTACACAAACCGAGCAGATACACAGCGACGATCAAAGCACTCCACAAACCAACAACAGACGACAGTAACTACACAAACCGAGCAGATACACAGCGACGAACAAAACCCTCCACAAACCAACAACAGACGACAGTAACTACACAAACCGAGCAGATACACAGCGACGACCAAAACCCTCCACAAACCAACAACAGACGACAGTAACTACACAACAGATGAAACTACACAAACCGAGCAGATACACAGCGACGACCAAAACCCTCCACAAACCAACAACAGACGACAGTAACTACACAAACCGAGCAGATACACAGCGACGACCAAAACCCTCCACAAACCAACAACAGACGACAGTAACTACACAACAGACGAAACTACACAAACCGAGCAGATACACAGCGACGACCAAAACCCTCCACAAACCAACAACAGACGACAGTAACTACACAAACGGAGCAGATACACAGCGACGACCAAAACCCTCCACAAACCAACAACAGACGACAGTACCTACACAACAGACGAAACTACACAAACCGAGCAGATACACAGCGACGACCAAAACCCTCCACAAACCAACAACAGACGACAGTAACTACACAAACGGAGCAGATACACAGCGACGACCAAAACCCTCCACAAACCAACAACAGACGACAGTAACTACACAAACCGAGCAGATACACAGCGACGATCAAAACCCTCCACAAACCAACAACAGACGACAGTAACTACACAACAGACGAAACTACACAAACCGAGCAGATACACAGCGACGACCAAAACCCTCCACAAACCAACAACAGACGACAGTAACTACACAAACCGAGCAGATACACAGCGACGACCAAAACCCTCCACAAACCAACAACAGACGACAGTAACTACACAACAGACGAAACTACACAAACCGAGCAGATACACAGCGACGATCAAAACCCTCCACAAACCAACAACAGACGACAGTAACTACACAAACCGAGCAGATACACAGCGACGACCAAAACCCTCCACAAACCAACAACAGACGACAGTAACTACACAAACGGAGCAGATACACAGCGACGACCAAAACCCTCCACAAACCAACAACAGACGACAGTAACTACACAAACCGAGCAGATACACAGCGACGATCAAAACCCTCCACAAACCAACAACAGACGACAGTAACTACACAACAGACGAAACTACACAAACCGAGCAGATACACAGCGACGACCAAAACCCTCCACAAACCAACAACAGACGACAGTAACTACACAAACCGAGCAGATACACAGCGACGACCAAAAACCCTCCACAAACCAACAACAGACGACAGTAACTACACAACAGACGAAACTACACAAACCGAGCAGATACACAGCGACGACCAAAACCCTCCACAAACCAACAACAGACGACAGTAACTACACAAACGGAGCAGATACACAGCGACGACCAAAACCCTCCACAAACCAACAACAGACGACAGTAACTACACAAACCGAGCAGATACACAGCGACGATCAAAACCCTCCACAAACCAACAACAGACGACAGTAACTACACAACAGACGAAACTACACAAACCGAGCAGATACACAGCGACGATCAAAACCCTCCACAAACCAACAACAGACGACAGTAACTACACAAACCGAGCAGATACACAGCGACGTTCAAAACCCTCCACAAACCAACAACAGACGACAGTAACTACACAACAGACGAAACTACACAAACCGAGCAGATACACAGCGACGACCAAAACCCTCCACAAACCAACAACAGACGACAGTAACTACACAAACGGAGCAGATACACAGCGACGACCAAAACCCTCCACAAACCAACAACAGACGACAGTAACTACACAAACCGAGCAGATACACAGCGACGACCAAAAACCCTCCACAAACCAACAACAGACGACAGTAACTACACAACAGACGAAACTACACAAACCGAGCAGATACACAGCGACGATCAAAACCCTCCACAAACCAACAACAGACGACAGTAACTACACAAACCGAGCAGATACACAGCGACGTTCAAAACCCTCCACAAACCAACAACAGACGACAGTAACTACACAAACCGAGCAGATACACAGCGACGATCAAAACCCTCCACAAACCAACAACAGACGACAGTAACTACACAAACCGAGCAGATACACAGCGACGACCAAAACCCTCCACAAACTAATAACAGACGACAGTAACTACACAACAGACGAAACTACACAAACCGAGCAGATACACAGCGACGACCAAAACCCTCCACAAACCAACAACAGACGACAGTAACTACACAAACCGAGCAGATACACAGCGACGACCAAAACCCTCCACAAACTAATAACAGACGACAGTAACTACACAACAGACGAAACTACACAAACCGAGCAGATACACAGCGACGACCAAAACCCTCCACAAACCAACAACAGACGACAGTAACTACACAACAGACGAAACTACACAAACCGAGCAGATACACAGCGACGATCAAAGCACTCCACAAACCAACAACAGACGACAGTAACTACACAAACCGAGCAGATACACAGCGACGAACAAAACCCTCCACAAACCAACAACAGACGACAGTAACTACACAAACCGAGCAGATACACAGCGACGACCAAAACCCTCCACAAACCAACAACAGACGACAGTAACTACACAACAGATGAAACTACACAAACCGAGCAGATACACAGCGACGACCAAAACCCTCCACAAACCAACAACAGACGACAGTAACTACACAAACCGAGCAGATACACAGCGACGACCAAAACCCTCCACAAACCAACAACAGACGACAGTAACTACACAACAGACGAAACTACACAAACCGAGCAGATACACAGCGACGACCAAAACCCTCCACAAACCAACAACAGACGACAGTAACTACACAAACGGAGCAGATACACAGCGACGACCAAAACCCTCCACAAACCAACAACAGACGACAGTACCTACACAACAGACGAAACTACACAAACCGAGCAGATACACAGCGACGACCAAAACCCTCCACAAACCAACAACAGACGACAGTAACTACACAAACGGAGCAGATACACAGCGACGACCAAAACCCTCCACAAACCAACAACAGACGACAGTAACTACACAAACCGAGCAGATACACAGCGACGATCAAAACCCTCCACAAACCAACAACAGACGACAGTAACTACACAACAGACGAAACTACACAAACCGAGCAGATACACAGCGACGACCAAAACCCTCCACAAACCAACAACAGACGACAGTAACTACACAAACCGAGCAGATACACAGCGACGACCAAAACCCTCCACAAACCAACAACAGACGACAGTAACTACACAACAGACGAAACTACACAAACCGAGCAGATACACAGCGACGATCAAAACCCTCCACAAACCAACAACAGACGACAGTAACTACACAAACCGAGCAGATGCACAGCGACGTTCAAAACCCTCCACAAACCAACAACAGACGACAGTAACTACACAAACCGAGCAGATACACAGCGACGATCAAAACCCTCCACAAACCAACAACAGACGACAGTAACTACACAAACCGAGCAGATACACAGCGACGACCAAAACCCTCCACAAACTAATAACAGACGACAGTAACTACACAACAGACGAAACTACACAAACCGAGCAGATACACAGCGACGACCAAAACCCTCCACAAACCAACAACAGACGACAGTAACTACACAAACCGAGCAGATACACAGCGACGACCAAAACCCTCCACAAACTAATAACAGACGACAGTAACTACACAACAGACGAAACTACACAAACCGAGCAGATACACAGCGACGACCAAAACCCTCCACAAACCAACAACAGACGACAGTAACTACACAACAGACGAAACTACACAAACCGAGCAGATACACAGCGACGATCAAAGTACTCCACAAACCAACAACAGACGACAGTAACTACACAAACCGAGCAGATACACAGCGACGAACAAAACCCTCCACAAACCAACAACAGACGACAGTAACTACACAAACCGAGCAGATACACAGCGACGACCAAAACCCTCCACAAACCAACAACAGACGACAGTAACTACACAACAGATGAAACTACACAAACCGAGCAGATACACAGCGACGACCAAAACCCTCCACAAACCAACAACAGACGACAGTAACTACACAAACCGAGCAGATACACAGCGACGACCAAAACCCTCCACAAACCAACAACTGACGACAGTAACTACACAACAGACGAAACTACACAAACCGAGCAGATACACAGCGACGACCAAAACCCTCCACAAACCAACAACAGACGACAGTAACTACACAACAGACGAAACTACACAAACCGAGCAGATACACAGCGACGACCAAAACCCTCCACAAACCAACAACAGACGACAGTAACTACACAAACCGAGCAGATACACAGCGACGACCAAAACCCTCCACAAACCAACAACAGACGACAGTAACTACACAAACGGAGCAGATACACAGCGACGACCAAAACCCTCCACAAACCAACAACAGACGACAGTAACTACACAACAGACGAAACTACACAAACCGAGCAGATACACAGCGACGACCAAAACCCTCCACAAACCAACAACAGACGACAGTAACTACACAAACGGAGCAGATACACAGCGACGACCAAAACCCTCCACAAACCAACAACAGACGACAGTAACTACACAAACCGAGCAGATACACAGCGACGATCAAAACCCTCCACAAACCAACAACAGACGACAGTAACTACACAACAGACGAAACTACACAAACCGAGCAGATACACAGCGACGACCAAAACCCTCCACAAACCAACAACAGACGACAGTAACTACACAAACCGAGCAGATACACAGCGACGATCAAAACCCTCCACAAACCAACAACAGACGACAGTAACTACACAACAGACGAAACTACACAAACCGAGCAGATACACAGCGACGACCAAAACCCTCCACAAACCAACAACAGACGACAGTAACTACACAAACCGAGCAGATACACAGCGACGACCAAAACCCTCCACAAACCAACAACAGACGACAGTAACTACACAACAGACGAAACTACACAAACCGAGCAGATACACAGCGACGATCAAAACCCTCCACAAACCAACAACAGACGACAGTAACTACACAAACCGAGCAGATGCACAGCGACGTTCAAAACCCTCCACAAACCAACAACAGACGACAGTAACTACACAAACCGAGCAGATACACAGCGACGATCAAAACCCTCCACAAACCAACAACAGACGACAGTAACTACACAAACCGAGCAGATACACAGCGACGACCAAAACCCTCCACAAACTAATAACAGACGACAGTAACTACACAACAGACGAAACTACACAAACCGAGCAGATACACAGCGACGACCAAAACCCTCCACAAACCAACAACAGACGACAGTAACTACACAAACCGAGCAGATACACAGCGACGACCAAAACCCTCCACAAACTAATAACAGACGACAGTAACTACACAACAGACGAAACTACACAAACCGAGCAGATACACAGCGACGACCAAAACCCTCCACAAACCAACAACAGACGACAGTAACTACACAACAGACGAAACTACACAAACCGAGCAGATACACAGCGACGATCAAAGTACTCCACAAACCAACAACAGACGACAGTAACTACACAAACCGAGCAGATACACAGCGACGAACAAAACCCTCCACAAACCAACAACAGACGACAGTAACTACACAAACCGAGCAGATACACAGCGACGACCAAAACCCTCCACAAACCAACAACAGACGACAGTAACTACACAACAGATGAAACTACACAAACCGAGCAGATACACAGCGACGACCAAAACCCTCCACAAACCAACAACAGACGACAGTAACTACACAAACCGAGCAGATACACAGCGACGACCAAAACCCTCCACAAACCAACAACTGACGACAGTAACTACACAACAGACGAAACTACACAAACCGAGCAGATACACAGCGACGACCAAAACCCTCCACAAACCAACAACAGACGACAGTAACTACACAACAGACGAAACTACACAAACCGAGCAGATACACAGCGACGACCAAAACCCTCCACAAACCAACAACAGACGACAGTAACTACACAAACCGAGCAGATACACAGCGACGACCAAAACCCTCCACAAACCAACAACAGACGACAGTAACTACACAAACGGAGCAGATACACAGCGACGACCAAAACCCTCCACAAACCAACAACAGACGACAGTAACTACACAACAGACGAAACTACACAAACCGAGCAGATACACAGCGACGACCAAAACCCTCCACAAACCAACAACAGACGACAGTAACTACACAAACGGAGCAGATACACAGCGACGACCAAAACCCTCCACAAACCAACAACAGACGACAGTAACTACACAAACCGAGCAGATACACAGCGACGATCAAAACCCTCCACAAACCAACAACAGACGACAGTAACTACACAACAGACGAAACTACACAAACCGAGCAGATACACAGCGACGACCAAAACCCTCCACAAACCAACAACAGACGACAGTAACTACACAAACCGAGCAGATACACAGCGACGATCAAAACCCTCCACAAACCAACAACAGACGACAGTAACTACACAACAGACGAAACTACACAAACCGAGCAGATACACAGCGACGACCAAAACCCTCCACAAACCAACAACAGACGACAGTAACTACACAAACCGAGCAGATACACAGCGACGACCAAAACCCTCCACAAACCAACAACAGACGACAGTAACTACACAACAGACGAAACTACACAAACCGAGCAGATACACAGCGACGATCAAAACCCTCCACAAACCAACAACAGACGACAGTAACTACACAAACCGAGCAGATGCACAGCGACGTTCAAAACCCTCCACAAACCAACAACAGACGACAGTAACTACACAAACCGAGCAGATACACAGCGACGATCAAAACCCTCCACAAACCAACAACAGACGACAGTAACTACACAAACCGAGCAGATACACAGCGACGACCAAAACCCTCCACAAACTAATAACAGACGACAGTAACTACACAACAGACGAAACTACACAAACCGAGCAGATACACAGCGACGACCAAAACCCTCCACAAACCAACAACAGACGACAGTAACTACACAAACCGAGCAGATACACAGCGACGACCAAAACCCTCCACAAACTAATAACAGACGACAGTAACTACACAACAGACGAAACTACACAAACCGAGCAGATACACAGCGACGACCAAAACCCTCCACAAACCAACAACAGACGACAGTAACTACACAACAGACGAAACTACACAAACCGAGCAGATACACAGCGACGATCAAAGTACTCCACAAACCAACAACAGACGACAGTAACTACACAAACCGAGCAGATACACAGCGACGAACAAAACCCTCCACAAACCAACAACAGACGACAGTAACTACACAAACCGAGCAGATACACAGCGACGACCAAAACCCTCCACAAACCAACAACAGACGACAGTAACTACACAACAGATGAAACTACACAAACCGAGCAGATACACAGCGACGACCAAAACCCTCCACAAACCAACAACAGACGACAGTAACTACACAAACCGAGCAGATACACAGCGACGACCAAAACCCTCCACAAACCAACAACTGACGACAGTAACTACACAACAGACGAAACTACACAAACCGAGCAGATACACAGCGACGACCAAAACCCTCCACAAACCAACAACAGACGACAGTAACTACACAACAGACGAAACTACACAAACCGAGCAGATACACAGCGACGATCAAAACCCTCCACAAACCAACAACAGACGACAGTAACTACACAAACCGAGCAGATGCACAGCGACGTTCAAAACCCTCCACAAACCAACAACAGACGACAGTAACTACACAAACCGAGCAGATACACAGCGACGATCAAAACCCTCCACAAACCAACAACAGACGACAGTAACTACACAAACCGAGCAGATACACAGCGACGACCAAAACCCTCCACAAACTAATAACAGACGACAGTAACTACACAACAGACGAAACTACACAAACCGAGCAGATACACAGCGACGACCAAAACCCTCCACAAACCAACAACAGACGACAGTAACTACACAAACCGAGCAGATACACAGCGACGACCAAAACCCTCCACAAACTAATAACAGACGACAGTAACTACACAACAGACGAAACTACACAAACCGAGCAGATACACAGCGACGACCAAAACCCTCCACAAACCAACAACAGACGACAGTAACTACACAACAGACGAAACTACACAAACCGAGCAGATACACAGCGACGATCAAAGTACTCCACAAACCAACAACAGACGACAGTAACTACACAAACCGAGCAGATACACAGCGACGAACAAAACCCTCCACAAACCAACAACAGACGACAGTAACTACACAAACCGAGCAGATACACAGCGACGACCAAAACCCTCCACAAACCAACAACAGACGACAGTAACTACACAACAGATGAAACTACACAAACCGAGCAGATACACAGCGACGACCAAAACCCTCCACAAACCAACAACAGACGACAGTAACTACACAAACCGAGCAGATACACAGCGACGACCAAAACCCTCCACAAACCAACAACTGACGACAGTAACTACACAACAGACGAAACTACACAAACCGAGCAGATACACAGCGACGACCAAAACCCTCCACAAACCAACAACAGACGACAGTAACTACACAACAGACGAAACTACACAAACCGAGCAGATACACAGCGACGACCAAAACCCTCCACAAACCAACAACAGACGACAGTAACTACACAAACCGAGCAGATACACAGCGACGACCAAAACCCTCCACAAACCAACAACAGACGACAGTAACTACACAACAGACGAAACTACACAAACCGAGCAGATACACAGCGACGACCAAAGCCCTCCACAAACCAACAACAGACGACAGTAACTACACAACAGACGAAACTACACAAACCGAGCAGATACACAGCGACGACCAAAACCCTCCACAAACCAACAACAGACGACAGTAACTACACAACAGACGAAACTACACAAACCGAGCAGATACACAGCGACGACCAAACCCTCCACAAACCAACAACAATGACACAAATAAGGAAGCGATCGACCCAGACAAGAAGTAATTTTATTGGCAGGCAATTAACGCCTACAAAATATCTCGATACGGAAGAATCCCGGACGCCATGGAATAAATGTATGTTTATCTGTCCGCAATACCCGACAAGGTTAGTCGGACGTAAAACTCACATAATAATAATACTAGTCACTTATACCATAAAAAGGTAATACACTCTCGAAATTGTTTAATCTTAAAAAGTTCCTTACTAGTGCTATATCGCAGTTTTTATCTTAAAAATTGTTTAATCTTAAAAAGTTCCTTACTAGTGCTATATCGCAGTTTTTACATTAAATATTGTATTTTAGTGCAGATACATCACTGTCATATTCGTTCAATCTGAATATAATTTTGGCTTTTTTTTTCAGAATAGTGCTTGACCCTATTTAGTGCTTTTTTTTTTTATTGCATTATAATTTTTGGCTTTCATCTGTTAAAATTGTCATGGCTAACCGTGTTCTCATAGCAGGCCATTCCCAGGTCAAATATTTTGATCAATATTTAAATGCCTCTAATGTAGATGTTCTTTCTTTTCCAGGTTACCGCATCGAGGAGATGTGGGGTGTCATCGGGCACATGGTGCCCAACTACAAGATTGTTATGCTTCACATGGGGGCTAACAAATTATGGAATGACACCTCATCATAGGTACTATCGCACTATCAATTCCTAGTACAACAGATAAGACGAGCTAACCCAACCTGCTACATGATGATCTCAGGGTTACTCCCTCGTGGCCAGGACATGATCCCTGGTAAGATGAAGTCCACTGATTTTCCATCTTTGGTCAACAAGAAGGCAGCCTACATCAACACTAGACTGTACAACATCGTTCAATCTGTTTACAGAGTGAACTATGTTGGACACCCGTCTTTTGTTATTGGTGGAAAGCTGCAGCGTCACCTGCTGAGCAAAGACGGGCTTCATCTGACCAGGGATGGTGCTACCACGGTGGTCCGTGACCTTGAGGTAGAGATTCGCCGACTCAGACGACCAACCCAGACCGAATTATGATGAAGTTTGTTACAAACTTTGTAGACAAACCATTCCACTCCTGCAAATTCTTTGCCAATACATTGACAACAGTGGTAGATTAAGAATTTGTGATTTAGGGCATAATTACACAATTTGTCTTCATAATCATCAAGCGTTTTCTATCACAAGACACAACAGTGACTGTCAACACTCCACTGCCACTCACAGGCACTTGTTTCTGGTAAAATAAATATACATCTAGATACTATATAATATCTAGGTATATGCCTGTGATTGCCACTGCTCAGTTTTGTAATCTCAACTTATCACTACATCTACATCTATAGTACCACGATCTATCAAAACTCTGATGAATACACGTCGGAGCTGCGCAAACAGACATTAAAGAAAAATTAACTACAAATAGTGCATGAAAATAACAGTGAAATCAAAAATTATCAAAAACAGGTGCAAAAATGTAACACATTTACAGGTATTTGTTTACAAATTTATTTTCAATAAAATTTCTTTATTTCTTTATTATTTCATCTCTTTTTTCCTTATTTTAACTTGTTCGTGTCCATATTCATACAATCTTATGTTAACATCAAATTGCATGTGTCGACCCTATATAGATACATGTACTAATAATCCACAAGGCATGCAACTCGGCAGGTTTAAAAATCATACCCCTGCTCGCTTCGAGTACATTTATTGCACCTTATTTCCATTATGTCATTCAAACCAGGACATGTATCCATTCCTAAAAGACGCATCTTTTTGCCCCTGTTTTTGTTTTGTGCATACGATAGCTCATTTCTCCAGAATTTTAAGATTTTCACACATTTATTGTCAAATATTTCGTATAAGGACCCACGGATGACGGAAGTGACGTACCACTGCATTAACTTCAACGATAGGGTCAGAAAAGTTCCAAAAAATTATTTTAATTTTTCTGACCCTATCGTTAATGTTAATGCATGAACGTTTTATCGTTGTGTAAATAGAATTCACCGTATTATTGACACTTTTTTTTTTTTTAAACTGCTGCCGCGTCCCTCTGGTCAGCCATTTTGGAAATGACATTTTAAAGTTTTTTAAATTTAAATTTTTTCAAATCTCTCCGACATTCCTGAGTTCGAGTTAGTTCAGTCAAATCTATAAATGCAACCAACAAGAGCATCATCTAGACTTCGTTAAAACAATTCTATGGGTGATTTGTGTACTGGCATCGTCACTAAATGTAAACCCGACACCCTTGACCAGTCAAAAGCCATGAACAAAAAGGAAAAGGCATGTGATAAAGACTATGTAACTTTTTGTATGAAAGCCAACAACTTTAGGGCAGAATTTAATATGGCCACATATGAACTTTTTAAAGACAAACTCTTTACATTATATTTAGATTCTATGTCCTCAGACCAAAGCGCATCGCTTAAATACACTGTGGACAATAACACTGATCAGAAGAACATGGTAGTCTTTCAGACAATCAAAATATATATCACATGAACAAGCGATCAATGCTACCGAATCGTCATGCTAGCTTTTCAGTTAACCTTTATAACTCAACTGCATCACTTCTGGCCAATGGTACAGGAATAAATCTTTTTATTGACGACATTTTTAGTCCTATACAGAAGTGTTTACAGCAACAACTAGATTTTATTGATATTATCAATGTCAATATGAAGTGTGCATTATCAAACTCAACATCAGACCAATCACAGGTTAAAAACTCTAGAAGAAATAGTCGCATAGAAATAGACAATCAGAGGATGATAACCGTAGGTGCCAATACTTCCCATTGCGACACAGATACTATATACAACTGTCCGCTATGTTCCAAACCTGCAGATCTATACACAATTCACTGTGATAAATGCCTTCGAGTGGGTACATTTTGAATATGCAGGTTTAACCAAATCACGGGTAGATAATATTCCCGATATAGCCCCTTTTACATGTAGACTTTGCTTTGATGACTTGCTTTACAATACTAGTGCTATACCATATGGTTAATAACACAGAACCAGACTCGTCATTGGCTTCTACTCCGAATACAAACTCTGAACTGCTTATGATATATCCACCTTCAACCAGCTCTAGCATATCTAGTGTAGTTACTCATTCACAACCAACTGTTAGTCGTACTGATACTAGTGAGCAATATATACTCCCAACCTCACATTCTGATAAGTATACATCAGCTCAGCCAATCATCAATTCTAATGATTCTATCCGCTTACAAACGGACAACCTCACAACTTCCATTGATGGACAAGTCATGCATAACATACCAACATCTCGTAGTGCTCTGAATATTAACTCTATAGACTTAAACTTGTGTACAACGTCTAACATACCAACATCTCGTAGTGCTCTTAATGTTAACTCTATAAATTTAAATTTGTGTACAACGTCGGCCAAAGGTGCACTTACTAGTACTAGAATTACCAACCCTACATCACCTATTGGCGTGTGTTCAGTCTCAACACCGATATGTGTATCAAACACGCACCTTCAAGTGCAAGCCAGTAGGCACAGTTCTACTATATCTACAATTGCAACTAGTACAATCACATCGACAATTTCACCTACTCGTCCAAAGCGGCGAACTCAAACTTCCAAAGTTTCACAAGAAAATGACAGTCTTAGATCGTTCATACTCCAGCTAGAACAAAAGATAAACGACCAAGAAAGGACAATCAATCTTATGAAATTGGCCAAACAAGAAACGCACTCAACGAATGACCATAGTCCGCCGAAAATTAGACATTCATTACAAGCGCACGATGCTTCTATACATAATTTGATCATAGACAATAATGGTTTGTCTTTTGAGAACTGATGGAAAAGAGATTACAATCTTTAGCTGAACATCAACAAGTGATACCATTTGCAACGCTAAATTCGAAAATCGACAATCTACCCCAAGTTATTAACCAACAAATGAATACTACGGGCAACCTACATCACTCGTACTATCCTCATGGGCCATCATTACACATTCAACCTCCTATATATCCGCAAGGACTACCGTTACATGTTCAACCTCCTATATATCCGCAAGGATAACCAGTGAAAGGGATCCTGAGCTATCAATTTTACAATGACAAATCGTGTAAAATAAACGTCATTTGGTTTCACCCGAGTAAATATAGCTAAACCGTATAAGGAATGCAGCAGATGCCACGCGACTTTTACGAAAGGACATTTTAAATATCTTGGTTATCCCATAACATAAAATCCGACCTATACTAGAATATGGAAATGTAATTTGGGACAATTGTACCCAAAATGAAGCTAATCTATTGGAAAGTGTTCAGGTTGAGGCAGGCAGGATAATTACAGGGTTGAGAGTAAATTCTTCCAGATCTAAATTATATAGTGAACTTGGCTGGGAACCCCTTTATAAAAGAAGAGAGAAACAAAAGTTGATTTTACTCTATAAAATAATAAATGGTTTAACTCCGGACTATATGTATGACATGATCCAACCATACACAGAAAATATTCACAATTATAATCTACGACAACAAATATCGGGGGACAATTTTAGACTACCCTTTTGTAATACTGTCTCATATAGCAAAAGTTTCATCCCTTGTACGTTACGACTCTGGAATGGTCTGCCTGCCTCAACAAAGTCCAGTCCTTCTCTTAATATATTTAAGACAAGACTGAACTCTGGTACAAAAGCTTCGCATAAATATTTTCATATAGGTGACAGAAAAGAAAATATCATACACTGTCAGATGAGGAATGATGCTAGCAATCTAAATCTACATTTGCAGCAACATCACTTATCTGACAGACCATCTTGCCCACATTGCAATGATCCCTGTGAAAGCTCCTCCCATTATTTTATGCACTGCCCTTTATACAATATTCATAGGCAACAACTTGTTGATTCCTTTAATAAACTTAACATAGAATTTACTATTCAAACCATTCTTTATGGAAGTGAAACCTATGATTTTAATCAGAATGTAAAACTTTTGCGTGCAGTACATTCCTTTATTAAGCGGAGCAAACGATTTGATAATAATATAGTAATATAAATTAATTTTTTAAACATTTTAAACTATAACAGTATTCTCACATATGATGGACCATGATTGCAAATATCGGTACTGTTCCTCTCACATGACTAAATTAAATTAACTTATTGATATTCTATTTATAATTTATTTTGTTTTATAAATATATACATGTATATATAATGTCATAAATCTCATATTTACACTATGATAATTACCTACTGCATGCTAATAAAAAACTTCTAAAATGAATTAACTAATTGTATTTAAAAAAAATTAGTAGATCTCATATCAGCCATATTGTCGATAAAATCTAATCAATGTTAACTACTTACATGTATCAATAACTGAATATATGAGATTTCTGACTGCTATTGTATACTCGAGTTATTTCCCTTTGAGTATGAAATTCTACATTGTGTATTGTAAATATTAACTGCATGCATTATTGATTGTTGCTGTTGCCTTGTGTATGGAGAGGATTTATATAGGCTATTGCCTGCTATCCAATCCATTTCATTTATTTATGAATAAAATATGTTTAAAATGAAAATAACATAAAATCAATAGATTTAGCAGACGAAAAGTTTGTCAAAAATATAACACTAATTAAATTCTTCAAAAGAAAATTCTTATTGGATTTCGAAAGAATATTGACAGTTACAGCACACATGTACAAAAATATCTGTTGTTTTTTTCACATAATCTGCATATTTTAACATTGGAGTCTGGTACGGTTGAAATCAATTTAGCAATAAAGAATGCTTTTATGTATTATGTCTATATTTAAATCACCTAGAGTTCATCGGAGGTAATCCACACGTGTAGTAAATACATTCATGTTTCAACTTGTCTGATCATTGGGGGTTAATCTCTTTTTGATTACTTCACGTATTGAATACCCACTTCACTGGCACGCGTATGAATAATTAAACGCTGGGCCTCTTTAGAAAACCAATATAAATATACTGTTGCACGATAGACCGTAAAAATTAAAAACCCATCTTATAAAATCATACAATTTTGCAGTGGTATGGTAATATATTCAGTGTGTAATTGTTTGTATTAAAGTATGCATAATTATTGGTAATTAAAACACGGTGTTAAAACCCATATGAATGGTACAATACTTAGCATAATAGAATAATAATGAGGTCTTTAATTAAGCAACACAAAATTATGTAAATTTACTCGTTTGGAATACTTCATTATCGATTGAGACAGACGTTCCTGTGAAGAGCCATAATTAGTCAAGACTTTTGTGCATCGTCTTATCAATAAAGCTTAGAAAATGTACTTGGCGTTTTGTTATAATGTAAAGCCCCGTATGATGAATAAAATTTTATTTACGAAAACATCCAAATATACAAATAAACACATAGAAAAAAAGCTGTCATATATTGCATACACATACCACTGAGTCAATTAATCATGGCTGACTGCACAGTTCAGGAGGGGAAAATGGTTTAGCATAGGGGGTAATAGCGCTATAGTGACCCGATACAGGTTGGATTCACAATTCCATTGTTCGTACCTAGAATCTAGAGGAGTTCTGGAAAAAAACAAACACTGGGGAAATACGGGGGAAAACGTGGGAAATACAGGTAAAAAGCGCAGGAAATTATCTCCCTTTCATTTCCGGTTCACGACTTCCGGTTCCGGTGACGTCACTTCCCGTGACTTCCGGTGATGCAACTTTCAGTGACGTCAAGATCCCCATCGATCCCCCTCAAATGCAGTTTGAGCTGTGCTTATATACTACTGGTGTTTTATTATGCTTCGACTTCACATAACGAATGGCAGAAATTCTTGTCCAAAACTATATAACGAAACATAACTTTTGGATAAAGCCTGATAATTTCTCCAATTGGTGTCCGATTTTCATGAATTTGGTATCAAATTAATCCTGATTAATTTTTCTAAAGATTTATATTAAAATAATTTTGTTGTTTTCCTATTTTGAAAAGTAAATTTTGGTGTAAAAATAAACAAATTTCAAGTGCAACAGCATAACACCTTATTTGTGCAAATTTTTCGGTACCCTTTTGCCTGTTACTCAAAAACAATGAGAGATATTTTCTTGAAATTTTGTATGCAACTTCTGTGTTTCACCATCCAAAACATGATATTTGAGTGATACCTTTAAATTCAATGGAAGTATGTTAATATTGCACATAACACACTGCTTTTGAGTATGAGCCCTATAATGTGTTTCAGCCGTTTGTGTATTTTGTTTTGCACCGGAAATTGGAAATGCAATCGGTATGCCGGAACGATCACTGTCAACTCGGAATTAGATTCTGCTTCAAATGACATTTACTTCTTAAACATGCAACTGTTTCCATGGTAATTCTATTAATCATTGTATTTTTATAGTTTAAACTGGCTGTGATGCATCAATGCGACCATTTTGTGTATTTATATTTGAAAACATGGCGGGTCGGGTTTTTATTGTTCTCATCACCGATTCCGTTTAAATTTTAGAATGTTGTAAATTCCGGTCCTGCACAATTTGATTAGGTCCTGCAGAAAATTATTGGGTGCAGGACCTATGTCCTGCATATCGAAAACAAATTTCAAAAAGTCTGATTTACTAGTACATAGTAAGGCTAAAGATTATATTTGTGAATTCTGTGGTAAAGCTTTTCGTGACACAACAAAATTACAGGTAATTACAATCATTCTCTAATTAATTATAATAAATTTTTGCTATATTATTTTCTTTTAATTTGTGAACATGTAAATCTGTGTGGCATGTCAGTAAAAAGAATTACTTTCCTATGTGCCATGTTGATACAAAATTAATATACTATGTGGAACATCGCTGAAATATTAAAAACAGTGATATCCTATGCAGCAACGTCGATAACAAATTAAGGGAAACAACTCCTGCAAAAATGTATAAAAACGTTTAATTTTAGAATGAAATCAGGTGGGTTTAATAAGGGTTATGATGTTTAATGCCACTTTCAACAATATTTCTGTGTCTGCTAAAGATATATTTATCAAATTGTACACAACATATATCATTCACAAATTTGTCAACATATCAATGGCCAATTTGTCAGTATCAATCACAAATCTGTCAACAACAATTATAAATTTGTGAACATTAATAACAAATTTGTCAACATCAATTATAAATTTGTCAGTATCAATCACAAATCTGTCAGTATCAATCACAAATTTGTCAATATCAGTCAAAAATTTGTCAACATCAACTGGCTGTGGGAATTGGGACTTCAGGTTTGTGCTGTATAAGAACTATAATTGTACATTTAATAGATGATGGGGAGCAAATTCCCCATCAGTTTCCTTGATTCATCCCTATCACTATGATCTGTTCATCTACCAAATGCCTTTCCTGGCACAATCTAAAGAATGGATCTACATATGATTTTGGTTTATGGTGTTTAACGTCACTATAAACAATATTTCAGTTAAATCGTGGCTGTCAGTTTTATTGGTGGAGGAAGCCACTTTAAACAATAGTTTAGTTATATCGTGGAGTCATTTTTATAGGTGGAGGAAACTGGAGTCCCTGGAGAAAGTCATTGACAAACTTTATCACATCATGTTGTATCAAGTACAACTCGCCATGAACGGGGTTTGAATTCACAACTTAGTGGTGATAGGCACTGGTTGCACAGGTACAGTAGTTATAAATCCATCTACCATACAATCATGATGCCCCCCCCCCCCCCCCCCCGCCCCCCCATATGACATGTTCCCCATACCAAAAGAACACAAGGTAAAAAAATGTTCAATTTTCATCAGGAAATTGTTCTGAATGTTGAACTTATCATGACTTGTTCTGTATTTTGATCCAACACTTCTGGAGCTTGCTCTAACACATCCACATCTTGTACAATTGGGGATGGCTCAATCAACCCTTGTTGATCTGTAGACATAACATGCATGGACAAATGAGATTTGGTTGTCGAAACATTTACTTCTGGCACAGGTTCAACAGGAGCTAGTTTTGGAGTCAAATAATCATGATCTGAATGTGGAACTGACGTCACTGAGACACGGTTGTCCGTAATCTTGACAGGTAACAATGACTTGTAATTTGTAGATTGATCGGGGGCTTGTTGTAGGTGGTTTGCCGGTAAAAGTAAAACATAGTCTCCATTAGGTGTTGAAAAGGTTTGTGACCGAGTCGTAGTCTCCTCTTGAGAAACGGCGACGTAATTTTCTGTTCCTGCTACTAAAGAAATCGCCAATAACTGATCCTTCGTATAAGTTTTGTATTTTTGAGGGTTTTTTACTTCGATATTTTTATCTTGCTGAGAATTAGACATTTCCTCATGATTCAATACATGTTTTTTCAATGTACGGTTGTGTATAAACCCCTTGTTACAATAAGAGCATCGGAAAGGTCTGTCGTTTTTGTGAATCTTCATATGAGCATTTAAATTTCCATTTTCGGCAAATCGTTTTTCACACGTAGTACACTTAAATGGCTTCTCACCTGTATGAGTCCTGATATGTCGACGATACCTCTCCTTCGTTGCTAACTTTTTACCGCAGTGCTCACATGTATGCATCAGCCAGCCTCGCTTCTTAGCGTATTCCACATGCTTTGCTACGTAATGCGCATGCAAATTTGATGCCGTTTTGAATCGTGCGTCATCAAATAAGCATTTATGTTTTCCAATTGCATCATGGGATTTTTTATGAGCTCTCAATCGAAGACGATGTGAGAAAACCTTTCCACAAATGTCACAGATGACGGTTTTAGGTTGGTGAGTGATTTTATGATTGTCCAGCGTGTCCCAGCTTCTGAACTTTTTGTGACACTCGTTGCACTGATAAGGAAGTTCACCTGTGTGTGTTCTATTATGAATCTGAAAATATAAATTATAGGAAAGTTTCTACTTAATATTTTTATTCTTGAAATTTCTAACACTAATATTCTAAATAATCACCGTTTCATATACATGTAAGATCACCTGGTCAGAAAACATTTCTGTTAGAAATTTACAAAGTACAATAATAAATGTGAAGAATATCTGACATTATTTCAAAATTTTATGGGAGCCGTCGTGGTTGTGATCGCATGGTAGTTGGATTTACAACTACCTATGTAATCAGTACCTATCACCACTAACGTTGCAAGTTCAAATCCCACTCAGGTGATACAACATTATGTGATATAGTTTGTCAGTGACTTAAAGGAATACGCCATGGTCTTAACAAGTTAGTGTGAAAATTTAAATGACAGTAAATAAAAGACATTAAATGTGTTAATGTGAATGAATGTTAAAAATATAGTTATCCGTAAGGTAGAATTTGGTGATTGAAGTTGCCTGTAGCGGCAAATAATGAGGATCACCATTTTTCAGAACTCTTCAATGTGAGGAGACAAAAGGCATAATCCATTCTCGGATTATACCTGCAATTAAAGCTCTTCCGAAAGAGCCGTGACGTCACAATAACGGTATCGTATATCATATCAGCATTGATCAGTTGCAATTTTATCATTAAAAATTATGTAAATCGTAAAATAACGTCGTATATTTATCTTTTGATATTCACAAAATCATTATGACTTCATGTTAAGCATTTTATTGCACTAACGAAAAGGGAAAGTGTGAGAAGAATTTTTTTGTGTAATTACCGATCAGGACTACCCTTGTCAACACATCGACCAGTGACCTCGAAAAACACGGGAAAGTATGACAGCATTCGGGACTAAAAAGAAAAATAGCTGGTCGCAAGGCAGACCATCCAGCTCGCCTGTGGAATCTATAGTTACATGTGAATGTCATAACCATGTGGTTAGTGTTTAATTGGGTTAAGAACAATACTTCAGTTTAGCCAAAAGAAATCCATTTTATGGTATTCAAAATGGACATATAATTGTAATAGTAAAACGGGTCTTAACATGTAAATGTATTACCTATTAGGTCACGACAAACTCACATGTGAAGTTTCATCAACCTGGACTAAGTAGTTTGTCTACATTGGACCTAAACGTAAGCGCAAAAATGTCGAAGTCATTCAGGCAGAAATAGTAGGTCACAGTGATCTATATTTGTGTGCGATGTTTTTAACTGTCCACGACAAACTCACATGTGAAGTTTCATCAACCTGGACCAAGTAGTTTGTTTACATTGGACCTAAACACAAACGTTAACCCAAAAATGTCGAAGTCATTCAGGCAGAAATAGTAGGTCATGGTGACCTACATTTGTGTGCGATGTTTTTAACTGTCCACGACAAACTCACATGTGAAGTTTCATCAACCTGGACCAAGTAGTTTGTCTACATTGGACCTAAACGCAAACGTTAACGCAAAAATGTCGAAGTCATTCAGGCAGAAATAGTGGGTCACAGTGACCTATATTTGTGTGCTATGTTTTTAACCGTCCACAACAAACTCACATGTGAAGTTTCATCAACCTGGACCAAGTAGTTTGTCTACATTGGACCTAAACGCAAACGTTAACGCAAAAATGTCGCAGTCATTCAGGCAGAAATAGTAGGTCATGGTGACCTATATTTGTGTGCGGTGTTTTTAACTGTCCACGACAAACTCACATGTGAAGGATCATCAACCTGGACCAAGTAGTTTGTCTACATTGGACCTAAACACAAACGTTAACGCAAAAATGTCGAAGTCATTCAGGCAGAAATAGTAGGACATGGTGACCTATATTTGTGTGCAATGTTTTTAACTGTCCACGACAAACTCACATGTAAAGTTTCATCAACCTGGACCAAGTAGTTTGTCTTCATTGGACCTAAACGCAAACGTTAACGCAAAAATGTCGAAGTCATTCACATACCTGTTAACCTCTGGGAACTGCTAGGGGGGAGATCTCCCCCCTACCAACTCTTCTAAGGGGCCTTTAAACGCACAAAATTGTACCTTGTAGCTGCATACATGTGATAGAGTTGCTATGCCACAACTGGAGATTTGGTCTCGTAACTGGAGATTTTTTATCGACATATTTGGTGCATGTTTTTATTGTTAATTGATGTTTTCTTTTTGTTTGTTTCAGTATTGAACCAACTGCATCCCATTTCAATATATATTGTTTACATTTCTGTCTTATTAGTAGTGTTTCATATGATGAATGAAGGATACAAACTGTATTTATAATTTATTCATAATCATAAGGTTATAACAAAGCAATAAAAATGAAGACAGAATGCTCTGAACAATCAAGTCATAGAGCACTAAAATTAAAATGTCACTTTGCTGCTGGTGCGTTGGGTGATAGCATACGTTTTGGCATTTTTGTGGTTTATCAATTCCATCCTGGAACTTAGTCCTTAAATAATACTTTGATCGGCTTTGGTCCCAAACAAGCCATAACAACTCAATCCGAGATGAATTCATTGCACGTTTGATCGAAATAAGAAGTTTTACTCGGCATCAAAGGTTGTCCGACTCCTGTTTGCACAACGGTTTATAACTATTTTTAATTGCCGCTATCACACTTCTAATCATCTAAGCGTGTGCCACAAACCCATTTCCTTATCCCCAATTAACTGTCAATCAGTGGATAATTGTTGTATAATCATCAACACCTTAATTAATCCCCATGACCCAATTTACCTGTAAAGGTGTCAAACAGATCAATAACCGGATATCATTTACATTCGTATCTCTCGGCGTTTTTCATCAGCGCGGGAGTTCCAAATGGGGGAATTTCCAGAAATATTGATCGCAAAATGTAGGTCAAGATTTTATTGTACTTGATTTTTTTGTTGGGGGGATATCGTGCGGGAGGAAAAGGTGTGTGCAGGAGATTAATGTCTCCCGCGCATGAGACACAGTCCATGCCGGAGATAAGGCTCTTACGCGGGAGACTCCCGTGAAAAGGGGGAGGGTTAACAGGTATGCATTCAGGCAGAAATAGTAGATCATGGTGACCTATATTTATGTGCGGTGTTTTTAACAGTTCACGACAAACTCACATGTGAAGTTTCATCAACCTGGGCCAAGTAGTTTGTCTACATTGGACCTAAACGCAAACGTTGACGCAAAAATGTCGAAGTCATTCAGGCAGAAATAGTAGGTCATGGTGACCTATATTTGTGTGCAATGTTTTTAACTGTCCACGACAAACTCACATGTGAAGTTTCATCAACCTGGACCAAGTAGTTTGTCTACATTGGACCTAAACGCAAACGTTAACATTGGATGCCGACGCCACCGCCGACAACCACGCACAGGTGACGACATAAACTTGCTCCCTGTACTTTGTACAGACAAGCTAAAAAAGCATGTGTACGCATAAAACGAGTTAAAACTGAGTTATTTAACCTACGGCCAATTACGTAAAACATGAAATTATACGTAGAACTCCCCTCAATACAAATAAACTCCTTTGTTTTATGAAAATGTAACATGGGATGGGAATATTAAGAAAAAAATTAAAACGATATACAATTATAAACATTGTATTGCAGTTGATCTGACCTTAAAACATAACCAAACGGGCACGATTTTGGGAAGAGTCAGATACATGTTATTTATTCAACTAATATGATCCGTCCCCATGACGTCACATGAAGAGGTGTCATGGCCGCTTACACTACGACAGGAAATTCCAAATATTCATATTTCTAATTGGGTATATTAATGTTAATAAAGGTGTTTTTTGTTTAATAATTAGTTATTTACGAATAAAAAGTTACAATGTATTGAATTATAACATTTGTTCAACTGACTGGAGTTTTCCTTTAATACAGTCATCGACTTTAGCAGTGGTCTGGTGGCTCACGGACAGTGAAAATTGATTCGGACCAGTGACTTTTGCCAAATGTTTTCAATAGAATCTATATAAATATTCTAATTTTGAAGTTTTCTGGCCAGTAAATTCGAATGTCTAATTTCGAAGACTTAATGCTTGCGACAGGTCGGTGGTTTTCTCCTGGTACCCCGGTTTCCTCCATCAATAAAACTGACCGCCATGATAAAACTGAAATATTGCTGAAAGTGACGTTAAACACCATAAATCAAACCAACCAATCAAAATTTGATCATATGATGTCTAGTATTAAGAAAATGACGAATCTAGTTTCATCTTAAGCTTGCTACAATGTACATTGTAGAATCACCCCAAATACCTAGTTTCTGAGCTGAATTAACCACAAAAAACACTTCTATAATAAATACTCTGCAACAATACAATTTGTCAAGCAAAACTCCTAATAAATCCAATTCATCTTTAAATAAAATGAGTGGGATTCGAACTCACAACTTTAAAAGTGATAGGCCATGATTGCATAGGTAGTTGTAAATCCAACTACCATATGATCACGATCATGACAGCCCCTGTAACAAGCCTTAATGTAGAGCATTGGTGCAAATGGATAAAAAACAATGTTATTCATTGTAGTGAAAATAAAGGGACAAAAAACTTTTTTATTGCAGTCTTAATAAATGTATTAGTCATAATTCTTATATTTCATGGAGTGTAAATAAAGGTACATTTTTATTGGTGTGTAAATAAAAAAAATATATATAATTTTTAATTTAAATAAAGGGATTAAAACACCTTTTTATTGGTGTGTAAATAAAAAAAATAAAACGTAATTTTTAATTTAAATAAAGGAATTAAAACACATTTTTATTGGTGTGTAATATAAAAAAAATAAAATAACTTTTATAACAAAAGGGATAAAACACATTTTTCTGATAAAATTGTTAATGTGTCCATACAATAAAAAACGATATCATTTTTACATCAAATAAAGAAATAAAACATATTTATCTGATGGCATTTAAGAAGAGTTTGAAGATACCAAAGGTGTAATCAGAATCCGTATATCGAAGAACAGAACACAATGGCCAAAAGAAAATGTACAAAAGGACAAACAACGATCTACAAAACATACATATAAAACTAAAGATCGAGTAACACGAATCTCACTAAAAACTGGGTGTGAACTCAGGTGCTCCAGAAGGGTAAGCAGTTACTACTCCACTAGCGGCACCCGTCATGTTAATCTAGCTACAAACCCGGTAATAAGTCGTGAATGAGGAAAGGACCGGGAAGTGTTTACAACAAGTGGAACATAGCCGTGGTCATTTGTGACACAGATATTCCATAACGGTCAACCAAGTGTCGATACCAAAAAGTTAGTTTTGATAATAGCAACTGACATGACACCTTTCGCTTGTATGGTCGTGATCATATGGTAGTTGAATTTACAACTACCCTATGTAATTAGTGCCTATCACCACTAATGTGAGTTCGAATTCCGTTCAGGCGAGGTGTACTTGATACAACATTATGTGATAAAGTTTGTTAATGACTTGTGACAGGTTGGTGGTTTTTTCCAAGTAGTCTGGTTTCCTCCACTAATAAAACTGATCCCCACGATATAACTGAAATATTATTGAAAGCAACATTAAACACCCTAACCCTAACCCTTACGCTTGTATTTATATGAAAACTTACCTTCAACTGTCTTGGATCACGATAACCTTTACCACAATATTCACAAATATACTGATTTATTGAATTGTGAACTACGGAGTGTATATTTAGATTAGTCCGTGTCGGAAAACCTTTACCACAAACGTTACATTTAAAAGGCTTATCCTCATTGGGCAGATGTAAGATCATGTGACGTTTAAAAGTTTCGTCAGTTTTGCAGATTTTCCCACAGTGCTCACAGGTAAAGTTGGACTTATTATTGTGAAGTTTCATGTGTCGTAGTAAAGCATTTGCTTGCGTAAAATGTTTTCCGCAAAATTTACAATTTTTCAACGAAACTTCCAAGCTGTCATCTGTTGAATTTGATTTTCCATTTTGTTCTTTTATATGGCATTCCTTATCGATTTCTGCTGCTTTTTCTGTGAAATACCTGTCAATACCATCCAAAAAATAAATATTTTTTTCTTCTCTTTTCACTTCTATGTTAGCTTCAGTATTGTCAGCATTCGATGAGTAATTTCCTGCATCTTTTCCTTTTAATTTCGCTTCACAACTTTTCGTACTCTTTTCAAACGTACTTAACTCTTCATTTTTGTTTGTACTTGAACATGTTGAAATGATTGTACTTTCTTTAACAGAAGTAGAATTAGTGTCTATAGCATGAGAAATGGATGTAGTATTAGTGTCTAGAATATTCACCTCTGCATCAGTATGCAAGTGAGTTTTTTCATGTTCTTCCACCTCAACGTGGTCGATAAAATATGAACTACAGAAAGTGCAGATATAATAATTATGTACGTCTTTCATGTGTACTTTCAGTTTCTCCTTTGTGTCTATTTTCTCAAGACAAATAAAACACGAATTTTCGAATTTATGTACATGTTTATGTCGTGTCAACATTGCCTGAGTGCCATACTGAGCATTACATATCTGACATTTAAACCTGACGACTTTATCAGCATGGTTAACGATAAAGTGTGATTTCAATCCCAGTTTGCTCTTATATCGCCTCCCACATCTATAACATTTAAAGTGTAAATCATTGACGTGTTTTTCCGCCTTATGATTCTCTATGTTTTCCCCTCCTTTTGGAATAAAAACATCACATATTTTACAATGCACGAAGTCTTTGTGTGATCTCATGTGATTGTAATAACTAATGTTATTGTCATATTCTTTAGAACAAAGTTTACAGTCGAACTTCAATCGATTTAGATATGTCCACAACTCCTGAAGATCAGGGTGTAATTTACTGTATCGTGCTTCTTCACTTAGTTTGGTTTTACTTCTGGTATTCTTTTTGTCATGATTTCCACTTTCCTCTTTAGTTTCTGAACTATTTGTCAAAAGTTCAATCTGGTTATCTCCCCTGTCTATATAAGATTTACCTCCCCTTTGTTTTGAAATTTTGCAATCAATTTTTCTCTCATCTTTTGACACTGTATCATCAGTTTTTTTCTTGTCTTTTGAAACAGTTTTATTGAACATTAATTTCTTTGATAATTTTTGGCAGACATTCCTGCGGTCCTTTACAGTGACTTTATTTGATTTTGAACAACTTCTGGTTTTAATTCCCTCTACAAACTTCTCCAATTCTACACTTCTTTTTTCTTTACATACAGGAAGTAGTTTAGTTTTCTTTGATCTTTTCTTTTTCATGTCTTTTTCCTTTTCTGTAATTAAATAAAACAGACACAGAAATTAAACTCAACATGAAAGCATACACTGGATGGTTGGAAATAAGTTTTTGCTATAATGTTCTTATTTGAGTGTTTTGCGACAGGTCGTTTGTTTTCTTCGGGTACACCTGTTCCCTACACCAATAAAACTGACCGCCACAATATATTATAACTGAAATATAGTTGAAAGTGACGTTAAACACCATGAACCCATATGAAAGCATACATTGGAAATAATTTTTTGCAATACCGGTAATTACCTTATTTTAGCTTTTTAACTGAGACACAAGACATCGTAGAATAATATATCACAACTTTATTTGGAAATACTTTGACCTTACATATATTCAGCCATGGACCACATCTTTCAGATATATTTTATGGGTGCGAGTGAGTGAGTGAGTGAGTGATTGTTGTTTAATGCCAAGGAAGTCATTTTTCAGCTATATCATGGCGAGAACACATTACATTTCGATGAGATGAGATGATGATGATGTTGGCTTCGCACTAGAGTTGAGAATTTTCATAGTGCTAACTGAAACAATAGTCCGCGGATAGACATGTCACTCCACTCGAACACATTATTCTGATTCCGAACCAACCAGTCTTTGCTCTTTCTCCTTAATGCTGCATGCTTAGCGGAGAAGCAACAAATTCCAATTTTATAGTCTTTGGTTTGACCCCACCGGGGCTCAAACCCACGATCTACTGCACTCGAGGCGAGCACGCTAACCATTACGCCACTGATGCGGTACACTACTCCTCTTTAAAAGCTATCTGCTTAGCAGAGAAGCAACAAATACCAATATTATAGTCTTTGTTTTGAACCAAGGCTCAAACCCTATCTACTGCCCTCAATATTAGACCACTGATGTATAGAGATATTTTGGCAGTCAATAATAATTGGTGGAGGAAACATACCTGACAATATCAATTTGATAAAAGTCACAAACAAATTTTATCTCATATGGTAGTTGGATTTACAACTACCTACATGCAATCAGCGTCTATCATGACTTAAGTCGTGAATTAGAATCCCACTCATGGCGAGGTGTACTCGATACAACATTATGTGATAAAATTTGTCAGTGGCTTGTGGCAGGTTGTTGGTTTTCTCCTGGTACTTCGGTTTCCTCAACCACGATATACTGGTTACTAAAACATTGTTGAAAGTGACTTTATACACCATCACCTTTACCACTAATCCTAAATGACCCTCCTACTTTTTGGATTAACAGATCGCGAGAGCATAATAGTTAGCTTTTTGTACAGAAAATTATTCGACAATTCTGGTCCAGTATTATACATCTATTGGTGCTTAGGTGGCCATGGTGATGGTTCTTGACTAATTGGTACAGGAAAGCCAGAACAAACTAGTGAAACCCCAGACCATGGATAACTGTCTGGAAACCTTAACACTTGTTAGGCATCAGGGTTCAAACCAATGTTAACAAGATATGATTATAATCTAACGATTATGAAGTCTCGCAAACCGGCCACTGACAACCAGTTTAAAAAATATATTAAAAGCTACCTTTGAAATTGAACAACGTTGAATTTTTGCGGTATTGTGGCGGCCATTTTGAAAATGGAGACCGGTAGAAATTTGTCGATGTCGGGAATCAATTCAGCACGTTGAAATCGAACAATGTTGAATTTGTGCGGTATTGTGGCGGCTATTTTGAAAATGGCGACCGGTAGAAATTTGTTGATGTCAGGAATCAATTCCGGACATCATAATCTACCCACATATGAAATGTCGTTGAAATCGGACAATGTTGAATTTGTGCGGTATTGTGGTGGCCATTTTGAAAATGGCGACCGTTAGAAATATTTCGATGTCAGGAATCAATTCGGGACATCATAATCTACCCACATATGAAATGGTGTTGAAATCGGACAATGTTGAATTTGTGCGGTGTTGTGGTGGCCATTTTGAAAATGGCGACTGGTAGAAATTTTTTAATGTCGGGAATCAATTCGGGACATCATTATGTACCCACATATCAAATTTTGATGATATCTGACAATGTTGAAATTTTGCAGTATTGGGGGCGGCCATTTTGAAAATGGCGACCGGTAGAAATTTTTCAATGTCGGGAATCAATTCGGGACATCATTATCTACCCACATATAAAATTTTGATGATATCGGACAATGTTGAATTTTTACCGCCCATTTTTTATGCCGTGTTTTTGAAAATGGCAGACATCTCGAAAATTTTGAAAACACAGAATTGCTCCTCTAATGGTGACCTATCGCTATGTCAAATTTTATGTCTATCATTATCCATTTAGAAGTTATCAACATTAATGTACGAAATTTCAACTTTCCCATAAGATTCTATAGTAACCCCCACCCCCTTTGAACCCCTCAAAATATGAGTTTGACCCCCTTTACCACAAAGCTGAAAACTTTAGGACCAACTAGAAACATATATCTATAACTCCACCAAGTTTCATGAAATTCTGTCCAGTAGTTCCTGAGATCTGCCGTGGACAAGTTCATGGTCCACGGAAAGAAAGAAAGAAAGAGAAAGAGGAGAAGAATAATAATAATAATAATAAGAAACAGAGCAAAAACAATAAGTCTCCAAACGTTGTTTGGGAGACTTAATGACTTGAGGTCAGTAGTCCATGACCTTAACAACTCGGCCACCCATGACCCTTTTGATATGTTGTAGGTACAAAATGTAGGGATAATTTTTGCCATTTATTTTCAGCTGTTTTCCTCTGAAAATTGTTTCCCAAAAGTTCCTGGACAAGGGTCAGAACAGGTAAAAAATGACCATTTTGAAAGGGGGTGTAGATGGTTTCAGCTATTTTTCATTGATTTCAGTTACTTTATTATCTAACCAGGATCATCCCTCAAAATGTAAAATGATACACATACCTGATTTGATCTTTTTAAATTGATGGGAAGGTATTTCACCAGTTTTATTTTCATCCTCAGCATTACAATCATCAGTGTCATTCTTTTCAATCTCCGAATCCTAAAACAAAATATATTATTTAGTGGTGGTGGTGGCGTTTGTGTTTAACGCCACTTTCAACAATATTTCAGTTAAACAGGGATCAAATTTAAATGGAAACACTCGCTAATTGCGAGTAAAAAATAAATTTAGCAAGTAAAAGCCAAAGAGAACTCGAAAAAAATTGTGCGTGTGATAAATTTTTCCTACTTTCAGTTTTGTGTATAAAATCGTAGTTGAGTCAATATTTGATTAAGTGCCCATTTTGGTACCTGAAAGCAAAATGTAATATATAATTAATATTAGTAATTTTTTTACCAGGATTTTAATTGAAATGTCAAAAGTATACTGTTGTTTGATAGAATAAACATTTCTGACTAAAAATTTGACCAGGGTCACATTCAAAATATGCCTTTTCATTCCTAAAATTATCTGGATTTGCCTCCATTTTGTTACATGGTTTTAGCAGGAGAATTTTCTGGAGTGTGAGTCTCATAAAGAATTGACTTGGATCAAATTTGAATATAATTGAGAGATGATATTCAAGTTTTTATATTGAAGGACAAATGATTTGATTCCAGTAAGAATGTAATGCTTAAATTATTAATTAAAAGTTGGGGTGTGGGACGTAACTATATCTGTCCAACAAGAGAGGTTGACTAAATTGCAATTCGTTAAACTACAAATGATGGTACAAAAACGGGCATGATCTGGGAAATAAAGATAACTGTACGTTGTGAAATTATTGCAATAATCTGTACATAACATACATAGTATTAAAACTCGGCAAAAGCACAGGAATGTTAATTTCTGTCCGCATGCTACGAGCGACAATTGCGTCATATTATTTGCCCTTCGAAAGTTTTTATACTGTTTACAACATCAAGCTTTTACTACATCATGGTTTTCCGGACACTTGACTGCCGAAAATTGGACTTAAATCTGTCATGGCGTCTGAAAGGACGGTATGTCTGCTGTCGGTCTCGGTAAGTTCTAAATGTTCGTGGCGAACTCAAGTTACGAGCGAACTGCATGAAATGAGAAATCATTCAAAATAATTCAAGTTGTATTATTTGTGTGACACTCCTTGACTGTTGAACAGAAGGCGATATTCATAGGTTTTTCAAACGAGAAGTGTTATTTTGTAATGTAACGAAATAACAACAAATTTGCATACATTTACATCGTGGTCTGACAAATTTGGACAGAAACATTCAGTTCGGACCGCACTAAAGGACAGTAAATTACATTGGCCATACATCCGTTACAATAAGAAACACAAGTATAAGGGATGGATCCCAGAAGACGTTCTACACAGTATACTTGTAGATGGTGTACAGAAAAAGATTAAACCACCTACTGTTGTGCAAGAAGGCAGAAGATCTATTGTATACGTATTTGAAGGTAAGTCTTATGTGTTGGTTATCATACCCCTTACATTTGGGTGGGGCTATTTTGGTTTAAGCCTGTTTGTCCTGAACAAATTTCCAATTCATTCAATAAATATAACCTTTGACCTTTCCTGCATTTTGGCTTTCCTGTTTAGGTCCATTTGGTTTTATTGCTCATGATGTTTTTAGTATTTTTTGGCTTCCCGAAGTTTTCGTAACGAGCATTCCTGATGAAGGTTAATCCAGAAATACGCATTGAACACAAGAAATTTGGTATCCGGGTTTATTATACTCATCTTTTCTTGTATTCAATCTGTTGGGGTGTTGTCTCATTGACTTTACCCTATATCATATGAAGTAACAAAGTACCGAAATTGCAGTAAATGTAGATTCTGTATATGGCCATTTCGACAACTTATGTCTCATCAGTGCAGATAAAATCAAAATATTTGGAAGACCAAAAACCAAAAGATGTTACAGGGCTGATAGAGAACAAATAATCCTAAAGGGCCTAAAAGGTAACCCCAAAATCAGCTAAGGACAGAGCTTTGCACAAGGGAGATACTCCTTAGTTTTAGAATTTCTAAACTTTTGATATTGTATATTTTCAACATAATATCGGCTCAAAAGCATTGGTCAAGTAGTGGAATCTAAGTTATTGTAAAATAAAATGTGATATCTACAAACGGAGAGGTCATCATGAAGTTGTACGTTTTAATCCAACTCATGGCGAGGTGTACTTGATACAACATTATGTGATAAAGTTTGTCATTGACTTGCGGCACGTCTGTGGTTTTCTCAGTGTACCTCAGTTTCCTCGACCAATAAAACTGACCGCCACGATATGCAGATCCCTCCAAGTGTATCAACGATCATACTCTCAGGTCGGACACAGAGTTTCATTGGACTTGAAGAGAGTGTCACTCTTAAAATTGTCTGACAAAATCGTCCGACAAAATCCTCCCAGGTCGGAGTGAGAGTGAGAGTGAGTCTCCACTCTCAGATAGTTAAACTGTAAACAGGAAACGTCCCCAAATTCTGCTAAACAATAAATTTGTGCATAAAGAAACATGCGTATCTTAGTAAAGCTGAAGTAAATGAGTGATATACAGTACGGAAAGTATAGATATGTTAACGGCTGTCATGGGCGATATATACAATAATATCCATGAATAAAATGTATTAACATGCAGTACCCATGTTTTAAGTGCACTAGAAGTGAATATTAATATGTCCCTATGTACTCGAGACAATCGATGCCAAGGCCCTTTCACTTGCTGCAGACAGTTGCCGGGTTTACGATATCGGGTGCATTTGCTCTTTTACGTGTTCGCCAAATGTAGGGCGAACGAACCCGGGTAAATAATTCTAATTTATACATTTATTTCTTTAAAGGCAAATTTGGATTAAAATTAATTAGCAAAATCTAAGTTTTATTTTGTTCATGGCGAATAGGTCATAAATCCGTAAATCCTGGGGTTTTTTCTTGAAAATTGGCAGTCTGCGGAGTCCTGATATAGGTGAAATAATATTTTATCAGTGTATTTTACATTTTTTTTACAGTTTACCTGTCAAAACATCACCCATCTCAGCATGTCGTCCCATCGTGCATTCATGATATACAAATACACCTATCACGTTGCTCAAGACTCCTTTTACTAAGACTTATAAACATAGATAACAATTTATTTGTACTTAAAAAATAAATTTATATCTTTTTTCTTATATATGTGTATAAATATCTTAATAAAATAAATACATTTATGGTGAGAAATTATTATACGTCATGATATCGTTATTTAGGTAAATACTTATTAGACAGATTTTTTTAAAAACCATTTTTGTCTTTTTAATTGAAAAAAATCACAGGGTGGATCGATTTACAATATAAAATTATTATCACAAAATATCTAAATATAGCTATAGCTTTTCCATCAAACACGAGCATGCGCACCTAAACGTGTAGAACAAACTTTTTATACTAAATATACTGGAAAATGATTTATATCGATTTCGTTACTAAATCGATATTTTATTGCAATAATTTATATGAGGCTATGGGTGTTTAAATATCACTTTTCAACAATATTTCAGTTTGAGCTACCTTTCCTGGCGTGAATATGGTGCAAGGTAGAAATACACTAGGGTATTTACGTACCCGGACATTCTACACACCGGAAAGAAAGTACGCTTACAAATACACATCGATCACAAAATGTTTGACATGTTCACCTCGAGAAATGTAAAAAAAAAATCTTTAAATATCCACTCTCACGTCCGACCAAATACACGGAATGCATCCACGATGTCCGACCAAATACTCGGAGTTAGAGGGTGTTGACTCTCAACTTTGTCAGACATTTCTCTGGAGTGAGTCAGACAATTTGGGAGGGATATGTCCGACCTGAGAGTATGAGAATTGTTGACCATCATTGTTTAAATTATCTTTTCATAATTGTAGATTGTAGTTTTATAATACATACTGTATTGTTAACAGGGTCATTCCTTTTCTGTTCTTCTGTTAATGCCTTCTTCTCATCACAGGCATCAAGGGACATAATTAACATACAAGGATCCTCATCATCTTCTGTATTGGTTCCGTAAGAAGCTACTAAAAATACAGTCAATAATATATCACATTACAGAACAAGTCTGTCAGCGACTTGCGACAGGTCGATGGTTTTCTCTGGGTACTCCGGTTTCCTCCACCAATAAAACTGACTGCCACAATATAACTGAAATATTGTTGAAAGTGGCATTAAACACCATAAACCAACTAAACCAAACTTACAGAACTATCATAGTCAATAATATAAAACACTACATATGGGCCGTAGTGCTTGTGGTCTATGGTTGGATTTAATTCCCTATGTATTCAGTGCCTATCACCACTAAAGTTGTGAGTTCAAATCCCGCTCATGGCGTGCTGTTCTCGATAAAACAATATGTAACAAAGTTTGTCAGTTTTCTCCGGGTACTCTGGTTTCCTCCACCAATAAAACTGACCGCCACGATATAACTGAAATATTGTTGAAAGTGGCATTAAACACCATAATCCTAACTCCCCTCTCATGGCATGGTGTACAACCTAGAACTATCAGAAAAAATTTGCACCACAATAAACAATCATATAGGCTTAATAAGTGCTTACAAAATCTACATTAATTTTGTTGAAGTTGTTTACATTAAAATTAGTTTTATTTTTGTTGTTTTTTTTTAGCATAAATTTGTTTTTGTGTTTAAATGTTATGTACCAGCATAAAAAGTCCAACCGTTCACCTGGACATAAATTCTGTTAATTATCCAATGATAATTTATGTTAATTTTGGGTTCAATTTTCTCAGCATATCATTAACTCACATGACCTTTTGACACTTATCAAGGGATCATATTCCTTAATTTCCCTCACACAATGATGAGTGAGTGCTGTTTAATGCCATATCAGCCATATCATGGCGAGAACAAGTTAATTATAAATGAGATGATGATGAGGTCTGCTTTGTACTAGACCAACTCACTTAGTTGGCTTTTTATTGTGCTAGTTCACTGAAACAACAGTCCGTGGATAGACATGTCGTCACACTCAGACATATTATTCTGATTCTGAGCCAACCAGTCTTTGCTCTTTCTCCTTAATGCTGTGTGTTTAGCGTAGAAGCAACAAATACTAATTTTATAGTCTTTAGTTTGACCCGATGGGAGCTCGAACCCACAATTTACTGCACTCGAGGTGAGCACACTAACCATTACACCACCAATGCGGTTCACACTATGATGACATTATTCACATACCACAGAACTTTCTGAATCTATCTGACCAGTCTGGATAGGATGTTAAGAATTTATTTCCTATTCTTGTGCCGTGACTTTGTACGCTATCTTTACTAAAAGACAGAAATACACACTCATTTCCAAGGTGATAGAACTTTTTACACTGAAAAATATGAAAATAATAGTCTTAATACGAAATACATGTATGTAGATATACAAATATATTTGATGATCAAAGAAAATTCAGTTACTCACTGAAATAATAAAAAAAAAAATTGCTAACACGCTCTTTAAGATACTTTTACTCTGTCAACAAGTCTTCATAAACAATAAGTAAGATTGAACATGAATTTTTTTTTCGGTAGAAATCTATCTAAATCTAGGTTAAAAACTTATCTACTAGTGACTAGTAGTCTACATATGGACATCACAATAAAAAATTATGACATAATAACATGGCTTTAATTGGTGTACTTCATCTTACAAACCATCTTTGTGGTGTAATGGTTAGTGTGTAGTTGATCGTGAGTTGGATCCCCTGTCGGGTCAAACCAAAGTCTATAAAAGTGGTATAGGTTGCTGCTTCACCGGTAATCACACAGCAATAAGGAGTAAGAGTAAAGAATGGTAGCTTTGTTATCAAGATAATATGTCCAAGCTTCTTCATCGGCCAAGGGTTACGATCTGCCTCTCCTCCTCTCCACCCTTAGTTTAAATACATGTAGCAGTAATTTTCGTAATTCCTGTGCACTGCCACCTGCTGGATTTTGTCAGCTGTATTACTTACAGTATATATATATATATATATGAGGATTTCATTTTCAGCCAATCAGTACAAGCCATACATTTCACCTGATGTCAAAATATGTACACAGTTGACTGAAGAGACTAAATGTGTCCACAAAATTATTCTGTGTTTTTTTGTGTTCAGGGATGATTAATATTCTGATTAGAAAACGAAATAACTGAAAATTAATTAAAGTAACTGAAACCATCTACACCTCCTTTCAAACCCTCCATTTTTGACCTGTTCATACCATGTCCTGCAGCTTTAGGAATTAAACATTTGCAGAGGAAAATATTTAGTAGCTGAAATCAGTTAAATAACTGGAAAAAAATCATCCCTGTGTTCAATGGACAGCTCGGTGAGAGGCAGTTGCTTGGTTTGTTGACCATCAGTATTTAAACTTTCTTTTCATAATTACACCACTGAGGATGTCAATAACATGAAGATGACTAGCATTTAAAATACAATTCTTATCAACACCTATTATTAAGTCTCATGATCATCTGACAGAAAATTTATAATTTTTTTCTTACCAAATTTTCTGTGATTTTCCACAATTTCTCTTCATCTTCTATGTCATCAACATCTGTTTCCATGGCAATATATTCTACTGTTATAACTCAAACTGTAATACAAATATCTATATAAATTAATATTGCAAGTCTTTGTCACAATACTACCTGCACATCATCGGCAGCACATGTATATATATGCATTGTAGGATAGAATGAACATACACGGTAGATCTACATTTTCTTTAATATCAATAATAATAATAATTATTTATACATGATAACACAATTAGCATAAAACTAATTTACATTCATGATTGTGGTCCTGTAATATCTACAATATATATCTTACAAACAATAAATATAGTTCAGGCCTTTCATTAAAGAGGTGGAACCAGCTATTTTTACCCACCTAAAATGATAATTGATACCTCCTAATTTCAAAGGGTGTTGCATTAGATATTCAATAATTCATGTAAGCAGTCACCAATGCAGTGAACTCTGCTGGAGAGTGGAATTAATTAGAATTCATAAGACATTTAGCAGGTGTTATCTATATGAATGTGTGCACTTCAGTCGTGTTGTTGGCATGTGATAAATGCACAGGGCTTTGTCGACTATCCACGTACATTTTTTTTGTATACGTATGTTACTATAAATATATGTGATTACCGGTAAATGTTATCAAGAACTTTTAGTTTTAATGTTACCCCAAACCACTGGGGCTCGCAGTTATATTTTCACATCACCAGGTATGTGTTAAAAAAAATTTGATTTTATTTGGATTTTTGGTGTTTTAATGCCACTTTCAGCAATATTTCAGCTATTCATGGTGACCAGTTTTTTAGTGCTGGAAGAAGCTGGAGTACCTGGAGAGAACCACCGACCATGGGCAAGCAACTGGTAAACTTTATCACTTGCGGCTGCGAGACGAGTGCACCCTTTTTTGTAATTTACAAAGCCGGGCGCGAACCCTGTTAAAAAGAAGAAGGGAGGACAATGAAAACCCACCTAAATAAATAAATAAAGTTTTATTTAAAGTCGATACATATCACAACATACATAAAAACACAAGCTCTACAGAGCTTTTCAAATCGGCTTAATATTGAGTCCGTAGAAACCGGAATTGAGTATGATAAGAAGTTGTCCGGACCGCTTGGAATTTAAAAACGAGTGTTATTCCACTGTAAACCAGCCAATCAGCAAAAAGACATTGATATTTGCATTAATTTTATGGGAAGACCAAAAACTAAACCGTTTTCGAAGCGAAAAAGGGCGCCGAAACTCTACTTTCACTTTTGACCCCAAAAAGTGTCCTCCCTTCTTCTTTTTAACACATACCAGCTGGTGATGTGAAAATATAACTGTGAGCCCCTGTGCCCCAAACATGCAAAACATTCTATCAGTTCAATCTGTAGGAAGGCATCACAACAACTGAATATACTTAAACGTTTGGGCCGATATTTAGCCAGATTAAGCAAATTAACTATATTCCACACTTTCATTTTCAGTAACTTTAACTTCTGCCCTTTGGCTTGGCATTTTTGTACCGATACAAACTCAAAAAAATTAGAGAAAGTGCAGGAAAGAGCACTTCGCTTTGTATACGATGAATACACCAGTTCATATATCAACCTTCTTGAAAAAGCTCTAGTGCCCTCCTTACAGATCAGACGTATTAGGACAATGGCCTTGGAGACATATAAAATCGTTAACAAATTAACTCCTGTATGCCTTCATGATTTAGTTAATGTGAAGAATTCTAAATATGCTTTCAGGTATTCGAACATATTAGATGTACCTCAAGTTAGAACTACAAGGTATGGCAAAAAATCATTCATGTTTGCAGCTGCAACTCTGCGGAACGACCTTCCGAACCATTTCAGAACTGAAAACAGTTTCAACCACTTTAAAAGTTTGATTCAGTCCTGGAATGACTCAGTATGTCGTTGTTCTGCATGCAGATAACATATTCAGCTTTCTGTTTTATTTCTAGTGCTTTTCCAAGTTTTAATGCTGCTTAGTTATTTTATGTTTGCTTGATATTGCTTCAGCATGTTTTAGTACAGTATGTCTTTTATTTTTGTGCTTTTTATGTTGCATTTGCTAACTGTATGTGCTTTATTAGTCCGAGATTCCTCTGTCGTTTAACGGCATTGATAAAGTTGCTTGTAGCCGTTCAACGACAGAGCGTGCTATATATACGGAAAACAGCGCATTTGCTTCTCCAACTCTGGGTCAGCACATTTCCACGTTTCGTGGCTATCGGATTTTATTTTCTATCATAAACCTTATATAAATCGCTTCACCAATCATTTTTCTATTCATTCATAAACATCTTACCCTCAGAAAGTGGTGTTACACTCCATTACAGCACGATTTTGCCTTAGATCCTATGATTTCGACATTTGTCTTCCATTTTTCAAACATTTGTCACGTGACTACGAGAAAACTACGATTACCGCAATGTATCATGGGAGATGATTTGCATATAAACAAACAAACAAATATTTTTATTGCCAATCATAGGCGCCTGTTAAGGCAGAACAATTAACATAAAATTTAATACAGTTGATTATATTGATTGATAATGATTTTAACAGCAAATTTAGTGAATTACAGATAACCATAAGAAAAAAAAAATGTAGTACCTTGTCCAAAAACAAAAAGGGGGAACGTAACACATGCTCTTTCCGAAGCCCGTTGGTAACACTCTGCCATTGAATCTTTTCTTTCCAACACATTCTGTATTATTTCCTTCTGCTCTGCTTTGATCTGTAGATGGACTGTTTGTCCTGCAGAATACGCTTAAATGTATCGTCTTCCATGTGATTTGAATGTTGTTTACGTATGCAAATAATGCTCCAAATAATTTGGCATGCTGCATTAATTAGCTCCCATCATGCAATGCGTTGCTGTCATCATTCAGTTAGTATCGCGTGATCACGTGTGTAGATTCGAAAATGGAAGTCAAATGGCGGAATAATAGGATCTAAGGCAAAATCGTGCTGTAATGGAGTGTAACACCACTTTCTGAGGGTAAGATGGTTATGAATGAATAGAAAAATGATTGGTGAAGCGATTTATATAAGGTTTATGATAGAAAATAAAATCCGATAGCCACGAAACGTGGAAATGTGCCGATCCTATGGCTGGTGAGGCAAATTCGATGGTTTCCGTATATAGCACCCTCTGTCGTTGAACGGCTACAAGCAACTTTATCAATGCCGTTAAACGACAGAGGAATCTCGGACTAGTGCTTTATATGTGTGTTTATGTAATTATGTTAATATTTGTATGTATCTTGTGCTACTATGTATATTCGGTAAAAAGCTCCTGAGAGCTTGTGTTTATTGTTATACAAAAACCGAATTCAAATAAAGTTTTCTTATCTTATCTTATCTGGAATCGACTTGCACTGATTATGAGTATATGACCGTGTACCTGTAACCTTATCAACAGCTAGAAACAAGAGCTTAATCAGACATATTTTCCCAACAAACCATAAAATATTACATCTCAATTTCAACCTTACAGCAAGGATCTTACTATGTTAATTCTTGCTACAGCAAGGATCTTACTATTTTAATCTTTGCTTACACTTACAGATTTAGAATATAAAGGAAAAAAAACAAGAACCTGCATGACACCGACAAAAAATAAACTCCGCACCAAAGTCGGAAAAGTAAATGAGTGGTTTTATTTTTATATTTTGTGGAATGTCTGGTTCATCTACTGTAGCAGTATTCAATATATTTTCGTCATTATTCTTACGCAAGGATTCTGAAATTTATTTTTCCACACGACAGTAATGACCAATGTTACATTTCAAGAAATAATTGTGATAAAGTCAATTTTCCGGATATAAAATCGTGGGTATTTGAATGTTTGACAGGAGACGAAAATTCTACCGAATTATGAAGAAGTTTGTAGACAAACCATTCCACCCCTGCTAATTCTTTGCCAATACATTGACAACAGTGGTAGATTAAGAATTTTGTGATTTAGGGCATAATTACACAATTTGTCTTCATAATCATCAAGCGTTTTCTATCACAAGACACGACACTTTTAAAATAATATCTCATGTGCAATTTAGTAAGGAAATGAGTACCTATTATTCTGGTAAACTTATGAACCAGTTAATACATATAAGAAATAGTGAAACAGGAAAACTGAGATTTTTCAGTAAAATCCTCACAACTTTTGAACTACAAAAGTATCTAACATTTAATATTAATAGATATGTGCACTCTTTCTTAACAAAACTTAGATTAAGTGCACACAGCCTTGCTATTGAAACTGGCAGGTATTGCAAACCCACAATACCAGCTAATGAGAGATTCTGTAAAGCATGTAAAGATAAGGTTGAAGATGAACATCACTTTAATAGAATGTCCCACTACAATTAAGTGAGAGATGAATTCTTTACACTGTTTAATAGAAAATTTAATGAAACTACAGAGGTGACAATCAACCATCTCCTCAATCCTAGTTTATCTCAAGACTTAAATAACATTTGCCTATATTTAAAAGAATCCTACTCACTCAGAGATTCAACTTTTAAAAATATTTAACTTTCTTCAAGTAACTGGCAAAAACTTCCAAATGATAATAATAATTTTAATCTAATTTAATTATTATACTCCCAAAATGATAATAAACATTATGATATTATTATCTGACTGATGTGTTCATCTCTAAAGATTATAGTCTTATCTGAAGACTTAATATTATGATATTATGTGTTATCTCTATGTTTATATATGTTTGTGAACGTATTGGATTATGCAACATTGACATTGTGATTATGATGTACAAGTACTTAACTATGCTTTATCCAATAAATGATTTGAATTTGAATTTGAATTTGAATAAAAATTGTAAAAAATGAAAATTAATAAAAAAAAATTGTCATGCCATACTGAAAGAAGAAGAAGACTCCACAGGCACTTGTTTCTGGTAAAAAAAATATACCTAGATACTACATGTATATAATATCTAGGAATATTTTTTTTACCATAAACAAGTGCCTGTGACTGCCACTGCTCAGTTTTGCAATCTCAACTTAACACTACATCTACATCTATAGTACCACGATCCATTAAAAATCTGATGACTACACATCGGCGCTGCGCAAACAGACATTAAAGAAAAATTAACTACAAATATTGCATGTGATATATATTTCACTTACTAATTACTTTTTTTAAATTAAATTGCACAAATATATATTATTTCATTTCTCATTAAATTTGTCATTTTATTTTTTTCTTAAATCAATTCTGTATTCTGTATTTTTCGTGTCATAGACACTGGATTGTCTCTCTTGTAATTTTGGTATCGTCTACGCGCATGTACAATTTACACTCGGTAATTTCAACACACTTGTACTTTTGATAGGTGGACACTGATATAAAATAAAATAAAAATAAATAAAAATAATTACGGTAGAAAATAATAAATAAATTATAAATCGAAGCGTTCGGTTAAATCAACATGTGTTAGTGCATTTTCATTGGATTTGACTAAATATAGCAAGTGATATTTCACTTATCGATCCTGCTACTATAATAACTTTAGACAACATTCCTGTTGCCGATGGACACCCACAGCACAACCATCCTGCCAACCAATTTGGTCTTGCTGCTGATGCATTCATCGTGTCAGTGAAAAAACGTTGTCGAGAAAAAGTAAGCCCAGTTCCAGCCATTTATGATGGTGACCAGTTATAGTGGTGGGGGAAGCCGGAGAGAACCACCGACCCTGGGCAAGCAACTGGTAAACTTTATCACTTGCGGCTGCGTGTCGAGTGCACACTTTTTTGTGACTTAGAAATTAACTTAGAAACACAAATGGCAACAAAACATACAAATACAATTATCCGTCAATGAAAAAATATCCACACAAATATCTTATTTCGATGGTAAAATACTAGATATCAATGACTCTTTATTTCATTCTTTACAAAGATTACAATACATCTAAAAAGGAATGAAATAGCATACACATAGTATATCACTAATTTATTATTTTATAAAAAAACATAATTACTTATTGATTAAATGTTAAAATAGTACAGATACAAAAAAAACTAACAAACAAACAAACATATAAATAATTAATTATTTCGTAAGTAACCAAATTACAATATAGAACAGACTATAACGATTTCCTATTGTTTTATAATAATCACACTGTCTCACGTGGCCAACATTTTTTTTCTTACCTGTACCTATATAAGATAACAACCTCTAAGGGGCCCCAACTTAAATGCTAAAACAACAATCTATAGCAATAAAATCCATCAGGTAAGAAATTAGCTTGTAGGCCAAGTGAGACATTGAGATTTTCAAATTTTGGCCAGGTGAGACTAAACCTAACGTTGTTAGTTCGAATCCCTCTCGGGCGATACAACATTATGTAATAAATTTGTCAGTGACTTGTCGGTGGTTTTCTCTGGGTACTCCTGTTTCCTCCACCAATAAAACTGGCCACCACAATATAATTGAAATATTGGGGCTTTTTGTTGGGGGTTTTTTCAAGTCAGAAATTTATATTCATAAAAAAAAGCCCATACATTACCACCTGGTGTACAAGGGTTTACAACATAATTATTATGTGACTTGCATTTTTTAAATTCAATTAGTAAGAAAAATATAATGTTTTGACATGAATAAACAAATCAATTGAGACACATTCATTCTTTTGCATTTTCTCTCTCCCTTTCATAACAACACTCATTCCTTTACAATGTCTGTCTTCTACTATTTTGTGACTTTAGTAACTTACTCTTAATTGATACAAATAAAATACATAAACATAAATAACGTAGTATACCCGGGTACCTATCAATAGTTAAAAATCTGGAAATACATGCTTCACTGGGGTCCAGTATTTTTCAAAATCTTTTAAATGGTTATTCTTTATGGCTATATATTGTTCCAGTGAATAGTAATTTTTAATTCGATACTTCAATTCTATGATATTTGGAATTTTTTCTTTTAGTTTACATTTATATATATAATTTTTAGCTATAAGGATCAGCAAGTTAAGAGTTAAACTTTCTTTTTTAAATCCAAGCAAAAATTGTTCTTTGCGAAATTATTTTTTAATTGTCCTTTGATATTTCTTTTCCGGAGGGCTTTCTATGATTGTCTTAAACGCTATTTTCACAATATTGAATTTCGCAAAGAACAATTTTGTGTCTGTAATATGAATTTTGAATAAAAAGGTATTAGTAGGTATAACTCTATGTAAAAACTTATACTGAAAATTGATCAGATATGTATCCCTACAACACTTTAAGAATTCGAAAATATATAGACCAGTCTGCAATTTCAATCCCAAGTATTTCTTCCCATTTCAAAAATTGTTGAATGGCAAGATGAGTTAATAATGTCTTCAGTAAAGTAATATATACAAACTTTAAACTTTTTGGATTTATTAGTCTGTCTAAAAAGTCATCTTTTGGATGAACATTTTCTGTATTGATATTATCAATGTTGCACTTTTTAATATCAGTAGTAATATTTGAAGTTATTGTGTAATATCGAATGAAGTTGTTACTTTTAATTAATGGTTTAATCTTTTCAAAGGTCAAGAAATATTTTGTAACAGTATCATAATTGAAATATTGTTGAAAGTGGGGTTAAACTCCATAAACCAAACCAAACCGTAAAAGACCATAGCATATGACATTGGAAATCCAAGTCCTGTCTTGGGACAGGCACAAAAATGTGACAGGGTTAAACTGGTTAATGGGATCCCAAACCTTCCCAAATGCATGTACATTAATCATAGAAAATGGATTATATAATATTTATACAAGGTTTTGTTAATTTTGCAGAGATCCTTTGAGTGAATACCGGCATATTCAAATGCAGAAGATGCCAGTTGAGTGAATCATCTAAATACAAGGGCAAAAATGGATGAGAAATTACTACCAGTTCTGAAGACAGAAGAAGATATCTGGAGGATAGCAGAAGAAATTGTAAAATACTTTTATTACTTGTATTAGGAAGGGGAGTTTGAAGATACTAAAGGGAGGTAATCAGAATCCGTAAATCGAAGTAGGACAGACAACGCAATGGCCAAATAAAAGGACAAAAGGGCAAACAACGATCTACAAAACATACACATAAAACTAAAGATCGAGGGGATTTTTATATCACAGTTTATAATTGAAGGAATAAATGCAGGGTTCTTAATTAATGTTATTATACTTCACTATCTGTTTTCCTAAAAATATAAAAACATAACAGTAGTTTTGTTATTTCATCCTAAAATCAACTGCATGACTATTCCCCCGGTGGTGCTGGTAAAAAATTGTAGGACTATTTCCCTCTGGTAATTTCAGCAATCATATTTCCCAGACTTTTCTAATTCATTCATCTCATTGGTTTAAATCAAATGACGTCATGCAATTCCTCGGACTTTTTCATTGTGCGAGCTAAAATCCCGAGACGGCAGACGACAAGTAAACAATGACTATTCCCCCTTGTGGTAATTTCAGCAATCATATTTCACGGACTTTTCTAAATCATTTATCTCATTGATTTAAATTAAATGACGTATATAATGGAATGATCCTATCATTTTCTAATAGAGGACAAATGTCAATATCCATACAAAAAAGAACAAACTAAATAAAAAATGTTTTTTTTTATATTAATTTCTTCTTCTAATTCCACCTTATATCAGAATGCTGTCTTCTGATTGGTTGATGAAAGGGATTTTTTTTACCAATTCTTCGTTTTTTCAGCTTTTCCACCATTGCTGGGATATTTGCCTAAAAATATCCCGGTACTATAGGAAAATATCCCGCCTCAGACGAAATCCCTTCTTTAAATTGTTTATGACGTCACAGATGTTATTCGAATTACTCAGGTTTCTTCTTTCAACCAACGCTAAAGTAGAGAAAATGACGACAGTGTCAGCCGTTATGCTTGAAATCGTTGAAATGTATATATTTCAAATTCATTTGCATTACTTTTTTTAGCATGTTGTATGTTAAAGCAAAACCGTGATTTATTTTATTTTTGAATTTTTTCCAGAATTTATACACTAGTCACTTCTTTGAAAAGATTTTTCCTGTTTTCGTAGATTGATTTTAAGTCTCAGTTGAAAATCAAATGATTGAGGTGGTCTGAAGTTCTGAACCTGCTTGCATGCCACTGTTTTACTTGCTGTTAAATATTCGGCGGAATTAAACAAATATATCCTGTTAGTGAGGGTTATTTGAGAAAAATACCGGTTTCGAGGACAGTCAAAGCGGCGAGGGACATTTGACTGTCCTCGAAACCGGTATTTTTCGCAAATAACCCTCACTAACAGGATATATTTGTATAAAATACACACACATGAACATGTATTAGTTTAAAAAAAACACTAATAAAGTAGACTAGAAATCCATCAGAAAAGGGCCTACAATTTAGAATTTTGAATTGCACAGTTGTAATAAGTATAATAAAACACTTATACACTTGATATTCGGGTAGTAGCACTTTTATTGTCCCCTCTGTACCAACTATTTTCCTCGGCATTACCTCGGAAAATACTTGGTACCTTGAGGACAATAAAAGTGCTATTACCTTCATACCCAGTCAATAAGTGTATACTATTTGCTTATATGCTTTTATTTTGATAGTGCTTAACATTATTACAATATACCAGCAGAATCTTACCTGTTATAAAAATTTGTGTTCTGCACAATTAAAAAATGTCTTTGTAATAAATTTCAGGTAAGAACCAGAGTATCTATTATGAACCTATACAAAACCACAAAACAGGGTATTCCTTTCTGTGACGATCAGAACATCGAAAGGTCTTGAGTATCAATATCAACAATGTATTAAATATAAACCAGGAAGTAACTTGAACATCCATGACAAGGTCGATCTCCGATCTTATTTAAGATAAAAATGATATTTTACAGTAGCTTTTATTATTTTTTTTGCTAATGACGATTGAACCTGCCGAAAAAATTGCTTGAAACGGTCATCTAGGCCAACGGTCTATTCTTATGCAAAACACTGCAAAATATATTACCCCACATTTTTTGTTGTTGTAATATGGTATAGGTACATGTATGTTTTTCTTCTGTAGACTCAATGTTCTTTCTGAAAATATAACAGTATTTTTTATGGATCTTTCTGAAATTCTAACACAATGATTTTGGCACAAAATAAAGGTTCCGTTTGATTATGGGGGTTATGCAAATAAGTTACAAAAATAGCATAATTTCTAATTACCAAGGGAGATAATTCATTCATATCTTTAAAAGGGTTGTTAGTTATTTTTGTATCTATTTCAGTGTGGAAGATTAAAAGAACTTGGAAGTGATACCGTTGTCATGACAGTCAATACACAAAGGGAGATAACACAATGTAAATCATCACACACAGGAAGTGTATTTCTAGAAAAGAATCCCGATTGTTTGCAGAGATTTAAAGATTTTTGTGGTAAATAATGAGGAAATTATTGGGATTTTAAGAATCGTATATATAACGACTGTATTTTTCGTAACTTTTTTCGTGGTCATATTTTGATGTGTGTTTCTTCGTCATTTTCTTGTCTGTCAGTAGACACATTTTTTTTCACAATAAATTGAGTTCTATTTGAACGACCCTTCTGACATTTTAACACCACAATCCTTGGCACAGAATTAAATTATTTTTGGGGATTCTAGTCGTACTCATTTCTAAATATGTGGCACATAGGTGGCACATAGGTGGCAAATATGATCAACTTGATTACCGGTACATCATGTCAAGAAGCCACTAGGTGGTAGGCCCTTTATTTTTCACATGCTAATTTACCTTTTTCATCTTCAATGTCATATTACAGTAAAACCTGTCTAATTTGAACCTGCTTGGTAGCAACTGTTTTGTTTAAACTATACAGGTGTTTGGGTTTAATTTGATCATGTTATATTAACAAAGATTTCCTACACTTGGGACTTTATTTAAAGTTTAGTTTGTACACTTGTTTTTATTTGAAATATAAGACAAACAGATTTTTATATTAATTATTCAAGGAAGGATGTGGACATATTTACTTTCAATTGAAAGTTATTTTGCTTAAAGATTTTGGCATAATTCAGTCATCTCATTGTACTCTGCCAGTTAACACACAGATGATAAGTGGAGAGTAATCGAAGCATGATCAGCTATGGGTTAGCACAGATTGTGTGTTAGTGGTCTGACCACCTTAATACTTCAGATGAGTAATAGGGTTCAAATTCATATCAGTGGTGATAAGCCTTATAAAAGGAATGTCTCTCTAAGCGGAACCTATTTAGTAGTATTATAAGAGGAATGGTCTCTCTAAACGGGGTCTATTGAGTAGTATTATAAGAGGAATGGTCTCTCTAAACTGGGCCTATTTAGTAGTATTATAAGAGGAATGGTCTCTCTAAACGGGGCCTATTTAGTAGTATTATAAGAGGAATGGTCTCTCTAAACGAGGCCTATTGAGTAGTATTATAAGAGAAATGTCTCTCTAAAGGGGCCTATTTAGTAGTATTAGAAGAGGAATGTCTCTCTAAACGGGGCCTATTGAGTAGTATTATAAGAGGAATGTCTCTCTAAGCAGGGCCTATTTAGTAGTATTATAAGAGGAATGGTCTCTCTAAACAGGGCCTATTTAGTAGTATTATAAGAGGAATGGTCTCTCTAAATGGGGTCTATTTAGTAGTATTATAAGAGGAATGGTCTCTCTAAACAGGGCCTATTTAGTAGTATTATAAGAGGAATGGTCTCTCTAAACAGGGCCTATTTAGTAGTATTATAAGAGGAATGGTCTCTCTAAACAGGGCCTATTTAGTAGTATTATAAGAGGAATAGTCTCTCTAAACGGGGCCTATTTAGTAGTATTATAAGAGGAATGGTCTCCCTAAATGGGGTCTATTTAGTAGTATTATAAGAGGAATGGTCTCTCTAAATGGGGTCTATTTAGTAGTATTATAAGAGGAATGGTCTCTCTAAACGGGGTCTATTTAGTAGTATTATAAGAGGAATGGTCTCTAAACGGGGCCTATTTAGTAGTATTATAAGAGGAATGGTCTCTCTAAATGGGGCCTATTTATTTTACTATCTCAGTTAGTCATGGTAATCTGTCACATTTTTAAGATGGAATGTCGTTATACCAACATGGACTGATGATCGATTATCAGTGACCTACTAAATGTATTTACAGACTATAATGGTCTTGTTTCAAGAGTATGTTTGACAAAAGTAAAGAGTTTAATAAAACTGTTACTGTATCATATAAGAATAGAGACTGTTTGTTTTTCATGTTATGTGGTCGCTGGTGATTTAAAATATACTAATTGGAACACTACAATACAAATGGTAGAAACCGTGGTAGCTGAAACATTTCTGTTAAATAGAATGTTATAACTTTTAATATTTTTTTTTCAAGAATATTGAGATTTGTTACTGGTGATCGTCTTCAGAATGGACTGTTACAAAGTGTAAACATTAGATCACTAACTGCTCAGGGCAAAACAAAATATTGGTTTCCATATGAGTAACACCTGACATAAAATGGACTAGTCTGGACAGTAGATAAATAATAGACTAGTCTAAATATGTGTATTGACTAAATGTCAGAAGTACCACAGATGTGTTAGAAAATACCTGCAATAAAACTGCAAGATGTTTGTCAGTATGAAGACAAAAACAAAGAATAAAGCTACACATATATATTTTCCACACTAGGAATCAGAATTAGTCGATGATTCTGATGATCGGTCACCCGACGGTGCACCAATAATCTCAGTGCATATGAAATCAGGGATGAAGAGGGGTGGCCTTATAATAGGGGACATATGAACAAATTGTAAAAATTAATCTTTTATTTCATTTCAGTAAAAATATATGGATCAAGTAATGAAACAATAGGAGAGGAAGACCAAGATATAGATAAAGGTGACAATGTTGACCAATCAAAACCATGCATGGCAGAAAACAACCAATCAGAATGTACTGTTACATCATCAGATGAAGACACAGAAGACTATTCAGATTATGTTAGTAATTATGAAATCTTCATCTGTGACATGAGTGAGACCCCCCCCCCCCCCCCACACACTCACTTTTTAATCCGTTTGTTTTATAGACAAGTATGTTTTATTTCTAAGGGTCTTGTAGGTGTCTTAAAGTAATATAAAATTTGTTCACACCATGATATAGTTGAAATACTGCTAAAGTTGGCATTAAACATCAATCAATCAAGCAATAACCCCCCTTTTTTTTGTAAAGTTCAAAATTTCAACATAATTTCAAGTAGCCCAAAGTAATCAATATGCAAGTTTGGGGTACACAGATCTTTAAAACTGGATTGACATGTTTTTACAGTGCCAGGACAGGAAAGTGAGTGGTCATGTATATGGATTTTAGGGGCATACATTTTGCCTTTGTTTCTATGATTTTTTAATTGGATTTTAGAAATGTTCTGACAGTGTGGTATTTTTCGGTTTTTTTTCTTCATTTTATTACATATTTGTAACACTATTTTACTGTAGAATAATCAGAATTCTTAACATTTATTTATGGAATTTGTTTTATTTGTGTTTGTTACCATAGTAATGTATACTAGTGAATTTCAATTTACTCCCTTTTTTCCCTGTTTTTCAATTTTCAAAAACATTTTTTTATGTAATAGCCTTAAATGATGTGTAATGTGTGATTGTGACTGTATTTTCAGGAGACTATAGAGTTTAAAGAGGAACAGTTAATTGACACAGAAACAAAAAAGAAAATACTGAAAAAGCCACCTTTTGAAAACTGTGAACAAAAAGGTTTGTATGTATAGTGCCTTCTTTCTCTTATTTAAATAAATAAGGCTAGGATAAAAAAAAAGTACCTGTGTTTCAATAATGTAATTATTAATAAAGGTTCTCCTCCCATAGGCATAGGTGACCTTAGCCGATTTTGGCTATCCTGTTTAGGCCGTTTGGTTTTATTGCTCCCAAAACTTTAAATTATTTGGCTTTCCAATCTTTCGATTTTGAGAGTACCTGATGAAGTTTATTCCAGAAATGCACCATGCACACTAAATTTGATATCTACGTTTTTATTTCCACTAACATCATTGTTAACAAAAATAGGGTGGGACATGGCAGTGGGTGGGTAGGTAGGCAAAACTGTTATTTATTTTTGCCTAGGTAGTAGGTAATACAGTACAAGGAGCTGACTTTAGCAGTGCTTGTCCAAAAATGGAAATATAAACTAGGGTAGGCACTAATAATTAGGGTTGGTAGAGTTTGTGGAAACACAGGTATTTTTAGCTCACCTTGCCAAAGGCAATGTGAGCTTTTGCCATCACTTGGCGTCCGTTGTCTGTTATCCGTTAACTTTTCACATTTTAATCTTTTCCTCTGAAACCCCTCAGCCAAATGAACTGAAACTTGGTAGGAGGCATCTATAGAAGGTCCTCTCTAACGATTGCACATTATGTCTCGATCCATTAACAAACATGGCCACCACAGGCAATTCTTCAATCATAACTACTCTGCCATTCTCGCTACCCTGCAAATAACCTTGTATGCATTAGGCGTATATATCGCACTACTTTTCACATGTCAGTTACATGAAAGTTTGATAAAGTTATATTTTAAGCAATTTTCTATATTTCAATTAAAGTTTTAATTAGTTTTGCATGATTAGATTTTACTTAGTATGTCTTCCATATTGGATTTTCGTGGACTATATTTTTGTGCGGCTTAACTTAACTTAACTTCCGGCAAACAATTTAAAAAGAATTTCTACTATGTACGTACAAGGTTATTTACAGGGTAGCGAGAATGGCCGAGTAGTTACGATTGGCAATTCTTGTTTCTGATTGGTCGATTTTTAAAATCTTCTCCTCTGAAACCGCTTGGCCAAATGAGCCGAAAATTGGTAGGAAGCTTCTATGGAAGGACCTCTACAAAGATTGCTGATTTTGTCCCGATCGGTTAACAAACATGGCCGCAACAAGCAATTCTTGTTTCTGATTGGTTGATTTCTAAAAAATCTTCTCCTCTGCTAAAAGAAAGATAACTCTTGCCCTTAGAAATTAAATAATGCTGATATAGTGTAACATGTTTATTCTATACATTATAAGTAGCCATTCACATTTTAATATTCTTTTTAGCAAACCTTGCCAAAGGCAATATGAGGTTTCGCCATCACTTGGTGTCCGTCGTCTGTCATCCGTTTACTTTTCACATTTTAATCTTCTCCTCTGAAAACCTTCAGCCAAATGAACTGAAACTTGGTAGGAAGCATCTATGGAAGGACCTCTCTAAAGAGGGCACATTTTGTTATGATCCATTACCAAGCATGGCCGCCACAGGCAATTCTTGTTTCTGATTGGCCGATTTAAAAAGATCTTCTCCTCTGAAACCGCTTGGCCAAATGAACCGAAACTTGGTAGGTAGCATCTATGGAATGTCCTCTATGAAGATTGCTCATTTCGTCCCGATCGGTTAGCAAACATGGCTACCACCGAAACTTGGTAGGAATCATCTATGGAATGTCCTCTATGAAGATTACTCATTTCGTCCCGATCGGTCAGCAAACATGGCTACAACCGAAACTTGGTAGGAAGCATCTATGGAATGTCCTCTATGAAGATTGCTCATTTCGTCCCAATCGGTTAGCAAACATGGCCACCACATGCAATTCTTGTTTCTGATTGGTTCATTTCTAAAAAAATCTTCTCCTTTGAAACTGCTTAGTCATATAAACCGAAACTTGGTAGGAAGCATCTACATGTATAGAAGGTTCTGTATTAAGTTTCCTCAAAGCAGAATGAAAGGTATACGACACAGGCTCAGTCCACTGAGCCTCTAGTTTATTGTTTGGCCTAAGGAGATGGATGAAGAATGATACTTTGAAAAAAAAAAAATTGACATTCAATGTCTCTAATTAATTTTGACAGATAATGTCTTAAAAAATGAAAAACTTTCACATTTACTAGACTTACGACCTTAATTAAGTACAGACGAACCTTGTTGTGTCAAAGTATAAAGGATCTTTTGTATTAGTTAAAATTAGCTGAGTAATTGTACCAAAGGGGTAATCTGAATCTCTAATTAGGAGGACAGACAAGACAATGGCCAAAAAATAATTGTGTGTGTGGGGGGGGGGGGGGGGGGGGGAAGGCGAACAATGGTCGACATAACACGATGCAGAAATTTAAGGATTGAGCAATGCCAACCCCATTGTGAAAACAGGTGTGAACTCAGGTGCACAGGACAGGAAGGGTAAACTAATAATTACTATGAACAGACCATAGTCTTACTTTAAGCTATCCAAGAAAAATAAATTATCCATGTTTTTTTAAATAGATTTTTAGCATACTTACAGTACTAGAGCCTAAAAGATTTATGAAAAAGGTCACCTGAACGTGACCCCTTAAATGTTAGTGTATCATGACAGGACACCTGAATGTGACCCCTTAAATGTTAGTGTATCATGACAAAGGTCACCTGAACGTGACCCCTTAAATGTTAGTGTATCATGACAAAGGTCACCTGAACATGACCCCTTAAATGTTAGTGTATCATGACACAGGTCACCTGAACGTGACCCCTTAAATGTTAGTGTATCATGACAAAGGTCACCTGAACGTGACCCCTTAAATGTTAGTGTATCATGACAAAGGTCACCTGAACGTGACCCCTTAAATGTTAGTGTATCATGACAAAGGTCACCTGAACATGACCCCTTAAATGTTAGTGTATCATGACATAGGTCACCTGAACGTGACCCCTTAAATGTTAGTGTATCATGACAAAGGTCACCTGAACGTGACCCCTTAAATGTTAGTGTATCATGACAAAGGTTACCTGAACGTGACCCCTTAAATGTTAGTGTATCATGACAAAGGTCACCTGAACGTGACCCCCTTCAATGTTAGTGTATCTCCAAACATTTTATTTGAAGAGTTTAAAGGATAATCAGGATGCATAAATCGATGAAGGACAGACAACAAGAAAAAACAAAACAAAAGGATAAACAACCAGAGGACTTAGAGGGGGCGTGCGCCCCCCCCCCTAAAATTCGCAAAGCATATGTTATACAACATTAATAAAGCAGTTCAACAAACAACTTTTTCATGAATGGTTAACTCGTGACCTGCAAGTCAAAATGAATAGTAATGATATTAGGAGTAAATTTGGGATATCATTCTAAAAAGCTCTACTCATTGATAAATGATCAGTTTACTGTCCGTCCAGATGAAGCTTTTTGTTTCGCCGTTGGTTCATTCAGTGAAAACGTATGATTCGTTCTTGTTTATAGACAAACAAAGGCGAATAAGAATAAGAATTTTTATTGTCCAATAGAGGGCCCACAAGGGGCAAAGTCATTACAGTGATTCATTAAAAAATAAAAATATAAATATTGTAGGTTACAATGAACAAAACTGCCCATAAAATATACTAAATACTCATACTAATAACAATGCTGCATGAAACGATTCTGATCATCTAATTTAGTATGTTAGCTTATCAGAAATCAACAACAAGTTCATGTATTGACAATTTCCACTTTTGTTTGTCTATAAACAAGAACGGTCGAATCATACGTTTTCAATGAATGAATCAAACGACGAAAAGAAAAGCTCCATCCGGACGGGCAGTATTAACTAGAACCACCCGAAAGGACAAGCACCGAAAGTACAGACCAATTAGTGAAATGAGGAATGCGTTAAACTAAACTAATAGTTCTTTGAAGGGTTAAAATATCGTGATCGATCAGTCACGAGTTGAACAATTCGCATCACGGTTGTTAAAGAAAAGTTTTACTTTAGGTTCTTATAATCTGACAAAAACATTCTGTTAACAATTATCCGACAAAATTAAGACTCAAAGTCAAGTTTTTTTGGTCTGATAAAAATCAGGGGCGGATCCAGGGGGGGGGGAGGGGCACACCCGGCTCCCGCCCCCCCTAAAATTGGAAAAAATATGATTTTTTTTGGCGTAAAATCTTGATTTTTCACACGAAATACCCCCAATAAATTTCGCACCTCCCTCCGCTCGGCGCTTTTTTTTTAAGTGCGCCCCCCCCCCCCCTAACTTGAAATCCTGGATCTGCCTCTGACAACGATATACAAAACACTACATCGAAAACTAAGCATGAACCCATTAAAAACCGGGGGTTCCTGCTCCAAACGTGACAATTGTCATGTTACTCTTGTTATAAACCTGATGATAACTCATGAACGAGGAAAGGACCAGGAAGTGCTTACAAGTGGAACATATTCATGGTCATTTGTGACACAGATATTCCATAACAGTTAACCAAGTCATGGTGGCGACCGTAAAGTGATGACTTCAACTTTACCAATAGAATAAATATCTAATTTTAATTATATTGATCCACTTGTTTAGTCGAGTACCAAATCTGACCGTCTTCATTAAGATGAAGAGTGTATAAAAGATAAAAATCAATATAGAAAATTTAAATGAAATTTAAATTTAGATAAATATTTTTGTTCCATTTTAGATATACATGCAAAATGCAAAAGTAAACATTTCAAGGAGTGTGAAACAGTAAAACCAAGGAGGACAAGAAGGATTGTGGGAAATAAACAGAATGATTTAAAGCAATCTCTCACCATCAATAAAAGGTAATATCCTCCCATGAACAGATTTACCAAAATTTGGTACTCATATTTCCCAAAAATAAGGGGAAATAACTCCATCAAAATAGAAAATTATCTGGAGCTTTAATCATGACCATTTCATATGTAATAACTTGTGATATAGGTATTAATTTAAAACATAAATATATATATCTAGATTGGAAAAATGACACTATAGTGTGTGTAATGTCTTGTTGTGTAAATGTATTGTATTGTTTGTAAAAATTTGGTGCACTTTTTTTATGTGCAAGCTTGAATCAAAACTTGGCAGAAATTTACCTATAAATAATATTTGGTATCAAGTCATATCTGCAATAACATGATCTCATTCATATTCAGAAGCTCTTTACTCTTTACAAAACTGCTAAGGACCGTCGTAATCGTATGGTAGTTGCATTTATAACTGCATATGCAATCAATGCCTATCACCACTGATGTGAGATCAAATCTCAATCAGGGCGAGGTATACTCAATACAACTTTACGTGATAAAGTTTGTCAGTGACTTGTGATAGGTCGGTGGTTTCCTCCAGGTACTCCGGTTTCCTCCACCAATAAAACTGTCCGCAACGATATAGCTGAAATATTGTTGAAAGTGGCATTAAACACCATACCCCTAACTCTACAAAGCTGCTAAACTGTTCAATGGCTAAACATTTCATAGTTTCCTTGCCAGTGAGCTGTGACCCCGTACTGAATGTAGATCCAACCAGTATATTCTCACTTTAATTAGAATGTATTCTTCTTTACTTTATATGATACAGTGGGCCGTGGTGGTCGTATGGTGAAAGTTTCTGACAAAAGCCTTACACCACTGACATGATTTTGTACCACACTACCTAAGTGTTAAGGTTTTCATTAGTCAGGTATCTATGACTGCCCAAAGATTGATCGATTGATTTTGATTTTTGGTGTTTTAGCGCCATTTTCAACAATATTTCAGCTATATTATATCATGGCGACCAGTTTTAGTGGTGGAAGAAGCCGGAGTATCCGGAGAGAGCTACCGACCATGGGCAAGCAACTGGTAAACATTATCACTTGCGGCTGCGAGTCGAGTGCATCCTTTTTTGTAATTTAGTTGGGTGCGAACCCACACTGTATTGGTGATAGGCTTGTATGAGTTGTTAGATCCAACGACCTAACTCATTGAGCCACCCGGGCCCCCTGACTCATTGAGCCACCCAGACCCCCTGACTGCCCAAAGAAGAAAAGTTTGAAGATACCAAAGGGGTAATCAGTAGCTGTAAATAGAAGGACAGACAACACAGAAAAGGACAAAAAGACAAACAATGTGGACAAAATACTATGCAGAAAAAAAAAGATGGAGCAACATGAACCCCACTAAAACAAGGTTTTAATCAGGTGCACTGGAAGGGTATGTAGTTCCTGCTCCCCTAGTGACACATTTTCTGTCTTGGAGCCACAAGACTCCCACGAAAACTCGATTGCACAGGAATTATAAGTAGTTCCTGCTCCCCTAGTGACACCTTTTCTGTCTTGGAGCAACAAGAATCCCACTAAAACTTGATTACACAGGAATTATAAGTAGTTCCTGCTCCATTAGTGACACCTGTCCTGTTACGACTGTTGGACAACAAGAACATAATGTGACATGGAAATCGTGTTGGACACCAGAAAGATGGGTAGTCATAATATACACTGTAGGGTAGTCATAATATATACTGTAGGGTAGTCATAATATGCATTTTGTACCTGTAAAATTGCTGAAAGTGACAATAAACTCCATGAATTAAACTTTGCAATATATTTTTTTTTATTTTAATTTTTCAGATTAAAGAAAAAGAAAACTGAAAGTTATAGAAATCTTGAAATATCAGGAAAACCCCACAGAGCAGAAAACAAATGCATATTATCTTCTCCATCAAACATGGATTCCTCTAAATCTAAAAAAGGGGAAACAACTCAAGATACAATTAAAATAAACAGGTCAGATGAAGAAATTGGACAAGAAAAGCCAGCAGTTAATGACAAGCCAAAAGGAAGAACTGTATTTAAGCAAAATGATAAGATTACCTGTCCTATATGTCAGACAGAATGGACTGGTCAAATCTCTTATGTTAATCATCTAAGGGTACACAAAAATTACCAGTTATGTACCATGTGTGAAGAGCTCATTCCAATAAATAACGTTACCATGGCAATACATATTCGAGAAAAACATAGTGGCAAAAACCCGTACAAATGCAAAATTTGTGGGCGTGGCTACAAAACTAAAAATGGTGTTAAGAATCATTACGTTTCTGTTCATGCCGATTCGTCTGCTAGATATTGGTGCGAACTTTGTGACCGGGCATTTGGTACTAAAAATAACTATACGTCACACATGAGATCTCACATGGGAGGTAACAAGTGTTTTATTTGTGTTCAAAAATTTGATGACAAGAATTTATTATGTATGCATATGAGAGATTGCCATGCTAATTATCTGTGTCTTATATGCAGTAGTTATTTTGCGGACTTGTCAGAGCTTCGTCAACATGAAAGTAGCCATACAGAAGAAGAGAGAGAATTTGGAATAAATGTAGATATAAGGCAGTTTTACGGTTCTGCCGAGGCTGAAAATACAGAAAATGATGACACAGAAAACACTGAATATAAATTGATGCAAAATTCTTCAGACATCGTTATCACTGAAAATATGCATTTTGAAAAACAACCTGATTTGACACAAAATGCTACAAGGGAGATAGCTCATAACAATTCAAAAAGAAAGTCAGCAAACAAAGTTGATGATCATGGAGGCACTGCTAGAAAGTCATTTAAATGTAAATTCTGCGGTCGTGTATTTAAAGTGGCCATGCATTTCACACGACACATACGCTTACATAATAATAAATCTAATTTTACGTGCCAACACTGTGGAAAAGTGTGTAAAAATGAAGAGACTTTCAAACATCATATTGCTCTACATCTACCAGATGACAAGAAACCACATCAGTGTGAACATTGTAGTAAAGGATTCGTAACCAGTACAAGTCTAAAGAAACATCTACTAGTACATAGTAAGGCTAAAGATTATATTTGTGAATTCTGTGGTAAAGCTTTTCGTGACACAACAAAATTACAGGTAATTACAATCATTCTCTAATTAATTATAATGAATTAATTCAATTTTTGCTATATTATTTTCTTTTAATTTGTGTACATGTAAATCTGTGTGGCATGTCAGTAAAAAGAATTCTCTCCATGATATGGCTGATATATTACTCATTTGACATGAAGTCCTCTAGTCATGTTGGTCCAGTATAAAGCAGACATCATTATCATATCATTGAATGTAACTTGTTCTCTCCATGATATGGCTGATATATTACTCATTTGACATTAAGTCCTCTAGTCATGTTGGTGTAGTATAAAGCAGACATCATTATCATATCATTGAATGTAACTTGTTCTCTCCATGATATGGCTGATATATTACTCATATGACATTAAACAATAATCACTCACTCACTCACTCTGTCTGATACAAGTAGAAAGAATAATTCTTAATTATTTTTTTATTTATCATAGCCTGGCAATAACATGTGAAAATGTTAGATAAATGTTATATAAATATGTTGGTAAAAATGTTTGTATGATGTCTAGTCAGTAATCAATGCGTTATATAGGTAATGGTTATGGTGTTATATCATATATGTCACTTTCAGCAATATTTCAGTTATATCGTGGTGGTCAAGTTTATTGGTGGAGGAAACCGGACTATCCAGAGTCTCAGAGAAAACCACTGATCTGTCCCAAGTCATTGACAAACTTTAACACATAATATTGTATCGAATACACATTGCCATGAACGGGGATCGAACTCACAACGTTAGTGGTGATAGGCACTGATTCACAGGTAGAACTTGTAAATCCAACTACCATACGACCACGAACACAACCACCCCTTACACCACATGTAAGGGACCGACCATTTAACTTGCAGGGGGGGGATATGGTTTTTTGTTTTGTTCAGAATTTGTTTTTCGGACAACACGAGAGTTAGAATAATTTTTATTTGTCGCGCAATACGCGAAATTTTTTTCCAGAATTTAACATTAGGTCATATGACAAAAACTCTGAATTAGATTTTTTTTTTTTTTTCCTCCACCAAAATCAGAATATTTTTTTAGAAAAAAACCATAACCCCCCCTGCAAGTTAAATGGTCGGTCCCTAACTGATGATGCAAATTAATGTATATGTAGTAGGACAAGATAGAAAAAACAACATGATTTATATTTTTTCTAGTAAAACACAGTTCTAAGCTAGCTATAGGCAAATCATAGGTCTGAAAATTTAACAAATGCGAAAGAACATTCAATGAAGTGATGAAGTGTTGTCTTGTACCAACGCAATATTCATATAATGTGCATGTATAATTCTGTATGATACAAGTAGAAAGGTTTAACTCTCCATTATTCCTTACAGATTCACCGTAGATCTCATACAGGTGAACGGCCATACAAATGTAAATCTTGTACTAAATCATACCGTAGCTGGGATGCTCTGAAGAATCACCAACAGGTCCATCAACCAAAAATATCCTATATGTGTGACACTTGTGGTAAACTTTACACGCAGAAACATAGACTTCACGAACATAAACGTACGCACAGAGAGGATGGTCTGAAATGCGACGTTTGCGGACTGCAGAATTTGAGTGTTGGAGCAGTAAGGCGGCATCTGGTACTGGAACATTTAGAAATCGCGAAAGAGCGTGGATACAAGATTTACACGTGTGAATATTGCAAGAAGATTCTTCCGAACAAGGAGAAATATGATTACCATATTCGCATTCATACAGGAGCTCGTCCATTTGGCTGCACGGAATGCAAGAAAAGTTTTCGGGATAAAAAACAATTAAAAATGCATAAACGGATACATACAAAAGAGAAGAAATATGAATGCACCGTGTGTAATAAGTTTTATCAGTACAATAGGACTTTGAAAAAACATATGTTATCACATGACGCTAATTTAACCAATCAAATTGTTCCTCAAGCAACGTACAATAATTCTCATAATAGTCAAAATTCCATGGATCCACTATCTCACACCTCACAATGTGAACCACCTACATTTTCTCCCCATATTTACAATGTCATGAGTATGGGCAGGTCTCACGAATCTCATGCACTTGAAATGCACGAGAAAAGTCCGACTGAAATTATGCAAACCATACACCACATAAGTAATTCTCATGGTTATCCCATGAGTTATTATCCAGATAGAAGTATAAATGAGACATACGGTAGCGAGACTCAACTTCACCATCAAACGACTTCAACTCATATGTTCTCTACTCTGTATCCTAGTCAAAATTTGGGAGAATCTCGGTAACAAAATAAAAGAAATATATTTTTGTGGTACAGTCAAACCTGCCTATGTGGTCACCTGTATTAAAAGGTCACCTTTTTCTTGTCACGTCATAGAAAATTTGACATGAATTGAACCTCCTTTAAGAGATCAGCTGTCTTATAAGGCTACTTTTTCTGGTCCCAAGGGTCATGACCTCTTAATACAGGTTTGACTGTATGTGTTAGTATTTTGAAAGTATTTTGTAGAGGGGTTTGTGGGTAATACACCCTGTGCTATTAAAGGAGTAAGGTTCTCCTCCCTAATGCATATGTGATCTTAGCTGATTTTGGCTATTCTATTTTAGCCATGTGACTTTATTGCTCCCAGACACTTTTAAATTATTTGAACCTGATGAAAGTTATTGAACATACCTGATGAAGGTTATAGAACATACCTGATGAAGGTTATTTTAGACTAAATTTGATATCTTCATTTTTATTACTAAACAGCAAAGTAGGCATTCAGTTGGCCAGTAATAGTGTTTTATATTTAAAATATTTAATTTTTCCCTTGTGATGACATGTTATTTTGACTATTCAAGCACCATGTTAAGTGTGGTTTGTTTTAAGAAGAGTTTGAAGATACCAAAGAGGTAGTCGGAATCCGTAAATCGAAGAAGAACAAATAACACAATGACTAAAAAAAAAGGGCAAACAACGATCTACAAAACATACACATAAAACTAAAGATCGAGTAACATGAACCTCACTAAAAAATGTGTGTGGGTATAATCCACTTGAACTAGACTTTTCCTTATATTTGCAGGAGCATATACCCATGTTTAGTGTAATCGTTAAATGTTTTAGTTTTAAACATATCTTATTCACAACTGCATATGAATGAGATTGAGCAACAGGCTATGCCTATACAAGCTCTCTCCTTTTTACATGTACCAGGCATATATTCGCTAAATGTAATCAAACATTAATGGTTTGTGCGAAGACTAGCGAGGGCTCACGTTGGAGGGCGAAGAAGTCGCCTTGTGGCTGCTCACTTCACTTTGTACTAGTACCAATAGAGAAGTGGAAGTCGCCCTGTAATTTTACCAAGTCGCTTTGCTGATTTTAATTGTTTTAACGGTAAAACATCGGTATATTTTTACTACAAAATTTTCGTTTTTCAAACCACCATTATAAAGGGACGTAATCGAAACAGTTACGAATATAAAAACTGTACTACGGATCCGTACTCGGGGAAAATAACGTTGATATTGTTTCATTTCATTTATTTGGGGTTTGATGGCGGCCATCCAAAGGGATTGTTAACTTTGTGGATATGATTAGTTTCTTAATTAATATCAATCAGTGATTAAAGAGAAGCAATGTAAATAATATACACTCATTAAAATTTGATTAAATAATTAGCGATTTCACAGCTTGTGATAAAATTTATTATTCAATTTTATTTATTTATTATTTATTGGATAATAGTTGACTATCATATATGTGTCTTTATCATCTGCAAGACAAAACAAAGAATCTGAAAAAGGTTTATTTAATACAAACAAACAAAAAACAAATACAAGGACATACAATGTATGTAAATCAGAGAGATGATATGCTAACAAAAACAAGGAATTAAACAACTACTGAATATACCTTAATGCATAACAAGTACATTATAACATACGAATGCCACGATAATGCCCCGCGAATGTGGAAAGTGGTACAATTAGAGAAATATTTTGACTTCTCCATGTACTCTCACCACTTCTCCCTGTTGTCTCTCACTTCTCATTTGTCAGCACCTGAAAGAGAAGTCACTTCTCCCTCTGATTTCAAAGTAGTGGGAGCCCTGCTAGCTGAGGAGTTTCTTGATTTTACAAATTTATTTTTTAAGAGTTATTTAAGACTTTGTAGTTTACTAATACTATGTACACAGATTATTTTTATTCTGTAGTTTATTTACTTATAATTTAATTTTATATGAATACATTTTGTACTGCAATGTGATTGGCTGATCTGCCTGGAGTAACATTGGTTATACTTGATTAACTGGGTTTGTATTGTGACACCACCAACATATTCATTCGTCAAAGACAAATTCAAATAGTCCCTTGAAATAATCGTAATTAAAATCAAGGAATCATTAAATTTTGTTGTAAAAATTTAATTATAAGGAATATTTGAATTTTTTTAATAGTTTATACTTGTATAACCCGGTTTGGAACAGTTTATGTTTTTCATAAATCGCTTCACAGTTTATTAAGCGTAAACTGCCCCAAACCAGGTTATATGGTATAACATGTTCAAAAATATATATATTTTACTTTCTGTTTATTGTACTGTATATGTGTATGCTACGTACTATAATGCTTTACATAAATTGTTGATCAATATATTGAAATTCTTTGTTATTATTGACCACCTATTTTTTCTGGTTTAGGGTATTAGTTTTTGGTGTTTAACACCACTTTCAACAATATTTCAGATACTCAAGTATATCGTGGCAGTCAGTTTCATTGGTGGAGAAAACCACTGACAAACTTAATATAATGGTGTACGAGTATGTACACCTCACGATGAATGAGCTCACAACTTTAATGGTGATAGGCACTGATTATACAGGTATATGTAGTTGTCAATTCAACTACCATACGATCACGACAATGAAGGCTCCTCTACTTTTTCTGGTCTTCCACAAAGACCATTAATTGTTTATAATTATGACTAATTGATGTTAAATCTGTTAGTTTTATCAGCTATGATTTTTTTTTGTCCTAAGAGTAATAGTTTTTTAACCAACAGATTCTACATTCCTGGATAGTAGTAAAACTAGGATCTGCCCCTGCTGTGGCAAGTCACATAAAGTTGTATCGAATACACCTTGCCATGAGCAGGATTCGAACTCACAACTTTAGTGGTGATTGGCACTGATTGCTTCAGTAGTTGTAAATCCAATTACCATGTGTTCAATGGTTTTAGGTGAGTAAATTCAATTACCATGTGTTCAATGGTTTTAGGTGAGTAAATCCAATTACCATGTGTTCAATGGTTTTAGGTGAGTAAATCCAATTACCATGTGTTCAATGGTTTTAGGTAAGTAAATCCAATTACCATGTGTTCAATGGTTTTAGGTGAGTAAATCCAATTACCATGTGTTCAATGGTTTTAGGTGAGTAAATCCAATTACCATGTGTTCAATGGTTTTAGGTGAGTAAATCCAATTACCATGTGTTCAATGGTTTTAGGTGAGTAAATCCAATTACCATGTGTTCAATGGTTTTAGGTGAGTAAATCCAATTACCATGTGTTCAATGGTTTTAGGTGAGTAAATCCAATTACCATGTGTTCAATGGTTTTAGGTGAGTAAATCCAATTACCATGTGTTCAATGGTTTTAGGTGAGTAAATCCAATTACCATGTGTTCAATGGTTTTAGGTGAGTAAATCCAATAACCATGTGTTCAATGGTTTTAGGTGAGTAAATCCAATTACCATGTGTTCAATGGTTTTAGGTGAGTACATCCAATTACCATGTGTTCAATGGTTTTAGGTGAGTAAATCCAATAACCATGTGTTCAATGGTTTTAGGTGAGTGGTAGTTTTTGGTTTTGTTAATATTGATTGAATTCTTGACCATAACAGTTCAACAATTTTTTTCATAATGGTAATATATATATACAGATTAAAACATGGGCATTTCCATATTGGCCTGGTTATCATCCCGAGACCCCCATATTGGCCCGAGACGGAGTCGAGGGATGATAACTAGACCAATATGGAAATGCACATGTATTAAACTATTTATTACATACTTCCGACATCTAGAAAAGAGACACCCATATTGGCCTGAGACGAAGTCGAGGCCCATATTGGCCCGGGCAATATGGGCTTCGATATGGAGATGATCTTGTAGTAATCCAATAACCGGTTATTTTCCCGGGATGTGAAAATATGTTTACTATGTTTACTTCCGGTCATATTGATCATACAAAAATGCCTATAATTGAACTAAGTATGTAATAAATAGAATGACTGCACTATCAAATTAATAATTATAATCTTAATTATAATACCAAGCAATAGTTCATAATTGTAATGGTTCTCAATATGATAAAGGCACGCTTGTCTATTTGTAATTAATTAACAGATTAATAAACGACACGCTTACCACTTGATGTCATTCTTTAATCAACAAATTAAGGCACGCTTCGCAATTAACAATTTGTCACCCTTATAATTACAGATTAATGTTTTAAAGGTTTAATCGGCCGTAATAATTTGTAAACAAATTAATTATGAAATTGTACTCCTAATTATTAAAACTGTTTTGTCATAAGATTATATACAAAATGTAAGTAATATTCAAACAGTGTTGATTTTATTTAAATTTAAATTATTCGCTGAAAAGAGAGTTATGTTTATCAGAGATAATGAAGGTTTTCCTCAATTTTCTTGATTATTTGCAAATTTAATGTAGTAAGATTTATTCCCACATTGAATTTGTTTTTGTCCAGAAATACATTCCTTAAACCGGTTTCAAAATGTGGAAATAAATTTGGAAAAAATAAATGTATTTATGATGTCGATGTTCTATGGAGAACAAACGTATTAAGTCTAAGTCAACAGTGCATGGTCATCTCTTTTTCCTTCGTTCTGTCATTGTATTCTAAAAATATAAGTAAGTAAGTAAGTAAAACTTTATTTGAATTCGGTATTTCCGTAAACATATATACAAACACAAGCTTTAAGAAGCTTTTTACCGAATATAAAAGGATATACAAGGATCATACATGAAATACCAAGTCACAAACATATATACAACAACAATTATTGTTACCATCCCGATTCCGTTACAGTGCCTAAAAATTACTAAGTAAGAAAATTATTTGGTATTAAAGGAAAAAATATACATGCAGTCTGAAAAATGAATTTGTTTGCGGGGCTATGCCCTTAACAATGTTACCATTTGTCATCATCTGGAATCCGTCCGTCGCCTCATTCTTTCTTCCTTACATGTCTGTACTTTTATCCAACTAGACAACAAAGTCAATTTGAAACGATGCTGGATGTGACAAGTTTCATTACTTTCTTTCACATATTAGATTTCATCTACCATTAACAACGTTGATGTCATATTACCGCCGGGTATTCACATTGGCAGCGACGACGAGAAGGCATTGACCAAAGCAATCGACTCCGTTTTTCCAGCATCGAAAAGATCTCTTTGCAACAAACATTTAAAAGACAATGTGTCAGTTAAAAAACAAGATTGGTGTAAATACAAAAGACAGAGTCAACATTGTTGAACACATATTCGGTGACAATAGAATACTAAAGTCTAAAGATGAATATCAGTTTGAAACAAGGTGCAACATAATCACGACAATGGATGGAAGCAATGAACAATTTTGCAAATATTTCGCTAACACTCTAAAGCCAAAGTTGACTTTGAATTTCAAAAATCTTGGTAACTCGGCGAACACTTGAACAAACAACAATGCAGAATCAATGCATAACATCATGAAAATCGACACTAATTGGAGACCACATTCAACACCGGCGCTCATCGACGTACTGCATAGAATGGTGAAACTGCAACTTTTAGACCTGCAACGTGCACTATACAATATTGGAAACTTCAGACTTTTTGGTGTCAACGAAAATATTGCATCCGTGAGGACATTTTTAGAAGTAAAAGTGACGAGGATCAAAAGAAATATTTCTTGAACTTTCTAAAGAGTTCTACAGCCAAACGACAATGTGTTGTATCAAAAGATGGAAAAACTAAGGTTCCAATGAAGGCCAAAGATGTCGCAAAGAAAGAGACCTATCAACGCAAAGACAGTCAACAAGAAATAATCATGCAGTTTAAAATGAACTTTTCATATTGTTGCAAACTTATTTGTTATGTTTGTTAATAATTTACTTATTTGTTATGTTTGTTAATAATTTACTTATTTGTTATGTTTGTTAATAATTTACTTATTTGTTATGTTTGTTAATAATTTACTTATTTGTTATGCTTGTTAATAATTTACTTATGTGTTATGCTTGTTAATAATTTACTTATTTGTTATGTTTGTTAATAATTTACTTATTTGTTATGTTTGTTAATAATTTACTTATTTGTTATGTTTGTTAATAATTTACTTATTTGTTATGTTTGTTAATAATTTACTTATTTGTTAGTTTGTTAATAATTTACTTATTTGTTAGTTTGTTAATAATTTACTTATTTGTTAGTTTGTTAATAATTTACTTATTTGTTAGTTTGTTAATAATTTACTTATTTGTTATGTTTGTTAATAATTTACTTATTTGTTATGTTTGTTAATAATTTACTTATTTGTTAGTTTGTTAACAATTTACTTATTTGTTATGTTTGTTAATAATTTACTTATTTGTTATGTTTGTTAATAATTTACTTATTTGTTATGTTTGTTAATAATTTACTTATTTGTTATGCTTGTTAATAATTTACTTATTTGTTATGTTTGTTAATAATTTACTTATTTGTTATGTTTGTTAATAATTTACTTATTTGTTATGCTTGTTAATAATTTACTTATTTGTTATGTTTATTAATAATTTATTTATTTTTTAATGACAAATAAACATGTACATATGAATAAATGATTTCGTTCTTTTTCATGATTATACAAGGCATAAATCGCATGCCATGACACATGCCATGATTTTCTTTTAATTTCAAGAAGATATAAAAAAAAAAATGCCCCTATAAAATATTTATACTACTTACTTAATACTATCTAGTATAATTTTTTATACGGGTATATATTTTTCCATTACTTTCTTTCTTTCAAAGATGGTATAGTCATACAACATAGCATGTATCGCCAGAGTTATGGGACTTTAATGAAAAGCAGAGTTATCTAACTTTGATTACATGGTACTTGACAAAACATCGATTTTCACAAGACAGAAAATATATAAGACACATTTTCTAAGATAAATCCTAAAAATTACATTATACTAAGTTTTTGGAGGTATTCTTGGGTCTTCTTGTGTGAATAAACGGACCCCTATCACTAGTATCGCAGCGAAACATTCCGAATGGATATATATCGACAGGGGTTTCAGAGTGGGCCGGTACCCGGTACTTTTACCCGCCTGAGATCGTGTATAGTACCGGTAGAAATTACTGAAGCCCCCACAATTAGCGGTGGTCAAAACCACAAGTACGATGGTCGATAGTCTTGTGGAATATTTTTCATAAAAAATTAATGATCACGTCAATTGCTGAATTCTCGCATTCAAGTCGAACAACTGCGTCACGACCAAGTTGATTAGACTGACAATTGCCTGTCTAAATCTATTGTGCTTTCCACCAATATTTCCATAAAATCAAATTTATATCATCTGATAGAGTATGAAATTGTCTTTAAGAATATTTAAACGGTTTTTGACCGGGTTCATTGAATTTTGAGAAATTTTAAATCAAAGTTGAAAATTAGCCGACTGCTAACTCTGAAAAGGTAGGCTTCCGGTCAAGATTGTGCTTTTATCTAATATTTTAGCAAACAGAATTTTATATCGTCTGATAGAGTATAAAATTGTCTTTAAGAATATCTAAACGGTTTTTTACCGGGGTCTTTTAATTGTGATACATTTGAGATCAAAGTCAAAAATGTGTCCATTGCTCGTTCTCATTTTTGACACTTCCGGTCAACTTTTAAGTACCTAAATAATAAAATATTGTATTATTTATTTCTTGAAAAGATAGATCTTAACAATAGCTTTTAGAATCCGTTTAGATTTTTATCCTAGGTTGAGTACTGTTCAAGATATGATCTTTCAAGTACCCATTTTGGGCTTACTTCCGTGTTTTCCCACTTCCGCGTTTTAGACCTTCCCCATTGTAATGTCAAAATTCCAAAATAATTTAACTTTTGTGATTCAAATGGGAATCCAGGCATTATGCATGGTCTTCACTCTTGGTGAAATCTGAACTCTAAAGTTAATGGGATTTTTCTTTCATAAACACTTAATGTTTTGCAGTCTCTGAAGTACATTTTTTGGTCCACAAAATGCTAGATTTCAGGAGCTTCCTCCCCCTGGACCCCTTACGGCCCTCAGCCTAATTTTTTAGGTACCTCCTAAAATTTAAGAAGTACCTCCTATTATAAAAAACTTTGAAACCCCTGTATCGATGTTATTGGTTTTACCGGTAGTGAGAGTCATAAAGCGACTGACCGATCTTTTCCAGTATCAGAGTCCCTAAGTTATTATATAGAAATCATGTTGGACACCAGTTATATAGTAAATAAATACAAATAATATTAAACCTATGTTTTGAGGAGAGATACTTGTAGCCAATAGTTAGCGTTGTTAATAGTAATCCTTGTTAAACAAATAAAGAATTAAATTAACATAAAACATGAATCCTGTTTTCCCCTGGCCATGGGTCATATATATCGCTCCTATCTCCGTTTGTCCCTCTTCGTTTCGCTCCTACATGTTATATTTAATAGCCTAAAACATTAGTGTATTAAAGCAAAAAAGTGGCAGATATTACTTTCAGACACGACAAAGGAAAAGTTAAAGATACCAGTGGAATAAACAGAAGTGTAAATCGGAGGAGGGACAAATACAAGGCAATGGTCAAAATATCAAGACAAACAAGGGTTCTCATAACAATACACACAAAACAACAAACGATTTTGATACATAAATAACAAACGGACAAAGATACAAACAGTTGTCCAAAAAAAAATAGTACCCAGAAAGCTCAAGATTGAGCAACATGAATCCCACTAAATTCATTTGCTCCAAAAGATTAAACAGTGCCTGTTCCACTAGTGACAAACATCGTGCTACATTTTTGTAATTTGGCGAGTCTATAGATTGCATGATCTAGTATAGAATCTGATCTAATCACGAAAACTTGATGTAACTCTACCAAAGTCAGTAGACCATGAGAATGAGGTCAAGTTCAGGTTAGACCAGCCTGGCTTATATATGTACTTGCCTTAATCAATTTATGGACCACATTTGTTGAACAAAGGATAGAGAATAGAGAAACTGACATAAAGTCTGTAGACCATGAAAATGAGGTCAAAGTCAAGTGATGCATGCCCAGCTGATATATGTACACGTCATGATCAAAGTGTGGACCAAGTCAGGGGCGGATTCAGGGGGGGCGCACCCGGCGCGCGCCCCCCTAAAATTGGAAAAAATATGATTTTTTTGGCGTAAAATCGTGATTTTTCACATGAAATACCCCAAAAATTTCGCGCGCCTCTCCTAAAATTGGAAAAATAAGATTTGTTTTGGCGTAAAATCGTGATATTTCACATGAAATACCCCAAAAATTTTCGCGCCTCCCTCCGCTCGGCGCAATTTTTTTAAGTGCGCCGCCCCCCTAACTTGAAATTCTGGATCCGCCCCTGCAAGCATAGTGAGCCTAGCTAGGTTGTATGCCACTATGGTAATGAAGAAACTGACAAAAAACACCACTGGAAAAGCAACACCTATAACTTCCATTCAGGGGCGATGCTAAAATGGAAAGTCGTTTTCTTCTCTTTCTTTTTTGAAAATGAATGGAAATTTATTCAACGGCTAATTTTCCGAAGAAATACCGGTAAATAAAATGAAGCCACAGTAACTACAAAGAGATATTTCACCTTTTTCATACACTTATCATGATTTTCTTAATAGAGGGTTAAGTGTCAACAAAGAAGCTACCGAACGTGTTCCTAGTGGTTAAGTTGAAGTTATCACGTCGAAAGTTTTAATTTACGGCCGTTTTTTAGTGGAGTTCTTGTTACTTGATCATTTGTTTAATTTCTGTGAATTGTTTTGTAGATCGTTGTTTGTCTCTTTGTTCTGTTTCCTTTTGCCATTGTTTTGTCTGTCCTTTTTCTATTTACGACGCTTCTGGTTAGCCTTTTGTTATCTTCAAACACCTCTATGGTGTTTCTGTGTAACAAATAACCATGGACATGTTCCATTCGTCGTAATAACCATGGACATGTTCCATTCGTCGTAATAACCATGGACATGTTCCATTCGTCGTAATAACCATGAACATGTTCCATTCGTCGTAATAACAATCCAGTCCTTTCTGTGTAACAAATAACCATGGACATGTTCCATTCGTCGTAATAACAATCCAGTCCTTTCTGTGTAACAAATAACCATGGACATGTTCCATTCGTCGTAATAACAATCCAGTCCTTTCTGTGTAACAAATAACCATGGACATGTTCCATTCGTCGTAATAACAATCCAGTCCTATCTGTGTAACAAATAACCATGGACATGTTCCATTCGTCGTAATAACAATCCAGTCCTTTCTGTGTAACAAATAACCATGGACATGTTCCATTCGTCGTAATAACAATCCAGTCCTTTCTGTGTAACAAATAACCATGGACATGTTCCATTCGTCGTAATAACAATCCAGTCCTTTCTTCATTCATGACTTATTACAGATAAAAAGAGTACCACGACGGGTGTCACTTGGGGAACAGGATCTGCCCACCCTTCCGGGTCACCTGTGTTCGCGCCCCCGTTTCATAGCTTGTCTTACTGGGGTTCGTGCTGTTGATGTCAGATTACACAAAACTAATATGTTCCTCCTTTGCATCTCACTATGCCCAATATATATATTATTAGTACAATACATGTAAGCTTCGAACAGGAGCAAGTTTCGAGATAATTTTTGAAATTCTGAATCATGGAAATAAACAGGAAAAGTTTTAATATACCATAGGATACCATAGTAACTACTGTGGACGCTGGCTTACTCAGCCACTACAATGTGTGTCCGCCACTGTGATATTTTCTATCGTATTTGTGCGTGACTTTACGTAACATCCGGTTTTTGATCGAATATTTATGTCCATCGAAAAGTCGTATTTGCACTCTTGGTGTTTCCAGTGGTTGTCAAGACCAATCTCAAATTATTTTACTGTTTTGGCAACTATAATTTCTTCTGGCAAAAGAGATAATCAGAAGCCATATTTAGATAGAAGGACAGACATGCAAATTAATGGCCAACAGAAAAAAGGCAAGCAAGAAAATTGAACGTTAATTCACATTTGTTAAATTCTCAGAACTATGATTTGCCTAGATGACTGTGTTTTATCAGAAAAACATAAATAAAGTTGTATTTGTTTTCTATCTTGTTCAACTACATATACGTTTGTATTATCAGTTGCACGTGGTGTGAGAGATGGTCGTGGTCGTATAGTAGTTGGATTTACAACTACCTGTGCAATAAGTACATATTGCCACTAAAATTGTGAGTTCGAATCCCGCTCATGGCTAGGTGTACTCGAGTTTGTCAGTGACTTGTGGCAGGTCAGTGGTTTTGTACGTATACGGGCACTCCAGTTTCCTCCACCAATGAAACTGACCGCCACGATATAGCTGAAATATTGTTGAAAGTGGCGTTAAACACCATAAACCATATATTATCAGTATACGGTGAGTTGCCATATCCAGAAATTGATGGTACTTTCCTCATAAATATTCATCATATTTAAATTAGATTTTGATCACGTGACTGCAGTTTCAAGCTTGATGGATCGTTTATTAGATTTGTCCAAAAATAGCATGCAGTACGGAAATTCAATGTGTCCGTCAATGATTCGAAAATTAAATGTTATTGTTTATTTCCGCAAAGTTTTCCTTCTGTCAAAATTCAAATATTTTTGTTTTGTAACGATTTTAGACATGTTTTTGATATTGCGATCATGCAAAAATGATCATATTATATTTAATGTGGGAACCCCGAGTTTAGAAGCGAGAAATATATGGTTAGTAAATATAATTACATATATCATTGAGGAATCTAAATTAATTTCAGAAAATATGTCGCCAAATGTCATTCATTGCTAAATTTTGTGTCACACGCCACCAGTTTCATGTATTTCAGACATTTTTACATAGACTCTTAAGGCCAAATAAGGGTTCGTCGCCTCGGATTTTCATTTAGTCCAGGAACCTCGAATATTTAATTGTTTTCATTAATTTTTATTTCATTTAATTCAGCTTGATTCAGTGTATCATTTTCAAGTTCAGAAAATGACACACATGCAATTATGAATGATATCGTCTATATAGATCATATGAAAATTGCAGACGTCCCGGCGTCGCCATCTTAGATATGCAAATGAGCAAAGTACCCATCATTTCTGGCTATGCAAGTGGTGTACATGTATCTTCATATATTTTTTAGCCAATGATATTTTGTCTAGAATATGATCTTGTATTTACATTTTTCCTAGATTTATCATAATATTTTCTTCTTTATTGTCTATGATATTTACAGTTTAGATAGAATAACGCATGATCAAGTCAAATAGATAATCATCGAACAGACCTTTCCTTATCCGGAAATATTCAGGTTTGTTTTGCTATTATTGTTCATGAACTGGTTTCTTTTTCATAATGATACCAGAAAAGAGCAGAAAGAGAAGCCAATTTTGTTTTCACTTTCCAATTTCCTGGTTAGGCCCTAAAGGTTCGATTAACATTATTCACTAAAGAGAAATACACGATGTTGGAATGTAAGTTTAACTTCGCATTCTTTCGAATGTAAATTTCTCAAATTATGTTGGAGACGGCACTTGATAACTAATCTCGTTGAGATTAGGTTTCCGAAGAAATTTTCTGTCTGTCGATGAAGAACAGACAGAAAATTTCTTCGAAATCCTAATCTCAACGAGATTACGAGATGACTTGACTCTTGAGAAGCAAGAGTCTCTGAGTCTGAGACCTTTCCGCAGGGTTTCACTTTCAGTTTCACATTTGTATTTTTTTGTATTTCTATTTAGTTTTTTTGTCCTTTTTTTTTTTATTTAGTAACCCGTAGCAAGGATACTTGCCCGTAGTCATAAACTTCCAGATATGTTCTTTACTCCTCAAATTAAAATGTTTTAAAATATTGTATAAACTGTCTTCACCATGTTTAAATGATTTCAATAGTTGTTTTAAAAAATAGTAAATATAGTTTTAGATATTTTAATATTGTAGAGATACCTAGAGTAAAGACTACTACCTATGCAGTGAAAGAAACCACTGCTCGCCAACTCGCCAAAAGTGAGAAGATAAAAAGTTTGGCGAGTACGTTTGTGTAAGAACTCGATAATCCGGCGACCGAACATCGTGAGGCGAGTTCCGATTATTTTGCACTCGCCCCTGTCAACCAACTTGACGAAGTAGTTTCTCAGTCAATGACTCCTTAAAATTATGATTCGACAATAAAAGATGTGAAGAAATCCTTCAAAATCGTTGATAGGACTAGCGGTGCAATGTTTCACGTGCACCATATTGATTTCTCTTATTGATAGAAAACGCTAAAAGATGGCGTCCTATTCCGAACCGGGATCAAATAAAATTAAAATATAGGGTAAAGACGGTAAAATCCGGACAGTGAAGTTGATTTGCTTACCGTTTGTTTAATAACACACTGTATGGTTAAGCCAGAGTCCCCCGAAGGTATAAGCAGTATCTAAGCCTAAGGTTATTAACAAATGAAAAAATCCGATACTTTCGAATGGTATTAGAGACTAGAAGAGTGTATAGCGAATAATTATGACACATTTCATACAGGAAAAATTTGGACAGTGTCTGCAAATTTTGGACACGAATCTGAAAAATACGGACAGCTTAGTAAAAGAAATCTGTAAAAGGTTTTTATCTATTCTGACGTCTTGTTCTATCTGTATTAATCGGCACCTCAGTATTTTAGATCACTTAACAGCTGACTAGAGTTGTAAAGATTTATTTGACTTAATTGTGACTTTCATTATCTAATTATGTTTTAGTGGGATTCGTCTTGCTCATCTTTGGTTTTTAGAAAACTTAAAAGACCATGTGATAGTAGATATCCGTATTCGATTTCAAAATCACTCAACGCCACGGGTTCATATCGGAATACCTTAGACTTTATCTTTCATGTAATGGACAGTAGCAATATAGAATACAGTTGCATTGTGTATAATAGAGAACAATCTAAGGAAAATGTCCGAATTATCCGGAGGTCCGAATTTCACCGTTATTACCCTACCTCCCAAAGTTTAATGCAAGCGATTCAGATTATCTTAAATATGGATTCGGTAGAGTAAAACTTGATAATATCAAATAAAATTGGGTTTGGGTGGACTTTATATGGTAAAAAGGTAAATGTTAAAAATTCCTAATTTTCGAGTCAGGGTTGGATTTTGCAGCAATTAATTTTGATGTTCTAAACAGTTATTTCAGCAGTATATTTTGAAGAAAAAAACAATGGAAAATTTTTTGACAAATTTAAAAACAAAAGAAAAAATAGCAGAAAAAAGAAAAACAACAGAAGAAACTGAATCAAAACTCAGTAACCCAAAACTTGTTAAAAAAACTGAACCAACAAGAAACATTTTGGAAAATATTTGCATTAGATCATTGGCGAGTAGAAATATCTGCCCACTGGCCAAACTTGGCAAGTGCAATTCTAATTTGGCGAGTACAATTTTGAAGCAACAAGCCAAAATGGTGAGATAAGAGAAAAAAAAACGTTTCCCACACTGCTATGGTAAGAACTCTTTTAAATATACAGCTGCTGTTTTATGGAATGACCTACCAGATGATTTTAGAAAAATTGCCAATTTTAACCAATTTAAAAACATTTACTATCATGGAATGGCAATGAATGCATATGTAATGCTTGTAAAAAAATTTCGTATTATTTATATTTGTTTATTTTTTAGCAGTATAACATGCTTTTAGCTTATAACACCAGCTTCATTTTTAGCTCACCTGGCTAAAGGCCATGTGAGCTTTTGCCATCATTTGGCATCTGTCGTCCGTCCGTCCGTCGCACATCGTAAACTTTAATCTTCTCCTCAGAAACCACTGGGCCAATTGCAACCAAACTTTGGTGGAATGGTATTTGTATGGCCCTCTTCCAAAATTGTGTTTGTTTATCCCGACTTCCAACCAAGATGGCCACCAAGCTAAAAATAGAAAAAAGAGGGGATGAAATTTTAATTGTTCATTGCTGCTATAGTATAAATCAAAATGAGCTCAAATTTTAATTGCAGCTACATGGCAAGGAGTAGTTTAGCATATATTCCGGGTTTTTCTGTGAAATTTTTCTTTTAGCCGATTTATACAGATTATGCAAATTAGGTCTATTTTGATAAAAAAATCACATTTAAATCTTCTTCTCTGAAACTACTGAACCAAATTACACCAAACCTGGGTGGGTCCCTTTCAAAATTGTGTCCAACAGCCCTGCCCTCCATTCAAGATGGCTGCTGTTACTAAAAATAGAAATTTCTTCAATTGTCCATTGCTGCTGTAGTATAAACCAAAATGAGCTCAAATTTTAACTGCAGCTACATGGCAATGAGTAGTTTAACATATATTCCGAGTTTTTCTGTGAAATTTTACTTTCAGCCGATTTATACCGATTATGCAAATTAGGCATATTTTGATAAAAGATCACATTTAAATCTTCTTCTCTGAAACAGTTAAACCAAATCAAACCAAATTTGGCTGGGGTAGTCCCATTTCAAAATTGTGTCCTACAGCCCCGCCCTCCATTCGAGATGGCTGTTGTTACTAAAAATAGAAATTTCTTCAATTGTCCATTGCTGCTTTAGTATAAGTCAAAATGAGCTCAAATTTTAACTGCAGCTACATGGCAAGGAGTAGTTTAACATATATTCCATTTTTTTCTGTGAAATTATTTTTTCAGCCGATTTATACCAATTATGCAAATTAGGCATATTTTGATAAAAGATCACATTTAAATCTTCTCCTCTGAAACCGCTGAACCAAATTAAAGCAAATTTAGCTGGGATGGTCCTTGGGTGGTCCCCTTTCAATAATATGTCCGACAGCCCCACCCTCCATTCAAAATCGCTGCTGTTGCTAAAAATAGAAATTTCTTCAATTGTCCATTGCTGCTTTAGTATAAGTCAAAATGAGCTCAAATTTTAACTGCAGCTACATGGCAATGAGTAGTTTAACATATATTCTGGGTTTTTCTGTGAGATTTTTTCAGCCAGTTTATTCCGTTTAAGAATATTATGAGATAAAAATCACATCTAAATCTTTTGCTCAGAAATTTAAGTTGAAATGATCTTTGGGTGGCCCACTTTCAAAATTATGTGTAATGCCCCCATTTTCTGTCAACTTTAGATGTCAAATTGAAAACCAGGTGAGCGATTACAGGCTCCTGGGAGCCTCTAGTTTAGATCAAGCTTTTATTACTGTGCTTGATTAACTTTTTTACTATTGTATATGCTTACCTTCTCTGTGATATATGTGTGCTTTAACTTATTTGCTATATTTTGCTACTATGAGTGCTTTTATCTAAATTATTAATTTGTGTGCATGCTTTTGTTGTTTTTGACTGTTATTTATTTTTGTGCTGTGTATGTCGGTCAAAAGCCCACTAGGGCTTGTGTTGTATTGTTATTTAAAATGCCGACTATAAATAAAACTGATCTTATCTTATCTTAATATCTTATCAAATGTCACTAAAAATGTGTAAATCGTAACTCCATTTTTTCTATGACGCATCTACAAGAATCTATTAATTTCATCAATAAAAAACTCAGTTATTTTTACAATGCACATCCAAATGATACATGTGTCTTTACTAGCGATACTTAATATAAAATACCATTTATTACCACAAGAAATGTTAATCATTTCATTGTGTTGTTAAAAATCCTCTTGAGTTTGGATTTTTGTATACATTCTCAGGATTACACATATGTGACACAGTAGCTTTGGAGATTTTTGTATACATTCTCAGGATTACACATATGTGACACAGTAGCTTTGGAGATTTTTGTATACATTCTCAGGATTACACATATGTGACACAGTAGCTTTGGAGATTTTTGTATACATTCTCAGGATTACACATATGTGACATAGTAGCTTTGGAGATTTTTGTATGCATTCTCAGGATTACACATATGTGACACAGTAGCTTTGGAGATTTTTTATTTGTATGGTAGTGTGAAAAAAGAGAAGGATGGGCACCATTATGGCTTTAGGAGCCAAATTTGAAAATTCACATTCTTATAAAAATTCTCCATGTAAAACCAGAGGGAAAACATATTTTACTTCTATAGTGTTGAGAACTTGATGTTCGCCTCATAACTGTTTTGTTTTGGGGTAATTATCAGTATTTCAATGAAATGCAAATTCATCGTAAATATCCCTCTTATGAATGCTACCACTTATGTATTATTCTTGTATCCATTGATGTCATTTGATATTCTTTTGGGTTATAACTAATGTTGTTGTTTTTTTCAGGAATTTTACAGCAACATTTTTAAGTCTATGAAACATTGGCTTTTAATTAATGAGAGCAGAAAGTTACCAGATACATTTTCCTTCCTGGTTGTGATTTCTACAAGTACATGTAGTGGTAAACTTCAGCTCTGTGATGTCATTGCTGGAAGAAGATACAAATTATCTACGTTTGGCAATCCTTGTTATAAAACTATCACCGAAGGCTGTCAGAGTTTTATTTAACAACAGATTTCCTGCAGTTAATCTACCCAACATTTTAGCTAGAAAGCATGTCAAACTTCAAGCATTACATGATAAGAGAATTATCAGTGAGGCACAATGGAAGCTACTCTTCCCTTTTCTAGGTAAATAATGCATTTAATTATTGCATGAGTAGGTGAGTGAGTGATTGTTGTTTAACATAAACTCAGCAATCTTCATGGCGAGAACAAGTTAATTTTCAATGAAATAATGATCAGGTCCACTTTGTACAAGACCAACACGATTTTTATAGTGCTAGCTTACTGAAACAACACTCCGCTGATAGACATGTCACCCCTCTTGGACACATTATCCTGATTCCGAGCCAACCAGTCTTTGCTCTTTCTTCTGAATGCTGCGTGCTTAACAGAGAAGCAACAAATACCAATTTTATAGTCTTTGGTTTGACCCAATCAGGACTCGAACCCACGATCTACCGCACTCGATTCGAGCATGCAAATCATTACACCACCGATGCGGTTAATTATTGTATGCAAATAGGCAGAGTTGATTGTAGTAACAGTTTTATTACTTTACTTACAAAGAGATACAACATACCATCATTACGTCATAAATGAGCTCATAAATGATGAACATAACTGTAACCTCAAATTGAGTGAGAGACCTTCCTGAGCCTGCATACTCTTTATCTTGAAAAGGCCATGGATGACCGTGTGGTTAAAGTTGAATTTTTACATTTGGCGCTTTTCACTCACCTCAAGTTTCAAGGTATAAATAGTTTAACATGTTTTCCGTGTTTTTCTGTGAAATTTTTCTTTTAGCCGATTTATACCGATTATGCAAATTAGGCATATATTTTGCTAATAGATCACATTTAAATCTTCTCCTCTAAAACTGCTGAAACAAATTGAACCAAATTTACCTGGGGTGGTCCTTATGTGCCCCCTATCAAATTGTGTCTGACCGCCCTGGTCTCCTTTCAAGATGGCTATTGTTACTTCAAATTATTTATTTTTTGTATCTTTCATTTTTGTTTGTCAATTTTATTTAATTGATTGTAACGTTTGTTTTCCAGGCACCACCACAAATTCTGATCAATATGACGTGACTTTATTGATATGTTTACTGAGGAACATAGCAGAGCCACCTATTATAAAACCAGTAACTGGATTTGACCAATTACCACAAAGTCATGACACATCAGAAGGAGCAGATTTGGCAAGAATAAAATACTACAGGAATGATATAGCTCATTCTGCAGATGCTGGGACTTCTAATGATGATTTTAATAACGCTTGGGATAATTTAAGTCAGGTCTGTTTATAATGTATAATACAGTCATGTTTTGCAGATTGTATAGTTTTCATGAGTTGAGGTCAAAATAACTGTTTTGCTCTCCCCTCTGTTTGTCAATAAATATACAAAGGTAGTATAGTTAATCGTAGATTTTGAATATCGAAATAAGACCATGAGTGACTGAAGTACGAATAAGGATTAAACTTAATCATTAATGCGTATTCGGTCACGAGTCGTCTTATTTTGATATTCAAAATGTATGATTTAGTTATACTGTTTATTATATAGACTTTCAAAATTTCTTATACATTATTATTTTTATTTGTATATTTCATTCCACGCGTATTAATCTACGAGCAATGATACAAACGAGTTCAGCTGGAATGATCTGCCATTTTGAAGATGTGAAATCCTACATGTCATATTTACATCAATGCACAAAAATAATTAAAATGCTTACCTTGAAAACTTATTTTTGTTAAATCTGATCAAAATTAAAGCGTACACGAAGCCAAATAACGTCTAATCTTTACGTTTCAAACTGGAAGTCTTCATATGACGTCATGTTGGTTATGTGCCAAAGTCGTCAATAACATTTCGCAGAATTTTTTCAGTTTACGATCGTATGTGTACTGTATTCACTGTAACACAACAAGGGACGTAACCACCACACTTATAGTTGTTTAAAGTAGTTCCAGCGGGGAAAAAAAATAATATCTCACATGTGAGATACCGGAATTTATTTCACGGATAAATCCCCATAATTAACACCTAACTACATAATGAATAGCGTTAATTCCTTTTCAACCTAATAATTACTAGTACACACAGACAACTTATATAGTAAATGTAACTGTTAAAGAACTTTAAGCTGTGGATCCCAATTTTCACTAAAGTTATGAGTTCGAACCAAGTTCATAGCGAGGTGTACTCGATACAACATTATGTGATAGAGTTTGTGAGTGACTTGCAGCAGGGAAGCGGTTATCTTCGGGTGCCTCCACCAATAAAACTGACCGCCACGATATAACTGAAATATTGTAGAAAGTGGCATTAAGCACCATAAACCAACCAACCATTGAACCAACCCAATTTTCATTTATTCCTCGTAAAAAGATATATTCTTGGTTTCTAATTTTCAAGGATTGTGTCCGAATTAAAAAAAAAAATCAAGATTTTAAGAAATTGTTTAATTATGATCAATTCTTGTGTTGATTCAACTACAAAATCCACAAACATTGGTTCCCCTCAAATAAATTAATATTTTACCGTAAGTGTTGGATACTATGCAGTGGCAAGGTGTACTTTATAAAGTTTGTCAGTTAGTTGCTGCAGGCCAAATTCTCTTGATTAAATGGAAGCAGGGATATCTGGTATCGTATGGACACATTCATCTTTTTTTTTTCACTAATATTCCGAGACATAAAACAAGGAGTTATTGCCCTTTTTAACAAAGAATATTTCATCAAAAACGATTGTACATACAATGTCTACTTTTTAAATGGGAATGTTTGAATATTTTACTTTAGGCCATAGACAGATTAGCTAGAGGAAAGTACAACCAAGATTGTAGTGACTTGAGAGTAGCCTGTCTAGATGGTTCTGACAGGGAGGTATACAGAGAGGTCATCAAAACACAGCAGGCTATAGAGGAACTAAAGGCAGAGCTGAAGAAAGAAACTGTTCCATGGAATATATTAGGTATGTATAATGTTGTTGTTAAGCATAAGCGTTAGAGAAAACCGAAGAGACAATCAAAACAAGAATGAACAATCCAAGCACCCTGGCAACACTGGGTACACAAAACACAGAACACATAAATAGAGTAAACCAAAGGAGCATTCAAGAATGGACAATTCAGAGACACTGGCAACATTGGGTACACAAGACACAGGACGAAAACAAACAAGACAAATAAATGTTAGAGAAAACCGAAGGGGCTTTAAAGATTGGAGAATCCAGAGACACTGGCAACATTGGGTACACAAGGCCGATACAGGACAAAGACCATCAAAACAAAAAAACAATACAACACAACACAACTCAGAAAAGATGAGCAACACAGACCTCACCAAAACCTTTGGTGAACTCAGGTGCTCGTGAAGGGTAAGTAGTTCCTGCATCTTATAAGACACATGTTACTAATATATATAGTCATATCTGATAAAAGTCTTATCAGTGATAGAGGAAAGAAAAAAATCTATGTATCTGGTAAATGAAGAAAAGATCCATTTTCATTTGAGATATAGATATTTCTTAACGGTCATTATTTACTTAGCAATAATTTGTTGCATATTGCTCAGAAAAATAATTGTCTACCTGGGCGAGTATTGTATGCAAGAATTCAGAAAGTTCAATAATAGGGTTAGGGTTTATGAGTTATGGTGTTTAACACCACTTTCAACAATATTTCAGTTATATCGTTACGGTAAGTTTTATTGGTTAATGAATCTGGAGTACCCGGGGAAAACTGATCTACTGCAAGCCACTGATAAACTTTATCACATAATGTTGTATAGAGTACACTTCACCTGAGTGGGATTCGAACTCATGACATTAGTGGTGAAGGGCACTGATTGCATAAATTGTAATGATTGCAGGATAAATAGTTGTAAATATACTTTTTATATACCATTGTAGAACTTCATGAAAAGAAAATACAACTTTGGGAGAAAAAAGATGAAAAGTATGCTAAAACAGCTGTAACAGATACAGTACTGGCTGGTGTTGAGAAAAATCAGTGTGTACTAATTACTGGGAATTCTGGATCTGGGAAGTCTGCTCTGATCAGACACGTAGCGTTGCATCTTAGACAGAAAGGATATCGAATACTGCCCATAACACGACCAATTGATCTCACTTTGTATCAAAATTCAAAAATCCAGCAGGTGGTTGTTTGTGATGATATTTGTGGAAAGTATTACGCTGATAGAGCGCTGATACAAGAATGGATAAGATACGAGGAAGATTTGAAACTTATATTTCACAATAGTGACATAAAACTTTTGTTGAGTTCAAGACTTATTGTTGCCCAAGATGAACACTTTAACATGATGTCATTTCTAGCAGCATTTACCTTTAATTTATGTAGCCCACAATATCGATTCAGCCTGATTGAAAAGAAATCAATGTTAAAAATGCATTTGGCCGAAGATGAAGAAATTGAGGTCAGTAACGACAGTATTGAAAGTCAAGACTGTTTCCCTCTTCTGTGTGAACTGTTCGGTGAAAATGAATTGCTGAGACGTAATCCAGACAACTTTTTCTCGCATCCATTTGAAGAATACGGGAAAGATTTAGAAAAACTGAAAATTAATCATCCTTTGAAGTATTGTTCTTTAGCCTTGCTGATCATGTTTGAAGATTCCATTGACGAGAACCTGCTAAATGACCTAGAAATTGACTGCACTATTCAGGAAAAAATAGATAGCATTTGTGAAGTCGTTGGAACTCCGAGAGGTACGTCACGATACAAGATCAAAGAGGAATTAGAAAGCTTAGAAAATATATATTGCCGAAAGATAGACGGCAAAATCAAGAGTTTGCACGACAAGATGTTTGACTTTTTGTCGGCAACAATCGGACCAACGCTAGGACAATGTTTGTTGAGGTACTCGTCATGTTCGTTTATTAGAGAACGGATACGATTGTCATCTGCTCTTCAGAATGACGATGAAAATGTTATTATTTTGCCAGATATCCTAGAACATTTGTACTTCAAACGAATGTTTGAGGACATATTACAAGGCAAGATTAGAGATGTCTTCTTCAACAAACAAATGCAGCAGACGACATTTGAAGAGGCAATGATTAGAGAAATGAGCCAATTAAGCGAGAAAAAATTTAACAATCTTATCAAAATGGAAGGAGATTATCCACAAAATTCAACATTTTTGCAGAGAAGTAAATCCCTGATTGACCCAATTTCCATACTTGGTAAAATGGCCGACGACCTTGATGAAGTGGCAAAATTTCACCTAACTTATGCATATTCATTACTTTATCAAGGCAATACATGCACTTTTCATTGGTTGTTGGCACGTGGACTCCATAGAGTATTTATTTATGTTGAAAATAGAATGCCCGAGTTTGTCAAACAGAAAATACTGGAAAACTACAATCTTTGTATTTCGTTATCGATACTTGAAGAACGAACAGAAATCTTACGAGACATCTTCACAAAATACCCTCACGATTCCTCGGATGCTGATGAAGATGACAAGATATACTATCCATTGTTCTTATTCGTGTGCTTTACAGGCAATTTAGAGTTAGTTAAATATTTACACAGTAAGAATCAAATTTATCCGACGAAGACTGAAACTGGAGAATCGGCTGTATGGATAGCATCATTTGCAAATCAACTAGACGTCTTAAAATTTCTCGTATCAAAAAACTTTGACGTCAATTCTGTTAACAATATGAATGCAACTCCTCTGTTTATCGCAGCCCAAAGAGGTCATATAGACGTTGTAGATTATTTACTATGCCATGATGCAGATGTTAACATATGTAAAACAAATGAGACTTCTCCACTGTTTGTAGCATGCCAGGAAGGTCACACAGAGATTGTCAGTCTCCTTTTGAAATACAAAGCTGATGTCAACAAGTATAAAATTGGAAAAGCTTCTAGTATGTACGATGTATATCGTACTCGAGAGAATCTCGTCAGAGGAAGAGGATTATCTCCCTTGTTCGTCGCTTGTAAAAACGGGCATTTAGAGATTGTACAGTTATTACTTAACCATCAAGCAAGTCTTGAATTATGTACAGAAAATGGGAAAACACCTCTTTTGGTAGCGTTGCAAAATGAGCACATAGATATATCCTGTCTCTTAATTCAAAAAGGAGCAAATGTCGACCATCGAATGGATAGCGGTTTAAATCCATTGACGGTGGTTTCTGGAAATGGACAGATTAATTTAGTTCATACTCTGCTTGAGAATGGAGCTCTTGTTAATGTATGTGTAGCAAATACAGATGGCAACTTTAACAGTCATGTTGATGGAGGGGTTGAAAACACGGAAGATAATTATGACGTAATTGAAAACACGGACAATAACATACCGAGTCCGTTGATTATGGCTACAATGAACGACCACTTAGATGTGGCAATAGCTTTGTTAAAAAAAGGTTCCGATATAAATTATCGTGGTGTAGAGGGCGCCACTGCATTATTTGAAGCTACGCAAAAAGGTAATTTTTGCATGGTGAAGTATCTACTATCTAAGAAGGCTTCAATAAATATAGCAACACACCAAATGCGTACACCATTATTTGTTGCAGTACAGGGAAGATTTGAGAATATCGTTGAATTACTTTTGGATAATAAAGCTGATGTTAATCTTTGTAGGAAAGATGGAGTTAGTCCCCTTTTTATGGCAGCTCTACGGAATCACAAAAAAATTGTACAACTTCTTTTGAATTACAAAGCAGACCCCAATATAGCCAGAATTCATGACAATCTGTATCCTTTGATGTGTGCTGCTAAATTAGGAAACCAAGACAATTTGAAACTTTTGATACAATCAGATGCATTAGTGAACTGTAAAAACAAGCATGGCCAGACACCATTATGGACAGCGGTATATAATAGTCAAGTTGAATGTGTTCAATGTCTTTTGGAAAACAACGCGGATAGGAATGCCGTAGATGATGACGGAGAGTCTGTTTTACTAACGGCCGTCAGAATTGGAAACATGTCTATCATTCAATCATTAATTACATCCGGATCCGACGTAAATCTGCAAAATCATGAAGGGATCAGCCCATTAATTAGAGCCGTTCAATGTCAAAATTTAGAAGTTGTTGTATGTCTCCTTGGTAACGGAGTAGACATAAATGTGAAAACGAGAGAGGGAAAATCAGCATTAACATTTGCAGTAGATATAACAAACAAAGATATAGTTACAGTCTTATTACGTTACCATAGTGATGTAAACATTTCAGATAATCAAGGGCAGACAATTTTGTGGAAAGCCGTAATACAAGGTGATATAGATATCGTGACTAATTTACTTGAACATGGAGCAAACTTTGAAATTAGTTTTCGTGGCAAAACACTTTTAGATCTGGCAAAAGAAATGGGACATGTAGAAATCTCAAAATTGCTGGCTGAAAAACAGACAACATTTGTTAAATGTTGTAAGACATTGGGTTGGGTAATCTCCCTTTATTCAAAGATAAGTGATGTATAGCAATACTTGTACTTATAATCACAAAAAAAATTAGTAAACTAAGCATATTCTTATTAATAATGCAATGTATTTAAATATCTTTGTATTTTATAACAAGTAAACTTGCTGTGATTGGGATCAGGTCGACTATTGTCACCCTTATGTGCAATATAATTGAAATTAGATGTTTTCTGTGTCTTTTTTCTTCTTTTTTTTGAGCCACAGACGGGTCAAACCAGACTATAAACTTTGTATTTTCTGCTTCTCTGGTTAACTCTGAATCAGGTAAATGTGTCCGAGTGGAGAGAAATGTCTACCCACGACTCTTGTTAACTCTGAATCAGGTAAATGTGTCTGAGTGGAGAGAAATGTCTACCCACGACTCTTGTTAACTCTGAATCAGGTAAATGTGTCCGAGTGGAGAGAAATGTCTACCAACGACTCTTGTTACAGTGAGCTAGCACTATAAAAATCCAACTAAGTGTGTTGGTCTAGTCCAAAGTGGACGTCATCACCATTTCATCGAAATTTAACTTGTTCTCCCCATGATATGTAGCTAAAACATTTCTCACTTTGTGTTCACCAAACAACCACTCATTACTCACTCTTATCTCAGAGTCAGGTGACTTATTGCCAACCGCCATCCATCCTTAAACTTTTCATATTCAAATCTTCTTCTCAAGAAGTACTGAAGGGATCAACATGTTCTTTACAGGGTTAGGGTTATGGTGTTTAACACAACTTTCAACAATATTTCAGTTATATCGTGGCGGTCAATTTTATTGGTGGAGGAAACTGGAGTACCTGCAGAAAACCACCAACCTGTCGCAAGTCACTGACAAATTTAACTTAATCACATAATGTTGTATCTAGTACTCCTCGCCATTCGAACTCACAACTCTAGTGCTGATAGGCACTGATTGCACAGGTAGTTGTAAATCCAACTACCATACGATCATGATTACGACAGCTCTTTTCTTTGTTCTTTACAAAGTTTTACTTTTGTGTCAATTAACAATCATACTTGGATGTCAGGGACACGAACTATGTAATATTTCAAATATTTCCTAAAGAACTGCTTAACCAATTGAACAAAATATGGATGAGTTGGACCTTGCTGGATATTTCCCAAGTGTTGTTACTTTGTTGTCTATCAATATCTCTATATGATGTGATTGAGAGATGTAGGGTCAATGTGAGCTATAAACGTTTAGAAAAAAACCAAAGGGGCAATGAAGAATGGACATTCCTGAGACAAAGGCAACATGATAGTGTACAGTAGTAGTAGTAGTAATCTTTATTTAAAGTCGGGTTTATCAAGAGCTTGTCGAAATATATTCCGTCTCTGCAGAGACGATAATAAACGATAAAGTGAAAATGTATAAAGATAAAGAAGTTAACAAAAATGTAAAAATTATTTTGGGTCAATGTGTGATGTAAACGTGTTTTTGACATTTATTTATTTAAAGTCGGGTTTATATACATTAACAAATAACATACTCTCAGCTCTCTGGAGCTTTTATACCGACTACACATGCATATACATATTCAATATTTATATGTGAAAAATTATTTATTTATCTAAAAGACAATTATTATCTTTTAGTGAAAATGAATTATTTATTAAATGATAATATTACTTGTGACCAAAAATGTGATTAGGACGTGATTTTATGTTCTCATATTAGGTATCATTTACAGGAATAAAATTAATACCAAAAATAAAAAATAAATAATTTAAGAAAACATTATTTAGAGCTTATAAATTATGAAATTTCATATAAACATTATGTATTATTTTTGTTTGTATAAGCTTCATGGTTGTTGGAAAAGTTGCAAATGTGTGTCATTAAACAAAACATAAATTAAAATTATCTATATTTTGTTTGTTTATTTGCTCATTATGAGCGGTTTTTATTTGTACATAATTTTTCCATGATTGTCAATTTTTAGGATCTATTTTTAATCGAAATACATAAGAAAATCAAAGTCAAATTTTATTTGTTGTGTTTAAATTATGTACAAATAAAAATCACTCATAACAACATATTGAGTAAATAACCAATCAAAATATAGACCATTCCGAATGTTTTGGTGTAAAATTTGCAAAATTCTACCCAGAAATGACTTCTTTGTCTTTGTCTTTGTACAGGTAAAATTCCTCCGGGATTCGGAGCACTCCAATTAAGGATAAAATTATAAAACCTAACTTAACGGGCACATACTTAAAAAGATACGTATTTACAGTTAAGATCAAATATACGTAGTAGTTAAAAGTTCATCATTTCCATGTTGTATAAATTTGGTTAGTGGCATAAAAACGTATTTACATCAATTACTAAAAAGTATAAAACGTGTGTTGTAAAATAGTCGTTTCAGTAGTATTATAATTGATAGCGTTGTTAAAAGTCCATTCTGTTGTTTAATTATTCATATTAGTAAAAACGTATATACACACAGCACTAAAAGATAAAAGCGCAATCGTAATTTATACAATGTTCTTTCCTTCACGCACTCTCCGAATACAGCAATTCTTCCGTTGTTAAAACAAATTGACTCATAAAAGGTAAAATCATCATTTAAGTATGCGTATAGACTTTGAAAGGTAAACCGATCTCTTTAATGAACGGATCGGGTGCTGGACACAGTAAGACAAATATTATATTAGCTTACTTATAAAAGGAAACAGTTCTATAAAAGTACTTTCAGCTATTGACTATCTGCCTTTCTACATAATGCTCTTCAATATTTCAGATCTCTTTTGGTGTAGCACAAAGCAATAGTGTTGCGTGGCTCTTTCGATTTGCACTAAATCCTGGTTTGAATATGGAATCAGTTGGTTTATTTTATATGAGGTGTAGTCCAAGATGATTTGCATAAGCAGCCCATTTTGTTCTATAGTCCGTGTACCACCCCCCCTCCCTCGCCTCTTCTAGAGCTTCACCTAGTTTCACCATTTGTGTTTTTCTGTTTTCTTCTAGAGTTTTACATTCTAGTAAAAAATGCACTCTATCTTCATCTTCCTCCCCACATAGTTTACAGATCGGAGATATTTTGTTACGGCTGAACTTAGTGTGGTGGTATTGTAGCATATAAGTATCAGTAATTAATCGTAATTTGATTTCTGCTTTTTGTATGTCGTACTTTCGATTTTTCACACTTCGTAATATGTTATGTGGTGTTCCTATTGGATTTTGTTGAATTTCTAGATATTCTAATGTAGATTTTATTTGCTTTTCGTTTGTCCATTTATCGTACCAAAAGCTGTTAATGGCCTTTTTCATTGCATTTTTCCACTGCTGTTTCTTTGGAGGATTTTCTAGTATTTCTTCTGGAGATGGCAGATTATATTTCTGGAGCGTCTTCCTAATTCTACAGATGAAAAATCTGTCTTCTTCTTTTGAGTTTTCCATTTCCCATATGAGTATGTCTTTTTCGATGGATGAGTCAAGCCTGGCTAAGGTGGTAAATAAGATCATTGCATTTTTGTCCAGCGTTGTCTCTATAGGTTCTGCACCTATTAGTGTGTAGATGGCTACTGCTGCGGTTCGCTCTGGAAGGCATTGAAATTGTCTGCAGGTTGCCCTTTGAAGCTGTTCTAATTTCTTCGTGTCTAATGGTGTATATGCTTGGATTTCCAGCCCATATAGATAACGTGGGACAGAGTATGTGTTCCAGATTTTCAGTAGAACCACTGGGGACATTCCTGATCTTGCATGCAGTCCAGGTCCTAGTAAGGCATATATTGTTCGTCTGCCTATACTCAATCTCTCTTCAATAGTTATTTTCCCGTTTTCTTGGTAAGTTATTCCAAGGTGCTTAATTGATTGTACCCTGTTTATTTCCTGGTCTCCTAATACATATTTTTTCGGATGTGTTTGTAGAGCTTTTGATACATTTATTACTTCAGTTTTTTCCGGGTTTAGTTTCACTAAATCTCTTTTGGTGTTATATTCTAGGAGATTTAACATGGCTTGAATGTCCTTACTTTCTCACAGCAGAGCAATGTCATCTGCACAGGCTGGCGCTGATACAGTAATATTTCCAATAGTAGCTCCTAGCGTGCTTTTTGTAATACTATCCAAAATTGTGTTATTATACCTCTTGTAGAGTAAGGTTGACAGTTTTGCACCTTGGCGTATCCCTTGTTTAATATCTATACTTTCTGTGGTTTGGTCTCCCCATTTAACTTTCAGGATTAGCCCATCATAAATGTTCCTTAGTAATAGCCACATATCACCAGTAATTCCATCGTGGTATAGCTTATTTAACATTATGTCATGGTTGACGGTATCAAATGCTTTTTCTGCGTCTACAGTCAGAAGTTCTAAATCCCGATTACATTTTTTGTATATTAATATAGTTTCTGATGCTATAAATGCTGTAAATTTACTAGAAGCGTGTTCAGTAAAACCTCTCTGTAAAGGATTTTGCTTGGAGATAGCTGTTTTTCTAATCGCTCTTTGATGACCGACTCAATAATTTTTGAGAACGTGTTTGTAACGACTATGCCTCTATAATTTCCTGGTAAAGTTTTGTCCTTTTTCTTTTTCAATACTGGTGTTAAGATTCCTCTTTTCAAAGTATCTGGAATATTAAGCTCTTCAAATATTTGGTTGGTGATACTACATATTTCTGTTGCCAATTCAGCATTTGCAAATTTAAAGTGTTCTGCTTGTATTCCATTTTCATCAGCAGCTTTCCCATTATTCAGCTTTCGGATAGCTTGTTTTACTTCTGCTTCTGTTGCTGGTGGAATTTTCACCTTATTGGCTGTTACTTCTGCTATGATGTCATTTTGTATTGTGCAGAGGCTGTTTCGTTCTAGGTCAAATTTGTTGTCGTCCAGATTAGGAGTAGCCAGATTTTCAAAATGTATTCTCCAGGCTTCCATAATATTATTTTGGTTGTATTCAACATTGTCTATGACCAGTGTGTCAGTATTTATTGCCGAGTTACTTCTCTGCATTCTTAGCAATTTGTGGAATGTTTTACTATCGTCTTGAGATGCCTCCATAATTTCTGAGATCAGTTTATCATTCTTTGAGGCGTATGCTTGTCGCTGTACTTGACGCAATGTTCGTTTTTTCTTTATCATATCCTTTTTTTCGCTTTCAGTGCTACCGTTCGAATTTCCCTTATTTTTCCAAATCCAGTGTGCTTTTCTAGCCTCTTTAGATGCTTGTCGATGTTATGATTCCATATTCCTCTACCTACAGATTTGAGTGTCTTTAGACGCCTGTATTTTGGTATTGACTTCCTTCCTGCCTTGTGTAATGTATTTTCTAGTGTGGCTATTCTGTCTGCAACACTTAGTTTTATAGTGTTTTTTTGCTTTCTTATTTCTGTTTGTATGATTTTCTTATATTCGTCAGAATTGCATTTGTCCCATGCTGGCTTGGTATATATTTTAGCTGATTTTGGTGCCAATTTACTTATTTGGGTGGTAATTTCTACTTTAATGAGAGTATGGTCCGAGATGTTTATAGCATCGAACGGCATGATTGAAACACTAGGTTGTAGGTTCAAAGTTTTTCCTTTAAACAGAATATAATCTATCTGAGATTTGCCTTTTTCGTTATGATGGTGGAATGTAAAGTCAATTGGATAGTTTGTAGGCAATATCAGGTTGCTTTCTACAGTAAACCTCTTAAAGATGCGACCCCTTCGTCTGTCGTCTCTATGTAATGAAGCATTCATATCTCCACAGAGTAGGATGTCGTATGTTTCTTCATATTTTTGTATGACCTCATTCAATTGATCCATCATTTCTCTGTATTCATAATCTCCCTCCTTGATATCGGATGACATGTAAACATTTACTATGCATAACATTGTCGGTATATTGTTGATTGTAATAACTTGTATACGACTACCCCCATCTGATTTTATTTTAATTGCATTGTCTATGGTTTTCTTCCAGAATACGGCTATACCGCCATTGCCACGAAGGGACTTGTAGTTAAGTTTTAGATCATCATCGTCCACTGCTTTAGCCGAAACGTTGAAATCTTTGTGCATATTTTCCAGGATTTTCTTTTATAATGATAAAAGCCAATGTTCTTGTATGCATAGTATGTCACAAGTGTTCAGTATGTTTTCGAGATATTTTGAATTCCCTTTTGCACTCTGTATATTTATTGATCCTATGATTGTTGTCTGTATTTTTTGCTTTGCCATGCAGCTGTTGTTGCACGGCCGTCTCCTAAAAAAGGCACGTTTGTTGTGTTAGTTCCAGTTGGGGCTTCAATCATAGGTTGTGTATTTTGCTGATAATCTTGGGTGGCATTTGGTGGTTGTAGGTCTGCTGGGAGAGAGTATGTATGATTTTTTCCATCCAGCTGAGCTACCTCTTCTACACTGGTTTTGTTGTTACTGGTTGTACTATTTGTGTTATTCGGAGTTTGGTTTACATTTCCAGCAAGTTGAATATTCCTCCATTGTAGGTTTAATGTTCGATATTCACCACTTCGGTTTTTGCCGTTCTGGTTGCCTGTTCTTTGATGCTGATAGGTTGTTCCGAGCGGTGGCAAGCCTTATTTTGCGCTTGACGATGCCTATACTCCCCTTCTGTTGGCACGATTGTTGTGCGAATAGGATTAACTGGGTGTCCGGTGTTGTTATAAGGTGTGTAGTATTCAGGCTGTACTTGTGTTTGTCCCTTGTTTGTATTGATGACTTGTGGGTATTGACTATCACGTTGGAAATGCACAGGTGGTGGTACAACTGGGTTCGTGAAGGCGACATATGTAGGTATTTGTGCCTGTGGAGGTGCAGCATATTGTTGGTTAGGTTGTGGATGATCTTGCTTGCTATTTTCCCTCCTGGTACAGAAATTGTCGTTGTATGGAGCGAGTTTCTCTTTAGCATCTAGGATATTAAATTTGCATTTTAGTTCATTCATTTCCATGAAGTGTTTAATTTGTAGGTCTTTTAATTCTAGTTTGTGATTCATTTCTTTTTGCAGGTTGTCTATACGGTCAGTAAGCTGTGATTCAATCTGTCCCATTTTGTAGAATAGAGATTGTTGAGGATGGTCGTTTCCGTACATTTCAGCTCTATTTATCATTGGCTCCTTAATACCTAATTTAGCTGTTAGCAGATCTATGGTGTTTTTGTAGTCGTTGTTAGATATCTCAAGCATGGCTATTTTGGCTTTGCAGTCAGCAAGTTGCATTTCTACCGATTCATAGTCTAATTGATCTCTTTTCTTGGTTCGTTTCTGCTTGGTCTTGGCTTCCTGTCTATTAGCATTTGCTATAGTTGCATTAGTTGCCTGTGTAGTATGGCTATGTGGTGGTACCTCTACAGATTCTGTGGTTTTACTTTTAGTAATATTTTGTTCTTCTTTATCACTTCACAATAATTTTTTAAAAAAAACATGGTTTTGATTGATTATATAGGGACTTTTTTTTTTTTACATTTCCCAATACTTTTGACAGATCACTGTATCTTTATAAATTCCGTCAATTTTATTTAAAAAAAACAAAAACAAACTAAGACAACAATAATTATTGATGGTCCGAGTAGTCCTCGTTTACGGGACGGGCCAACTTGTCCTCGATTACTGGCCGACTTGTCCACGGGCCGAGTTGTCTGGTTACCATATCAAATGTAGTACGTACGTACAACGCGTTTCTGGAATAACCTTCATCAGGAACGCTCAAGATCGGAAGAGTGGGAAACTAAATAATTTTAGAGTGTTTGGGAGCAATAAAGCCAAAGGGCATAAACAGGATAGCCAAAAATAAGATAAGGTCACCCGTGTCTGAGGTAGGCAAACCTAAATAAAATACAACAGATTTATATACCGTAACATTGTGTGTATAGTTCGCACCGATAATTAATACGCATCCCTTTCACGATTTTTTAAATTGTTGGTTCTGTCAGAATGAAATAAGATAATCAACTAGTGTGTGCTGAGTCAAATACATTTCCTTTTTATACACAACTGATTATAGTGTGGGTGTTGACTGATTTATATTTTCGAAATACTATTCATTACTTCTGTTATTTTACCATTCCGGAGCACATGAGTTCACTCCCGGTTTTTAGTGGGGTTCGTGTTACTCGATCTTTAAATAGTTTTATGTGTATGGGTTTTAGATCAATGTTTGTTCTTTTTCTTTTGGCCATTGTGTTGTCTGTCCTTCGATTTACTATTCTGATTACCCTTTGATATCTTCAAACTCTTCTTATATATAATCTTCGTAATACATTGCATTTTGTTTTTATTTAAAATTTATTATTTGAATTATGTTGTTTGGATATGCCCACGTAACTCACGAAAATATGTAGCCATGCATTAAAGAAATATATTTTGTGTAAATTGTTTCTTGTGTAGGATTCAATTATACAAATCAGATCTAGATGGACTGTTTGCTGTGGTTGGAAAAGGAGAAATCAGATTGTAACGGGAAATGGATCGACGAATTTGTTTTTCCAGTAGGGGAAAAGACAAAAGGTACCTGTAATATTAGGTTTTATATTTTTCAAACAAGGTAGTCATAAGTTATTTGATTTTTTGAAATTAGTATTTAAAAGTCACATTTTCGTGATTTGTCATAGAATATTTCATATGAATTGAGCCACTTTAAAGAGATCACATTTTCTTTGTCCGAATGGTGACCTTTTAATACAGGGTTGGGTGTAGTTGATTTTGTAGGCACTGCTTAGGAGTCATCCCTTTCCTAATAAGCTATAGCACATTGCTTTAATATTTGAAATGGTGTTTTTTTTGTTTGTTTGGTTTTACAACCATTCGGAATTAAAACTATTAAGAATATTTTATGTATTTTAGAAATTAGAATCTCCTACTTGTTTAGCTGTTAGCAATCTACATAAAATTGTTGTATCTTTTTTTCTGTTGCTATGCACTAACATCTAATGACCCCCTGCATGGTGTCACGTCAGGGTTCATTTATTCCATCTTCCTATCAGCGAGGATCCTACCATTTAAACAAGAGTCTGATTGGTCAGTATGTTTAACAATTTTGTATATGATTGGAGGTTATATTAAAGATGAATGAAACGACCGATAAGTCTCCAAACCGGATGTTGTTAGATAATAGTACATGTATATCATAAACAAATAAATAAAATGTTATTTTACAGATAGTATTTGCAATATCTTGGACTTTGAGTGTGCAACTGGCATGCTGACCATCAACATTGTAAAACATTATGGAGTTGATATAGAGGAAAAAGCCATTGCAAAAGCCAGAGAAAACTAGAAGAAGGAAAACATTTCAAACGTGGAATTTGTTCTATCCACCCGTGAATTAATGGACAAAACATAGGAGAAGAAATTTGATTAGATAATCATGGTTGACGTTTTACATGATTTACCCAATCCTGATCCATGTTTAGTTGAAAGAGAGTCCTAAGGGATGATAGTGTTGTTTCAGCAATCGACCCAGCTTTCCATTCCGATGAACAAAATGAACGTAGGAGACCCTAAGGCGTCAATGCTCTACGTTTTTAGTACAAATTTGTTTGTCTACCGTGTAGCATGTCTGCTGAACTAGCCGTAGGACACGGTGTGGGATGGGGAATGGAAAATAAAGTTGCTTTCTTGAAAGCAAGAGAATTTAAAATATTAGGGACCGAAGACAAAGGCTTACTACATTTTCAAAAAATGCCTGCAACTTAAATTTTAACATGAAGTTTGAATGTCACTCTGTCAGAGTAAGAATTGCAGAGGTTACAATGTAACATCTACCTCAGTAAGCATAAACTCTATAGATGTTGATTTATATAAATCATATAAAAACAGGTCAATAAAAACTCATAATTCTAATATGATTTACATAATTAGAAATCCTATACTCTGATTGGGTATAAGCGCTTATGGAGGCGGGGTCTTTGTCAGTTTATTTTTCGAGAGACGATGTTCACCGGACTACTGTTTTCGTAATGTAAACAAAATGGCGGCTTGGATTCCCGATAATAAAAAAAGATAAAAGAAACAATGTTTATTAATTTTGTTAATAATCGACAATTATTGTTAGATATGAAATAAAAAATAAATGCCAATGAAATAAAAAGCTTTTATTGTTGACATAAAAAAAATAATTCTGGAACAAATACAGACAACCATCTATCGACTTTGACTTTTGTAATATATCGATATATCGTCATCCTGTGACGTAGTTTACAAGGGACGCTGATTGACACAAGCTGGTTACTGATTTATTTTACGATTTTGTGAGCATTTTACTTGTTTAAGGGTGTAGGCCACAGGCACTTGTTTCATTCAAAAAATGTATGCCCCCTCCTCTTCCTTACTTCAAGGTAAACATCTGCCCTTTACCCCTTCCCCACTTCGCCTCAATATTTTTCGCTTATTTGTGATCCTTTCGCTGACCGAATTATATCGTTACACTCCCGAGATATTTCTCTTTTCGACTGCCACATTTAAATATAAATACCGGGCCCCCCTCAGACGAATTGGAAGGGAATATTCAGCGAAAGTCGCATTTTCTATTTTTCAGTCAATGAAACCTTTATTTACAAGATCTTTTTTTGCTGCGTTGAATGATCCAGACTTTGAAAATATTATACCAAGATAAGAAAAATTTGGAAATATTTCCAAGTCTCTATTATTGTAAGTAAATTTTAAATTTGCAGGTAATCTACCATTACTAAGCACAAGAACTTTCGACTTTTCAGCATTAACTTTGAGTTTCCAGATTTTGCCAAAAAATCATTAAAAACATTTAACTGGTTTTGCATATCTTCTTTTGATTCCGACATAATAACAGTATCGTCGGCATATAAAAGTACAAAAAGTTTTAAATATACATCTAGTTCACTTTCAAAATCCTCAGTAATAGATGTTAGACCGTTGACATTTCTATCGTTTAAAAACTATTCCAAATCATTTAAATACATCGAAAAAAGGAAAGGGAACAGATGTTCTCCTTGTCGCACACCATTATTACAATCGAAAAAATCTGACACTGCGTTATTATATACAATTCTAGATTTTATATTCTGATACATATTATAAATAACTTTATACATCTTCCCATTTATATTATTTAAAAGTAATTTACACCATAAACCATCCCTCCATACCTTATCAAAGGCCTTTTCAAAGTCCACAAATGTAATAAATAACTTTTTCTTTTTTAATTTTAACAATTCAAAAAGGCACATAGAACAAAAATATTATCAATTGTCGAATAACCCTTCCTGAAACCACTCTGGTTTTCATTCAAGATAGAAAATTTTTCAGAAAAAGCATTTGATCTTGTCAGCAATACTGCTGTAAATAATTTGCCGAAACAGCTCAAAATCGTGATCGGACGAAAATTTTTCGGGTATAAATGATTTCCTTTGTTCTTGTAAATGGGTTTAACATTACCAGTTAACCAACTCTCAGGGATAATACCTGAGTCAAATATACAATTGAACAACTTTAAATAAACGGGTAAAAAGACATCAATTGATGATTTAATATACATTTTGTACTCATTTTTAATAATATCATCGCCACAAGCTTTCTCATTTTTCAAATTTTTAACACAATGTAGTATTTCTTCACTTGTAATATGCCCATTAATTTCTATGTTTAGATTGTTAACCAAATTTTCGTCTATTTCCGGTAGTACAGTTTCACCATCGCCATCATTTGTCGGGTTTTGATTCAGGGTCTTAAAAAACTCAAATAGAGTGTCGATAGATATATTTGGCTGTTTTCGATATGTATCTTTTCTCATCAACTTCCAAAACTCCTTGCTGTTGTTAGATCTTAAATTTCTAATCTTTTTCGTCATTTCCTTTCAAAAATGATGCGGACGAAGCTGTATCTGTGGTCTCTTTAACTTCCAGCTCTGGAGGATATACCAATGGAAGAAATTCTGCAAATCTAGAATTATTGATAGATAACACGTCATCAATATACCTGTATGTGAAATTAAAGGATCTAGCCTCATGAATCTTCTTATCTTTTACAAGCTTTTGAAGAAACTCCGACTCGTACGAGTATAAAAATAAAACGGCTAGAAGAGGGGAACAATTCGTACCCATTGGTATGCCGACGACCTGCTGAAGCAGTGTCCCTCCGAAGGAGACAAATATGTTATCGATGAGGAACTCCAGCATACTGATCACTTGTCCTCGGAGTAGCATGTTTTACCTTTTTGAATTTTATTTGAAAAATATGTGGAATTGTAGCCTAACACAACAAATTTTGAGCCATAGTTTCTATGACTGAAAACTTTGTGAATTGTTTCTTTTAAGCGGGTTTTTAATTTGTCATGCGGAAGGGTGGTATATAGAGTTGAAAAATCAAGTTTTGATGGAGGATACCTGAGAGAAAGATCTTGATTTAAGATTATCCAAAAGATCTTTAGAGTTTTTCAAAATCCACATGTGATTTATGCCACTACGCGAGTAAACAGTTTCACAATATTTCTGTTGTCCCTCTTTTACTGCAGACAGAACCTTTGTCAGGTGAATAGACAATTCTTTCGTCGAACAAGTTGATGATCCCGCTATGTACCTTTCTTTGCATGGTGTATTATGGAGTTTAGGTATCCAATATAAATAGGGTAAATCCTCAGACTCTTTACCAGAGGGAATGTTTAAAGAGGTCATGAATGATGTGTGGTTAGCTAGGATTTCATCTTTGTCGAACGAAGTTGGTTTGTATGTGGTATTACTAGAGGTGTTGCTATTTATGCCTAATTCCTTGATAAGGCATTCGAAGTAATATGATTTACATACAAACACGATATTGTTGGAAGCCTTGTCCGCAGAAACGATAACATATTTGTCATGAAGAGAGGAAAGACACTTAACAGCTTCTTGGTCTTTAAATACAGACTTAGGTCGACTATTAACACAATTTTTGAGTTTGTGAATCCGACCTTGTACTAGAGACCTAATTGTTCTAAACCAGTCTGACAAGGACTCTAACTCAGGATCTTGGTCTACTTCTCTCTTTATCCACCTTCGGGCATAATCTTCAACAGCATCCATAATTATCTTGAAATTATGTTTCCAATTGATGCGTTGAGGTTCTCTGAATTTAAGACCACGTGAAATCACCTTTCGGAGACTCTCATGTTGAATGATATTCAGATCACTAGTGATTACATGTCCAGATGGGTTGTATTGAAAAGGAGAGTGGGAGCAGTCACAAGTCAGAGGGTTCTTAAGGTACTCTTCTATGCTAATATCTTGCATTGCTTCTTTGTAGTTGAAAATTTTACGGCCAATGCTGTTAGTGTAGCTATAGGAGACAATGGGAACAGAATGATTTTTGAAATATGGTGGAATTTCTTTTACGACCTCTTTTCTATTAAGAATGTTGCTGATGTTAATAGCATCGATTCCTTTGTTAGCAAACGGAATATGGAGGAATTTTCTGTTGTTATCATGAAGAGGTTCAGATCGAACTGGTTTGAAAAGAGGAAAGGACGCCACGTCACATATAATACTAGACAATCTGTACTTATGAGAAAAAGGATCTACGCCTCCTTTGTCAAGTCCAAAATCCCTAAGATCTTTGAAGTAGTTTACAGGTAGTGAAAATAAGATTGTACGAATGTGATGAATTCCAAGAGGTTTCTGTATATTAGAAAGTAAATCGTTAAACGTATCTTGTAACGTTCTTGGTTTAGAGGACTTTTTAACATTTGGATGTTGAATTCTTTTATGACCATGGCTACGTTTAGGAATAGTATTAAAAAGGCTCATCACGTTGATTTCGCTGCATCCAGGACTTGACAAATTTCCCACTCCTTTGATGTTATCATTGCTGTCAACAGACGTACGTCGCTAAACTAAATTTTTCCATTTTCTTTGCAAGATTGTTTACGTCATGAATATATCTACTGAAACACTGCTTTCTTATATAGGTCCGTCGTGTTATATCAGGTGATAAGTCATAATGAGAATAGGAGCGGAGTGATGATTACGACAAACGGAATATTATATGTACAGTCTTAGAAATTGAGTAGTTGTGTAAATAACACATGTAGGGCTAAGTTAAGATAATGAAGACGTTCTTAATTTTTCTCATTAAATAGATTTATAAAATCAATTTTACAAAGTATCAGTTTTCTTTGCTTAGACTTGCCACATGCGCTCTGGCTGTAGCCGGGGTCCAGAAGTCAAAACACAGAAATGTATGCATAAATATCATCTGGATATGTATTTGTATTGCATGACATGTTTTATTGTGCTGTATTTATGTAATTTTATCATGCATGTAGGTTTGAAAAGCTCTTGAGAGCTTATGTTGTGCTGTTAAAAAATGTACCGGCTTTAAATAAAACTTTTATTATTTTCTATTATTATTAGACGGCAAAGTTTTTCATTAACCTTTTTTTAATCTTCGGAATTTAAGATTTTCTAATTGTTGAAAATTTAATATGTACTTATTTAGATTCTGTAAATATCATATGTTGTAAATGTGTTTTTGATAAAAAGTCTTATTTAGTTACGGATCCGGAAACTTCAACAGATCCTTACCCGAGATATCACATATATTTTTAATTAAAGGGAAATAATCCAATCAGAATTCGCGCTTTCATTTCACAAAGAAGTTTCAAAAGAAATATTATATATCATCGAAAACTTGTTTAGAAAGCCAATATGTTGGTTTATGATCTGTAAGATTTTATGATTTATTAGCCCTGAGCCATGGTTTCAATATGAATATGTAAAGAATAATATGAAACCGGCACGGCCTTGAATGCTCGCGCATCTGAAAATTATCTGGCAATGGAGACCATTCACCCAAATTTACTCAACAGGTGTCGCTCGAGTATCAACGGTGGTTAGCGGAGCGTTTTATTATCGCTTAGACGTTTGTAACCTATGTAAACTATTATTTCAAACACAATTTCTATCTAATTATCCAATAATAATTACTTTTTATTAGTATAACAATATTCCTCAAGTTAACAACAAATGCATCATAAGTGGTAACCATCTTCTGACATGTTACTAAATTACTAAAGTGATCACGTCATTACGTTGAAATAAGACAAGGACAACGTTGCAATCATATCTGGATCACGGGCACCTGTTACTAACTGTGAATGCGAATATAAAATAAAATTGAATACATTCTTATTAATTTTTTCTTATTTTCTCCATGAGCAAAAATCAATATTTTCAATAATTTTGTAATTAGTAAATATGCATAGCATACCTACAATAACTGTTGAATGAGGAAACTATAGTACACGTGTACGTACGTTGTTAAACAAAGTTTGATATTTGTTCACATTCTTTGTATTTCCCTTTTTAAAAGATTTTCGTGTTGGTTTCCTAGCGGTTTTGTTGTATCGTGATTTTCTACTTTCATGGTAAATAATCGTTTATTAATGGTTAGAATGAAATAATTTCGATCAATTTCACGAACATTAATTTAATTATTCTTGACGAATTTTATGTACTGTTCTGTTCCAGATTCCAACCACAGTGGCTTGTCTTTAAGACATAACTTTATTAATAAAAAATGTGCACCCCTATCATTTTTAAGATACATATATGTTATATATATATATATTATAAAAAAAAAACAACAACTAAGCGTGGTAGAACCTCATCTTCATCTCATTGAAAATTAACTTGTTCTCGTCGAGATATAGCTGAAAAATTGCTGTAAACAACACTTACTCACTGATCCCCAACATGATGTTAAAAACATATTCTGTCTCAAACATAAATATCTACATTTATTAATCTATTATTTAAGTGGTTATTTTCGAAGGGTTGTTAATTTTGCGTTTTTTAGTCAAACTGTTCGCGTGGGCTCTAATTTTGAGAAAATTGAAAAAAGCAAAATTAAAAATTTTACGATTTCAGCTTTATCTTAAGCCATTCAAATAAAGGCATCAAACATTCTGAAGATTTTGATAAATACAATTCAAACGTGAATACCTGGGTCGTATTATAGATAATGTTGATTTTTTTCATGAACAGTCATGTGTACATTTTATTTTCATCAACAGTAATGTGTGGATTTTATTTTTCATCAACAGTCGCTTGACTATTATTGATTAGTAATAATACTAATGTGATTTCTACATGATAAAGTTTGTCAGTGACTTGCGGCAGGTCGGTGGTTTTTTCAGGGAACTCCGGTTTCCTCCAACAATAAAACGGGCCGAATAAAACTGGCCGTCACGAAACAAGAAGTGTACTGTTTCATTTCAACGGTAATACAAGCTATTTAACAACCTCTACACTAAATACAAAATATGTTTGGGGGGTGTTGATTAAATTACATGATAGTGCTACATATGATGATAGAAGAAAAGCATATGAATGGTTAAAGCACCAAGCATTAAAATGCAACTTATCTCTTTGAAGGTTTACTTTTTAAGGAATCAATCTTATTGGGACAAATCTGCGAATCAGAAGCAATAATTAAACTGTTGAACTTTCTTGCATAAAGTTCTTGAAATCCGGACACGTATTATACGAGTGAAATTGGCACAATTCTTAGCTGTACTGTCCAAGTGTTATTCCTTAACTCATCTTTCATGTTGAGTATTTAAAGTATTCAGGATATTTAATGTAAATAAAGAAGATTAACTGATATACATTTTTATGCTGAATCCACCTTAAATCTAGGCTATAAATATTACAATGTATATCTTTCAACATATTTTAATTAAAATATAGAATTGATTGAAGTCCTTTATATCCACTATCCTGTGCTGAATTTCACCTTAAAACTTCAATGAGTGGTTCATTCATGTTGGTATCCTCATCAGGCTGTGTTAACTAGGTTTGAATAAGAATTTCCTTTTTCTGATGACTTTTATTGACAATAGGACCATACAAATGTAATTGCAAATAAACAGAAGCAAGTATCATAAGCATGAAACTATTGTCATAGCATGTATCTAAGATCCAAACATCAAACTGGATTGTGCTAACTGCAAAGCAAAACATAAAACAAAAACAAATTAATTAAAAACAAGCAAAATAAAAAAGAAATATGCAAATTAAAATAATAGTAGCCCCTCAAAGTATAATGCACTTTCTTTGATCACAAATAAGGCAAGCAGCTCAGCAATTCTGTCATTAAATACCTTTTCATGAACATGTTCATCAATTAAAACTGCTGTCATTAGCCTCATTTTTGTATTTGATTGCAGTATTAATTCCGATGGTTATGGGTCGTTTTCTCATCGACATTTACCCCATATCTCCTTTTACTTCTATCAGAGAGGAACAGGGCCTAAATATGGAAGCGGTGTACCCTGTCTATCACTCAAGAAAAGCTTGGGTGTTGGACAAACTCATTTTATAGGACAATGAGTCATGCACCATTCTAAAAAGATGAGATTTGTGACACCTAGTATCTTGTAACTTTTTTTTACTGTAGAAGATATTTATTTTTGACATTTTCCTTCTTTATATCATACTGCAACCAATAATAGATGTAAAGGATTGCACACATTATTGTGGGGCACATGTACAAGTTAAGACAATGGAGACAAGTTGTGAAGTTGTACTTTCCTAAGTACATTGACAAGGTAGTAATTATTGAGATAAAACAGACGTGTCATATAGTTTGGTTACAATGGGAGGATATTTCAATATGTTTTTATTTGTTTTAAAAACATTTTCGGGTTCAGACATTGTTTAGATTGGAGAAATGGAGCGCTGGAGATGGTGTGTCGTGATAACACCCCCCCCCCCCCTTTTTTTTTGTGTAATGTAACCAAAAGTACATTTCCGCGTGATGTCTTCAACCTCTAAAATAACTAAAAGGGACAAACAAATGTATCTGATTTGAACTGTGCCAATTACCCACTTAAGACACGCCTTCATTCAATGCTGTGCATCATTTCCTTTGCTGAGATGGGAATATCTGTACGCTATGGCGGCCGCCATTAAAAACATGGATTCAGCCGTTACCTGACCCCGATATCAAACAAAAAAATCCGAGGGGTCACGGGTACCAGACTACAATCGCAATCGTAACTACTCGGCCATTCTCGCTACCCTGCAAATAACCTCGTACGTACATAGTAGAAATTCTTCTTAAATTGTTTGCCGGAAGTTAAGTTAAGTTAAGCCGCACACAAACATAGTCCACGAAAATCCAATATGGAAGACATACTAAGTAAAATCTAATCATGCAAAACTAATCAAAACTTTAATTGAAATATAGAAAATTGCTTAAAATATAACTTTATCAAACTTTCATGTAACTGACATGTGAAAAGTAGTGCGATTTATACGCCTAATGCATACGAGGTTATTTGCAGGGTAGCGAGAATGGCCGAGTAGTTACGATTGATTCAATCGAGCTGTCGTTCGTTTATTCGAGTTATCGTTACTTGCGAGGAGGGTACGAGACTTCAGGATCACCTTTGCGCTTTATGTTAAGAAGATCTTCATTAGTTGAGTGTGTTAGTGTGTTACCCGGAAACCGGTGTTTACAAAACGTAAAATTTTTTTTTCTTCGACAACATGTTCAGCCATGTTTGTTAAAAAATCCTAAGTACACATTTTATACCATAACGAGCTCGCTTAAGCTCGCATATAAATGTAAGTCTGTCTAAATGGTGAGTAAATCACAGTACTATTAGCATCGTGTTATCGGTTTTCGTGCTATTATCGATTTTCAGATATAGCGATTAACAGTGTTAACCCTTCATTCATATGACGATTGGAATTTTCAAAGAATGGCTAGTTAAATATTTCTTTGTACATAAGATTGTTTTTAAAGCCATTCTTGTATTTTAATATACTCTCGATTATCTGGCAACTTTTGTTGTCAGTAAAATGGCGTCATCTGTTTTCGTGTGAAGTAAAAACAAGGCCGATATACGGGATGGAAACGGAATATATAATCCGGAAATGGCTGGTTTTAAAATTTCATGGTTCTGGCCATCTACCAAATCATACTACATCTAAATAAAATAACAGAATGTTTGAAAATTACCACTTTCAAAATTGTGTTTACTTTTGATGTTTTTTTAGTGCTGAAACCAAAATGCACTGCAAAGTGACATGCATTTTATATAAGAAACAGGCACATTTCAGTCAGCTCTTTTGTTTACAAGTACGATCAGTGACCCAATGACAGTTACATGACAGGAAGAGCCGGTGTCTTGAGAGGTAGATGACATAGTTAAATTTTATATAGCCCTTCTGGATTTTTTTCTAGCTACTTTATAAATGAAGTAAATTTTTAGCATTACAAAAAGTATGGTTCAGTAGACTAGGTAGGTTCACTGTTCTTGGTACTTACGTCTTTAAAAGCAAACTTTAACATCTTTACAGATGTCACGCTGTAGTCTTGTTTATGTTCCATAAATAGAAACCGGAAGACACATCAAAAATAATGCGTGCACTGTGGAAATCAAAATAAAATGGATAAAACGAAAACAGATGACGCACGAAAACACATACCGTGACGATAGTATTAATATCAATTATATTAATTCTCAACTTTGAAATATATCACACACTGCGGATTGTTTACACTACACTCATGGGTCAAAAGTATTTCCACACTAAGATATTTCCCTATATATTTCATAATATGAAACCGGCACGGCCATGAATGCTCGCACATCTGAAAATTATCAGGCAATTTCACGCTCATCCAGCAATCTGCAAACCTCGGGTGAGTCCGCTTCGCTTCCTCAATACCTCGGCTGTAATACAGTATTTGATATGCGTCTACGCGTTACATTTCTTCGCCGGAAGACCGTATCACTTCAATCAAACATTGCGCACAGCGAATAAGTTCTAAAATGGCGACAATATATGAGTTTGTTTTGAAAAATATTGGTCTTTGATGAAGGTATGGAATCAGCCGACATTGCGACGAATGAAAATATTTTATTATTGGACGAATATTCGAAAGTGAAATTATTTTAATACCTCCTTCATTGAAGATTTCCGAAAGTAGTTCCAATGGGAGCTATCGTAATACGGACGAGGTATGATGAAGGTACGGAATCAGCCGAAGTTGCGACGAGTGGCTCATCCAGTGCATCAAAAAGTGTCAAGATTTTTTGGGCCGAGTTATATTGGGGGCGACTTTTTTTAGGGCCAAATCTAGTCTCATTCAATCGAGCTGTCGTTCCTTTATTCGAGTTATCGTTCTTTACGAAATTTCAAAAGTTAACTTCCGCATAGAAGCAAAAATTCTTGTCCGTATGTCAGAAGAGATTTAATAAATTAAAAAATATCAATATAAGTAAAACAAGCTAACAAAATGACTTTTATTACACATGGGTTCCGGGTTTCAGTGGTATCGGACGTACGAGAGAGGGTACGAGACTTCAGGATCACCTTTGCGCTTTATGTTAAGAAGATCTTCATTAGTTGAGTGTGTTAGTGTGTTACACGGAACCGGTGTTTACAAGGCGTCGATTTTTTTTTTATTCGTCAATATGTTCAGCCATGTTTGTCAAAAAATCCTAAGTACACATTTTATACCATAAAGAGCTCGCTGACGCTCGCATATTAAACCATTTATTTTCAACACATTCTCCTGAAATCATTCCTTGTCTGATTTTCATGAAATTTTCAGCATTAAACCCAAAAATAAATATAGTTTCTTCTTCTGATAATTTTCATAAAATTTTGTTTATACTTTTCCTTATGACATGATTTAAACACAAAGTTAGATTTTTATCATCAAATCTTGCTATATGATCATAGAAAATTGTGACGTCGAGAATTTATGTTTATGTTTAAATCATAAATGCTTGTAAAAAAAGTTCAAAAAAATTACATGAAAATATGTAAATAAACTCCAATCAATTCTGCTTTTAAAGGTGAAAATTTCAAGAAAATCTGATAAAGAATGACTTCAGGAGAATGTTTTGAAAATAAGTGGTTTTATATGAAATATATAGGGAAATATCTTAGTGTGGAAATACTTTTGACCCGTGAATGTATATCCTGGTCTGACAATAAGTCGGTCAGTCATTGGATAATGTTTGATTATTTTTTTCATGTTTGAAAAGTAAACATTTTTTTTCTTTTTAATTATGTTCCTCGTCTATTCTTGCTCACATGTGTAAAGTTCCATGGAAAAAAGATCGATAATAATAACACACTGACCCATATTTGTTTACTACCCTTTTTCCAAATGGCGTCCTATTACGTCACATAAAGTCGGTCAAAGATCAATAAAGCACATGATTTTGTCATAGGCCAACGAAACTTAAAAAGTAAACCAGATTAAGAAAGTACAGTATTTTAGCTTTTTCAGTGTAATTGTTTTGTCTGAAAAATTTCAAAGGATGTTTTTTTTTAAATAGCTTGAAATTGAAGTATTAAAAATTAATATTTGATGCAAATATTAAACTTGCTTTATACCCATATAATAAAGTATTTAATCCAGTGAATTTGGTGTTTTTGCTTTTGTCAATACAATCTATTAGACTCACATTTATTATCACAGAGTGGTAACAATACAGTTTTGTTGATGCTATTTGTAATAATGACAGGTTTTTAGCTCACCTGACCCGAAGGGTCATGTGAGCTATTGGCGTCCGTCGTCATCGTACGTCGTAAACTTTTTCAAAAATCATCTCCTCTGAAAGTACTAGACCAATGGAAACCAAACTTGGTCTGAATCATGACTAAGGTGTCTAGTTTCAAAATTGTGTCCAGTGATGCTGTGCACCAACCAACATGGCCACTGTTACTAAAAATAGAACATATGGTAAAATTGCAGGTTTTTGAGTAATAACTCAAACACCGTTAATAATATCAAAAATCTGTCGTGGGGTAAAAATGATCAGCACAGCAAGATCTACCTACCCTGCCATTTTGAAGTAAATCTGATAACCCATCTTGGAGTTATTGCCCTTTTTTCATCAAATTTGTAAAATTTTAATACTTTTCGTATCATATTTCAAAAACTATAAGAGATAAAGGTTAAGTTTAAATTGCAAAAATGTGCGGCATGTCAAGATCTACCCACCCTGCAATTTTGAAGTAAATCCTGTTACCCATTATGGAGTTATTTCCCTTTTTTCATCAAATTTTCAAAATTTTAATACTTTTCGTCCTTTATTTCAAAAACCAAACTGCAAACATGTTCAGTATGTCAAGATCTACCTACCCTGCAATTTTGAAGTAAATCTGATTACCCATCTTGGAGTTATTGCCCTTTTTTCATCAAAGGTTTTACAATTTTAATACTTTTTGTCTTATATTTCAAAAACTATAAGAGATAAAGGTTAAGTTTAAATTGCAAAAATGTGCAGCATGTCAAGATCTACCCACCCTGCAATTTTTAAGTAAATCTTGTTACCCATTATGGAGTTATTCCCCTTTTTTCATCAAATTTTCAAAATTTTAATACTTTTCGTCCTTTATTTCAAAAACCATAAGAGACAGATGGTAAGTTGAAACTGCAAACATGTTCAGTATGTCAAGATCTACCTACCCTGCAATTTTGAAGTAAATCTGATTACCCATTTTGGAGTTATTGCCCTTTTTTCATCATTTTTTTTTTTCTATTTTAATACTTTTCGTCTTATATTTCAAAAACTATAAGAGATGGATGTTAAGTTTACATTGCAAAGATGTGCAGCATGTCAAGATCTACATACCCTGCAATTTTGAAGTAAATCCCATTACCCATTTTGGAGTTATTGCCCTAAATGTTTTTTTTTATACTTTTCGTCCTTTATTTCAAAAACTATAAGAGATAGATGTTAAGTTTAAATTGCAAACATGTTCAGTATGTTAAGATCTACCTACCCTGCAATTTTGAAGTAAATCTGATTACCCATCTTGGAATTATTGCCCTTTTTTCATCAAAGAGGGAGAGGCGTTAAGGTGCAAAATTGGCCCCACATTTTATCAAAAAATAATGCTTCACATAGAATAAAAACAATTTACTAATTTAATTGTTATATTTACAAATTTTCAAAAAATATATCTTTCCGTGAGATTGGGTGCGCTATGACGTCATAATAACATCATGATTAGACGGATAATGCTAACAATGGACTATAAACGACATATTCAATGTACATTTTAGCTATTTTATATACCTCCACAGTCTTCCACCAACACCAAATTGAGCAGTTGTTTTGAGTATAGAGGGTTAATGATTGTATCAAAATATTTTGTTGGTGGAGGATTGTGGAGGTTGTTAAATATTAATTTATTTATAACCTCGGCCAGACCCTTAAAATCAATATTTTCACTCTTCTGATTGTATATATGATACCATTATGTATATATACACAATCTCTGTACATTGTATGATTCATTTCAAGTAATGAAATTCATCAGTAAATAACTTGTTTCTGTAAATAATTGTATTTATTTTAAATACAGTTTGTATACATTGAAACCAGAAGAAAAACTCAGTGCATGCAGTCCGGCGTCAACGTGATAAAAAGAACTGGGGACTATAAGTTCCATATATGGCCCCATATTTAATGAATCATTATCTTAGAAAATACTTGATTAAAATTTGGTGTGTTTTATTTTATAGACGACATCATACTTTTGATGTTAAAGCTTGTTTCCAACAAAATCGATACGTATTTGACGTCATTGTGACGTCATGAGCGTTATTTGTTTTCTGTATTTCGTGGAATTTGCCTGCGATATTTCGACGGTTTTCGAAGAAATTAAGCACCTCCGTAGTCGTGTACCAGACAATATTTTACCAGATTATTAAAATAAATAAAACACAACTACTGTTAAAGTATTTTTTGGTGCACGAGGTGTTAAATTTCTTGAAAAACGACGGGAAAATGTTCAAATATTACAAGCTCTTAGATGACGTTTTGATGTTTGAGAAGCAATAGTTGCCGTAAAAAACGATGGTATGTCGGCACGTAACAGTTATAAACACCACTTCATCCAAAATAGTTTTTATTGATTATATATTTTCTTTCGGGATACTGAAATAGTTATTACTACCGGGAAACTGAGGTAGGTTTAATGGTCTATCGATGCTACTTCTAAAATGAATTAAAATAGTTTGATCCAAAAGGAGTAGATATTTTTTGGGCACAATCCAACATATCCTTGAGTTTGAAGATACCACAGGGGCAATCAGAATCCGTATATGCGTTCTGTCATGTGCATAAGTTATTGTTTGCATGATTGACAGACAATATTCATCATATTGTTTTCTAGCTTCTGAACTGTCGATCTAGAAAAAAATAAAATATTCTAGACAGGCAGCATATAACCAGTCAATGGGGTTTGCAATTAATATTTCGCATGCACAATAGCGACCCACCACCACAAGGTGTGGAAAATAGAAATATTCTTCTGTGGTTTAAATGCGTATTAACTGCATTACATGTAAACTGTATTATTCTGTTTGATAAAGTCCTTTAACTAGAACAGAAATTTGTTTACCCTTGAGTGAAATAGTGTTGTAATAAAATATCGTGAACGTGATGTAAAAGTATGAAAGTATTTCAAGGTATATTTTAAATGAGGTTGAAACATGTTGCTATTTGATATCAATTCGGTTGTATTTCATTTTGACGATTTTAATTACGGAAGACGATCACAACCATATTTTTTTTTAACAATTGCAACTCAGCTGGTTTTTTTCATAGCATAAAATAAAATGAAAAAATATATATCACACTGTCGATAAAAAAATCGTAGAAATAATATAATTTAGTGTCCGTCGTCTGTTATCCATAACTTTTCATATTAATATTTAATCTTTTTCTTAGAAACTGCAAAACCAAATGCTTTATTTTACGTTATCAAGTTCTCTCAACCCGCACCTTGGCATTTTTTTTTATAGATTTATGATGGTTGTCCGTAAAAATGTACTGGAATATATCATAACATTGGTTGTCGTTAAGAATAAAGTACGGTTAAAAAGGTGTTTAAACAAATTTCAAATATGACAAAGTTCTATTCCTCAAATAAATCTATCTATTACTTCTTTAAGGTTAATACCAAAACTTCGGCCAGTTTTCGACAATCAATGTTAATAAGTTTCTGAATTGATATGATCTCAATATGTACATTATCAATGTCATAGCAGACGATGAAACCAAAATTGGTCTGTATGAGATATATTTTTTAAATGATTAAAGCTTTGTTAAGGTGACGAAAAAATGAATTACGAAAAAATACAATTTGAACGTGAAATAATAGATGTGGTACATGTACGTAGTTCTTACATTTAAAGATGACATTTTTAGATCAGATTTCTTGAGATCATTCATGCAATTTCAGCACCATAATATAACCTCTGACAAATGAAGCGATCAAAATAATGAGAGATTTTATCACGTGAAACAAACCGTCGAAAACAGGAGACCGTCGAAAATGGGTGACGTTGCGACATTACTATTCGGTCACTTTAATTTCATAATAGTTTCAGAACATGTTTTTATTCCTGAAATCAATTCACATTGCATATTAAGTCAAATTTATGCTTTGTTTATTGAGTTTTATTATGCTTTGTTTTTCTTTTTCTTTTTGTTTTTTAAAGATATGCATTATTTTACAATGATACGTACATTCTGTATTCTGAAAAAAAAATGACGTTTCAGCGCTTTTCATTACCTGACTTTGTCGGTCCGCTGTGAGGAATTAGATGCACATGTTAACTAACTGTATTTATTTATGAAAAGCACATATTGTGAATACATTTTGGAGAAAATTTTATCGACATCTGAGGTGGGGCCGATTTTGGCTCTTATAGCTCCCAGTCCTTTGTAAAATTTTAATACTTTTTGTCTTATATTTCAAAAACTACAAAAATGTATAAGAGATAAAGGTTAAGTTTATATTGCAAAAATGTTCAGCATGTCAAGATCTACATACTGTGCAATTTTGAAGTAAATCTGATTACCCATCTTGGAGTTATTGCCCTTTTTTCATCAAAGGTTTTACAATTTTAATACTTTTTGTCTTATATTTCAAAAACTATAAGAGATAAAGGTTAAGTTTAAATTGCAAAAATGTGCAGCATGTCAAGATCTACCCACCCTGTAATTTTGAAGTAAATCCTGTTACCCATTATGGAGTTATTTCCCTTTTTTCATCAAATTTTCAAAATGTTAATACTTTTCGTCCTTTATTTCAAAAACCATAAGAGACAGATGGTAAGTTGAAACTGCAAACATGTTCAGTATGTCAAGATCTACATACCCTGCAATTTTGAAGTAAATCTGATTACCCATCTTGGAGTTATTGCCCTTTTTTCATCATTTTTTTTCTTCTATTTTAATACTTTTCGTCTTATATTTCAAAAACTAAAAGAGATGGATGTTAAGTTTACATTGCAAAGATGTGCAGCATGTCAAGATCTACCTACCCTGCAATTTTGAAGTAAATCCCATTACCCATTTTGGAGTTATTGCCCTAAATGTTTTTTTTATACTTTTCGTCCTTTATTTCAAAAACTATAAGTATAAGAGATAGATGTTAAGTTTAAATTGCAAACATGTTCAGTATGTTAAGATCTACCTACCCTGCAATTTTGAAGTAAATCTGATTACCCATCTTGGAATTATTGCCCTTTTTTCATCAAATTTGTAAAATTTTAATACTTTTTGTCTTATATTTCAAAAACTACAAAAATGTATAAGAGATAAAGGTTAAGTTTAAATTGCAAAAATGTTCAGCATGTCAAGATCTACATACTGTGCAATTTTGAAGTAAATCTGATTACCCATCTTGGAGTTATTGCCCTTTTTTCATCAAAGGTTTTACAATTTTAATACTTTTTGTCTTATATTTCAAAAACTATAAGAGATAAAGGTTAAGTTTAAATTGCAAAAATGTGCAGCATGTCAAGATCTACCCACCCTGTAATTTTGAAGTAAATCCTGTTACCCATTATGGAGTTATTTCCCTTTTTTCATCAAATTTTCAAAATGTTAATACTTTTCGTCCTTTATTTCAAAAACCATAAGAGACAGATGGTAAGTTGAAACTGCAAACATGTTCAGTATGTCAAGATCTACATACCCTGCAATTTTGAAGTAAATCTGATTACCCATCTTGGAGTTATTGCCCTTTTTTCATCATTTTTTTTCTTCTATTTTAATACTTTTCGTCTTATATTTCAAAAACTAAAAGAGATGGATGTTAAGTTTACATTGCAAAGATGTGCAGCATGTCAAGATCTACCTACCCTGCAATTTTGAAGTAAATCCCATTACCCATTTTGGAGTTATTGCCCTAAATGTTTTTTTTATACTTTTCGTCCTTTATTTCAAAAACTATAAGTATAAGAGATAGATGTTAAGTTTAAATTGCAAACATGTTCAGTATGTTAAGATCTACCTACCCTGCAATTTTGAAGTAAATCTGATTACCCATCTTGGAATTATTGCCCTTTTTTCATCAAATTTGTAAAATTTTAATACTTTTTGTCTTATATTTCAAAAACTACAAAAATGTATAAGAGATAAAGGTTAAGTTTAAATTGCAAAAATGTTCAGCATGTCAAGATCTACATACTGTGCAATTTTGAAGTAAATCTGATTACCCATCTTGGAGTTATTGCCCTTTTTTCATCAAAGGTTTTACAATTTTAATACTTTTCGTCTTATATTTCAAAAACTATAAGAGATAAAGGTTAAGTTTAAATTGCAAAAATTTGCAGCATGTCAATATCTACCTACCCCGCAATTTTGAAGTAAATCCCATTACCCATTTTGGAGTTATTGCCTTTTTTCATCAAGATGTTTTAAATTTTAATACTTTCATCTTATATCTCAAAAACTATTAGAGATAGAGAGAAGGTTTAAACTTCAAAAATGTTCAGCATGTCAAGATCTACAAAACATTTCCTACAGTTGAAAATATGCGACAACTGTGTGAAGAGTTATTCCTCTTGAAATGCATTTTTTTGTTGACTCACTGCTTTTGGTTACTCAAATAATCAAAGGGAAGCAACTCTATTACAAAATGTGAAGTAGCAAAAGCTAAATTTTGAGAATCATTGACATATATGTTTTTCACAGCAATTTTGATACCATACATTAAAGGGGGAACCCCTGCCCAAATTTTTTTGTAGAAGGGGTCTGCAATGACGAGGGCTACATTTGTTATTTTTTTCACCGAAGTTATCAAGTTTTATTGACTGATGTTGTTATTATACCCAGATGAGCTATACAGGCTCCTTTTTTACCCAGTTAATCTCATTTTTCTGTCTGGTTTAATTTATGCTATAAATTTTGATTATTGCTGTAAATTAATTCTTTTTCTATCTTCTCTGTGAATTTCATTTCATTACCTCAAGAAGTAAGGGGTATATTTGTTATTAAAGCAGCAGCGGAAATGCAAAATATTCTGCCATTTTGTGACTAATGGAGAGCACTTGTATGTATTTTCCCGGTAAAATCTGCCATTTTTTAGAAAAGGGTGGAATCTGAATGATCAATCATCATATTTTCAAAGTATTTTAAAATACAATGTACAATTTGCTTGGCCTACATTTCAGAAACGGTCATGAACTGTGATGACCATTATGTCTACAAACCGGAAAGATAAAAATGCTTGGGGAATTCGAACACCATCGATGGAAACATATTTAACAAGCATAATGATCAGGGAAAAAAGACATTAGTAAAAAGGATCTTTTTTGCTTGCATGGAATTTATTCAATTCAAATTTCTCTGTTTTAATCTCATCTTGTAATTTTGACCTTGAAAAGAATGCCCTCTGTGTTTATGTACGCTATGAATATACAGAATGACGTCATTGGTCTCGTGCTGCGCCAGAATTGTAAATCAAAACAAGTGACCGACTTTATTACATGACCGAGCAGATGTCAGGTCATGATATAGTATATAGCAACAACCACATAATTCAAAATTTATTAAATACAGTAAAATAAGACATGACACATGAACACCTTCATCTTTTGAAATACATAACACTTCATTTTTTTGAATTATCTGAAAAAAATAGCGAAAAGAGAATCATTTGAATCCACACTCAGACTAACATCAAATGTAAAAAAAATTAATGGAAGTCATAAAAAGTGGTTCAGGGATTAAGATTAACTTTTACAGACTAGTAGAGACAACACCAGCGACTGATATTCTTTTACAAAGTGGTTGAGGGGCAGATACCAGCAATTCCTCCTCATGAATATATTTATATAAGCCACCAAAAACCAAAGCGACACATCAGAGCTAGAACATTCCAGGACTGTGAAACCACGAACATTGTAAACTCACAAGTCAGAAATAACACACCGCCGTAGTAGTTGAACATTCCAACACTGAACAATATAAAAACTCCTTATTCATAAGAACAGCCATTGACTGGAACCACCTAGAAAACAGTCTCGTAACAGCAAAAACCACAGAGGAGTTCAAAGGGCTACTAGCTACATGTAGCAGCAGAGTTGTCAAAAAAACGGTCAATACTAGTATTGACCGAGCAGGTGGTCAATACTGTTTTTAACCGGTCAATACTGGTCGATTGAAGTAAAATCCAGATAGGATTATCAGGCCTTCAAGCGGCCCTATATTTCCTATAAAATCCCTATCTTTTTGAAAATGCCATATAATCCTTATATTTTGGCTTTCGTCTAATACCACATCAATTGTAATAACTCATATTTGTGTAGTCTTCAGCAGAAAAAATATGTCTGTTAGTCTGTCCAACTTCATTCTTTGTACTTGTAGTTAAAATCCACCTGTTATGTAAATCTATTGTCAAAACTCTCCATTATTTTTAAGGAATGGAGAGTTATTCACTGTCATCAAAGAGCTTCGGTCGGAATTGTTCTGTCATCTTCCGGTACAAGTCAATTGGGCATGTTTGACATACAGACGACGACAAAATGTAAGTATTATGATCATATAGTATTATTATATCTTTAATCCAGAAGATGTCGTTAATGGTCGATTATTTTTGTTTGTTTTTACCTATATGTTTCTGTGGTTAACTTAATAGATTACTCAGATATAGATAAAATGATGGACATAAACAATTAAAAATGCTAATAATGAGATTGAAATCATCAAATAAAGCTATAAAAAGTAGTTTATATGTATAATTAAAGTACACAAACCCTTTGTAATGCTTATATACATGATAGTTTGCACTGGCATGCCACCATGCATAGTTTTATTTACGTACATTCGTTCCGGCTCTGTCAGCCACTACTTTCCGGTTGGGTCCCAACAATTGTTTTTTAGTAGAACCGGTTTTGTCTATGTAAAAAATTGAAAGAATAGCGAAAACAGCTCAATATCACAATTATGTTTCCTTTTTGTAATTTATTAGTTCACCTGGACCAAAGGTAGGTCCAGGTGAACTATTGCCATCACTTGGCGTCCGTCGTCTGTAAACTTTTCACATTTCAAGCTTCTTCTCCGAAACCACTGGGCCAATTGGAACCAAACTTAAGAGGAATGTTTCTTGGATGGTCCTCTACAAAATTACTGTTTTTCGTTCCAGTCGGATATTCAACATGGCTGCCAGGGCCAATAATATGCTCTGATTGGCTGAAATTTCAAAGATCTTCTTCTCTGAAACTAATGACCTGACTGAACCCAAACTGTAAATGAATGATCATTGGAATGTCCTTTACCAAGTTACTGTTTTTTATGCCGATCGGAAATCCAAGATGGCTGCCACCACAGGACATAGATTAACATTGGACCCTATGGGAAAATGTTCAAATGCCTTCTTCTCAGAAACTACAAATATGATTAAAGCCAAACTAAACATGAATGTTCATTGGATGGTCCTCTACAATCTTTAGGTTTTTTGTTCCGATATGAAATTCAAAATGGCGGCTACGGCAGGACTTAGTTTAACATTGGACCCTATGGGAAAAATGTTTCAAAATGCTTCTTCTCTGAAACCACTTGGACAATTGAAACCAAACTGCCCAGGAATGGTCATTGGAAGGTCCTCTACAAAGTTTATGTTTTTTATGCCGATCAGAAAACCAAGATGGCCACCACCGCAGGACATAGATTAACATTGGACCCTATGGGAAAATGTTCAAATGCCTTCTTCTCAGAAACTACAAATATGATTAAAGCCAAACTGTACATGAATGTTCATTGGATGGTCCTCTACAATCTTAAGGTTTTTTGTTCCGATATGAAATTCAAAATGGTGGCTACGGCAGGACTTAGTTTAACATTGGACCCTATGGGAAAAATGTTTCAAAATGCTTCTTCTCTGAAACCACTTGGACAATTGAAACCAAACTGCCCAGGAATGATCATTGGAAGGTCCTCTACAAAACTTATGTTTTATATGCCGATCGGAAATTCAAGATGGCCGCCACCGCAATACATAGATTAACATTGAACCCTATGGGAAAATGTTCAAATGCCTTCTTCTCAGAAACTACAAATATGATTAAAGCCAAACTGTACAGGAATGTTCATTGGATGGTCCTCTACAAACTTTACGTTTTTTGTTCCGATATGAAATTCAAAATGGCGGCTACGGCAGAACTTAGTTTAACATTGGACCCTATGGGAAAAATGTTTCAAAACACTTCTTCTCTGAAACCACTTGGACAATTTAAACCAAACTGCCCAGGGATGATCATTGGAAGGTCCTCTACAAATTTTTTGTTTTTTATTCCGATCGGAAATCCAAGATGGCCACCACCGCAGGACATAGATTAACATTGGACCCTATGGGAAAATGTTCAAATGCCTTCTTCTCAGAAACTACAAATATGATTAAAGCCAAACTGTACATGAATGTTCATTGGATGGTCCTCTACAAACTTTACGTTTTTTGTTCTGATATAAAATTCAAAATGGTGGCTACGGCAGGAATTAGTTTAATATTGGACCCTATGATGGGAAAAATGTTTCAAAACGCTTCTTCTCTGAAACCACTTGGACAGTTGAAACCAAACTGCCCAGGAATGATCATTGGAAGGTCCTCTGTTTTTTATGCCGATCGGAAATCCAAGATGGCTGCCACCACAGGTCATAGTATTAACACAGGACCATATGGGGAAAATACAGAAATATATTCTTCTCTGAAGCTATTGCACTGATTGAACCTAAACTGTGCATCAATCATTGGAAGGTCCTTTACAAACTTTGTGTTTTTTATGTTGATCGTAATTCCAAGATGACTACCACTGCAGGACATAGTTTTTACATAGGACCAATTGGTTCTTTTTATAACCAGGTGAACGATACAGGCTCTTGAGAGCCTCTGGTTTAAGGTTCATTATAGCACTTGTCAAGGGGTATGTTCGACTTGCAAAGTGATAAAAAGAAAAAACAAAAAACAAAAAATTGTCTTCAATGAATAAAAGTTGTGAAAAAAACAACAGCACAGTCAAAATATTTTACATGTGGATGTTTTGTATAACATTAAAAGAAAGAAATACAAAACGATTTGTGCAGAATTGGCATTCGCCAAGTCACCTTCGACAGAATGGTCATGATTTTGTATAGAACTTATAATTCTTTTTCTTTTTTTGCCATTGCGGTTGGATTATTACAATATTCAAAGAGTGTTTGATCAAAAGAAGGAACTCTCACTGTTTATATAAATATCAAGTAACTCTTATTGTTTTGGATTAATTTTTGTTTTCAAATAATACATTGAAGGACAATAAGAAATTTTGATTAGAAAAATAATAAAAATAGAAGAAAAATAGGGAACCGCATCGGTAGCGTAATGGTTAGCGTGCTCGCCTTGAGTGCGGTAGATTGTGGGTACGAACTGCGGTCTTGTCAAACAAAAGAATATAAAATTGGTATTTGTTGGTTCTCCGCTAAGAACGCAGCATTAAGGAGAAAGAGCAAAGATTGGTTGGCTCGGAATCAGAATAATGTGTCCGAGTGGAGCGACATATCTACCCAATGACTGTTGTTAGCTCACCTTGCCAAAGGCAAAGTGAGCTTTTACCATCACTTGGCGCCCGTCGTCTTTCGTTCGTCGTCTGTCGTCCATTAACTATTCACATTTTAATCTTTTCCTCTGAAACGCCTCAACCAAATGAAGTGAAACTTAGTAGGAAGCATCTATGGTAGGTCTTCTGTAACGATTACTAATTTTTTCCCGATCCGTTAACAAACATGGTCGCCACAAGCGATTCTTGTTTCTGATTGGCAGATTTAAAAAAAAAACTCCTCTAAAACTTCTTAGCCAAATGAACCGAAACTTGGTATGAAGCAACTGTGGAAGGTCTTCTATAAAGATTGTTCATTTCATCCCGATCCGTTAACAAACATGGTCTCCACAGACAATTCTTGTTTCTGATTGGCCGATTTCTAACAATCTTCTTCTCTGAAACTGCTTAGCTAAATGAGCCGAACTTTGGTGGGAAGCATCTATAGAAGGTTCTGTCTGTATTAAGTTTCCTCAAAGCAGAATGAAAGGTGAACGACATAGGCTCAGAACACTGAGCCTTTATGTCTGAGCCTCTATTTTCAGTGAGCAAAGCACGAACATTTGTCGTATTACAACTTGTAACGAACGTTGCATTAATCGATTACAGGTAACATTTTCTTTGTATACAAACTGCTAGAATCGTCCGTGCGGAAAGGAATTCAATACTACAGCCTTTGTTAATTTGCTTATCTGTAATATTAATGTACAGAGTATACTGTGAAGAAACTTAAATATCGTATCCATGAAGTTATTTCCACAGAGTGACTTACTTCGTTATCAACGAGTATAAAATTAAAATATTGCGTTATAAAAAGAATCTCCCACTACTCAATTGATGCGCCTGGACAGCTACTTAAAGTGAGTGTAGCGTATTGAGCACCAACCGTGATGTCAGTGCCACAAAAAGCATTAAAAAAATCAAGTGTTCGCGACAGTAGCAATTTAACATAGAAATAACGATTTTGTTATTGTACAAAGTAGCTGAAATTAGCAGCCATGGCGAATATTCATACTATGGATCTATCAGTATTTATCGCCTTTGAGATATTTCCTAATCATAACTAGTGTTAAATTGCAATATAATGCTCAATAACAATAAGATCAGTGGTATTTACATACTGACAAACCCGGTTATTTATAAATGACCCAACCGTTTTGTATACATGTCTACATTTTGACCAAGCCGGATTTCAAAAACATTTGTTGACATCATGTTTTAGGGTATAACTAGTTACTAACATTCATCGATATTTTTGTCATTTTGGGCAACATTTAATTCATTCGTAAATGCAAGATCTAGCGATGTTTTCGTTGATTGTAATGATTTTGAAGCCGGATTCCTAATAACTTATAGAAAAATCTAATTTTACACTGCAAAAATAAATGATATTTGGACCAAAAATGAAATTAATAATAATAACAATCATAAAGCATCATAATTCAAAACATTATATACACAATATATTTATAAATACTTACGATAATTATCCGTGTCTGCTTTACAAATACCGCTTTAAAATATCCCGGATGTTGACCAAACATTTTCGATCGGAGCTCTTTGACGACAGTGTTATTGTTATACCCCCCGCAACGAAGTTGTAGGGGGGTATACTGGTTTCACCATGTCCGTCCGTCCATCCATCTGTAGACAAATCCTATGTCGTACGATAACTTGAGTTGTGTTTCTTAGAATCTTTTAAAATTTTATCAGCTGTTTACTGGTGAAGAGAGGAGGATCCCTTTCATTTTTCAAGATTTTCACTTCTGCCGTTCCAGAGTTATTGGACTTGATATGACGGAAAATAGGATTTTTACCCTATGTCGTATGATAACTTGAGTAGTGTTTCTCAGAATGTTTTGAAATTTTATCAGCAGCTTACCGGTGAAGAGAGGAGGATCCCTTTCATTTTTGACGATTTTCACTTTTGCCGTTCCAGAGTTATTGGACTTGATATGACGGAAAATATGATTTTTACCCTATGTCGTATGATAACTTGAGTAGTGTTTCTCAGAATGTTTTGAAATTTTATCAGCAGCTTACCGGTGAAGAGAGGAGGATCCCTTTCATTTTTGGTGGAACAATCAGTAATGTTTTGGTTATGGAAATAGGTTGGACAGATGTGGGGAGTGGGGTGTATATCTTAGTTCTCTTTGTACTTTAGATACTATACACAGACTTTTTTTTGTTACAAGATTAATAATTAATATAATTAATAAAGTACAATGGGTGGATTTTAAATTGGAAAATGTCCTCGTATCTCTCCATTCCTTAAAAACAATGGGCTTCGGCTCCATTATTTTTAAGGAATGGAGAGTTACTCGGACATTCTCCTATATGTAATGAATATGTAGAACAAACGTCAAAAACGGAAGTAAGTTGTAAAATAAATAATTATTTCTCAGAACTCATAATCACATTGCAACAATTGGAATACAAATACTGTTGTTATTTTTTTTTAATTGCAGACACGTGTCTGTTTGTAAATATAAAATATATAGAACGCAATTGTTACCCGGATGCTGATTGATAAACAACGTATGCATTCTCATGCAGTGCATTTCTTCGCATAAAATATGAGAACTAAGATTTCATTTCACAGAAATGAGAATAAATACATCAAAAGTTCATTTGATTAAATGTAGCTTTGGTGGATTGCGAACTCCTGTTGATCGCGCCATTTTTATTTTTTTAAGTTTCTTTAGCGGCTGTTCCTTCTATTTTACCCAAAACATCTCGGAGCGCAACATAACAGAAACAGCCAATCTACCAGACTTACTCGGTAGGTCCAGGTTTTATTCATTTAATATTCACACAAAATACAGAGAATCATCCGATAAACCTATTTTGACAAAAAGGGGAATTCCAAGATGTTGATTCACATTTTGTTATGACCAGCGGAACTTCGATCTGCACCTGACTCAAATTAAATTGTGCAATCGCGAACTGGGCGACGATTATACCACAGGCACTCGAATTCCGGACCCCCCTTTTTCTTTATTTGGTCCCTCCCGCGATTATGGTATGGATTTTTGTCTGGAAGTATATCTTTGAACTATTTATCCATATTTTACAACATTTCGTGTTACAACTCTCTCGTTCTACTAACTTTTGTTTCTAGGTCCAGCTGCCGTATTACTTATATATACATAAAGGTAGGAAACAATCGTCAAAATACAAAGAGGGAATCCTCGCTTTGACTCGATATTTTACAATAACGCCCCAGTTGTAAAAATGACCTTCGCTTGTCCTCGTCTCAAAAATGATTTCCCTTCATTTCTGTCTAGTTTATACGTACGAACAACAACGATTTATTGACGAAATTCAAGTTTATTCTCGACGACACATCCAACTTTCCTCCACTCGTGCCCATTCAGCTGGAGGTCAGCCGAATATATTTATTTAAAAAAAATTTCTCGTTGTTTTATTCTTAAAATTTACCATTTGAGATACAGTTTTACTGAACAATTCATCCTCACTGCCTTTATAAAACTTAAAGTGAGAAATCATTGTTTTGGATTTCGTTAATTTACCGATTTTTTACAGTCAGGCAAAAATTATGAATAGATTCTAGCCGTCGCAATTGCAGCTACACAAAGCTAGGCAAGGAAGACTAAAGTGATATCACTTGCACCTGGCACGGCATTCAATCTTGCAGACATACTTCTTAAGCTGTTGACAACTCTGAGCAATTGGTGGAAGTACCAGTACTGTCCAAAACATTTTCCACATGTCATCTTCCAATCCCAGTACGCAGGGCTTTAGGTTTCCATTTGACACATAGTAGTTTCTTGTCCCCATATGCAACACTGATTGGTGTGCAGCACTCTTATAATTAATATGTTGAATGAGAGCTGCTTACATTATGGGATGGGGATGAGTCATATGACCTGCTTTCGGGCAAACATTTCCAGTCTTGCTTCATCAATACTATCAGTGGCACTAAACATGTCATACAGGCCATACATTTTATGTTTGCCATGAACTCTTTTCCCCTTTGTCATGGATACGACATCACAGCCGGTAAACAGACCAGTATACGTCAAACACAATATCTTATCGTGTAAGTACAACTGTATGCTTGAACTTTTGGGACTATCTCTAGTACTGCATATTCTTCAAACGTTTTTTATATCCTTGAAGGCAATGCATTTATTAACGCAGATCCGTCCAAAATGATGAAGCTAGCTTCTGGCTCAGTATCAGGAGTAACGTGTTTCTCCAGAATTGTTGCAAGCTGCGATTTCTGACAGTTGTGGAGATTACCATTATCACTCAGTGCAGCGGGAAAAGACTGATGCTCATGCTGAAAAATTCCATCAGGCAGACTGGCAGAATATGAGAATATGAGAATCGTAGAAAACAGACAATCGTCATTTAATGTTTTTTGCTTTGAATCACCCGTGTTTGGTTCTGGCTTCTGCTGAAAGAAATCTGGCTTGGTTGATAAAATGAACACTCATTGGTATCTAGCCCTTTCAAGAACTCATTGAATCGAGTTTTACCATTATCATAATGAGAAGCAACCATTTCAGCAACACTAGGATTGGCAATAATTTTTGTATCTAGTGTAAAAAGACCTTCAGTCTCTTCCATAAACGGATTTCCCATATCTTTCATTACAATGTACAGCTTCTGTACTTTATCGAAGATAGCCTTGGCATCATGAGTTTTCATTCCTACTTGTTCAAATCGCTGTTTGGAGAGACTGACTATATCTGTAAAGCGGAATACAACAGGATTATTACTACTTGTTTTTATCTCCAATATATAGGTGAAGAGCTCTGAAAACACGACAGCATATACTTCCTTTTCTCGAGACAGTTTGATGTCATCCTGATTTTCAATTGTCAGTAAGTAAGCCCTCTCCTTATTATACAGAGCTGTCAGGCAGAAATAATGATACTTCAGCTCCTGTGCAACCACAACACCTCCACTAAGCACAGCCATAAGCTTTCCATCATTTAGGTTTCTGGCACATTCAATTAATCATTTATCAAGCTGCTTTGTCATGGCTTGCCGAAGTTCAGATGTTGGATTTTCTTTCTCGCATAAAAACACACATGGCCTTAAATGCTAGTTCTTCTAATCTTGCTTTGTTCATCGTCTGAAGAGATACAGTTTATTACTACTGGCTGTTGTCTTCCTTGTCCTTTCTAGCTTGGTGTTATTGTACAATAACCTACAGTTCTGATGATGTTTTGGCATTGTTCCGTATCAATGTTTCTTCAATGCCACCATCTTCATCTAATCTGATGGTTTATTCCTTGAAAGAGTGGAATATTTGTTGCAATCATGTAGTAGCCATCATTGTCCTTGATACATGAGTAGTGAGTTGGTGGAGATTTTAAATCTTCACCTTTCTTTTCTGTTCGACAAAGGCAACATTTGTTCCAATCAGTTTGAGATTTAGATTTCAATGGGGTTGCACCTGACATCTTGATAATATGTATCTACACAATTTCAATAGATTACTATACATATTTTCAATGATTTAAGGCCGAGGGAATATCCTTTTACCACCTTAAACTATAAATAAAGCACATTCAGATATGGGATACAACTACGTTGGAGAATAAACTAACTGTTCTACAACTAGTCCGATCATTCATCTAGTGCCATTTATGTCCCGTGCGATCTGTAGTACACCATCCGGATAACTAATGCCCCATTATCCTTGGCTGGGCTCTCCCGGGATGCCTCATCCTGTAAATTTAGGTGTGGCTATCTAACTGGTCCTGCATTTAACAGGACTCTGGGTAAGTGTATATAGAGCTTGTTAGATAGCATTTGAGACACCAAACAATACTAACATGAATATTTAGCTGACACTGTACCCTATGTTGAGTTTCACAGCAGTGCTGTCATCAGTGTGCCCTGATTGTGCTCCGACTCTCACTCTAGTAAATGATGGTGGGAGCTTAATTTTTTGTTTTTTTTATATACATTTATGTATTGGCTTTCTTTGTTAAAGGAAATGTTTTATTTGGAATTTAGATGGAACTAAAATGTACTAAGTAAATTTTTATACTCAGAAAACATTTTTTTCAACCGTGATTGGCAGCCATCTTGAAAATAGCCGCCATTTTGAAAAAAAACAGGTGGCTAACAGGTTTTTTCAAACAAGTATCCTAAGAGGAGTACACATGTCAACTTTTATGCTTGTACCACAAACTGAACGATTTTGCCTAAATATTGACTTAATCTGCCGGGCTAATTAAGAGAAGCATTCAACTTGCCACAAATACATAACCTACCAACTAGAGAGGAAAACCTTTTAGATCTTGTATTCGTTACAAACCCAACCTTAGTCAAAACATCAACCAACGTGCCAGGTATATCGGACCACGAAATAGTAATCACAGATTTCGAAACTAAAGTACACCACCAAAAGACACCACCAAGAAAATGCTATGTATACAAAAAGGCCAAATGGGAAGAAATCACAAAGGACCTAAAAACACCCTGGATGAGATCAAAAACAAAAAAGGAGATGAAGTACAACATCTCTGGGATATATTCAAAACACAATTAGAAAGCACCATGAACACCAACATCCCACATAAAGAAATAAAATCTAGAAACAGCATACCATTGGTAAGGAAAAAGGAAAGGAAAATGCTAAAAAAGAAACAACGGCTATACAGACAAGCTAGGAAAACGAAGAAATGGTCAAACTACAGGTCATACCAGAAAGAATGCAAAAGACACCTACGGAAAGCAGAGTACGAATATATTAACCAAAACATCTTCGAGGGGATAAAAAACAACAACACTAAGCCATTTTGGAAATATATAAAATCAAAACGACAAGATGCAGGAGGAATTGCACCTCTGAAAAAGGGAGTAAACTTGATCAGCGACAGCAAAGGGAGAGCAGAACTCCTATTAGACCAATTCAAGTCAGTCTTTACTAAAACAACAGATAACACCCTACCAAAGAAAAGGATTCAAGCAAAAACCGACATCCCCCCCATTAAGAGCAGAAGGGTCTAGAAAAACTATTGAGACAAGTCAACCCTTATTAAGCTTCTGGACCAGATACTATACCAAATCGTATTCTCAAGGAATGTGTCGAACCTATAGCACCAATATTGCAAATAATACTGCAGCAGTCCCGCGATACAGGTGATCTTCCAAAATACTGGAGGGATGCAAATATATCAAGCATATTCAAAAAAGGGGACAAACACCTTCCAGAGAACTACAGACCGGTTTCATTAACATCTGTCGCCAGTAAAATCCTAGAACTTATCATCTGTAGACATATGCTTAAACATTTGGAAAAGAACAAGATCTTGACGAACTTAAACCATGGATTTAGAACAGGCTACTCCTGTGAAACACAACTTATAACAACAATAAATGAATTCCTACAAGAACACTACAAAGGATACCAATTAGATGTTGCAATATTAGATTTCTCAAAAGCTTTCGACACAGTTCCACATAGCAAACTCCTCCATAAATTACACCAATATGGAATAAAAGGCAAAATCCACAAGTGGCTAACAAACTTCCTGACAGCCAGATCAATGCGAACAATCGTAGAAGGAGAAAAATCAAATGAAACCACTGTCGATTCCAGAGTACCGCAAGGCACTGTGCTAGGACCAATACTATTCCTCTGCCGCATAAACGATCTACTGGATAGTGTTACATCCTCTATTAGACTATGTGCAGATGACTGTTTGCTGTACAGGACAATCAAAACAGCAAAAGACCACCAAAAACTGCAAACAGACTTGGAACAACTTGAAATATGGGCAAAAGACTGGGGCATGAGATTTAATGCCAAAAAATGCTATATATTATCCATCAACAAAAAATTGAATAAATTCTACTCTCTTGATAATCACATCCTTCAAGAAGTCCAAGACAACCCATATCTAGGTCTACAGATATCAAACAATCTTAAATGGTGCGTGCACATAAACAACATCAGTAAGAAAGCAAATGTCACCTTGGGCTTTCTCTGAAGGAATCTAAGAAATGTTCCAGAAACAGCCTATATATCCCTCGTAAGATCAACTATGGAGTATGGCAGGGGCAGATCCAGGGGGAGGCGCACCCGGCGTGCGCCCCCCTAAAATTGGAAAAAATATGATTTTTTGGCGTAAAATCGTGATTTTTCACACGAAATACCCCAACAAATTTTGCGCCTCCCTCCGCAATTGGAAAAAATATGATTTTTTGGCGTAAAATCGTGATTTTTCACACGAAATACCCCAACAATTTTCGCGCTTCCCTCCGTTCAGCGCAATTTTTTTAAGTGCGCCCCCCTAACTTGAAATCCTGGATCCGCCCCTGTATGGAGCAACCAGCTGGAACCCATACCTAAAATGGGATATAGGTAAATTAGAAAAAATCCAAAACAGGAATACGTTTCATAAAAAAGGACTATAGGAGTCGGGGGCCAGGATCAATCACCACCATGAAACGACAATTAGAGCTCGAGACGCTAGAAAAAAGCCTGATCCTGATGTTTAAGGTGGTTAAGGGGTTGGTGCCGGCACTACCAACTGCTGACGTCGTCACAACAGCCAAACCTAAGAGGAACATTAAAGCCAAAGTGTATAAAGACTGAAACGACAAATATCATAGAAAGACGCTTAATAAAGAACTCAAAGTTCCTCAAGGTCCCAGACTGTAATACAGAGCAATCTAAACATTCATTCTTCGCGGAAACAATTGTCCACTGGAACCAACTGCCAGACAAAGTCGTGTGTGCAGATTCCATAGAGGCATTCAAGACCGCCCTGCAGGAATACAGCCCATAAAACCGTCGCTCTCTCTTCCCGTGTATAAAATCCTTTTTGGAATTCTATTCATACCAGAAACAGAAAATTTGACATGGGAGATTCTTCCCTTGTGGTTTTCTTAGAGATGTCAGTCGAGGGAGAAAAATATTTCGAAACAATTGGCAAAAGGAATTTTCCTGGCAGCTGACTGTTGTATAATGCCAGCGACAACAAAATGACATGTAAATATTTACGATTTTTCTTTAGAGATATGTAAATATAATTGACTCAATAAATCTTTACTAGGTGAGTGAGTCTCTAGTTTTTACATTTTTTCGTTTAATTTATATTTATAAAATATTTTTCAGAAATATTTGGAAGGAGAATAATGGATGACTTGATAGCCTGCAAGAAACAATCACATGATACAAATAGCTTTACAAAACATCAAATTTTAGATCAGTGCAAAACAAAAAGAACTGAAAACTTCTTCAAATTTGGTGAAGGATCTACTTTAAATAACAGGAGATCACATACTGGAGAGGAGTTGCAGTCTTTTGAAGTATTTGGTAAACATTTAACAACCAGTGATCTATTTCAAAATTATGATGGGAAAGATACATGTGATCAACCTTATACCTATGATATATGTGGTAAAGGATTGAGTCATAATTCTAACTTACAGAATCACATTAGAACACATACAGGTGAGAAACCGTATAAATGTGATGTACGTGGTAAAGGATTTAGTCATAATTCTAACTTACAGAAACACATCAGAACACATACTGGTGATACACCTTATAAATGTGATGTATGCGGTAAAGGATTTAGTCAGAATGGTAACTTACAGACACACATTAGAATACATACAGGTGATATACCTTATAAATGTACTATATGTGGTAAAGGATTTAGTCAGACACCTGATTTACAGAAACATCTTAAAACACATACTGGTGATAAAACTTATAAATGTGATGTATGTGGTAAAGGATTTAGTAAGAATTGTAACTTACAGACACACATTAGAATACATACTGGTGATAAACCTTATAAATGTGATGTATGTGGTAAAGGATTTAGTCAGACACCTCACTTACAGATACACATTAGAACACATACTGGTGATAAACCTTATAAATGTGATGTATGTGGTAAAGGATTTAGTAAGAATGGTAACTTACAGATACACTTTATAATACATACTGGTGATACACCGTATAAATGTGATATATGTGGTAAAGGATTTAGTCAGAATGGCAACTTACAGAATCACATTAACACACATACTGGTGATAAACCGTATAAATGTGATGTATGTGGTAAAGGATATAATCACAGTTCTAACTTACAGATGCACATTAGAATACATACAGGTGATATACCTTATAAATGTACTATATGTGGTAAAGGATTTAGTCAGACACCTGATTTACAGAAACACCTTAGAACACATACTGGTGATAAACCTTATAAATGTGATGAATGTGGTAAAAGATTTAGTCAGAATAGTAACTTACAGACACACATTAGAATACATACAGGTAATAAACGTTTTAAATGTGATATATGTGGTAAAGGATTTAGTCAGAATGGTAACTTACAGACACACATTAAAATACATACAGGTGATTCACCTTATAAATGTGATATATGTGGTAAAGGATTTAATCATAATTGTAACTTACAGATGCACATTAGAACACACACTGGTGATAAACCTTATAAATGTCATATATGTGGTAAAGGATTTAGACAGAATGGTAGCTTACAGTCACACATTAGAACACACACTGGTGATAAACCTTATAAATGGGATATATGTGGTAAAAGATTTAGTGAGAATGGTAGTTTACAGAGACACATTAGAGCACATACAGGTGATACACCTTATAAATGTGATATATGTGGTAAAGGATTTAGTCAGAATTGTAACTTACAGACACACATTAGAATACATACTGGTGATACACCTTATAAATGTGATATATGTGGTAAAGGATTTAGTGATAATTCTAACTTACAGAGACACATTAGAACACATACTGGTGATAAACCTTATAAATGTGATGTTTGTGATAAGGCGTTTTATGAGAATCATAGCTTACAGAAACACATTAGAACACATACTGGTCATGATAAACCTTATAAATGTGATGTTTGTGGTAAAGTGTTTAGTCAGAATTCTAACATACAGAGACACATTAGAACACATACTGGTGATACTCCTTATAAGTGTGATGTTTGTGGTAAAGGATTTAGTCATAATTCTGACTTACAGAGGCACATTAGAACACATACTGGTGATACACCTTATATATGTGATATATGTGGTAAAGGATTTAGTGATAATTCTAACTTACCGATACACATTAGAACACATACTGGTGAAACACCTTATAAATGTGATGTTTGTGGTAAAGGATTTAGTCATAATTCTAACTTACAGAGGCACATTAGAACACATACTGGTGATACACCTTATATATGTGATTTATGTGGTAAAGGATTTAGTATTAATTCTAACTTACAGATACACATTAGAACACATACTGGTGATAAACCTTATAAATGTGATATTTGTGGTAAAGTGTTTAGTCAGAATGGTAACTTACAGAATCACATTAAAATACATACTGGTGATAAACCTCATAAATGTGGTATATGTGGTAAAGGATTTAGTCATAATTTGAACTTACAGAGGCACATTAGAACACACACGGGTGATACACCTTATACATGTGATATATGTGGTAAAGGATTTAGTGATAATTCTAACTTACCGAAACACATTAGAACACATACTGGTGATAAACCTTATAAATGTGATATTTGTCATAGAGTGTTTAGTCAGAATGGTAACTTACAGAATCACATTAAAATACATACTCGTGATAAACCTTAATGATATGATATATATAAATATATATACATATGTGTTGAAGTATTTTAAATAAAGCATGTGCCTTTGTTTTCTGATTTTAACATTATACTATGATTTATATCAATACAATTGAGCATCTTGCTTAACACACAACTAGTTATTCCTCAAATATTTTTTTGGCTTTTTGTTTAAAAGAGATTCAGTTCATATGCAATTTTCCAGCACAGGACAAGTAAAGGGTGACCTTTTAATACAGGTGACTGCTTAATACATGTGACTGCATTTGCAGGTTTGACAGTACTTAAATTGTCTGTTTTTGCTAGTAAACTTGGTGTGATTAGGATCATGTCGACTATTGTCACCTTTATGTGCAATCAAATTGAAATTAGATGTTTGTTGTGTCTTTTTACCACACCTTGCCAAAGGCAATGTGAGCTTTTGCCATCACTTGGCATCCGTCGTTTGTTAACTTTTCAAATTTTAATCATCTCCTCTGAAACCCCTAAGCCAATTGAACTGAAACTTGGTAGGAAGCATCTATGGAAAGTCCTTTATAAAGATTGCTCATTTTGTCCCGATCCATTAACAAACATGGCCGCCACAGACAATTCTTGTTTCTGATTGGCCGATTTTTTAAAATTTTTCTCCTCTGAAACCGCTTGGCCAAATGAACCGAAACTTGGTAGGAAGCATCTATGGAAGGTCATCTATAAAGATTGCTCATTTCGTCCCGATCCGTTAACAAACAAGGCCGCCACATGCCATTCTTGTTTTTGATTGGTTGATTTCGAAAAAGTCTTCTCCTCTGAAACTGCTTTCCCAAATTAACTGAAATTTGGTAGGTAGCATCTATGGCAGGTCCTCTATAGAGATTGCTAATTTTGTCACGACCCATTAACAAACATGGCCACCACATTAAATTCTTGTTTCTGATTGGCCGATTTTTTAAAATATTCTCCTCTGAAACCGCCTTGCCAAATGAATCAAAACTTGGTAGGAAGCATCCTTGGAAGGTCCTCTATAAAGATTGATCATTTAATTCCAATCTGTTAACAAACATGGCCACCACAGGCCATTCTTGTTTTTGAGTGGTTGATTTCTATAAAATCTTCTCATCTGAAACCACTTTCCCAAATGAACTGAAATTTGGTAGGAAGGATCTATGGAAGGTCTTCTATAAAGATTGGTCATTTTGTTCCGATCCATTAACAAACATGGCCACCACAGGCCATTATTGTTTCTGATTTGTTGATTTCTAAAACATCTTCTCCTCTGAAACCGCTTTCCCAAATGAACTGAAATTTGGTAGAAAGCATGTATGGAAGGTCCTCTATAAAGATTGCTCATTTCGTCCCGATTCGGTAACAAACATAGCCATTACAGGCAATTCTTGTTTCTGATTGGTGGATTTCTATAAAATCTTCCCCTCTGAAACCACTTTACCAAAAGAACCGAAACTTGGTAGGAAGCATCTATGGAAGGTCCTCTATAAAGACTGCTAATTTCACCCCGATTCGTTAGCAAACATGGCTGCCTTAGGCAATTCTTGTTTCTGGTTGGTTGATTTCTAAAAAATCTTCTCTGAAATTGCTTGGCCAAATGAACCGAAACTTGGTGGGAAGCACCTATGGAAGGCTCTGTATTAAGTTTCCTCAAAGCAGAATGAAAGGTGAGCGACACATGCTCAGGCCACTGAGCCTCTAGTTTCCTCTTTTTTTTGAGCCACAGATGGGTCAAACCTGACTAAATTTGGTATTTGCTGCTTCTATGGTTAACTCTGAATCAGGTTAATGTGTCTGAGTGGAGAGAAATGTCTACCAACGATTCTTGTTAACTCTGAATCAGGTTAATGTGTCTGAGTGGAGAGAAATGTCTACCAACGATTCTTGTTTACTCTGAATCAGGTTAATGTGTCTGTGTGGAGAGAAATGTCTACCCACGACTCTTGTTGACTCTGAATCAGGTTAATGTGTCTGAGTGGAGAGAAATGTCTACCCACGACTTGTTAACTCTGAATCAGGTTAATGTGTCTGAGTGGAGAGAAATGTCTACCAACGACTCTTGTTAACTCTGAATCAGGTAAATGTGTCTGTGTGGAGAGAAATGTCTACCCACGACTCTTGTTAACTCTGAATCAGGTTAATGTGTCTGAGTGGAGAGAAATGTCTACCCACGACTCTTGTTAACTCTGAATCAGGTTAATGTGTCTGAGTGGAGAGAAATGTCTACCCACGACTCTTGTTAACTCTGAATCGGGTTAATGTGTCTGTGTGGAGAGAAATGTCTACCCACGACTCTTGTTAACTCTGAATCAGGTAAATGTGTCTGTGTGGAGAGAAATGTCTACCCACGACTCTTGTTAACTCTGAATCAGGTTAATGTGTCTGAGTGGAGAGAAATGTCTACCCACGACTCTTGTTAACTCTGAATCAGGTTAATGTGTCTGTGTGGAGAGAAATGTCTACCCACGACTCTTGTTAACTCTGAATCAGGTTAATGTGTCTGAGTGGAGAGAAATGTCTACCCACGACTCTTGTTAACTCTGAATCAGGTTAATGTGTCTGAGTGGAGAGAAATGTCTACCCACGACTCTTGTTTACTCTGAATCAGGTAAATGTGTCTGTGTGGAGAGAAATGTCTACCCACGACTCTTGTTAACTCTGAATCAGGTTAATGTGTCTGAGTGGAGAGAAATGTCTACCCACGACTTGTTAACTCTGAATCAGGTTAATGTGTCTGAGTGGAGAGAAATGTCTACCCACGACTCTTGTTAACTCTGAATCAGGTTAATGTGTCTGTGTGGAGAGAAATGTCTACCCACGACTCTTGTTAACTCTGAATCAGGTTAATGTGTCTGAGTGGAGAGAAATGTCTACCCACGACTCTTGTTAACTCTGAATCAGGTTAATGTGTCTGAGTGGAGAGAAATGTCTACCCACGACTCTTGTTTACTCTGAATCAGGTAAATGTGTCTGTGTGGACAGAAATGTCTACCCACGACTCTTGTTAACTCTGAATCAGGTTAATGTGTCTGAGTGGAGAGAAATGTCTACCCACGACTCTTGTTTACTCTGAATCAGGTAAATGTGTCTGTGTGGAGAGAAATGTCTACCCACGACTCTGGTTAACTCTGAATCAGGTTAATGTGTCTGAGTGGAGAGAAATGTCTATCCACGACTGTTGTTAACTCTGAATCAGGTTAATGTGTCTGAGTGGAGAGAAATGTCTACCCACGACTGTTGTTAACTCTGAATCAGGTTAATGTGTCTGAGTGGAGAGAAATGTCTACCCACGACTGTTGTTAACTCTGAATCAGGTAAATGTGTCTGAGTGGAGAGAAACGTCTACCCACGACTGTTGTTAACTCTGAATCGGGTTAATGTGTCAGATTGGAGAGAAATGTCTACCCACGACTCTGGTTAACTCTGAATCAGGTAAATGAGTTTGAGTGGAGAGAAATGTCTACCCACGACTGTTGTTAACTCTGAATCAGGTTAATGTGTCTGAGTGGAGAGAAATGTCTACCCACGACTCTTGTTAACTCTGAATCAGGTTAATGTGTCTGAGTGGAGAGAAATGTCTACCCACGACTCTTGTTAACTCTGAATCAGGTTAATGTGTCTGTGTGGAGAGAAATGTCTACCCACGACTCTTGTTAACTCTGAATCAGGTTAATGTGTCTGAGTGGAGAGAAATGTCTACCCACGACTCTTGTTAACTCTGAATCAGGTTAATGTGTCTGTGTGGAGAGAAATGTCTACCCACGACTCTTGTTAACTCTGAATCAGGTTAATGTGTCTGAGTGGAGAGAAATGTCTACCCACGACTCTTGTTAACTCTGAATCAGGTTAATGTGTCTGAGTGGAGAGAAATGTCTACCCACGACTCTTGTTTACTCTGAATCAGGTAAATGTGTCTGTGTGGAGAGAAATGTCTACCCACGACTCTTGTTAACTCTGAATCAGGTTAATGTGTCTGTGTGGAGAGAAATGTCTACCCACGACTTGTTAACTCTGAATCAGGTTAATGTGTCTGAGTGGAGAGATATGTCTACCAACGACTCTTGTTAACTCTGAATCAGGTAAATGTGTCTGAGTGGAGAGAAATGTCTACCCACGATTCTTGTTAACTCTGAATCAGGTTAATGTGTCTGATTGGAGAGAAATGTCTACCCACGACTCTTGTTAACTCTAAATCAGGAAAATGTGTCTGAGTGGAGAGAAATGTCTACCCACGACTGTTGTTAACTCTGAATCAGGTTAATGTGTCTGTGTGGAGAGAAATGTCTACCCACGACTCTTGTTAACTCTGAATCAGGTTAATGTGTCTGAGTGGAGAGAAATGTCTACCCACGACTCTTGTTAACTCTGAATCAGGTTAATGTGTCTGAGTGGAGAGAAATGTCTACCCACGACTCTTGTTAACTCTGAATCAGGTTAATGTGTCTTGTGTGGAGAGAAATGTCTACCCACGACTCTTGTTAACTCTGAATCAGGTAAATGTGTCTGTGTGGAGAGAAATGTCTACCCACGACTCTTGTTAACTCTGAATCAGGTTAATGTGTCTGAGTGGAGAGAAATGTCTACCCACGACTCTTGTTAACTCTGAATCAGGTTAATGTGTCTGTGTGGAGAGAAATGTCTACCCACGACTCTTGTTAACTCTGAATCAGGTTAATGTGTCTGAGTGGAGAGAAATGTCTACCCACGACTCTTGTTAACTCTGAATCAGGTTAATGTGTCTGAGTGGAGAGAAATGTCTACCCACGACTCTTGTTTACTCTGAATCAGGTAAATGTGTCTGTGTGGAGAGAAATGTCTACCCACGACTCTTGTTAACTCTGAATCAGGTTAATGTGTCTGAGTGGAGAGAAATGTCTACCCACGACTCTTGTTTACTCTGAATCAGGTAAATGTGTCTGTGTGGAGAGAAATGTCTACCCACGACTCTTGTTAACTCTGAATCAGGTTAATGTGTCTGAGTGGAGAGAAATGTCTACCCACGACTTGTTAACTCTGAATCAGGTTAATGTGTCTGAGTGGAGAGATATGTCTACCAACGACTCTTGTTAACTCTGAATCAGGTAAATGTGTCTGAGTGGAGAGAAATGTCTACCCACGATTCTTGTTAACTCTGAATCAGGTTAATGTGTCTGATTGGAGAGAAATGTCTACCCACGACTCTTGTTAACTCTAAATCAGGAAAATGTGTCTGAGTGGAGAGAAATGTCTACCCACGACTGTTGTTAACTCTGAATCAGGTTAATGTGTCTGTGTGGAGAGAAATGTCTACCCACGACTCTTGTTAACTCTGAATCAGGTTAATGTGTCTGAGTGGAGAGAAATGTCTACCCACGACTCTTGTTAACTCTGAATCAGGTTAATGTGTCTGAGTGGAGAGAAATGTCTACCCACGACTCTTGTTAACTCTGAATCAGGTTAATGTGTCTTGTGTGGAGAGAAATGTCTACCCACGACTCTTGTTAACTCTGAATCAGGTAAATGTGTCTGTGTGGAGAGAAATGTCTACCCACGACTCTTGTTAACTCTGAATCAGGTTAATGTGTCTGAGTGGAGAGAAATGTCTACCCACGACTCTTGTTAACTCTGAATCAGGTTAATGTGTCTGTGTGGAGAGAAATGTCTACCCACGACTCTTGTTAACTCTGAATCAGGTTAATGTGTCTGAGTGGAGAGAAATGTCTACCCACGACTCTTGTTAACTCTGAATCAGGTTAATGTGTCTGAGTGGAGAGAAATGTCTACCCACGACTCTTGTTTACTCTGAATCAGGTAAATGTGTCTGTGTGGAGAGAAATGTCTACCCACGACTCTTGTTAACTCTGAATCAGGTTAATGTGTCTGAGTGGAGAGAAATGTCTACCCACGACTCTTGTTTACTCTGAATCAGGTAAATGTGTCTGTGTGGAGAGAAATGTCTACCCACGACTCTGGTTAACTCTGAATCAGGTTAATGTGTCTGAGTGGAGAGAAATGTCTATCCACGACTGTTGTTAACTCTGAATCAGGTTAATGTGTCTGAGTGGAGAGAAATGTCTACCCACGACTGTTGTTAACTCTGAATCAGGTTAATGTGTCTGAGTGGAGAGAAATGTCTACCCACGACTCTTGTTAACTCTGAATCAGGTAAATGTGTCTGAGTGGAGAGAAACGTCTACCCACGACTGTTGTTAACTCTGAATCGGGTTAATGTGTCAGATTGGAGAGAAATGTCTACCCACGACTCTGGTTAACTCTGAATCAGGTAAATGAGTTTGAGTGGAGAGAAATGTCTACCCACGACTGTTGTTAACTCTGAATCAGGTTAATGTGTCTGAGTGGAGAGAAATGTCTACCCACGACTCTTGTTAACTCTGAATATGGTAAATGAGTGGAGAAAAATTTCTACCCACGACTGTTGTTAACTCTGAATCAGGTTAATGTGTCTTGTGTGGAGAGAAATGTCTACCCACGACTCTTGTTAACTCTGAATCAGGTAAATGTGTCTGTGTGGAGAGAAATGTCTACCCACGACTCTTGTTAACTCTGAATCAGGTTAATGTGTCTGAGTGGAGAGAAATGTCTACCCACGACTCTTGTTAACTCTGAATCAGGTAAATGAGTGGAGAAAAATGTCTACCCACGACTGTTGTTAACTCTGAATCAGGTTAATGTGTCTGAGTGGAGAGAAATGCCTACCCACGACTCTTGTTAACTCTGAATCAGGTTAATGTGTCTTGTGTGGAGAGAAATGTCTACCCACGACTCTTGTTAACTCTGAATCAGGTAAATGTTTCTGTGTGGAGAGAAATGTCTACCCACGACTCTTGTTAACTCTGAATCAGGTTAATGTGTCTGAGTGGAGAGAAATGTCTACCCACGACTCTTTTAACTCTGAATCAGGTTAATGTGTCTGTGTGGAGAGAAATGTCTACCCACGACTCTTGTTAACTCTGAATCAGGTTAATGTGTCTGAGTGGAGAGAAATGTCTACCCACGACTCTTGTTAACTCTGAATCAGGTTAATGTGTCTGAGTGGAGAGAAATGTCTACCCACGACTCTTGTTTACTCTGAATCAGGTAAATGTATCTGTGTGGAGAGAAATGTCTACCCACGACTCTTGTTAACTCTGAATCAGGTTAATGTGTCTGAGTGGAGAGAAATGTCTACCCACGACTCTTGTTTACTCTGAATCAGGTAAATGTGTCAGTGTGGAGAGAAATGTCTACCCACGACTCTGGTTAACTCTGAATCAGGTTAATGTGTCTGAGTGGAGAGAAATGTCTATCCACGACTGTTGTTAACTCTGAATCAGGTTAATGTGTCTGAGTGGAGAGAAATGTCTACCCACGACTGTTGTTAACTCTGAATCAGGTTAATGTGTCTGAGTGGAGAGAAATGTCTACCCACGACTCTTGTTAACTCTGAATCAGGTAAATGTGTCTGAGTGGAGAGAAACGTCTACCCACGACTGTTGTTAACTCTGAATCGGGTTAATGTGTCAGATTGGAGAGAAATGTCTACCCACGACTCTGGTTAACTCTGAATCAGGTAAATGAGTTTGAGTGGAGAGAAATGTCTACCCACGACTGTTGTTAACTCTGAATCAGGTTAATGTGTCTGAGTGGAGAGAAATGTCTACCCACGACTCTTGTTAACTCTGAATCAGGTAAATGAGTGGAGAAAAATGTCTACCCACGACTGTTGTTAACTCTGAATCAGGTTAATGTGTCTGAGTGGAGAGAAATGCCTACCCACGACTCTTGTTAACTCTGAATCAGGTAAATGAGTGGAGAAAAATTTCTACCCACGACTGTTGTTAACTCTGAATCAGGTTAATGTGTCAGATTGGAGAGAAATGTCTACCCACGACTCTGGTTAACTCTGAATCAGGTAAATGAGTGGAGAAAAATGTCTACCCACGACTGTTGTTAACTCTGAATCAGGTTAATGTGTCTGTGTGGAGAGAAATGTCTACCCACGACTCTTGTTAACTCTGAATCAGGTTAATGTGTCTGAGTAGAGAGAAATGTCTACCCACGACTCTTGTTTACTCTGAATCAGGTAAATGAGTGGAGAGAAATGTCTACCCACGACTGTTGTTAACTCTGAATCAGGTTAATGTGTCTGTGTGGAGAGAAATGTCTACCCACGACTCTTGTTAACTCTGAATCAGGTTAATGTGTCTGAGTGGAGAGAAATGTCTACCCACGACTCTTGTTTACTCTGAATCAGGTAAAGGTGTCTGTGTGGAGAGAAATGTCTACCCACGACTCTGGTTAACTCTGAATCAGGTTAATGTGTCTGAGTGGAGAGAAATGTCTATCCACGACTGTTGTTAACTTTGAATCAGGTTAATGTGTCTGAGTGGAGAGAAATGTCTACCCACGACTGTTGTTAACTCTGAATCAGGTTAATGTGTCTGAGTGGAGAGAAATGTCTACCCACGACTCTTGTTAACTCTGAATCAGGTAAATGTGTCTGAGTGGAGAGAAACGTCTACCCACGACTGTTGTTAACTCTGAATCGGGTTAATGTGTCAGATTGGAGAGAAATGTCTACCCACGACTCTGGTTAACTCTGAATCAGGTAAATGAGTTTGAGTGGAGAGAAATGTCTACCCACGACTGTTGTTTACTCTGAATCAGGTTAATGTGTCTGAGTGGAGAGAAATGTCTACCCACGACTCTTGTTAACTCTGAATATGGTAAATGAGTGGAGAAAAATTTCTACCCACGACTGTTGTTAACTCTGAATCAGGTTAATGTGTCTTGTGTGGAGAGAAATGTCTACCCACGACTCTTGTTAACTCTGAATCAGGTAAATGTGTCTGTGTGGAGAGAAATGTCTACCCACGACTCTTGTTAACTCTGAATCAGGTTAATGTGTCTTAGTGGAGAGAAATGTCTACCCACGACTCTTGTTAACTCTGAATCAGGTAAATGAGTGGAGAAAAATGTCTACCCACGACTGTTGTTAACTCTGAATCAGGTTAATGTGTCTGAGTGGAGAGAAATGCCTACCCACGACTCTTGTTAACTCTGAATCAGGTTAATGTGTCTTGTGTGGAGAGAAATGTCTACCCACGACTCTTGTTAACTCTGAATCAGGTAAATGTGTCTGTGTGGAGAGAAATGTCTACCCACGACTCTTGTTAACTCTGAATCAGGTTAATGTGTCTGAGTGGAGAGAAATGTCTACCCACGACTCTTTTAACTCTGAATCAGGTTAATGTGTCTGTGTGGAGAGAAATGTCTACCCACGACTCTTGTTAACTCTGAATCAGGTTAATGTGTCTGAGTGGAGAGAAATGTCTACCCACGACTCTTGTTAACTCTGAATCAGGTTAATGTGTCTGAGTGGAGAGAAATGTCTACCCACGACTCTTGTTTACTCTGAATCAGGTAAATGTATCTGTGTGGAGAGAAATGTCTACCCACGACTCTTGTTAACTCTGAATCAGGTTAATGTGTCTGAGTGGAGAGAAATGTCTACCCACGACTCTTGTTTACTCTGAATCAGGTAAATGTGTCTGTGTGGAGAGAAATGTCTACCCACGACTCTGGTTAACTCTGAATCAGGTTAATGTGTCTGAGTGGAGAGAAATGTCTATCCACGACTGTTGTTAACTCTGAATCAGGTTAATGTGTCTGAGTGGAGAGAAATGTCTACCCACGACTGTTGTTAACTCTGAATCAGGTTAATGTGTCTGAGTGGAGAGAAATGTCTACCCACGACTCTTGTTAACTCTGAATCAGGTAAATGTGTCTGAGTGGAGAGAAACGTCTACCCACGACTGTTGTTAACTCTGAATCGGGTTAATGTGTCAGATTGGAGAGAAATGTCTACCCACGACTCTGGTTAACTCTGAATCAGGTAAATGAGTTTGAGTGGAGAGAAATGTCTACCCACGACTGTTGTTAACTCTGAATCAGGTTAATGTGTCTGAGTGGAGAGAAATGTCTACCCACGACTCTTGTTAACTCTGAATCAGGTAAATGAGTGGAGAAAAATGTCTACCCACGACTGTTGTTAACTCTGAATCAGGTTAATGTGTCTGAGTGGAGAGAAATGCCTACCCACGACTCTTGTTAACTCTGAATCAGGTAAATGAGTGGAGAAAAATTTCTACCCGCGACTGTTGTTAACTCTGAATCAGGTTAATGTGTCAGATTGGAGAGAAATGTCTACCCACGACTCTGGTTAACTCTGAATCAGGTAAATGAGTGGAGAAAAATGTCTACCCACGACTGTTGTTAACTCTGAATCAGGTTAATGTGTCTGTGTGGAGAGAAATGTCTACCCACGACTCTTGTTAACTCTGAATCAGGTTAATGTGTCTGAGTAGAGAGAAATGTCTACCCACGACTCTTGTTTACTCTGAATCAGGTAAATGAGTGGAGAGAAATGTCTACCCACGACTGTTGTTAACTCTGAATCAGGTTAATGTGTCTGTGTGGAGAGAAATGTCTACCCACGACTCTTGTTAACTCTGAATCAGGTTAATGTGTCTGAGTGGAGAGAAATGTCTACCCACGACTCTTGTTTACTCTGAATCAGGTAAAGGTGTCTGTGTGGAGAGAAATGTCTACCCACGACTCTGGTTAACTCTGAATCAGGTTAATGTGTCTGAGTGGAGAGAAATGTCTATCCACGATTGTTGTTAACTCTGAATCAGGTTAATGTGTCTGAGTGGAGAGAAATGTCTACCCACGACTGTTGTTAACTCTGAATCAGGTTAATGTGTCTGAGTGGAGAGAAATGTCTACCCACGACTCTTGTTAACTCGGAATCAGGTAAATGTGTCTGAGTGGAGAGAAACGTCTACCCACGACTGTTGTTAACTCTGAATCGGGTTAATGTGTCAGATTGGAGAGAAATGTCTACCCACGACTCTTGTTAACTCTGAATCAGGTAAATGAGTCTGAGTGGAGAGAAATGTCTACCCACGACTGTTGTTAACTCTGAATCAGGTTAATGTGTCTGAGTGGAGAGAAATGTCTACCCACGACTCTTGTTAACTCTGAATCAGGTAAATGAGTGGAGAAAAATGTCTACCCACGACTGTTGTTAACTCTGAATCAGGTTAATGTGTCTGAGTGGAGAGAAATGTCTACCCACGACTCTTGTTAACTCTGAATAAGGTAAATGAGTGGAGAAAAATTTCTACCCACGACTGTTGTTAACTCTGAATCAGGTTAATGTGTCAGATTGGAGAGAAATGTCTACCCACGACTCTGGTTAACTCTGAATCAGGTAAATGAGTGGAGAAAAATGTCTACCCACGACTGTTGTTAACTCTGAATCAGGTTAATGTGTCTGAGTGGAGAGAAATGTCTACCCACGACTCTTGTTAACTCTGAATCAGGTTAATGTGTCTGAGTGGAGAGAAATGTCTACCGACGACTGTTGTTAACTCTGAATCAGGTTAATGTGTCTGTGTGGAGAGAAATGTCTACCCACGACTCTTGTTAACTCTGAATCGGGTTAATGTGTCTGAGTAGAGAGAAATGTCTACCCACGACTCTTGTTTACTCTGAATCAGGTAAATGAGTGGAGAGAAATGTCTACCCACGACTGTTGTTAACTCTGAATCAGGTTAATGTGTCTGTGTGGAGAGAAATGTCTACCCACGACTCTTGTTTACTCTGAATCAGGTAAATGAGTGGAGAGAAATGTCTACCCACGACTCTGGTTAACTCTGAATCAGGTAAATGAGTCTGAGTGGAGAGAAATGTCTACCCACGACTCTTGTTAACTCTGAATCAGGTAAATGAGTGGAGAAAAATGTCTACCCACGACTGTTGTTAACTCTGAATCAGGTAAATGAGTCTGAGTGGAGAGAAATGTCTACCCACGACTGTTGTTAACTCTGAATCAGGTTAATGTGTCTGAGTGGAGAGAAATGTCTACCCACGACTCTTGTTAACTCTGAATCAGGTAAATGAGTGGAGAAAAATGTCTACCCACGACTGTTGTTAACTCTGAATCAGGTTAATGTGTCTGAGTGGAGAGAAATGTCTACCCACGACTCTTGTTAACTCTGAATATGGTAAATGAGTGGAGAAAAATTTCTACCCACGACTGTTGTTAACTCTGAATCAGGTTAATGTGTCAGATTGGAGAGAAATGTCTACCCACGACTCTGGTTAACTCTGAATCAGGTAAATGAGTGGAGAAAAATGTCTACCCACGACTGTTGTTAACTCTGAATCAGGTTAATGTGTCTGAGTGGAGAGAAATGTCTACCCACGACTCTTGTTAACTCTGAATCAGGTTAATGTGTCTGAGTGGAGAGAAATGTCTACCCACGACTGTTGTTAACTCTGAATCAGGTTAATGTGTCTGTGTGGAGAGAAATGTCTACCCACGACTCTTGTTAACTCTGAATCGGGTTAATGTGTCTGAGTAGAGAGAAATGTCTACCCACGACTCTTGTTTACTCTGAATCAGGTAAATGAGTGGAGAGAAATGTCTACCCACGACTGTTGTTAACTCTGAATCAGGTTAATGTGTCTGTGTGGAGAGAAATGTCTACCCACGACTCTTGTTTACTCTGAATCAGGTAAATGAGTGGAGAGAAATGTCTACCCACGACTGTTGTTAACTCTGAATCAGGTTAATGTGTCTGTATGGAGAGAAATGTCTACCCACGACTCTTGTTAACTCTGAATCGGGTAAATGTGTCAGATTGGAGAGAAATGTCTACCCACGACTCTTGTTTACTCTGAATCAGGTAAATGTGTGGAGAGAAATGTCTACCCACGACTGTTGTTAACTCTGAATCAGGTAAATGTGTCTGAGTGGAGAGAAATGTCTACCCACGACTGTTGTTAACTCTGAATCAGGTAAATGTGTCAGATTGGAGAGAAATGTCTACCCACGACTCTTGTTTACTCTGAATCAGGTAAATGTGTGGAGAGAAATGTCTACCCACGACTCTTGTTAACTCTGAATCAGGTAAATGAGTGGAGAGAAATATCTACCCACGACTTGTTAACTCTGAATCAGGTTAATGTGTCTGAGTAGAGAGAAATGTCTACCCACGACTGTTGTTAACTCTGAATCGGGTAAATGAGTCTGAGTGGAGAGAAATGTCTACCCACGACTGTTGTTAACTCTGAATCAGGTAAATTTGTCTGAGTGGAGAGAAATGTCTACCCACGACTCTTGTTAACTCTGAATCAGGTTAATGTGTCTGTGGAGAGAAATGTCTACCCACGACTGTTGTTTACTCTGAATCAGGTAAATGTGTCTGTGTGGAGAGAAATGTCTACCCACGACTCTTGTTAACTCTGAATCAGGTTAATGTGTCTGAGTGGAGAGAAATGTCTACCCACGACTCTTGTTTACTCTGAATCAGGTAAATGTGTCTGTGTGGAGAGAAATGTCTACCCACGACTCTGGTTAACTCTGAATCAGGTTAATGTGTCTGAGTGGAGAGAAATGTCTATCCACGACTGTTGTTAACTCTGAATCAGGTTAATGTGTCTGAGTGGAGAGAAATGTCTACCCACGACTGTTGTTAACTCTGAATCAGGTTAATGTGTCTGAGTGGAGAGAAATGTCTACCCACGACTCTTGTTAACTCTGAATCAGGTAAATGTGTCTGAGTGGAGAGAAACGTCTACCCACGACTGTTGTTAACTCTGAATCGGGTTAATGTGTCAGATTGGAGAGAAATGTCTACCCACGACTCTGGTTAACTCTGAATCAGGTAAATGTGTCTGTGTGGAGAGAAATGTCTACCCACGACTCTTGTTAACTCTGAATCAGGTTAATGTGTCTGAGTAGAGAGAAATGTCTACCCACGACTCTTTTTAACTCTGAATCAGGTAAATGAGTGGAGAAAAATTTCTACCCACGACTGTTGTTAACTCTGAATCAGGTTAATGTGTCAGATTGGAGAGAAATGTCTACCCACGACTCTGGTTAACTCTGAATCAGGTAAATGAGTGGAGAAAAATGTCTACCCACGACTGTTGTTAACTCTGAATCAGGTTAATGTGTCTGAGTGGAGAGAAATGTCTACCCACGACTCTTGTTAACTCTGAATATGGTAAATGTGTCTGAGTGGAGAGAAATATCTACCCACGACTCTTGTTAACTCTGAATCGGGTTAATGTGTCTGAGTAGAGAGAAATGTCTACCCACGACTCTTGTTTACTCTGAATCAGGTAAATGAGTGGAGAGAAATGTCTACCCACGACTGTTGTTAACTCTGAATCAGGTTAATGTGTCTGTGTGGAGAGAAATGTCTACCCACGACTCTTGTTAACTCTGAATCAGGTTAATGTGTCTGAGTGGAGAGAAATGTCTACCCACGACTCTTGTTTACTCTGAATCAGGTAAATGTGTCTGTGTGGAGAGAAATGTCTACCCACGACTCTGGTTAACTCTGAATCAGGTTAATGTGTCTGAGTGGAGAGAAATGTCTATCCACGACTGTTGTTAACTCTGAATCAGGTTAATGTGTCTGAGTGGAGAGAAATGTCTACCCACGACTGTTGTTAACTCTGAATCAGGTTAATGTGTCTGAGTGGAGAGAAATGTCTACCCACGACTCTTGTTAACTCTGAATCATGTAAATGTGTCTGATTGGAGAGAAACGTCTACCCACGACTCTTGTTAACTCTGAATCGGGTTAATGTGTCTGAGTAGAGAGAAATGTCTACCCACGACTCTTGTTTACTCTGAATCAGGTAAATGAGTGGAGAGAAATGTCTACCCACGACTGTTGTTAACTCTGAATCAGGTTAATGTGTCTGTGTGGAGAGAAATGTCTACCCACGACTCTTGTTTACTCTGAATCAGGTAAATGAGTGGAGAGAAATGTCTACCCACGACTGTTGTTAACTCTGAATCAGGTTAATGTGTCTGTATGGAGAGAAATGTCTACCCACGACTCTTGTTAACTCTGAATCGGGTAAATGTGTCAGATTGGAGAGAAATGTCTACCCACGACTCTTGTTTACTCTGAATCAGGTAAATGTGTGGAGAGAAATGTCTACCCACGACTGTTGTTAACTCTGAATCAGGTAAATGTGTCTGAGTGGAGAGAAATGTCTACCCACGACTGTTGTTAACTCTGAATCAGGTAAATGTGTCAGATTGGAGAGAAATGTCTACCCACGACTCTTGTTTACTCTGAATCAGGTAAATGTGTGGAGAGAAATGTCTACCCACGACTCTTGTTAACTCTGAATCAGGTAAATGAGTGGAGAGAAATGTCTACCCACGACTTGTTAACTCTGAATCAGGTTAATGTGTCTGAGTAGAGAGAAATGTCTACCCACGACTGTTGTTAACTCTGAATCGGGTAAATGAGTCTGAGTGGAGAGAAATGTCTACCCACGACTGTTGTTAACTCTGAATCAGGTAAATTTGTCTGAGTGGAGAGAAATGTCTACCCACGACTCTTGTTAACTCTGAATCAGGTTAATGTGTCTGTGGAGAGAAATGTCTACCCACGACTGTTGTTTACTCTGAATCAGGTAAATGTGTCTGTGTGGAGAGAAATGTCTACCCACGACTCTTGTTAACTCTGAATCAGGTTAATGTGTCTGAGTGGAGAGAAATGTCTACCCACGACTCTTGTTTACTCTGAATCAGGTAAATGTGTCTGTGTGGAGAGAAATGTCTACCCACGACTCTGGTTAACTCTGAATCAGGTTAATGTGTCTGAGTGGAGAGAAATGTCTATCCACGACTGTTGTTAACTCTGAATCAGGTTAATGTGTCTGAGTGGAGAGAAATGTCTACCCACGACTGTTGTTAACTCTGAATCAGGTTAATGTGTCTGAGTGGAGAGAAATGTCTACCCACGACTCTTGTTAACTCTGAATCAGGTAAATGTGTCTGAGTGGAGAGAAACGTCTACCCACGACTGTTGTTAATTCTGAATCGGGTTAATGTGTCAGATTGGAGAGAAATGTCTACCCACGACTCTGGTTAACTCTGAATCAGGTAAATGTGTCTGTGTGGAGAGAAATGTCTACCCACGACTCTTGTTAACTCTGAATCAGGTTAATGTGTCTGAGTAGAGAGAAATGTCTACCCACGACTCTTTTTAACTCTGAATCAGGTAAATGAGTGGAGAAAAATTTCTACCCACGACTGTTGTTAACTCTGAATCAGGTTAATGTGTCAGATTGGAGAGAAATGTCTACCCACGACTCTGGTTAACTCTGAATCAGATAAATGAGTGGAGAAAAATGTCTACCCACGACTGTTGTTAACTCTGAATCAGGTTAATGTGTCTGAGTGGAGAGAAATGTCTACCCACGACTCTTGTTAACTCTGAATATGGTAAATGTGTCTGAGTGGAGAGAAATATCTACCCACGACTGTTGTTAACTCTGAATCAGGTTAATGTGTCTGTGTGGAGAGAAATGTCTACCCACGACTCTTGTTAACTCTGAATCGGGTTAATGTGTCTGAGTAGAGAGAAATGTCTACCCACGACTCTTGTTTACTCTGAATCAGGTAAATGAGTGGAGAGAAATGTCTACCCACGACTGTTGTTAACTCTGAATCAGGTTAATGTGTCTGTGTGGAGAGAAATGTCTACCCACGACTCTTGTTAACTCTGAATCAGGTTAATGTGTCTGAGTGGAGAGAAATGTCTACCCACGACTCTTGTTTACTCTGAATCAGGTAAATGTGTCTGTGTGGAGAGAAATGTCTACCCACGACTCTGGTTAACTCTGAATCAGGTTAATGTGTCTGAGTGGAGAGAAATGTCTATCCACGACTGTTAACTCTGAATCAGGTTAATGTGTCTGAGTGGAGAGAAATGTCTACCCACGACTGTTGTTAACTCTAAATCAGGTTAATGTGTCTGAGTGGAGAGAAATGTCTACCCACGACTCTTGTTAACTCTGAATCAGGTAAATGTGTCTGATTGGAGAGAAACGTCTACCCACGACTGTTGTTAACTCTGAATCGGGTTAATGTGTCAGATTGGAGAGAAATGTCTACCCACGACTCTGGTTAACTCTGAATCAGGTAAATGAGTGGAGAAAAATGTCTACCCACGACTGTTGTTAACTCTGAATCAGGTAAATGTGTCTGAGTGGAGAGAAATGTCTACCCACGACTCTTGTTAACTCTGAATATGGTAAATGTGTCTGAGTGGAGAGAAATATCTACCCACGACTGTTGTTAACTCTGAATCAGGTTAATGTGTCTGTGTGGAGAGAAATGTCTACCCACGACTCTTGTTAACTCTGAATCGGGTTAATGTGTCTGAGTAGAGAGAAATGTCTACCCACGACTCTTGTTTACTCTGAATCAGGTAAATGAGTGGAGAGAAATGTCTACCCACGACTGTTGTTAACTCTGAATCAGGTTAATGTGTCTGTGTGGAGAGAAATGTCTACCCACGACTCTTGTTAACTCTGAATCAGGTTAATGTGTCTGAGTGGAGAGAAATGTCTACCCACGACTCTTGTTTACTCTGAATCAGGTAAATGTGTCTGTGTGGAGAGAAATGTCTACCCACGACTCTGGTTAACTCTGAATCAGGTTAATGTGTCTGAGTGGAGAGAAATGTCTATCCACGACTGTTGTTAACTCTGAATCAGGTTAATGTGTCTGAGTGGAGAGAAATGTCTACCCACGACTGTTGTTAACTCTGAATCAGGTTAATGTGTCTGAGTGGAGAGAAATGTCTACCCACGACTCTTGTTAACTCTGAATCAGGTAAATGTGTCTGATTGGAGAGAAACGTCTACCCACGACTGTTGTTAACTCTGAATCGGGTTAATGTGTCAGATTGGAGAGAAATGTCTACCCACGACTCTGGTTAACTCTGAATCAGGTAAATGAGTCTGAGTGGAGAGAAATGTCTACCCACGACTTTTGTTAACTCTGAATCAGGTTAATGAGTGGAGAAAAATGTCTACCCACGACTGTTGTTAACTCTGAATCAGGTTAATGTGTCTGAGTGGAGAGAAATGTCTACCCACGACTCTTGTTAACTCTGAATCAGGTAAATGAGTGGAGAAAAATTTCTACCCACGACTGTTGTTAACTCTGAATCAGATTAATGTGTCAGATTGGAGAGAAATGTCTACCCACGACTCTGGTTAACTCTGAATCGGGTTAATGTGTCTGAGTAGAGAGAAATGTCTACCCACGACTCTTGTTTACTCTGAATCAGGTAAATGAGTGGAGAGAAATGTCTACCCACGACTGTTGTTAACTCTGAATCAGGTTAATGTGTCTGTGTGGAGAGAAATGTCTACCCACGACTCTTGTTAACTCTGAATCGGGTAAATGTGTCAGATTGGAGAGAAATGTCTGCCCACGACTCTTGTTTACTCTGAATCAGGTAAATGTGTGGAGAAAAATGTCTACCCACGACTGTTGTTAACTCTGAATCAGGTAAATGTGTCTGAGTGGAGAGAAATGTCTACCCACGACTGTTGTTAACTCTGAATCAGGTAAATGTGTCAGATTGGAGAGAAATGTCTACCCACGACTCTTGTTTACTCTGAATCAGGTAAATGTGTGGAGAGAAATGTCTACCCACGACTGTTGTTAACTCTGAATCAGGTAAATGAGTGGAGAGAAATGTCTACCCACGACTTGTTAACTCTGAATCAGGTTAATGTGTCTGAGTAGAGAGAAATGTCTACCCACGACTGTTGTTAACTCTGAATCAGGTAAATGAGTCTGAGTGGAGAGAAATGTCTACCCACGACTGTTGTTAACTCTGAATCAGGTAAATTTGTCGGAGTGGAGAGAAATGTCTACCCACGACTGTTGTTAACTCTGAATCAGGTTAATGTGTCTGTGTGGAGAGAAATGTCTACCCACGACTGTTGTTAACTCTGAATCAGGTTAATGAGTTGTGTGGAGAGAAATGTCTACCCACGACTCTTGTTAACTCTGAATCAGGTTAATGTGTCTGAGTGGAGAGAAATGTCTACCCACGACTCTGGTTAACTCTGAATCAGGTAAATGTGTCTGAGTGGAGAGAAATGTCTACCCACGACTCTGGGTAACTCTGAATCAGGTTAATGTGTCTGAGTGGAGAGAAATTGTCTACCCACGACTCTTGTTAACTCTGAATCAGGTTAATGTGTCTGAGTGGAGAGAAATGTCTACCCACGACTTTCGTTAACTCTGAATCAGGTAAATGTGTCTGAGTGGAGAGAAATGTCTACCCACGACTGTCGTTAACTCTGAATCAGGTTAATGTGTCTGAGTGGAGAGAAATGTCTACCCACGACTCTTGTTAACTCTGAATCAGGTTAATGTGTCTGAGTGGAGAGAAATGTCTACCCACGACTCTTGTTAACTCTGAATCAGGTAAATGAGTGGAGAGAAATGTCTACCCACGACTGTTGTTAACTCTGAATCAGGTTAATGTGTCTGTGTGGAGAGAAATGTCTACCCACGACACTTGTTAACTCTGAATCGGGTTAATGTGTCTGAGTAGAGAGAAATGTCTACCCACGACTCTTGTTTACTCTGAATCAGGTAAATGAGTGGAGAGAAATGTCTACCCACGACTGTTGTTAACTCTGAATCAGGTTAATGTGTCTGTGTGGAGAGAAATGTCTACCCACGACTCTTGTTTACTCTGAATCAGGTAAATGAGTGGAAAGAAATGTCTACCCACGACTGTTGTTAACTCTGAATCAGGTAAATGTGTCTGAGTGGAGAGAAATGTCTACCCACGACTGTTGTTAACTCTGAATCAGGTAAATGTGTCAGATTGGAGAGAAATGTCTACCCACGACTGTTGTTAACTCTGAATCAGGTTAATGTGTCTGTGTGGAGAGAAATGTCTACCCACGACTTTTGTTAACTCTGAATCAGGTAAATGTGTCTGTGTGGAGAGAAATGTTTACCCACGACTCTTGTTAACTCTGAATCAGGTTAATGTGTCTGAGTAGAGAGAAATGTCTACCCACGACTGTTGTTAACTCTGAATCAGGTAAATGAGTGGAGAGAAATGTCTACCCACGACTGTTGTTAACTCTGAATCAGGTAAATGTGTGGAGAGAAATGTCTACCCACGACTCTTGTTAACTCTGAATCAGGTTAATGTGTCTGAGTGGAGAGAAATGTCTACCCACGACTCTGGTTAACTCTGAATCAGGTAAATGTGTCTGAGTGGAGAGAAATGTCTACCCACGACTGTTGTTAACTCTGAATCAGGTTAATGTGTCTGAGTGGAGAGAAATGTCTACCCACGACTATTGTTAACTCTGAAGCAGGTAAATGTGTCTGAGTGGAGAGAAATGTCTACCCACGACTGTTGTTAACTCTGAATCAGGTTAATGTGTCTGAGTGGAGAGAAATGTCTACCCACGACTCTTGTTAACTCTGAATCAGGTTAATGTGTCTGAGTGGAGAGAAATGTCTACCCACGATTGTTGTTAACTCTGAATCAGGTTAATGTGTCTTGTGTGGAGAGAAATGTCTACCCACGACTCTTGTTAACTCTGAATCAGGTAAATGTGTCAGATTGGAGAGAAATGTCTACCCACGACTGTTGTTAACTCTGAATCAGGTAAATGTGTCAGATTGGAGAGAAATGTCTACCCACGACTCTTGTTAACTCTGAATCAGGTTAATGTGTCTGAGTGGAGAGAAATGTCTACCCACGACTCTTGTTAACTCTGAATCAGGTTAATGTGTCTGAGTGGAGAGAAATGTCTACCCACGACTCTTGTTAACTCTGAATCAGGTTAATGTGTCTGTGTGGAGAGAAATGTCTACCCACGACTCTTGTTAACTCTGAATCAGGTTAATGTGTCTGTGTGGAGAGAAATGTCTACCCACGACTCTTGTTTACTCTGAATCAGGTTAATGTGTCTGAGTGGAGAGAAATGTCTACCCACGACTGTTGTTAACTCTGAATCAGGTTAATGTGTCTGAGTGGAGAGAAATGTCTATCCACGACTCTTGTTAACTCTGAATCAGGTTAATGTGTCTGTGTGGAGAGAAATGTCTACCCACGACTCTTGTTAACTCTGAATCAGGTTAATGTGTCTGAGTGGAGAGAAATGTCTACCCACGACTGTTGTTAATTCTGAATCAGGTAAATGTGTCTGAGTGGAGAGAAATGTCTACCCACGACTCTTGTTAACTCTGAATCAGGTAAATGTGTCTGAGTGGAGAGAAATGTCTACCCACGACTGTTAACTCTGAATCAGGTTAATGTGTCTGAGTGGAGAGAAATGTCTACCCACGACTCTGGTTAACTCTGAATCAGGTTAATGTGTCTGAGTGGAGAGAAATGTCTACCCACGACTGTTGTTAACTCTGAATCAGGTAAATGAGTGGAGAGAAATGTGTACCCACGACTGTTGTTAACTCTGAATCAGGTTAATGTGTCTGAGTGGAGAGAAATGTCTACCCACGACTGTTGTTAATTCTGAATCAGGTAAATGTGTCTAGTAGAGAGAAATGTCTACCCACGATTCTTGTTAACTCTGAATATGGTAAATGTGTCTTGAGTGGAGAGAAATGTCTACCCACGACTGTTGTTAGCTCTGAATCAGGTTAATGTGTCTGTGTGGAGAGAAATGTCTACCCACGACTGTTGTTAACTCTGAATCAGGTTAATGTGTCTGTGTGGAGAGAAATGTCTACCCACGACTCTTGTTTACTCTGAATCAGGTAAATGAGTGGAAAGAAATGTCTACCCACGACTGTTGTTAACTCTGAATCAGGTAAATGTGTCTGAGTGGAGAGAAATGTCTACCCACGACTGTTGTTAACTCTGAATCAGGTAAATGTGTCAGATTGGAGAGAAATGTCTACCCACGACTGTTGTTAACTCTGAATCAGGTTAATGTGTCTGTGTGGAGAGAAATATCTACCCACGACTCTTGTTAACTCTGAATCAGGTAAATGTGTCTGTGTGGAGAGAAATGTTTACCCACGACTCTTGTTAACTCTGAATCAGGTTAATGTGTCTGAGTAGAGAGAAATGTCTACCCACGACTGTTGTTAACTCTGAATCAGGTAAATGAGTGGAGAGAAATGTCTACCCACGACTGTTGTTAACTCTGAATCAGGTTAATGTGTGGAGAGAAATGTCTACCCACGACTCTTGTTAACTCTGAATCAGGTAAATGTGTCTGAGTGGAGAGAAATGTCTACCCACGACTGTTGTTAACTCTGAATCAGGTTAATGTGTCTGAGTGGAGAGAAATGTCTACCCACGACTCTTGTTAACTCTGAATCAGGTAAATGTGTCTGAGTGGAGAGAAATGTCTACCCACGACTGTTGTTAACTCTGAATCAGGTTAATGTGTCTGAGTGGAGAGAAATGTCTACCCACGACTCTTGTTAACTCTGAATCAGGTTAATGTGTCTGAGTGGAGAGCAATGTCTACCCACGACTGTTGTTAACTCTGAATCAGGTTAATGTGTCTTGTGTGGAGAGAAATGTCTACCCACGACTCTTGTTAACTCTGAATCAGGTAAATGTGTCAGATTGGAGAGAAATGTCTACCCACGACTCTTGTTAACTCTGAATCAGGTTAATGTGTCTGAGTGGAGAGAAATGTCTACCCACGACTCTTGTTAACTCTGAATCAGGTTAATGTGTCTGAGTGGAGAGAAATGTCTACCCACGACTCTTGTTAACTCTGAATCAGGTTAATGTGTCTGTGTGGAGAGAAATGTCTACCCACGACTCTTGTTAACTCTGAATCAGGTTAATGTGTCTGTGTGGAGAGAAATGTCTACCCACGACTCTTGTTTACTCTGAATCAGGTTAATGTGTCTGAGTGGAGAGAAATGTCTACCCACGACTGTTGTTAACTCTGAATCAGGTTAATGTGTCTGAGTGGAGAGAAATGTCTACCCACGACTCTTGTTTACTCTGAATCAGGTAAATGAGTGGAAAGAAATGTCTACCCACGACTGTTGTTAACTCTGAATCAGGTAAATGTGTCTGAGTGGAGAGAAATGTCTACCCACGACTGTTGTTAACTCTGAATCAGGTAAATGTGTCAGATTGGAGAGAAATGTCTACCCACGACTGTTGTTAACTCTGAATCAGGTTAATGTGTCTGTGTGGAGAGAAATGTCTACCCACGACTCTTGTTAACTCTGAATCAGGTAAATGTGTCTGAGTGGAGAGAAATGTTTACCCACGACTCTTGTTAAATCTGAATCAGGTTAATGTGTCTGAGTAGAGAGAAATGTCTACCCACGACTGTTGTTAACTCTGAATCAGGTAAATGAGTGGGGAGAAATGTCTACCCACGACTGTTGTTAACTCTGAATCAGGTAAATGTGTGGAGAGAAATGTCTACCCACGACTCTTGTTAACTCTGAATCAGGTTAATGTGTCTGAGTGGAGAGAAATGTCTACCCACGACTCTGGTTAACTCTGAATCAGGTAAATGTGTCTGAGTGGAGAGAAATGTCTACCCACGACTGTTGTTAACTCTGAATCAGGTTAATGTGTCTTGTGTGGAGAGAAATGTCTACCCACGACTGTTGTTAACTCTGAATCAGGTAAATGTGTCAGATTGGAGAGAAATGTCTACCCACGACTCTTGTTAACTCTGAATCAGGTTAATGTGTCTGAGTGGAGAGAAATGTCTACCCACGACTCTTGTTAACTCTGAATCAGGTTAATGTGTCTGAGTGGAGAGAAATGTCTACCCACGACTCTTGTTAACTCTGAATCAGGTTAATGTGTCTGTGTGGAGAGAAATGTCTACCCACGACTCTTGTTAACTCTGAATCAGGTTAATGTGTCTGTGTGGAGAGAAATGTCTACCCACGACTCTTGTTTACTCTGAATCAGGTTAATGTGTCTGAGTGGAGAGAAATGTCTACCCACGACTGTTGTTAACTCTGAATCAGGTTAATGTGTCTGAGTGGAGAGAAATGTCTACCCACGACTCTTGTTTACTCTGAATCAGGTAAATGAGTGGAAAGAAATGTCTACCCACGACTGTTGTTAACTCTGAATCAGGTAAATGTGTCTGAGTGGAGAGAAATGTCTACCCACGACTGTTGTTAACTCTGAATCAGGTAAATGTGTCAGATTGGAGAGAAATGTCTACCCACGACTGTTGTTAACTCTGAATCAGGTTAATGTGTCTGTGTGGAGAGAAATGTCTACCCACGACTGTTGTTAACTCTGAATCAGGTAAATGTGTCTGTTCGGAGAGAAATGTTTACCCACGACTCTTGTTAACTCTGAATCAGGTTAATGTGTCTGAGTAGAGAGAAATGTCTACCCACGACTGTTGTTAACTCTGAATCAGGTAAATGAGTGGAGAGAAATGTCTACCCACGACTGTTGTTAACTCTGAATCAGGTAAATGTGTGGAGAGAAATGTCTACCCACGACTCTTGTTAACTCTGAATCAGGTTAATGTGTCTGAGTGGAGAGAAATGTCTACCCACGACTCTGGTTAACTCTGAATCAGGTAAATGTGTCTGAGTGGAGAGAAATGTCTACCCACGACTGTTGTTAACTCTGAATCAGGTTAATGTGTCTGAGTGGAGAGAAATGTCTACCCACGACTCTTGTTAACTCTGAAGCAGGTAAATGTGTCTGAGTGGAGAGAAATGTCTACCCACGACTGTTGTTAACTCTGAATCAGGTTAATGTGTCTGAGTGGAGAGAAATGTCTACCCACGACTCTTGTTAACTCTGAATCAGGTTAATGTGTCTGAGTGGAGAGAAATGTCTACCCACGATTGTTGTTAACTCTGAATCAGGTTAATGTGTCTTGTGTGGAGAGAAATGTCTACCCACGACTCTTGTTAACTCTGAATCAGGTAAATGTGTCAGATTGGAGAGAAATGTCTACCCACGACTGTTGTTAACTCTGAATCAGGTAAATGTGTCAGATTGGAGAGAAATGTCTACCCACGACTCTTGTTAACTCTGAATCAGGTTAATGTGTCTGAGTGGAGAGAAATGTCTACCCACGACTCTTGTTTACTCTGAATCAGGTTAATGTGTCTGAGTGGAGAGAAATGTCTACCCACGACTCTTGTTAACTCTGAATCAGGTTAATGTGTCTGTGTGGAGAGAAATGTCTACCCACGACTCTTGTTAACTCTGAATCAGGTTAATGTGTCTGTGTGGAGAGAAATGTCTACCCACGACTCTTGTTTACTCTGAATCAGGTTAATGTGTCTGAGTGGAGAGAAATGTCTACCCACGACTCTTGTTAACTCTGAATCAGGTAAATGTGTCTGAGTGGAGAGAAATGTCTACCCACGACTGTTGTTAACTCTGAATCAGGTTAATGTGTCTGAGTGGAGAGAAATGTCTACCCACGACTCTGGTTAACTCTGAATCAGGTTAATGTGTCTGAGTGGAGAGAAATGTCTACCCACGACTGTTGTTAACTCTGAATCAGGTAAATGAGTGGAGAGAAATGTGTACCCACGACTGTTGTTAACTCTGAATCAGGTTAATGTGTCTGAGTGGAGAGAAATGTCTACCCACGACTGTTGTTAATTCTGAATCAGGTAAATGTGTCTAGTAGAGAGAAATGTCTACCCACGATTCTTGTTAACTCTGAATAAGGTAAATGTGTCTTGAGTGGAGAGAAATGTCTACCCACGACTGTTGTTAGCTCTGAATCAGGTTAATGTGTCTGTGTGGAGAGAAATGTCTACCCACGACTGTTGTTAACTCTGAATCAGGTTAATGTGTCTGTGTGGAGAGAAATGTCTACCCACGACTCTTGTTTACTCTGAATCAGGTAAATGAGTGGAAAGAAATGTCTACCCACGACTGTTGTTAACTCTGAATCAGGTAAATGTGTCTGAGTGGAGAGAAATGTCTACCCACGACTGTTGTTAACTCTGAATCAGGTAAATGTGTCAGATTGGAGAGAAATGTCTACCCACGACTGTTGTTAACTCTGAATCAGGTTAATGTGTCTGTGTGGAGAGAAATATCTACCCACGACTCTTGTTAACTCTGAATCAGGTAAATGTGTCTGTGTGGAGAGAAATGTTTACCCACGACTCTTGTTAACTCTGAATCAGGTTAATGTGTCTGAGTAGAGAGAAATGTCTACCCACGACTGTTGTTAACTCTGAATCAGGTAAATGAGTGGAGAGAAATGTCTACCCACGACTGTTGTTAACTCTGAATCAGGTAAATGTGTGGAGAGAAATGTCTACCCACGACTCTTGTTAACTCTGAATCAGGTTAATGTGTCTGAGTGGAGAGAAATGTCTACCCACGACTCTGGTTAACTCTGAATCAGGTAAATGTGTCTGAGTGGAGAGAAATGTCTACCCACGACTGTTGTTAACTCTGAATCAGGTTAATGTGTCTGAGTGGAGAGAAATGTCTACCCACGACTCTTGTTAACTCTGAATCAGGTAAATGTGTCTGAGTGGAGAGAAATGTCTACCCACGACTGTTGTTAACTCTGAATCAGGTTAATGTGTCTGAGTGGAGAGAAATGTCTACCCACGACTCTTGTTAACTCTGAATCAGGTTAATGTGTCTGAGTGGAGAGAAATGTCTACCCACGACTGTTGTTAACTCTGAATCAGGTTAATGTGTCTTGTGTGGAGAGAAATGTCTACCCACGACTGTTGTTAACTCTGAATCAGGTAAATGTGTCAGATTGGAGAGAAATGTCTACCCACGACTGTTGTTAACTCTGAATCAGGTAAATGTGTCAGATTGGAAAGAAATGTCTACCCACGACTCTTGTTAACTCTGAATCAGGTTAATGTGTCTGAGTGGAGAGAAATGTCTACCCACGACTCTTGTTAACTCTGAATCAGGTTAATGTGTCTGAGTGGAGAGAAATGTCTACCCACGACTCTTGTTAACTCTGAATCAGGTTAATGTGTCTGTGTGGAGAGAAATGTCTACACACGACTCTTGTTAACTCTGAATCAGGTTAATGTGTCTGTGTGGAGAGAAATGTCTACCCACGACTCTTGTTTACTCTGAATCAGGTTAATGTGTCTGAGTGGAGAGAAATGTCTACCCACGACTGTTGTTAACTCTGAATCAGGTTAATGTGTCTGAGTGGAGAGAAATGTCTATCCACGACTCTTGTTAACTCTGAATCAGGTTAATGTGTCTGAGTGGAGAGAAATGTCTACCCACGACTCTTGTTAACTCTGAATCAGGTTAATGTGTCTGAGTGGAGAGAAATGTCTACCCACGACTCTTGTTAACTCTGAATCAGGTTAATGTGTCTGTGTGGAGAGAAATGTCTACCCACGACTCGTGTTAACTCTGAATCAGGTTAATGTGTCTGAGTGGAGAGAAATGTCTACCCACGACTGTTGTTAATTCTGAATCAGGTAAATGTGTCTGAGTGGAGAGAAATGTCTACCCACGACTCTTGTTAACTCTGAATCAGGTAAATGTGTCTGAGTGGAGAGAAATGTCTACCCACGACTGTTGTTAACTCTGAATCAGGTTAATGTGTCTGAGTGGAGAGAAATGTCTACCCACGACTCTGGTTAACTCTGAATCAGGTTAATGTGTCTGAGTGGAGAGAAATGTCTACCCACGACTGTTGTTAACTCTGAATCAGGTAAATGAGTGGAGAGAAATGTGTACCCACGACTGTTGTTAACTCTGAATCAGGTTAATGTGTCTGAGTGGAGAGAAATGTCTACCCACGACTGTTGTTAATTCTGAATCAGGTAAATGTGTCTAGTAGAGAGAAATGTCTACCCACGATTCTTGTTAACTCTGAATATGGTAAATGTGTCTTGAGTGGAGAGAAATGTCTACCCACGACTGTTGTTAGCTCTGAATCAGGTTAATGTGTCTGTGTGGAGAGAAATGTCTACCCACGACTCTTGTTAACTCTGAATCAGGTTAATGTGTCTGAGTGGAGAGAAATGTCTACCCACGACTCTTGTTAACTCTGAATCAGGTTAATGTGTCTGAGTGGAGAGAAATGTCTACCCACGACTCTTGTTAACTCTGAATCAGGTTAATGTGTCTGTGTGGAGAGAAATGTCTACCCACGACTCTTGTTAACTCTGAATCAGGTTAATGTGTCTCTGTGGAGAGAAATGTCTACCCACGACTCTTGTTAACTCTGAATCAGGTTAATGTGTCTGAGTGGAGAGAAATGTCTACCCACGACTCTTGTTAACTCTGAATCAGGTTAATGTGTCTGAGTGGAGAGAAATGTCTACCCACGACTCTTGTTAACTCTGAATCAGGTTAATGTGTCTGTGTGGAGAGAAATGTCTACCCACGACTCTTGTTAACTCTGAATCAGGTTAATGTGTCTTGAGTGGAGAGAAATGTCTACCCACGACTCTTTTTAACTCTGAATCAGGTTAATGTGTCTGAGTGGAGAGAAATGTCTACCCACGACTCTTGTTAACTCTGAATCAGGTTAATGTGTCTGAGTGGAGAGAAATGTCTACCCACGACTGTTGTTAACTCTGAATCAGGTTAATGTGTCTGTGTGGAGAGAAATGTCTACCCACGACTCTTGTTAACTCTGAATCAGGTTAATGTGTCTGAGTAGAGAGAAATGTCTACCCACGACTCTTGTTTACTCTGAATCAGGTAAATGAGTGGAGAGAAATGTCTACCCACGACTGTTGTTAACTCTGAATCAGGTTAATGTGTCTGTGTGGAGAGAAATGTCTACCCACGACTCTTGTTTACTCTGAATCAGGTAAATGAGTGGAGAGAAATGTCTACCCACGACTGTTGTTAACTCTGAATCAGGTTAATGTGTCTGTGTGGAGAGAAATGTCTACCCACGACCCTTGTTAACTCTGAATCGGGTAAATGTGTCAGATTGGAGAGAAATGTCTACCCACGACTCTTGTTTACTCTGAATCAGGTAAATGTGTGGAGAGAAATGTCTACCCACGACTGTTGTTAACTCTGAATCAGGTAAATGTGTCTGAGTGGAGAGAAATGTCTACCCACGACTGTTGTTAACTCTGAATCAGGTAAATGTGTCAGATTGGAGAGAAATGTCTACCCACGACTCTTGTTTACTCTGAATCAGGTAAATGTGTGGAGAGAAATGTCTACCCACGACTGTTGTTAACTCTGAATCAGGTAAATGAGTGGAGAGAAATGTCTACCCACGACTTGTTAACTCTGAATCAGGTTAATGTGTCTGAGTAGAGAGAAATGTCTACCCACGACTGTTGTTAACTCTGAATCAGGTAAATGAGTCTGAGTGGAGAGAAATGTCTACCCACGACTGTTGTTAACTCTGAATCAGGTAAATTTGTCTGAGTGGAGAGAAATGTCTACCCACGACTCTTGTTAACTCTGAATCAGGTTAATGTGTCTGAGTGGAGAGAAATGTCTACCCACGACTGTTGTTAATTCTGAATCAGGTAAATGTGTCTGAGTGGAAAGAAATGTCTACCCACGACTGTTGTTAACTCTGAATCAGGTTATTGTGTCTGAGTGGAGAGAAATGTCTACCCACGACTGTTGTTAATTCTGAATCAGGTAAATGTGTCTGAGTGGAGAGAAATGTCTACCCACGACTCTTGTTAACTCTGAATCAGGTTAATGTGTCTGTGTGGAGAGAAATGTCTACCCACGACTGTTGTTAACTCTGAATCAGGTTAATGTGTCTGAGTGGAGAGAAATGTCTACCCACGACTCTGGTTAACTCTGAATCAGGTTAATGTGTCTGAGTGGAGAGAAATGTCTACCCACGACTGTTGTTAATTCTGAATCAGGTAAATGAGTGGAGAGAAATGTGTACCCACGACTGTTGTTAACTCTGAATCAGGTTAATGTGTCTGAGTGGAGAGAAATGTCTACCCACGACTGTTGTTAATTCTGAATCAGGTAAATGTGTCTAGTGGAGAGAAATGTCTACCCACGATTCTTGTTAACTCTGAATAAGGTAAATGTGTCTTGAGTGGAGAGAAATGTCTACCCACGACTGTTTTTAGCTCTGAATCAGGTAAATGTGTCTCAGTGGAGAGAAATGTCTACCCACGACTCTTGTTAACTCTGAATCAGGTTAATGTGCCTGTGTGGAGAGAAATGTCTACCCACGACTGTTGTTAACTCTGAATCAGGTTAATGTGTCTGAGTGGAGAGAAATGTCTACCCACGACTCTTGTTTACTCTGAATCAGGTAAATGTGTGGAGAGAAATGTCTACCCACGACTGTTGTTAACTCTGAATCAGGTAAATGAGTGGAGAGAAATGTCTACCCACGACTCTTGTTAACTCTGAATAGGTTAATGTGTCTGAGTGGAGAGACATGTCTACCCACGACTGTTGTTAATTCTGAATGAGATAAATGTGTCTGAGTGGAAAGAAATGTCTACCCACGACTGTTGTTAACTCTGAATCATGTTAATGTGTCTGAGTGGAGAGAAATGTCTACCAACGACTGTTGTTAATTCTGAATCAGGTAAATGAGTGGAGAGAAATGTCTACCCACGACTGTTGTTAACTCTGAATCAGGTTAATGTGTCTGAGTGGAGAGAAATGTCTACCCACGACTGTTGTTAATTCTGAATCAGGTAAATGTGTCTAGTGGAGAGAAATGTCTACCCACCATTCTTGTTAACTCTGAATATGGTAAATGTGTCTTGTGTGGAGAGAAATGTCTACCCACGACTGTTGTTAGCTCTGAATCAGGTAAATGTGTCTCAGTGGAGAGAAATGTCTACCCACGACTCTTGTTAACTCTGAATCAGGTTAATGTGTCTGTGTGGAGAGAAATGTCTACCTACGACTGTTGTTAACTCTGAATCAGGTTAATGTGTCTGAGTGGAGAGAAATGTCTACCCACGACTCTTGTTTACTCTGAATCAGGTAAATGTGTGGAGAGAAATGTCTACCCACGACTGTTGTTAACTCTGAATCAGGTAAATGAGTGGAGAGAAATGTCTACCCACGACTCTTGTTAACTCTGAATAGGTTAATGTGTCTGAGTGGAGAGATATGTCTACCCACGACTCTTGTTAACTCTGAATCAGGTTAATGTGTCTGAGTGGAGAGAAATGTCTACCCACGACTCTTGTTAACTCTGAATCAGGTTAATGTGTCTGTGTGGAGAGAAATGTCTACCCACGACTCTTGTTAACTCTGAATCAGGTAAATGTGTCTGAGTGGAGAGAAATGTCTACCCACGACTCTTGTAAACTCTGAATCAGGTTAATGTGTCTGAGTGGAGAGAAATGTCTACCCACGACTCTTGTTAACTCTGAATCAGGTTAATGTGTCTGAGTGGAGAGAAATGTCTACCCACGACTGTTGTTAACTCTGAATCAGGTTAATGTGTCTGAGTGGAGAGAAATGTCTACCCACGACTCTTGTTAACTCTGAATCAGGTAAATGTGTCTGTGTGGAGAGAAATGTCTACCCACGACTCTTGTTAACTCTGAATCAGGTTAATGTGTCTGAGTAGAGAGAAATGTCTACCCACGACTGTTGTTAACTCTGAATCAGGTAAATGAGTGGAGAGAAATGTCTACCCACGACTGTTGTTAACTCTGAATCAGGTAAATGAGTGGAGAGAAATGTCTACCCACGACTCTTGTTAACTCTGAATCAGGTAAATGTGTCTAGTGGAGAGAAATGTCTACCCACCATTCTTGTTAACTCTGAATATGGTAAATGTGTCTTGAGTGGAGAGAAATGTCTACCCACGACTGTTGTTAACTCTGAATCAGGTAAATGTGTCTCAGTGGAGAGAAATGTCTACCCACGACTCTTGTTAACTCTGAATCAGGTTATTGTGCCTGTGTGGAGAGAAATGTCTACCCACGACTGTTGTTAATTCTGAATCAGGTAAATGAGTGGAGAGAAATGTGTACCCACGACTGTTGTTAACTCTGAATCAGGTTAATGTGTCTGAGTGGAGAGAAATGTCTACCCACGACTGTTGTTAATTCTGAATCAGGTAAATGTCTCTAGTGGAGAGAAATGTCTACCCACGATTGTTGTTAACTCTGAATATGGTAAATGTGTCTTGAGTGGAGAGAAATGTCTACCCACGACTGTTGTTAACTCTGAATCAGGTAAATGTGTCTCAGTGGAGAGAAATGTCTACCCACGACTGTTGTTAACTCTGAATCAGGTTAATGTGCCTGTGTGGAGAGAAATGTCTACCCACGACTGTTGTTAACTCTGAATCAGGTTAATGTGTCTGAGTGGAGAGAAATGTCTACCCACGACTCTTGTTTACTCTGAATCAGGTAAATGTGTGGAGAGAAATGTCTACCCACGACTGTTGTTAACTCTGAATCAGGTAAATGAGTGGAGAGAAATGTCTACCCACGACTCTTGTTAACTCTGAATAGGTTAATGTGTCTGAGTGGAGAGACATGTCTACCCACGACTGTTGTTAATTCTGAATCAGATAAATGTGTCTGAGTGGAAAGAAATGTCTACCCACGACTGTTGTTAACTCTGAATCATGTTAATGTGTCTGAGTGGAGAGAAATGTCTACCCACGACTGTTGTTAATTCTGAATCAGGTAAATGAGTGGAGAGAAATGTCTACCCACGACTGTTGTTAACTCTTAATCAGGTTAATGTGTCTGAGTGGAGAGAAATGTCTACCCACCACTGTTGTTAATTCTGAATCAGGTAAATGTGTCTAGTGGAGAGAAATGTCTACCCACCATTCTTGTTAACTCTGAATATGGTAAATGTGTCTTGAGTGGAGAGAAATGTCTACCCACGACTGTTGTTAGCTCTGAATCAGGTAAATGTGTCTGAGTGGAGAGAAATGACTACCCACGACTGTTGTTAACTCTGAATCAGGTTAATGTGTCTGTGTGGAGAGAAATGTCTACCTACGACTGTTGTTAACTCTGAATCAGGTTAATGTGTCTGTGTGGAGAGAAATGTCTACCCACGACTGTTGTTAACTCTGAATCAGGTTAATGTGTCTGAGTGGAGAGAAATGTCTACCCACGACTCTTGTTTACTCTGAATCAGGTAAATGTGTGGAGAGAAATGTCTACCCACGACTGTTGTTAACTCTGAATCAGGTAAATGAGTGGAGAGAAATGTCTACCCACGACTCTTGTTAACTCTGAATAGGTTAATGTGTCTGAGTGGAGAGACATGTCTACCCACGACTGTTGTTAATTCTGAATCAGATAAATGTGTCTGAGTGGAAAGAAATGTCTACCCACGACTGTTGTTAACTCTGAATCATGTTAATGTGTCTGAGTGGAGAGAAATGTCTACCCACGACTGTTGTTAATTCTGAATCAGGTAAATGAGTGGAGAGAAATGTCTACCCACGACTGTTGTTAACTCTGAATCAGGTTAATGTGTCTGAGTGGAGAGAAATGTCTACCCACGACTGTTGTTAATTCTGAATCAGGTAAATGTGTCTAGTGGAGAGAAATGTCTACCCACCATTCTTGTTAACTCTGAATATGGTAAATGTGTCTTGTGTGGAGAGAAATGTCTACCCACGACTGTTGTTAGCTCTGAATCAGGTAAATGTGTCTCAGTGGAGAGAAATGTCTACCCACGACTCTTGTTAACTCTGAATCAGGTTAATGTGTCTGTGTGGAGAGAAATGTCTACCTACGACTGTTGTTAACTCTGAATCAGGTTAATGTGTCTGAGTGGAGAGAAATGTCTACCCACGACTCTTGTTTACTCTGAATCAGGTAAATGTGTGGAGAGAAATGTCTACCCACGACTGTTGTTAACTCTGAATCAGGTAAATGAGTGGAGAGAAATGTCTACCCACGACTCTTGTTAACTCTGAATAGGTTAATGTGTCTGAGTGGAGAGACATGTCTACCCACGACTGTTGTTAATTCTGAATCAGATAAATGTGTCTGAGTGGAAAGAAATGTCTACCCACGACTGTTGTTAACTCTGAATCATGTTAATGTGTCTGAGTGGAGAGAAATGTCTACCCACGACTGTTGTTAATTCTGAATCAGGTAAATGAGTGGAGAGAAATGTCTACCCACGACTGTTGTTAACTCTTAATCAGGTTAATGTGTCTGAGTGGAGAGAAATGTCTACCCACGACTGTTGTTAATTCTGAATCAGGTAAATGTGTCTAGTGGAGAGAAATGTCTACCCACCATTCTTGTTAACTCTGAATATGGTAAATGTGTCTTGAGTGGAGAGAAATGTCTACCCACGACTGTTGTTAGCTCTGAATCAGGTAAATGTGTCTGAGTGGAGAGAAATGACTACCCACGACTGTTGTTAACTCTGAATCAGGTTAATGTGTCTGTGTGGAGAGAAATGTCTACCTACGACTGTTGTTAACTCTGAATCAGGTTAATGTGTCTGTGTGGAGAGAAATGTCTACCCACGACTGTTGTTAACTCTGAATCAGGTTAATGTGTCTGAGTGGAGAGAAATGTCTACCCACGACTCTTGTTTACTCTGAATCAGGTAAATGTGTGGAGAGAAATGTCTACCCACGACTGTTGTTAACTCTGAATCAGGTAAATGAGTGGAGAGAAATGTCTACCCACGACTCTTGTTAACTCTGAATAGGTTAATGTGTCTGAGTGGAGAGACATGTCTACCCACGACTGTTGTTAATTCTGAATCAGATAAATGTGTCTGAGTGGAAAGAAATGTCTACCCACGACTGTTGTTAACTCTGAATCATGTTAATGTGTCTGAGTGGAGAGAAATGTCTACCCACGACTGTTGTTAATTCTGAATCAGGTAAATGAGTGGAGAGAAATGTCTACCCACGACTGTTGTTAACTCTGAATCAGGTTAATGTGTCTGAGTGGAGAGAAATGTCTACCCACGACTGTTGTTAATTCTGAATCAGGTAAATGTGTCTAGTGGAGAGAAATGTCTACCCACCATTCTTGTTAACTCTGAATATGGTAAATGTGTCTTGTGTGGAGAGAAATGTCTACCCACGACTGTCGTTAGCTCTGAATCAGGTAAATGTGTCTCAGTGGAGAGAAATGTCTACCCACGACTCTTGTTAACTCTGAATCAGGTTAATGTGTCTGTGTGGAGAGAAATGTCTACCTACGACTGTTGTTAACTCTGAATCAGGTTAATGTGTCTGAGTGGAGAGAAATGTCTACCCACGACTCTTGTTTACTCTGAATCAGGTAAATGTGTGGAGAGAAATGTCTACCCACGACTGTTGTTAACTCTGAATCAGGTAAATGAGTGGAGAGAAATGTCTACCCACGACTCTTGTTAACTCTGAATAGGTTAATGTGTCTGAGTGGAGAGATATGTCTACCCACGACTCTTGTTAACTCTGAATCAGGTTAATGTGTCTGAGTGGAGAGAAATGTCTACCCACGACTCTTGTTAACTCTGAATCAGGTTAATGTGTCTGTGTGGAGAGAAATGTCTACCCACGACTCTTGTTAACTCTGAATCAGGTAAATGTGTCTGAGTGGAGAGAAATGTCTACCCACGACTCTTGTAAACTCTGAATCAGGTTAATGTGTCTGAGTGGAGAGAAATGTCTACCCACGACTCTTGTTAACTCTGAATCAGGTTAATGTGTCTGAGTGGAGAGAAATGTCTACCCACGACTCTTGTTAACTCTGAATCAGGTAAATGTGTCTGTGTGGAGAGAAATGTCTACCCACGACTCTTGTTAACTCTGAATCAGGTTAATGTGTCTGAGTAGAGAGAAATGTCTACCCACGACTGTTGTTAACTCTGAATCAGGTAAATGAGTGGAGAGAAATGTCTACCCACGACTGTTGTTAACTCTGAATCAGGTAAATGAGTGGAGAGAAATGTCTACCCACGACTGTTGTTAACTCTGAATCAGGTAAATGTGTCTCAGTGGAGAGAAATGTCTACCCACGACTCTTGTTAACTCTGAATCAGGTTATTGTGCCTGTGTGGAGAGAAATGTCTACCCACGACTGTTGTTAATTCTGAATCAGGTAAATGAGTGGAGAGAAATGTGTACCCACGACTGTTGTTAACTCTGAATCAGGTTAATGTGTCTGAGTGGAGAGAAATGTCTACCCACGACTGTTGTTAATTCTGAATCAGGTAAATGTCTCTAGTGGAGAGAAATGTCTACCCACGATTCTTGTTAACTCTGAATATGGTAAATGTGTCTTGAGTGGAGAGAAATGTCTACCCACGACTGTTGTTAGCTCTGAATCAGGTAAATGTGTCTCAGTGGAGAGAAATGTCTACCCACGACTGTTGTTAACTCTGAATCAGGTTAATGTGCCTGTGTGGAGAGAAATGTCTACCCACGATTGTTGTTAACTCTGAATCAGGTTAATGTGTCTGAGTGGAGAGAAATGTCTACCCACGACTCTTGTTTACTCTGAATCAGGTAAATGTGTGGAGAGAAATGTCTACCCACGACTGTTGTTAACTCTGAATCAGGTAAATGAGTGGAGAGAAATGTCTACCCACGACTCTTGTTAACTCTGAATAGGTTAATGTGTCTGAGTGGAGAGACATGTCTACCCACGACTGTTGTTAATTCTGAATCAGATAAATGTGTCTGAGTGGAAAGAAATGTCTACCCACGACTGTTGTTAGCTCTGAATCAGGTAAATGTGTCTGAGTGGAGAGAAATGACTACCCACGACTGTTGTTAACTCTGAATCAGGTTAATGTGTCTGAGTGGAGAGAAATGTCTACCCACGACTGTTGTTAATTCTGAATCAGGTAAATGTGTCTGAGTGGAAAGAAATGTCTACCCACGACTGTTGTTAACTCTGAATCAGGTTATTGTGTCTGAGTGGAGAGAAATGTCTACCCACGACTGTTGTTAATTCTGAATCAGGTAAATGTGTCTGAGTGGAGAGAAATGTCTACCCACGACTCTTGTTAACTCTGAATCAGGTTAATGTGTCTGTGTGGAGAGAAATGTCTACCTACGACTGTTGTTAACTCTGAATCAGGTTAATGTGTCTGTGTGGAGAGAAATGTCTACCCACGACTGTTGTTAACTCTGAATCAGGTTAATGTGTCTGAGTGGAGAGAAATGTCTACCCACGACTCTTGTTTACTCTGAATCAGGTAAATGTGTGGAGAGAAATGTCTACCCACGACTGTTGTTAACTCTGAATCAGGTAAATGAGTGGAGAGAAATGTCTACCCACGACTCTTGTTAACTCTGAATAGGTTAATGTGTCTGAGTGGAGAGACATGTCTACCCACGACTGTTGTTAATTCTGAATCAGATAAATGTGTCTGAGTGGAAAGAAATGTCTACCCACGACTGTTGTTAACTCTGAATCATGTTAATGTGTCTGAGTGGAGAGAAATGTCTACCCACGACTGTTGTTAATTCTGAATCAGGTAAATGAGTGGAGAGAAATGTCTACCCACGACTGTTGTTAACTCTGAATCAGGTTAATGTGTCTGAGTGGAGAGAAATGTCTACCCACGACTGTTGTTAATTCTGAATCAGGTAAATGTGTCTAGTGGAGAGAAATGTCTACCCACCATTCTTGTTAACTCTGAATATGGTAAATGTGTCTTGTGTGGAGAGAAATGTCTACCCACGACTGTCGTTAGCTCTGAATCAGGTAAATGTGTCTCAGTGGAGAGAAATGTCTACCCACGACTCTTGTTAACTCTGAATCAGGTTAATGTGTCTGTGTGGAGAGAAATGTCTACCTACGACTGTTGTTAACTCTGAATCAGGTTAATGTGTCTGAGTGGAGAGAAATGTCTACCCACGACTCTTGTTTACTCTGAATCAGGTAAATGTGTGGAGAGAAATGTCTACCCACGACTGTTGTTAACTCTGAATCAGGTAAATGAGTGGAGAGAAATGTCTACCCACGACTCTTGTTAACTCTGAATAGGTTAATGTGTCTGAGTGGAGAGACATGTCTACCCACGACTGTTGTTAATTCTGAATCAGATAAATGTGTCTGAGTGGAAAGAAATGTCTACCCACGACTGTTGTTAACTCTGAATCATGTTAATGTGTCTGAGTGGAGAGAAATGTCTACCCACGACTGTTGTTAATTCTGAATCAGGTAAATGAGTGGAGAGAAATGTCTACCCACGACTGTTGTTAACTCTTAATCAGGTTAATGTGTCTGAGTGGAGAGAAATGTCTACCCACGACTGTTGTTAATTCTGAATCAGGTAAATGTGTCTAGTGGAGAGAAATGTCTACCCACCATTCTTGTTAACTCTGAATATGGTAAATGTGTCTTGAGTGGAGAGAAATGTCTACCCACGACTGTTGTTAGCTCTGAATCAGGTAAATGTGTCTGAGTGGAGAGAAATGACTACCCACGACTGTTGTTAACTCTGAATCAGGTTAATGTGTCTGTGTGGAGAGAAATGTCTACCTACGACTGTTGTTAACTCTGAATCAGGTTAATGTGTCTGTGTGGAGAGAAATGTCTACCCACGACTGTTGTTAACTCTGAATCAGGTTAATGTGTCTGAGTGGAGAGAAATGTCTACCCACGACTCTTGTTAACTCTGAATCAGGTAAATGTGTGGAGAGAAATGTCTACCCACGACTGTTGTTAACTCTGAATCAGGTAAATGAGTGGAGAGAAATGTCTACCCACGACTCTTGTTAACTCTGAATAGGTTAATGTGTCTGAGTGGAGAGACATGTCTACCCACGACTGTTGTTAATTCTGAATCAGATAAATGTGTCTGAGTGGAAAGAAATGTCTACCCACGACTGTTGTTAACTCTGAATCATGTTAATGTGTCTGAGTGGAGAGAAATGTCTACCCACGACTGTTGTTAATTCTGAATCAGGTAAATGAGTGGAGAGAAATGTCTACCCACGACTGTTGTTAACTCTGAATCAGGTAAATGTGTCTGAGTGGAGAGAAATGTCTACCCACCATTCTTGTTAACTCTGAATATGGTAAATGTGTCTTGTGTGGAGAGAAATGTCTACCCACGACTGTTGTTAGCTCTGAATCAGGTAAATGTGTCTCAGTGGAGAGAAATGTCTACCCACGACTCTTGTTAACTCTGAATCAGGTTAATGTGTCTGTGTGGAGAGAAATGTCTACCTACGACTGTTGTTAACTCTGAATCAGGTTAATGTGTCTGAGTGGAGAGAAATGTCTACCCACGACTCTTGTTTACTCTGAATCAGGTAAATGTGTGGAGAGAAATGTCTACCCACGACTGTTGTTAACTCTGAATCAGGTAAATGAGTGGAGAGAAATGTCTACCCACGACTCTTGTTAACTCTGAATAGGTTAATGTGTCTGAGTGGAGAGATATGTCTACCCACGACTCTTGTTAACTCTGAATCAGGTTAATGTGTCTGAGTGGAGAGAAATGTCTACCCACGACTCTTGTTAACTCTGAATCAGGTTAATGTGTCTGTGTGGAGAGAAATGTCTACCCACGACTCTTGTTAACTCTGAATCAGGTAAATGTGTCTGAGTGGAGAGAAATGTCTACCCACGACTCTTGTAAACTCTGAATCAGGTTAATGTGTCTGAGTGGAGAGAAATGTCTACCCACGACTCTTGTTAACTCTGAATCAGGTTAATGTGTCTGAGTGGAGAGAAATGTCTACCCACGACTGTTGTTAACTCTGAATCAGGTTAATGTGTCTGAGTGGAGAGAAATGTCTACCCACGACTCTTGTTAACTCTGAATCAGGTAAATGTGTCTGTGTGGAGAGAAATGTCTACCCACGACTCTTGTTAACTCTGAATCAGGTTAATGTGTCTGAGTAGAGAGAAATGTCTACCCACGACTGTTGTTAACTCTGAATCAGGTAAATGAGTGGAGAGAAATGTCTACCCACGACTGTTGTTAACTCTGAATCAGGTAAATGAGTGGAGAGAAATGTCTACCCACGACTCTTGTTAACTCTGAATCAGGTAAATGTGTCTAGTGGAGAGAAATGTCTACCCACCATTCTTGTTAACTCTGAATATGGTAAATGTGTCTTGAGTGGAGAGAAATGTCTACCCACGACTGTTGTTAACTCTGAATCAGGTAAATGTGTCTCAGTGGAGAGAAATGTCTACCCACGACTCTTGTTAACTCTGAATCAGGTTATTGTGCCTGTGTGGAGAGAAATGTCTACCCACGACTGTTGTTAATTCTGAATCAGGTAAATGAGTGGAGAGAAATGTGTACCCACGACTGTTGTTAACTCTGAATCAGGTTAATGTGTCTGAGTGGAGAGAAATGTCTACCCACGACTGTTGTTAATTCTGAATCAGGTAAATGTCTCTAGTGGAGAGAAATGTCTACCCACGATTCTTGTTAACTCTGAATATGGTAAATGTGTCTTGAGTGGAGAGAAATGTCTACCCACGACTGTTGTTAGCTCTGAATCAGGTAAATGTGTCTCAGTGGAGAGAAATGTCTACCCACGACTGTTGTTAACTCTGAATCAGGTTAATGTGCCTGTGTGGAGAGAAATGTCTACCCACGATTGTTGTTAACTCTGAATCAGGTTAATGTGTCTGAGTGGAGAGAAATGTCTACCCACGACTCTTGTTTACTCTGAATCAGGTAAATGTGTGGAGAGAAATGTCTACCCACGACTGTTGTTAACTCTGAATCAGGTAAATGAGTGGAGAGAAATGTCTACCCACGACTCTTGTTAACTCTGAATAGGTTAATGTGTCTGAGTGGAGAGACATGTCTACCCACGACTGTTGTTAATTCTGAATCAGATAAATGTGTCTGAGTGGAAAGAAATGTCTACCCACGACTGTTGTTAACTCTGAATCATGTTAATGTGTCTGAGTGGAGAGAAATGTCTACCCACGACTGTTGTTAATTCTGAATCAGGTAAATGAGTGGAGAGAAATGTCTACCCACGACTGTTGTTAACTCTTAATCAGGTTAATGTGTCTGAGTGGAGAGAAATGTATACCCACGACTGTTGTTAATTCTGAATCAGGTAAATGTGTCTAGTGGAGAGAAATGTCTACCCACCATTCTTGTTAACTCTGAATATGGTAAATGTGTCTTGAGTGGAGAGAAATGTCTACCCACGACTGTTGTTAGCTCTGAATCAGGTAAATGTGTCTGAGTGGAGAGAAATGACTACCCACGACTGTTGTTAACTCTGAATCAGGTTAATGTGTCTGTGTGGAGAGAAATGTCTACCTACGACTGTTGTTAACTCTGAATCAGGTTAATGTGTCTGAGTGCAGAGAAATGTCTACCCACGACTCTTGTTTACTCTGAATCAGGTAAATGTGTGGAGAGAAATGTCTACCCACGACTGTTGTTAACTCTGAATCAGGTAAATGAGTGGAGAGAAATGTCTACCCACGACTCTTGTTAACTCTGAATAGGTTAATGTGTCTGAGTGGAGAGAAATGTCTACCCACGACTCTTGTTAACTCTGAATCAGGTTAATGTGTCTGAGTGGGGAGAAATGTCTACCCACGACTGTTGTTAACTCTGAATCAGGTTAATGTGTCTGTGTGGAGAGAAATGTCTACCCACGACTCTTGTTAACTCTGAATCAGGTAAATGTGTCTGAGTGGAGAGAAATGTCTACCCACGACTCTTGTAAACTCTGAATCAGGTTAATGTGTCTGAGTGGAGAGAAATGTCTACCCACGACTCTTGTTAACTCTGAATCAGGTTAATGTGTCTGAGTGGAGAGAAATGTCTACCCACGACTGTTGTTAACTCTGAATCAGGTTAATGTGTCTGAGTGGAGAGAAATGTCTACCCACGACTCTTGTTAACTCTGAATCAGGTAAATGTGTCTGTGTGGAGAGAAATGTCTACCCACGACTGTTGTTAACTCTGAATCAGGTAAATGAGTGGAGAGAAATGTCTACCCACGACTGTTGTTAACTCTGAATCAGGTAAATGAGTGGAGAGAAATGTCTACCCGCGACTCTTGTTAACTCTGAATCAGGTAAATGTGTCTAGTGGAGAGAAATGTCTACCCACCATTCTTGTTAACTCTGAATATGGTAAATGTGTCTTGAGTGGAGAGAAATGTCTACCCACGACTGTTGTTAACTCTGAATCAGGTAAATGTGTCTCAGTGGAGAGAAATGTCTACCCACGACTCTTGTTAACTCTGAATCAGGTTAATGTGCCTGTGTGGAGAGAAATGTCTACCCACGACTGTTGTTAACTCTGAATCAGGTTAATGTGTCTGAGTGGAGAGAAATGTCTACCCACGACTCTTGTTTACTCTGAATCAGGTAAATGTGTGGAGAGAAATGTCTACCCACGACTGTTGTTAACTCTGAATCAGGTAAATGAGTGGAGAGAAATGTCTACCCACGACTCTTGTTAACTCTGAATAGGTTAATGTGTCTGAGTGGAGAGAAATGTCTACCCACGACTCTTGTTAACTCTGAATCAGGTTAATGTGTCTGAGTGGAGAGAAATGTCTACCCACGACTGTTGTTAACTCTGAATCAGGTTAATGTGTCTGTGTGGAGAGAAATGTCTACCTACGACTGTTGTTAACTCTGAATCAGGTTAATGTGTCTGAGTGGAGAGAAATGTCTACCCACGACTCTTGTTTACTCTGAATCAGGTAAATGTGTGGAGAGAAATGTCTACCCACGACTGTTGTTAACTCTGAATCAGGTAAATGAGTGGAGAGAAATGTCTACCCACGACTCTTGTTAACTCTGAATAGGTTAATGTGTCTGAGTGGAGAGATATGTCTACCCACGACTCTTGTTAACTCTGAATCAGGTTAATGTGTCTGAGTGGAGAGAAATGTCTACCCACGACTCTTGTTAACTCTGAATCAGGTTAATGTGTCTGTGTGGAGAGAAATGTCTACCCACGACTCTTGTTAACTCTGAATCAGGTAAATGTGTCTGAGTGGAGAGAAATGTCTACCCACGACTCTTGTAAACTCTGAATCAGGTTAATGTGTCTGAGTGGAGAGAAATGTCTACCCACGACTCTTGTTAACTCTGAATCAGGTTAATGTGTCTGAGTGGAGAGAAATGTCTACCCACGACTGTTGTTAACTCTGAATCAGGTTAATGTGTCTGAGTGGAGAGAAATGTCTACCCACGACTCTTGTTAACTCTGAATCAGGTAAATGTGTCTGTGTGGAGAGAAATGTCTACCCACGACTCTTGTTAACTCTGAATCAGGTTAATGTGTCTGAGTAGAGAGAAATGTCTACCCACGACTGTTGTTAACTCTGAATCAGGTAAATGAGTGGAGAGAAATGTCTACCCACGACTGTTGTTAACTCTGAATCAGGTAAATGAGTGGAGAGAAATGTCTACCCACGACTCTTGTTAACTCTGAATCAGGTAAATGTGTCTAGTGGAGAGAAATGTCTACCCACCATTCTTGTTAACTCTGAATATGGTAAATGTGTCTTGAGTGGAGAGAAATGTCTACCCACGACTGTTGTTAACTCTGAATCAGGTAAATGTGTCTCAGTGGAGAGAAATGTCTACCCACGACTCTTGTTAACTCTGAATCAGGTTATTGTGCCTGTGTGGAGAGAAATGTCTACCCACGACTGTTGTTAATTCTGAATCAGGTAAATGAGTGGAGAGAAATGTGTACCCACGACTGTTGTTAACTCTGAATCAGGTTAATGTGTCTGAGTGGAGAGAAATGTCTACCCACGACTGTTGTTAATTCTGAATCAGGTAAATGTCTCTAGTGGAGAGAAATGTCTACCCACGATTCTTGTTAACTCTGAATATGGTAAATGTGTCTTGAGTGGAGAGAAATGTCTACCCACGACTGTTGTTAGCTCTGAATCAGGTAAATGTGTCTCAGTGGAGAGAAATGTCTACCCACGACTGTTGTTAACTCTGAATCAGGTTAATGTGCCTGTGTGGAGAGAAATGTCTACCCACGATTGTTGTTAACTCTGAATCAGGTTAATGTGTCTGAGTGGAGAGAAATGTCTACCCACGACTCTTGTTTACTCTGAATCAGGTAAATGTGTGGAGAGAAATGTCTACCCACGACTGTTGTTAACTCTGAATCAGGTAAATGAGTGGAGAGAAATGTCTACCCACGACTCTTGTTAACTCTGAATAGGTTAATGTGTCTGAGTGGAGAGACATGTCTACCCACGACTGTTGTTAATTCTGAATCAGATAAATGTGTCTGAGTGGAAAGAAATGTCTACCCACGACTGTTGTTAACTCTGAATCATGTTAATGTGTCTGAGTGGAGAGAAATGTCTACCCACGACTGTTGTTAATTCTGAATCAGGTAAATGAGTGGAGAGAAATGTCTACCCACGACTGTTGTTAACTCTTAATCAGGTTAATGTGTCTGAGTGGAGAGAAATGTATACCCACGACTGTTGTTAATTCTGAATCAGGTAAATGTGTCTAGTGGAGAGAAATGTCTACCCACCATTCTTGTTAACTCTGAATATGGTAAATGTGTCTTGAGTGGAGAGAAATGTCTACCCACGACTGTTGTTAGCTCTGAATCAGGTAAATGTGTCTGAGTGGAGAGAAATGACTACCCACGACTGTTGTTAACTCTGAATCAGGTTAATGTGTCTGTGTGGAGAGAAATGTCTACCTACGACTGTTGTTAACTCTGAATCAGGTTAATGTGTCTGAGTGCAGAGAAATGTCTACCCACGACTCTTGTTTACTCTGAATCAGGTAAATGTGTGGAGAGAAATGTCTACCCACGACTGTTGTTAACTCTGAATCAGGTAAATGAGTGGAGAGAAATGTCTACCCACGACTCTTGTTAACTCTGAATAGGTTAATGTGTCTGAGTGGAGAGAAATGTCTACCCACGACTCTTGTTAACTCTGAATCAGGTTAATGTGTCTGAGTGGGGAGAAATGTCTACCCACGACTGTTGTTAACTCTGAATCAGGTTAATGTGTCTGTGTGGAGAGAAATGTCTACCCACGACTCTTGTTAACTCTGAATCAGGTAAATGTGTCTGAGTGGAGAGAAATGTCTACCCACGACTCTTGTAAACTCTGAATCAGGTTAATGTGTCTGAGTGGAGAGAAATGTCTACCCACGACTCTTGTTAACTCTGAATCAGGTTAATGTGTCTGAGTGGAGAGAAATGTCTACCCACGACTGTTGTTAACTCTGAATCAGGTTAATGTGTCTGAGTGGAGAGAAATGTCTACCCACGACTCTTGTTAACTCTGAATCAGGTAAATGTGTCTGTGTGGAGAGAAATGTCTACCCACGACTGTTGTTAACTCTGAATCAGGTAAATGAGTGGAGAGAAATGTCTACCCACGACTGTTGTTAACTCTGAATCAGGTAAATGAGTGGAGAGAAATGTCTACCCGCGACTCTTGTTAACTCTGAATCAGGTAAATGTGTCTAGTGGAGAGAAATGTCTACCCACCATTCTTGTTAACTCTGAATATGGTAAATGTGTCTTGAGTGGAGAGAAATGTCTACCCACGACTGTTGTTAACTCTGAATCAGGTAAATGTGTCTCAGTGGAGAGAAATGTCTACCCACGACTCTTGTTAACTCTGAATCAGGTTAATGTGCCTGTGTGGAGAGAAATGTCTACCCACGACTGTTGTTAACTCTGAATCAGGTTAATGTGTCTGAGTGGAGAGAAATGTCTACCCACGACTCTTGTTTACTCTGAATCAGGTAAATGTGTGGAGAGAAATGTCTACCCACGACTGTTGTTAACTCTGAATCAGGTAAATGAGTGGAGAGAAATGTCTACCCACGACTCTTGTTAACTCTGAATAGGTTAATGTGTCTGAGTGGAGAGAAATGTCTACCCACGACTCTTGTTAACTCTGAATCAGGTTAATGTGTCTGAGTGGAGAGAAATGTCTACCCACGACTGTTGTTAACTCTGAATCAGGTTAATGTGTCTGTGTGGAGAGAAATGTCTACCCACGACTCTTGTTAACTCTGAATCAGGTAAATGTGTCTGAGTGGAGAGAAATGTCTACCCACGACTCTTGTAAACTCTGAATCAGGTTAATGTGTCTGAGTGGAGAGAAATGTCTACCCACGACTCTTGTTAACTCTGAATCAGGTAAATGTGTCTGTGTGGAGAGAAATGTCTACCCACGACTCTTGTTAACTCTGAATCAGGTTAATGTGTCTGAGTAGAGAGAAATGTCTACCCACGACTGTTGTTAACTCTGAATCAGGTTAATGTGTCTGTGTGGAGAGAAATGTCTACCCACGACTGTTGTTAACTCTGAATCAGGTAAATGAGTGGAGAGAAATGTCTATCCACGACTGTTGTTAACTCTGAATCAGGTAAATGTGTCTGAGTGGAGAGAAATGTCTACCCACGACTGTTGTTAACTCTGAATCAGGTAAATGTGTCAGATTGGAGAGAAATGTCTACCCACGACTGTTGTTAACTCTGAATCAGGTTAATGTGTCTGTGTGGAGAGAAATGTCTACCCACGACTCTTGTTAACTCTGAATCAGGTAAATGTGTCTGTGTGGAGAGAAATGTCTACCCACGACTCTTGTTAACTCTGAATCAGGTTAATGTGTCTGAGTAGAGAGAAATGTCTACCCACGACTGTTTTTAACTCTGAATCAGGTAAATGAGTGGAGAGAAATGTCTACCCACGACTGTTGTTAACTCTGAATCAGGTAAATGTGTGGAGAGAAATGTCTACCCACGACTCTTGTTAACTCTGAATCAGGTTAATGTGTCTGAGTGGAGAGAAATGTCTACCCACGACTCTGGTTAACTCTGAATCAGGTAAATGTGTCTGAGTGGAGAGAAATGTCTACCCACGACTGTTGTTAACTCTGAATCAGGTTAATGTGTCTGAGTGGAGAGAAATGTCTACCCACAACTCTGGTTAACTCTGAATCAGGTAAATGTGTCTGGGTGGAGAGAAATGTCTACCCACGACTGTTGTTAACTCTGAATCAGGTTAATGTGTCTGAGTGGAGAGAAATGTCTACCCACGACTCTTGTTAACTCTGAATCAGGTTAATGTGTCTGAGTGGAGAGAAATGTCTACCCACGACTGTTGTTAACTCTGAATCAGGTTAATGTGTCTTGCGTGGAGAGAAATGTCTACCCACGACTGTTGTTAACTCTGAATCAGGTAAATGTGTCTGAGTGGAGAGAAATGTCTACCCACGATTCTTGTTAACTCTGAATATGGTAAATGTGTCTTGAGTAGAGAGAAATGTCTACCCACGACTGTTGTTAGCTCTGAATCAGGTAAATGTGTCTCAGTGGAGAGAAATGTCTACCCACGACTCTTGTTAACTCTGAATCAGGTTAATGTGCCTGTGTGGAGAGAAATGTCTACCCACGACTGTTGTTAACTCTGAATCAGGTTAATGTGTCAAAGTGGAGAGAAATGTCTACCCACGACTCTTGTTTACTCTGAATCAGGTAAATGTGTGGAGAGAAATGTCTACCCACGACTGTTGTTAACTCTGAATCAGGTAAATGAGTGGAGAGAAATGTCTACCCACGACTCTTGTTAACTCTGAATAGGTTAATGTGTCTGAGTGGAGAGACATGTCTACCCACGACTGTTGTTAATCCTGAATCAGATAAATGTGTCTGAGTGGAAAGAAATGTCTACCCACGACTGTTGTTAACTCTGAATCATGTTAATGTGTCTGAGTGGAGAGAAATGTCTACCCACGACTGTTGTTAATTCTGAATCAGGTAAATGAGTGGAGAGAAATGTCTACCCACGACTCTTGTTAACTCTGAATAGGTTAATGTGTCTGAGTGGAGAGAAATGTCTACCCACGACTCTTGTTAACTCTGAATCAGGTTAATGTGTCTGAGTGGAGAGAAATGTCTACCCACGACTGTTGTTAACTCTGAATCAGGTTAATGTGTCTGTGTGGAGAGAAATGTCTACCCACGACTCTTGTTAACTCTGAATCAGGTAAATGTGTCTGAGTGGAGAGAAATGTCTACCCACGACTCTTGTAAACTCTGAATCAGGTTAATGTGTCTGAGTGGAGAGAAATGTCTACCCACGACTCTTGTTAACTCTGAATCAGGTAAATGTGTCTGTGTGGAGAGAAATGTCTACCCACGACTCTTGTTAACTCTGAATCAGGTTAATGTGTCTGAGTAGAGAGAAATGTCTACCCACGACTGTTGTTAACTCTGAATCAGTTTAATGTGTCTGTGTGGAGAGAAATGTCTACCCACGACTGTTGTTAACTCTGAATCAGGTAAATGAGTGGAGAGAAATGTCTATCCACGACTGTTGTTAACTCTGAATCAGGTAAATGTGTCTGAGTGGAGAGAAATGTCTACCCACGACTGTTGTTAACTCTGAATCAGGTAAATGTGTCTGAGTGGAGATAAATGTCTACCCACGACTCTTGTTAACTCTGAATAGGTTAATGTGTCTGAGTGGAGAGACATGTCTACCCACGACTGTTGTTAATTCTGAATCAGATAAATGTGTCTAGTGGAGAGAAATGTCTACCCACCATTCTTGTTAACTCTGAATATGGTAAATGTGTCTTGAGTGGAGAGAAATGTCTACCCACGACTGTTGTTAGCTCTGAATCAGGTAAATGTGTCTGAGTGGAGAGAAATGACTACCCACGACTGTTGTTAACTCTGAATCAGGTTAATGTGTCTGTGTGGAGAGAAATGTCTACCTACGACTGTTGTTAACTCTGAATCAGGTTAATGTGTCTGAGTGCAGAGAAATGTCTACCCACGACTCTTGTTTACTCTGAATCAGGTAAATGTGTGGAGAGAAATGTCTACCCACGACTGTTGTTAACTCTGAATCAGGTAAATGAGTGGAGAGAAATGTCTACCCACGACTCTTGTTAACTCTGAATAGGTTAATGTGTCTGAGTGGAGAGAAATGTCTACCCACGACTCTTGTTAACTCTGAATCAGGTTAATGTGTCTGAGTGGAGAGAAATGTCTACCCACGACTGTTGTTAACTCTGAATCAGGTTAATGTGTCTGTGTGGAGAGAAATGTCTACCCACGACTCTTGTTAACTCTGAATCAGGTAAATGTGTCTGAGTGGAGAGAAATGTCTACCCACGACTCTTGTAAACTCTGAATCAGGTTAATGTGTCTGAGTGGAGAGAAATGTCTACCCACGACTCTTGTTAACTCTGAATCAGGTTAATGTGTCTGAGTGGAGAGAAATGTCTACCCACGACTGTTGTTAACTCTGAATCAGGTTAATGTGTCTGAGTGGAGAGAAATGTCTACCCACGACTCTTGTTAACTCTGAATCAGGTAAATGTGTCTGTGTGGAGAGAAATGTCTACCCACGACTGTTGTTAACTCTGAATCAGGTAAATGAGTGGAGAGAAATGTCTACCCACGACTGTTGTTAACTCTGAATCAGGTAAATGAGTGGAGAGAAATGTCTACCCGCGACTCTTGTTAACTCTGAATCAGGTAAATGTGTCTAGTGGAGAGAAATGTCTACCCACCATTCTTGTTAACTCTGAATATGGTAAATGTGTCTTGAGTGGAGAGAAATGTCTACCCACGACTGTTGTTAACTCTGAATCAGGTTAATGTGTCTTGCGTGGAGAGAAATGTCTACCCACGACTCTTGTTAACTCTGAATCAGGTAAATGTGTCTGAGTGGAGAGAAATGTCTACCCACGATTCTTGTTAACTCTGAATATGGTAAATGTGTCTTGAGTGGAGAGAAATGTCTACCCACGACTGTTGTTAGCTCTGAATCAGGTAAATGTGTCTCAGTGGAGAGAAATGTCTACCCACGACTCTTGTTAACTCTGAATCAGGTTAATGTGCCTGTGTGGAGAGAAATGTCTACCCACGACTGTTGTTAACTCTGAATCAGGTTAATGTGTCTGAGTGGAGAGAAATGTCTACCCACGACTCTTGTTTACTCTGAATCAGGTAAATGTGTGGAGAGAAATGTCTACCCACGACTGTTGTTAACTCTGAATCAGGTAAATGAGTGGAGATAAATGTCTACCCACGACTCTTGTTAACTCTGAATAGGTTAATGTGTCTGAGTGGAGAGACATGTCTACCCACGACTGTTGTTAATTCTGAATCAGGTAAATGTGTCTAGTGGAGAGAAATGTCTACCCACCATTCTTGTTAACTCTGAATATGGTAAATGTGTCTTGAGTGGAGAGAAATGTCTACCCACGACTGTTGTTAACTCTGAATCAGGTTAATGTGTCTGTGTGGAGAGAAATGTCTACCTACGACTGTTGTTAACTCTGAATCAGGTTGATGTGTCTGAGTGCAGAGAAATGTCTACCCACGACTCTTGTTTACTCTGAATCAGGTAAATGTGTGGAGAGAAATGTCTACCCACGACTGTTGTTAACTCTGAATCAGGTAAATCAGTGGAGAGAAATGTCTACCCACGACTGTTGTTAACTCTGAATCAGGTAAATGAGTGGAGAGAAATGTCTACCCGCGACTCTTGTTAACTCTGAATCAGGTAAATGTGTCTAGTGGAGAGAAATGTCTACCCACCATTCTTGTTAACTCTGAATATGGTAAATGTGTCTTGAGTGGAGAGAAATGTCTACCCACGACTGTTGTTAACTCTGAATCAGGTTAATGTGTCTTGCGTGGAGAGAAATGTCTACCCACGACTCTTGTTAACTCTGAATCAGGTAAATGTGTCTGAGTGGAGAGAAATGTCTACCCACGATTCTTGTTAACTCTGAATATGGTAAATGTGTCTTGAGTGGAGAGAAATGTCTACCCACGACTGTTGTTAGCTCTGAATCAGGTAAATGTGTCTCAGTGGAGAGAAATGTCTACCCACGACTCTTGTTAACTCTGAATCAGGTTAATGTGCCTGTGTGGAGAGAAATGTCTACCCACGACTGTTGTTAACTCTGAATCAGGTTAATGTGTCTGAGTGGAGAGAAATGTCTACCCACGACTCTTGTTTACTCTGAATCAGGTAAATGTGTGGAGAGAAATGTCTACCCACGACTGTTGTTAACTCTGAATCAGGTAAATGAGTGGAGATAAATGTCTACCCACGACTCTTGTTAACTCTGAATAGGTTAATGTGTCTGAGTGGAGAGACATGTCTACCCACGACTGTTGTTAATTCTGAATCAGGTAAATGTGTCTAGTGGAGAGAAATGTCTACCCACCATTCTTGTTAACTCTGAATATGGTAAATGTGTCTTGAGTGGAGAGAAATGTCTACCCACGACTGTTGTTAGCTCTGAATCAGGTAAATGTGTCTGAGTGGAGAGAAATGACTACCCACGACTGTTGTTAACTCTGAATCAGGTTAATGTGTCTGTGTGGAGAGAAATGTCTACCTACGACTGTTGTTAACTCTGAATCAGGTTAATGTGTCTGAGTGCAGAGAAATGTCTACCCACGACTCTTGTTTACTCTGAATCAGGTAAATGTGTGGAGAGAAATGTCTACCCACGACTGTTGTTAACTCTGAATCAGGTAAATGAGTGGAGAGAAATGTCTACCCACGACTCTTGTTAACTCTGAATAGGTTAATGTGTCTGAGTGGAGAGAAATGTCTACCCACGACTCTTGTTAACTCTGAATCAGGTTAATGTGTCTGAGTGGAGAGAAATGTCTACCCACGACTGTTGTTAACTCTGAATCAGGTTAATGTGTCTGTGTGGAGAGAAATGTCTACCCACGACTCTTGTTAACTCTGAATCAGGTAAATGTGTCTGAGTGGAGAGAAATGTCTACCCACGACTCTTGTAAACTCTGAATCAGGTTAATGTGTCTGAGTGGAGAGAAATGTCTACCCACGACTCTTGTTAACTCTGAATCAGGTTAATGTGTCTGAGTGGAGAGAAATGTCTACCCACGACTGTTGTTAACTCTGAATCAGGTTAATGTGTCTGAGTGGAGAGAAATGTCTACCCACGACTCTTGTTAACTCTGAATCAGGTAAATGTGTCTAGTGGAGAGAAATGTCTACCCACCATTCTTGTTAACTCTGAATATGGTAAATGTGTCTTGAGTGGAGAGAAATGTCTACCCACGACTGTTGTTAACTCTGAATCAGGTTAATGTGTCTTGCGTGGAGAGAAATGTCTACCCACGACTCTTGTTAACTCTGAATCAGGTAAATGTGTCTGAGTGGAGAGAAATGTCTACCCACGATTCTTGTTAACTCTGAATATGGTAAATGTGTCTTGAGTGGAGAGAAATGTCTACCCACGACTGTTGTTAGCTCTGAATCAGGTAAATGTGTCTCAGTGGAGAGAAATGTCTACCCACGACTCTTGTTAACTCTGAATCAGGTTAATGTGCCTGTGTGGAGAGAAATGTCTACCCACGACTGTTGTTAACTCTGAATCAGGTTAATGTGTCTGAGTGGAGAGAAATGTCTACCCACGACTCTTGTTTACTCTGAATCAGGTAAATGTGTGGAGAGAAATGTCTACCCACGACTGTTGTTAACTCTGAATCAGGTAAATGAGTGGAGATAAATGTCTACCCACGACTCTTGTTAACTCTGAATAGGTTAATGTGTCTGAGTGGAGAGACATGTCTACCCACGACTGTTGTTAATTCTGAATCAGGTAAATGTGTCTAGTGGAGAGAAATGTCTACCCACCATTCTTGTTAACTCTGAATATGGTAAATGTGTCTTGAGTGGAGAGAAATGACTACCCACGACTGTTGTTAACTCTGAATCAGGTTAATGTGTCTGTGTGGAGAGAAATGTCTACCTACGACTGTTGTTAACTCTGAATCAGGTTAATGTGTCTGAGTGCAGAGAAATGTCTACCCACGACTCTTGTTTACTCTGAATCAGGTAAATGTGTGGAGAGAAATGTCTACCCACGACTGTTGTTAACTCTGAATCAGGTAAATGAGTGGAGAGAAATGTCTACCCACGACTCTTGTTAACTCTGAATAGGTTAATGTGTCTGAGTGGAGAGAAATGTCTACCCACGACTCTTGTTAACTCTGAATCAGGTTAATGTGTCTGAGTGGAGAGAAATGTCTACCCACGACTGTTGTTAACTCTGAATCAGGTTAATGTGTCTGTGTGGAGAGAAATGTCTACCCACGACTCTTGTTAACTCTGAATCAGGTAAATGTGTCTGAGTGGAGAGAAATGTCTACCCACGACTCTTGTAAACTCTGAATCAGGTTAATGTGTCTGAGTGGAGAGAAATGTCTACCCACGACTCTTGTTAACTCTGAATCAGGTTAATGTGTCTGAGTGGAGAGAAATGTCTACCCACGACTGTTGTTAACTCTGAATCAGGTTAATGTGTCTGAGTGGAGAGAAATGTCTACCCACGACTCTTGTTAACTCTGAATCAGGTAAATGTGTCTGTGTGGAGAGAAATGTCTACCCACGACTGTTGTTAACTCTGAATCAGGTAAATGAGTGGAGAGAAATGTCTACTCACGACTGTTGTTAACTCTGAATCAGGTAAATGAGTGGAGAGAAATGTCTACCCGCGACTCTTGTTAACTCTGAATCAGGTAAATGTGTCTAGTGGAGAGAAATGTCTACCCACGATTCTTGTTAACTCTGAATATGGTAAATGTGTCTTGAGTGGAGAGAAATGTCTACCCACGACTGTTGTTAGCTCTGAATCAGGTAAATGTGTCTCAGTGGAGAGAAATGTCTACCCACGACTCTTGTTAACTCTGAATCAGGTTAATGTGCCTGTGTGGAGAGAAATGTCTACCCACGACTGTTGTTAACTCTGAATCAGGTTAATGTGTCTGAGTGGAGAGAAATGTCTACCCACGACTCTTGTTTACTCTGAATCAGGTAAATGTGTGGAGAGAAATGTCTACCCACGACTGTTGTTAACTCTGAATCAGGTAAATGAGTGGAGATAAATGTCTACCCACGACTCTTGTTAACTCTGAATAGGTTAATGTGTCTGAGTGGAGAGACATGTCTACCCACGACTGTTGTTAATTCTGAATCAGGTAAATGTGTCTAGTGGAGAGAAATGTCTACCCACCATTCTTGTTAACTCTGAATATGGTAAATGTGTCTTGAGTGGAGAGAAATGTCTACCCACGACTGTTGTTAGCTCTGAATCAGGTAAATGTGTCTGAGTGGAGAGAAATGACTACCCACGACTGTTGTTAACTCTGAATCAGGTTAATGTGTCTGTGTGGAGAGAAATGTCTACCTACGACTGTTGTTAACTCTGAATCAGGTTAATGTGTCTGAGTGGAGAGAAATGTCTACCCACGACTCTTGTTTACTCTGAATCAGGTAAATGTGTGGAGAGAAATGTCTACCCACGACTGTTGTTAACTCTGAATCAGGTAAATGAGTGGAGAGAAATGTCTACCCACGACTCTTGTTAACTCTGAATAGGTTAATGTGTCTGAGTGGAGAGAAATGTCTACCCACGACTCTTGTTAACTCTGAATCAGGTTAATGTGTCTGAGTGGAGAGAAATGTCTACCCACGACTGTTGTTAACTCTGAATCAGGTTAATGTGTCTGTGTGGAGAGAAATGTCTACCCACGACTCTTGTTAACTCTGAATCAGGTAAATGTGTCTGAGTGGAGAGAAATGTCTACCCACGACTCTTGTAAACTCTGAATCAGGTTAATGTGTCTGAGTGGAGAGAAATGTCTACCCACGACTCTTGTTAACTCTGAATCAGGTTAATGTGTCTGAGTGGAGAGAAATGTCTACCCACGACTGTTGTTAACTCTGAATCAGGTTAATGTGTCTAGTGGAGAGAAATGTCTACCCACGACTCTTGTTAACTCTGAATCAGGTAAATGTGTCTGTGTGGAGAGAAATGTCTACCCACGACTGTTGTTAACTCTGAATCAGGTAAATGAGTGGAGAGAAATGTCTACCCACGACTGTTGTTAACTCTGAATCAGGTAAATGAGTGGAGAGAAATGTCTACCCGCGACTCTTGTTAACTCTGAATCAGGTAAATGTGTCTAGTGGAGAGAAATGTCTACCCACCATTCTTGTTAACTCTGAATATGGTAAATGTGTCTTGAGTGGAGAGAAATGTCTACCCACGACTGTTGTTAACTCTGAATCAGGTAAATGTGTCTCAGTGGAGAGAAATGTCTACCCACGACTCTTGTTAACTCTGAATCAGGTTAATGTGCCTGTGTGGAGAGAAATGTCTACCCACGACTGTTGTTAACTCTGAATCAGGTTAATGTGTCTGAGTGGAGAGAAATGTCTACCCACGACTCTTGTTTACTCTGAATCAGGTAAATGTGTGGAGAGAAATGTCTACCCACGACTGTTGTTAACTCTGAATCAGGTAAATGAGTGGAGAGAAATGTCTACCCACGACTCTTGTTAACTCTGAATAGGTTAATGTGTCTGAGTGGAGAGAAATGTCTACCCACGACTCTTGTTAACTCTGAATCAGGTTAATGTGTCTGAGTGGAGAGAAATGTCTACCCACGACTCTTGTTTACTCTGAATCAGGTAAATGTGTGGAGAGAAATGTCTACCCACGACTGTTGTTAACTCTGAATCAGGTAAATGAGTGGAGATAAATGTCTACCCACGACTCTTGTTAACTCTGAATAGGTTAATGTGTCTGAGTGGAGAGACATGTCTACCCACGACTGTTGTTAATTCTGAATCAGGTAAATGTGTCTAGTGGAGAGAAATGTCTACCCACCATTCTTGTTAACTCTGAATATGGTAAATGTGTCTTGAGTGGAGAGAAATGTCTACCCACGACTGTTGTTAGCTCTGAATCAGGTAAATGTGTCTGAGTGGAGAGAAATGACTACCCACGACTGTTGTTAACTCTGAATCAGGTTAATGTGTCTGTGTGGAGAGAAATGTCTACCTACGACTGTTGTTAACTCTGAATCAGGTTAATGTGTCTGAGTGCAGAGAAATGTCTACCCACGACTCTTGTTTACTCTGAATCAGGTAAATGTGTGGAGAGAAATGTCTACCCACGACTGTTGTTAACTCTGAATCAGGTAAATGAGTGGAGAGAAATGTCTACCCACGACTCTTGTTAACTCTGAATAGGTTAATGTGTCTGAGTGGAGAGAAATGTCTACCCACGACTCTTCTTAACTCTGAATCAGGTTAATGTGTCTGAGTGGAGAGAAATGTCTACCCACGACTGTTGTTAACTCTGAATCAGGTTAATGTGTCTGTGTGGAGAGAAATGTCTACCCACGACTCTTGTTAACTCTGAATCAGGTAAATGTGTCTGAGTGGAGAGAAATGTCTACCCACGACTCTTGTAAACTCTGAATCAGGTTAATGTGTCTGAGTGGAGAGAAATGTCTACCCACGACTCTTGTTAACTCTGAATCAGGTTAATGTGTCTGAGTGGAGAGAAATGTCTACCCACGACTGTTGTTAACTCTGAATCAGGTTAATGTGTCTGAGTGGAGAGAAATGTCTACCCACGACTCTTGTTAACTCTGAATCAGGTAAATGTGTCTGTGTGGAGAGAAATGTCTACCCACGACTCTTGTTAACTCTGAATCAGGTAAATGAGTGGAGAGAAATGTCTACTCACGACTGTTGTTAACTCTGAATCAGGTAAATGAGTGGAGAGAAATGTCTACCCGCGACTCTTGTTAACTCTGAATCAGGTAAATGTGTCTAGTGGAGAGAAATGTCTACCCACGATTCTTGTTAACTCTGAATATGGTAAATGTGTCTTGAGTGGAGAGAAATGTCTACCCACGACTGTTGTTAGCTCTGAATCAGGTAAATGTGTCTCAGTGGAGAGAAATGTCTACCCACGACTCTTGTTAACTCTGAATCAGGTTAATGTGCCTGTGTGGAGAGAAATGTCTACCCACGACTGTTGTTAACTCTGAATCAGGTTAATGTGTCTGAGTGGAGAGAAATGTCTACCCACGACTCTTGTTTACTCTGAATCAGGTAAATGTGTGGAGAGAAATGTCTACCCACGACTGTTGTTAACTCTGAATCAGGTAAATGAGTGGAGATAAATGTCTACCCACGACTCTTGTTAACTCTGAATAGGTTAATGTGTCTGAGTGGAGAGACATGTCTACCCACGACTGTTGTTAATTCTGAATCAGGTAAATGTGTCTAGTGGAGAGAAATGTCTACCCACCATTCTTGTTAACTCTGAATATGGTAAATGTGTCTTGAGTGGAGAGAAATGTCTACCCACGACTGTTGTTAGCTCTGAATCAGGTAAATGTGTCTGAGTGGAGAGAAATGACTACCCACGACTGTTGTTAACTCTGAATCAGGTTAATGTGTCTGTGTGGAGAGAAATGTCTACCTACGACTGTTGTTAACTCTGAATCAGGTTAATGTGTCTGAGTGGAGAGAAATGTCTACCCACGACTCTTGTTTACTCTGAATCAGGTAAATGTGTGGAGAGAAATGTCTACCCACGACTGTTGTTAACTCTGAATCAGGTAAATGAGTGGAGAGAAATGTCTACCCACGACTCTTGTTAACTCTGAATAGGTTAATGTGTCTGAGTGGAGAGAAATGTCTACCCACGACTCTTGTTAACTCTGAATCAGGTTAATGTGTCTGAGTGGAGAGAAATGTCTACCCACGACTGTTGTTAACTCTGAATCAGGTTAATGTGTCTGTGTGGAGAGAAATGTCTACCCACGACTCTTGTTAACTCTGAATCAGGTAAATGTGTCTGAGTGGAGAGAAATGTCTACCCACGACTCTTGTAAACTCTGAATCAGGTTAATGTGTCTGAGTGGAGAGAAATGTCTACCCACGACTCTTGTTAACTCTGAATCAGGTTAATGTGTCTGAGTGGAGAGAAATGTCTACCCACGACTGTTGTTAACTCTGAATCAGGTTAATGTGTCTAGTGGAGAGAAATGTCTACCCACGACTCTTGTTAACTCTGAATCAGGTAAATGTGTCTGTGTGGAGAGAAATGTCTACCCACGACTGTTGTTAACTCTGAATCAGGTAAATGAGTGGAGAGAAATGTCTACCCACGACTGTTGTTAACTCTGAATCAGGTAAATGAGTGGAGAGAAATGTCTACCCGCGACTCTTGTTAACTCTGAATCAGGTAAATGTGTCTAGTGGAGAGAAATGTCTACCCACCATTCTTGTTAACTCTGAATATGGTAAATGTGTCTTGAGTGGAGAGAAATGTCTACCCACGACTGTTGTTAACTCTGAATCAGGTAAATGTGTCTCAGTGGAGAGAAATGTCTACCCACGACTCTTGTTAACTCTGAATCAGGTTAATGTGCCTGTGTGGAGAGAAATGTCTACCCACGACTGTTGTTAACTCTGAATCAGGTTAATGTGTCTGAGTGGAGAGAAATGTCTACCCACGACTCTTGTTTACTCTGAATCAGGTAAATGTGTGGAGAGAAATGTCTACCCACGACTGTTGTTAACTCTGAATCAGGTAAATGAGTGGAGAGAAATGTCTACCCACGACTCTTGTTAACTCTGAATAGGTTAATGTGTCTGAGTGGAGAGAAATGTCTACCCACGACTCTTGTTAACTCTGAATCAGGTTAATGTGTCTGAGTGGAGAGAAATGTCTACCCACGACTGTTGTTAACTCTGAATCAGGTTAATGTGTCTGTGTGGAGAGAAATGTCTACCCACGACTCTTGTTAACTCTGAATCAGGTAAATGTGTCTGAGTGGAGAGAAATGTCTACCCACGACTCTTGTTAACTCTGAATCAGGTTAATGTGTCTGAGTAGAGAGAAATGTCTACCCACGACTGTTTTTAACTCTGAATCAGGTAAATGAGTGGAGAGAAATGTCTACCCACGACTGTTGTTAACTCTGAATCAGGTAAATGTGTGGAGAGAAATGTCTACCCACGACTCTTGTTAACTCTGAATCAGGTTAATGTGTCTGAGTGGAGAGAAATGTCTACCCACGACTCTGGTTAACTCTGAATCAGGTAAATGTGTCTGAGTGGAGAGAAATGTCTACCCACGACTGTTGTTAACTCTGAATCAGGTTAATGTGTCTGAGTGGAGAGAAATGTCTACCCACAACTCTGGTTAACTCTGAATCAGGTAAATGTGTCTGGGTGGAGAGAAATGTCTACCCACGACTGTTGTTAACTCTGAATCAGGTTAATGTGTCTGAGTGGAGAGAAATGTCTACCCACGACTCTTGTTAACTCTGAATCAGGTTAATGTGTCTGAGTGGAGAGAAATGTCTACCCACGACTGTTGTTAACTCTGAATCAGGTTAATGTGTCTTGCGTGGAGAGAAATGTCTACCCACGACTCTTGTTAACTCTGAATCAGGTAAATGTGTCTGAGTGGAGAGAAATGTCTACCCACGATTCTTGTTAACTCTGAATATGGTAAATGTTTCTTGAGTGGAGAGAAATGTCTACCCACGACTGTTGTTAGCTCTGAATCAGGTAAATGTGTCTCAGTGGAGAGAAATGTCTACCCACGACTCTTGTTAACTCTGAATCAGGTTAATGTGCCTGTGTGGAGAGAAATGTCTACCCACGACTGTTGTTAACTCTGAATCAGGTTAATGTGTCTGAGTGGAGAGAAATGTCTACCCACGACTCTTGTTTACTCTGAATCAGGTAAATGTGTGGAGAGAAATGTCTACCCACGACTGTTGTTAACTCTGAATCAGGTAAATGAGTGGAGATAAATGTCTACCCACGACTCTTGTTAACTCTGAATAGGTTAATGTGTCTGAGTGGAGAGACATGTCTACCCACGACTGTTGTTAATTCTGAATCAGATAAATGTGTCTGAGTGGAAAGAAATGTCTACCCACGACTGTTGTTAACTCTGAATCATGTTAATGTGTCTGAGTGGAGAGAAATGTCTACCCACGACTGTTGTTAATTCTGAATCAGGTAAATGAGTGGAGAGAAATGTCTACCCACGACTGATGTTAACTCTGAATCAGGTTAATGTGTCTGAGTGGAGAGAAATGTCTACCCACGACTGTTGTTAATTCTGAATCAGGTAAATGTGTCTAGTGGAGAGAAATGTCTACCCACCATTCTTGTTAACTCTGAATATGGTAAATGTGTCTTGAGTGGAGAGAAATGTCTACCCACGACTGTTGTTAGCTCTGAATCAGGTAAATGTGTCTGAGTGGAGAGAAATGTCTACCCACGACTGTTGTTAACTCTGAATCAGGTTAATGTGTCTGTGTGGAGAGAAATGTCTACCTACGACTGTTGTTAACTCTGAATCAGGTTAATGTGTCTGAGTGGAGAGAAATGTCTACCCACGACTCTTGTTTACTCTGAATCAGGTAAATGTGTGGAGAGAAATGTCTACCCACGACTGTTGTTAACTCTGAATCAGGTAAATGAGTGGAGAGAAATGTCTACCCACGACTCTTGTTAACTCTGAATAGGTTAATGTGTCTGAGTGGAGAGAAATGTCTACCCACGACTCTTGTTAACTCTGAATCAGGTTAATGTGTCTGAGTGGAGAGAAATGTCTACCCACGACTGTTGTTAACTCTGAATCAGGTTAATGTGTCTGTGTGGAGAGAAATGTCTACCCACGACTCTTGTTAACTCTGAATCAGGTAAATGTGTCTGAGTGGAGAGAAATGTCTACCCACGACTCTTGTAAACTCTGAATCAGGTTAATGTGTCTGAGTGGAGAGAAATGTCTACCCACGACTCTTGTTAACTCTGAATCAGGTTAATGTGTCTGAGTGGAGAGAAATGTCTACCCACGACTGTTGTTAACTCTGAATCAGGTTAATGTGTCTGAGTGGAGAGAAATGTCTACCCACGACTCTTGTTAACTCTGAATCAGGTAAATGTGTCTGTGTGGAGAGAAATGTCTACCCACGACTGTTGTTAACTCTGAATCAGGTAAATGAGTGGAGAGAAATGTCTACCCACGACTGTTGTTAACTCTGAATCAGGTAAATGAGTGGAGAGAAATGTCTACCCACGACTCTTGTTAACTCTGAATCAGGTAAATGTGTCTAGTGGAGAGAAATGTCTACCCACCATTCTTGTTAACTCTGAATATGGTAAATGTGTCTTGAGTGGAGAGAAATGTCTACCCACGACTGTTGTTAACTCTGAATCAGGTAAATGTGTCTCAGTGGAGAGAAATGTCTACCCACGACTCTTGTTAACTCTGAATCAGGTTAATGTGCCTGTGTGGAGAGAAATGTCTACCCACGACTGTTGTTAACTCTGAATCAGGTTAATGTGTCTGAGTGGAGAGAAATGTCTACCCACGACTCTTGTTTACTCTGAATCAGGTAAATGTGTGGAGAGAAATGTCTACCCACGACTGTTGTTAACTCTGAATCAGGTAAATGAGTGGAGAGAAATGTCTACCCACGACTCTTGTTAACTCTGAATAGGTTAATGTGTCTGAGTGGAGAGAAATGTCTACCCACGACTCTTGTTAACTCTGAATCAGGTTAATGTGTCTGAGTGGAGAGAAATGTCTACCCACGACTGTTGTTAACTCTGAATCAGGTTAATGTGTCTGTGTGGAGAGAAATGTCTACCCACGACTCTTGTTAACTCTGAATCAGGTAAATGTGTCTGAGTGGAGAGAAATGTCTACCCACGACTCTTGTAAACTCTGAATCAGGTTAATGTGTCTGAGTGGAGAGAAATATCTACCCACGACTCTTGTTAACTCTGAATCAGGTAAATGTGTCTGTGTGGAGAGAAATGTCTACCCACGACTCTTGTTAACTCTGAATCAGGTTAATGTGTCTGAGTAGAGAGAAATGTCTACCCACGACTGTTGTTAACTCTGAATCAGGTTAATGTGTCTGTGTGGAGAGAAATGTCTACCCACGACTGTTGTTAACTCTGAATCAGGTAAATTAGTGGAGAGAAATGTCTATCCACGACTGTTGTTAACTCTGAATCAGGTAAATGTGTCTGAGTGGAGAGAAATGTCTACCCACGACTGTTGTTAACTCTGAATCAGGTAAATGTGTCAGATTGGAGAGAAATGTCTACCCACGACTGTTGTTAACTCTGAATCAGGTTAATGTGTCTGTGTGGAGAGAAATGTCTACCCACGACTCTTGTTAACTCTGAATCAGGTAAATGTGTCTGTGTGGAGAGAAATGTCTACCCACGACTCTTGTTAACTCTGAATCAGGTTAATGTGTCTGAGTAGAGAGAAATGTCTACCCACGACTGTTGTTAACTCTGAATCAGGTAAATGTGTGGAGAGAAATGTCTACCCACGACTCTTGTTAACTCTGAATCAGGTTAATGTGTCTGAGTGGAGAGAAATGTCTACCCACGACTCTGGTTAACTCTGAATCAGGTAAATGTGTCTGAGTGGAGAGAAATGTCTACCCACGACTGTTGTTAACTCTGAATCAGGTTAATGTGTCTGAGTGGAGAGAAATGTCTACCCACAACTCTTGTTAACTCTGAATCAGGTAAATGTGTCTGGGTGGAGAGAAATGTCTACCCACGACTGTTGTTAACTCTGAATCAGGTTAATGTGTCTGAGTGGAGAGAAATGTCTACCCACGACTCTTGTTAACTCTGAATCAGGTTAATGTGTCTGAGTGGAGAGAAATGTCTACCCACGACTGTTGTTAACTCTGAATCAGGTTAATGTGTCTTGCGTGGAGAGAAATGTCTACCCACGACCCTTGTTAACTCTGAATCAGGTAAATGTGTCACATTGGAGAGAAATATCTACCCACGACTGTTGTTAACTCTGAATCAGGTTAATGTGTCTGAGTGGAGAGAAATGTCTACCCACGACTCTTGTTAACTCTGAATCAGGTTAATGTGTCTGAGTGGAGAGAAATGTCTACCCACGACTGTTGTTAATTCTGAATCAGGTAAATGTGTCTAGTGGAGAGAAAGGTCTACCCACGATTCTTGTTTACTCTGAATATGGTAAATGTGTCTTGAGTGGAGAAAAATGTCTACCCACGACTGTTGTTAGCTCTGAATCAGGTAAATGTGTCTCAGTGGAGAGAAATGTCTACTCACGACTGTTGTTAACTCTGAATCAGGTTAATGTGCCTGTGTGGAGAGAAATGTGTACCCACGACTGTTGTTAACTCTAAATCAGGTTAATGTGTCTGAGTGGAGAGAAATGTCTACCCACGACTCTTATTTACTCTGAATCAGGTAAATGTGTGGAGAGAAATGTCTACCCACGACTGTTGTTAACTCTGAATAGGTTAATGTGTCTGAGTGGAAAGAAATGTCTACCCACGACTGTTGTTAACTCTGAATCATGTTAATGTGTCTGAGTGGAGAGAAATGTCTACCCACGACTATTGTTAATTCTGAATCAGGTAAATATGTCTGAGTGGAGAGAAATGTCTACCCACGACTCTTGTTAACTCTGAATCAGGTTAATGTGTCTGTGTGGAGAGAAATGTCTACCCACGACTGTTGTTAACTCTGAATCAGGTTAATGTGTCTGAGTGGAGAGAAATGTCTACCCACGACTATTGTTAATTCTGAATCAGGTAAATATGTCTGAGTGGAGAGAAATGTCTACCCACGACTCTTGTTAACTCTGAATCAGGTTAATGTGTCTGAGTGGAGAGAAATGTCTACCCACGACTCTGGTTAACTCTGAATCAGGTTAAAGTGTCTGAGTGGAGAGAAATGTCTACCCACGACTGTTGTTAATTCTGAATCAGGTAAATGAGTGGAGAGAAATGTCTACCCACGACTGTTGTTAACTCTGAATCAGGTTAATGTGTCTGAGTGGAGAGAAACGTCTATCCACGACTGTTATTAATTCTGAATCAGGTAAATGTGTCTAGTGGAGAGAAATGTCTACCCACCATTCTCGTTAACTCTGAATATGGTAAATGTGTCTTGAGTGGAGAGAAATATCTACCCACGATTGTTGTTAGCTCTGAATCTGGTAAATGTGTCTCAGTGGAGAGAAATTTCTACCCACGACTCTTGTTAACTCTGAATCAGGTTAATGTGCCTGTGTGGAGAGAAATGTCTACCCACGACTGTTGTTAACTCTGAATCAGGTTAATGTGTCTGAGTGGAGAGAAATGTCTACCCACGACTCTTGTTTACTCTGAATCAGGTAAATGTGTGGAGAGAAATGTCTACCAACGACTGTTGTTAACTCTGAATCAGGTAAATGAGTGGAGAGAAATGTCTACCCACGACTCTTGTTAACTCTGAATAGGTTAATGTGTCTGAGTGGAGAGAAATGTCTACCCACGACTGTTGTTAACTCTGAATCAGATAAATGTGTCTGTGTGGAGAGAAATGTCTACCCACGACTCTTGTTAACTCTGAATCAGGTTAATGTGTCTGAGTAGAGAGAAATATCTACCCACGACTGTTGTTAACTCTGAATCAGGTAAATGAGTGGAGAGAAATGTCTACCCACGACTGTTGTTAACTCTGAATCAGGTAAATGAGTGGAGAGAAATGTCTACCCACGACTCTTGTTAACTCTGTATCAGGTAAATGTGTCTAGTGGAGAGAAATGTCTACCCACCATTCTTGTTAACTCTGAATATGGTAAATGTGTCTTGAGTGGAGAGAAATGTCTACCCACGACTGTTGTTAACTCTGAATCAGGTAAATGTGTCTCAGTGGAGAGAAATGTCTACCCACGACCCTTGTTAACTCTGAATCAGGTTAATGTGCCTGTGTGGAGAGAAATGTCTACCCACGACTCTTGTTAACTCTGAATCAGGTAAATGTGTGGAGAGAAATGTCTACCCACGACTGTTGTTAACTCTGAATCAGGTAAATGAGTGGAGAGAAATGTCTACCCACGACTCTTGTTAACTCTGAATAGGTTAATGTGTCTGAGTGGAGAGAAATGTCTACCCACGACTCTTGTTAACTCTGAATCAGGTTAATGTGTCTGAGTGGAGAGAAATGTCTACCCACGACTGTTGTTAACTCTGAATCAGGTTAATGTGTCTGTGTGGAGAGAAATGTCTACCCACGACTCTTGTTAACTCTGAATCAGTAAATGTGTCTGAGTGGAGAGAAATGTCTACCCACGACTCTTGTAAACTCTGAATCAGGTTAATGTGTCTTAGTGGAGAGAAATGTCTACCCACGACTCTTGTTAACTCTGAATCAGGTAAATGTGTCTGTGTGGAGAGAAATGTCTACCCACGACTCTTGTTAACTCTGAATCAGGTTAATGTGTCTGAGTAGAGAGAAATGTCTACCCACGACTGTTGTTAACTCTGAATCAGGTAAATGAGTGGAGAGAAATGTCTACCCACGACTGTTGTTAACTCTGAATCAGGTAAATGAGTGGAGAGAAATGTCTATCCACGACTGTTGTTAACTCTGAATCAGGTAAATGTGTTAGATTGGAGAGAAATGTCTACCCACGACTGTTGTTAACTCTGAATCAGGTAAATGTGTCTGTGTGGAGAGAAATGTCTACCCACGACTCTTGTTAACTCTGAATCAGGTTAATGTGTCTGAGTAGAGAGAAATGTCTACCCACGACTGTTTTTAACTCTGAATCAGGTAAATGAGTGGAGAGAAATGTCTACCCACGACTGTTGTTAACTCTGAATCAGGTAAATGTGTGGAGAGAAATGTCTACCCACGACTCTTGTTAACTCTGAATCAGGTTAATGTGTCTGAGTGGAGAGAAATGTCTACCCACGACTCTGGTTAACTCTGAATCAGGTAAATGTGTCTGAGTGGAGAGAAATGTCTACCCACGACTGTTGTTAACTTTGAATCAGGTTAATGTGTCTGAGTGGAGAGAAATGTCTACCCACGACTCTGGTTAACTCTGAATCAGGTAAATGTGTCTGGGTGGAGAGAAATGTCTACCCACGACTGTTGTTAAATCTGAATCAGGTTAATGTGTCTGAGTGGAGAGAAATGTCTACCCACGACTCTTGTTAACTCTGAATCAGGTTAATGTGTCTGAGTGGAGAGAAATGTCTACCCACGACTGTTGTTAACTCTGAATCAGGTTAATGTGTCTTGTGTGGAGAGAAATGTCTACCCACGACTCTTGTTAACTCTGAATCAGGTTAATGTGTCAGATTGGAGAGAAATGTCTACCCACGACTGTTGTTAACTCTGAATCAGGTTAATGTGTCTGAGTGGAGAGAAATGTCTACCCACGACTCTTGTTAACTCTGAATCAGGTTAATGTGTCTGAGTGGAGAGAAATGTCTACCCACGACTCTTGTTAACTCTGAATCAGGTTAATGTGTCTGAGTGGAGAGAAATGTCTACCCACGACTCTTGTTAACTCTGAATCAGGTTAATGTGTCTGTGTGGAGAGAAATGTCTACCCACGACTCTTGTTAACTCTGAATCAGGTTAATGTGTCTGTGTGGAGAGAAATGTCTACCCACGACTCTTGTTAACTCTGAATCAGGTAAATGTGTCTCAGTGGAGAGAAATGTCTACCCACGACCCTTGTTAACTCTGAATCAGGTTAATGTGCCTGTGTGGAGAGAAATGTCTACCCACGACTGTTGTTAACTCTGAATCAGGTAAATGTGTGGAGAGAAATGTCTACCCACGACTGTTGTTAACTCTGAATCAGGTAAATGAGTGGAGAGAAATGTCTACCCACGACTCTTGTTAACTCTGAATAGGTTAATGTGTCTGAGTGGAGAGAAATGTCTACCCACGACTCTTGTTAACTCTGAATCAGGTTAATGTGTCTGAGTGGAGAGAAATGTCTACCCACGACTGTTGTTAACTCTGAATCAGGTTAATGTGTCTGTGTGGAGAGAAATGTCTACCCACGACTCTTGTTAACTCTGAATCAGGTAAATGTGTCTGAGTGGAGAGAAATGTCTACCCACGAGTCTTGTAAACTCTGAATCAGGTTAATGTGTCTGAGTGGAGAGAAATGTCTACCCACGACTCTTGTTAACTCTGAATCAGGTAAATGTGTCTGTGTGGAGAGAAATGTCTACCCACGACTCTTGTTAACTCTGAATCAGGTTAATGTGTCTGAGTAGAGAGAAATGTCTACCCACGACTGTTGTTAACTCTGAATCAGGTAAATGAGTGGAGAGAAATGTCTACCCACGACTGTTGTTAACTCTGAATCAGGTAAATGAGTGGAGAGAAATGTCTATCCACGACTGTTGTTAACTCTGAATCAGGTAAATGTGTCTGAGTGGAGAGAAATGTCTACCCACGACTGTTGTTAACTCTGAATCAGGTAAATGTGTCAGATTGGAGAGAAATGTCTACCCACGACTGTTGTTAACTCTGAATCAGGTAAATGTGTCTGTGTGGAGAGAAATGTCTACCCACGACTCTTGTTAACTCTGAATCAGGTTAATGTGTCTGAGTAGAGAGAAATGTCTACCCACGACTGTTTTTAACTCTGAATCAGGTAAATGAGTGGAGAGAAATGTCTACCCACGACTGTTGTTAACTCTGAATCAGGTAAATGTGTGGAGAGAAATGTCTACCCACGACTCTTGTTAACTCTGAATCAGGTTAATGTGTCTGAGTGGAGAGAAATGTCTACCCACGACTCTGGTTAACTCTGAATCAGGTAAATGTGTCTGAGTGGAGAGAAATGTCTACCCACGACTGTTGTTAACTTTGAATCAGGTTAATGTGTCTGAGTGGAGAGAAATGTCTACCCACGACTCTGGTTAACTCTGAATCAGGTAAATGTGTCTGGGTGGAGAGAAATGTCTACCCACGACTGTTGTTAAATCTGAATCAGGTTAATGTGTCTGAGTGGAGAGAAATGTCTACCCACGACTCTTGTTAACTCTGAATCAGGTTAATGTGTCTGAGTGGAGAGAAATGTCTACCCACGACTGTTGTTAACTCTGAATCAGGTTAATGTGTCTTGTGTGGAGAGAAATGTCTACCCACGACTCTTGTTAACTCTGAATCAGGTTAATGTGTCAGATTGGAGAGAAATGTCTACCCACGACTGTTGTTAACTCTGAATCAGGTTAATGTGTCTGAGTGGAGAGAAATGTCTACCCACGACTCTTGTTAACTCTGAATCAGGTTAATGTGTCTGAGTGGAGAGAAATGTCTACCCACGACTCTTGTTAACTCTGAATCAGGTTAATGTGTCTGAGTGGAGAGAAATGTCTACCCACGACTCTTGTTAACTCTGAATCAGGTTAATGTGTCTGTGTGGAGAGAAATGTCTACCCACGACTCTTGTTAACTCTGAATCAGGTTAATGTGTCTGTGTGGAGAGAAATGTCTACCCACGACTCTTGTTAACTCTGAATCAGGTACATGTGTCTCAGTGGAGAGAAATGTCTACCCACGACCCTTGTTAACTCTGAATCAGGTTAATGTGCCTGTGTGGAGAGAAATGTCTACCCACGACTGTTGTTAACTCTGAATCAGGTAAATGTGTGGAGAGAAATGTCTACCCACGACTGTTGTTAACTCTGAATCAGGTAAATGAGTGGAGAGAAATGTCTACCCACGACTCTTGTTAACTCTGAATAGGTTAATGTGTCTGAGTGGAGAGAAATGTCTACCCACGACTCTTGTTAACTCTGAATCAGGTTAATGTGTCTGAGTGGAGAGAAATGTCTACCCACGACTGTTGTTAACTCTGAATCAGGTTAATGTGTCTGTGTGGAGAGAAATGTCTACCCACGACTCTTGTTAACTCTGAATCAGGTAAATGTGTCTGAGTGGAGAGAAATGTCTACCCACGAGTCTTGTAAACTCTGAATCAGGTTAATGTGTCTGAGTGGAGAGAAATGTCTACCCACGACTCTTGTTAACTCTGAATCAGGTAAATGTGTCTGTGTGGAGAGAAATGTCTACCCACGACTCTTGTTAACTCTGAATCAGGTTAATGTGTCTGAGTAGAGAGAAATGTCTACCCACGACTGTTGTTAACTCTGAATCAGGTAAATGAGTGGAGAGAAATGTCTACCCACGACTGTTGTTAACTCTGAATCAGGTAAATGAGTGGAGAGAAATGTCTATCCACGACTGTTGTTAACTCTGAATCAGGTAAATGTGTCTGAGTGGAGAGAAATGTCTACCCACGACTGTTGTTAACTCTGAATCAGGTAAATGTGTCAGATTGGAGAGAAATGTCTACCCACGACTGTTGTTAACTCTGAATCAGGTAAATGTGTCTGTGTGGAGAGAAATGTCTACCCACGACTCTTGTTAACTCTGAATCAGGTTAATGTGTCTGAGTAGAGAGAAATGTCTACCCACGACTGTTTTTAACTCTGAATCAGGTAAATGAGTGGAGAGAAATGTCTACCCACGACTGTTGTTAACTCTGAATCAGGTAAATGTGTGGAGAGAAATGTCTACCCACGACTCTTGTTAACTCTGAATCAGGTTAATGTGTCTGAGTGGAGAGAAATGTCTACCCACGACTGTTGTTAACTCTGAATCAGGTTAATGTGTCTGAGTGGAGAGAAATGTCTACCCACGACTCTGGTTAACTCTGAATCAGGTAAATGTGTCTGGGTGGAGAGAAATGTCTACCCACGACTGTTGTTAACTCTGAATCAGGTTAATGTGTCTGAGTGGAGAGAAATGTCTACCCACGACTCTTGTTAACTCTGAATCAGGTTAATGTGTCTGAGTGGAGAGAAATGTCTACCCACGACTCTTGTTAACTCTGAATCAGGTTAATGTGTCTGAGTGGAGAGAAATGTCTACCCACGACTGTTGTTAACTCTGAATCAGGTTAATGTGTCTTGTGTGGAGAGAAATGTCTACCCACGACTCTTGTTAACTCTGAATCAGGTAAATGTGTCAGATTGGAGAGAAATGTCTACCCACGACTGTTGTTAACTCTGAATCAGGTTAATGTGTCTGTGTGGAGAGAAATGTCTACCCACGACTCTTGTTTACTCTGAATCAGGTTAATGTGTCTAAGTGGAGAGAAATGTCTACCCACGACTCTTGTTAACTCTGAATCAGGTTAATGTTTCTGAGTGGAGAGAAATGTCTACCCACGACTCTTGTTAACTCTGAATCAGGTTAATGTGTCTGAGTGGAGAGAAATGTCTACCCACGACTCTTGTTAACTCTGAATCAGGTTAATGTGTCTGAGTGGAGAGAAATGTCTACCCACGACTGTTGTTAACTCTGAATCAGGTTAATGTGTCTGTGTGGAGAGAAATGTCTACCCACGACTGTTGTTAACTCTGAATCATGTTAATGTGTCTGAGTGGAGAGAAATGTCTACTCACGACTCTTGTTAATTCTGAATCAGGTAAATGTGTCTGAGTGGAGAGAAATGTCTACCCACGACTCTTGTTAACTCTGAATCAGGTTAATGTGTCTGTGTGGAGAGAAATGTCTACCCACGACTGTTGTTAACTCTGAATCAGGTTAATGTGTCTGAGTGGAGAGAAATGTCTACCCACGACTGTTGTTAATTCTGAATCAGGTAAATGAGTGGAGAGAAATGTCTACCCACGACTGTTGTTAACTCTGAATCAGGTTAATGTGTCTGAGTGGAGAGAAATGTCTACCCACGACTGTTGTTAATTCTGAATCAGGTAAATGTGTCTAGTGGAGAGAAAGGTCTACCCACGATTCTTGTTTACTCTGAATAAGGTAAATGTGTCTTGAGTGGAGAGAAATGTCTACCCACGACTGTTGTTAGCTCTGAATCAGGTAAATGTGTCTCAGTGGAGAGAAATGTCTATCCACGACAGTTGTTAACTCTGAATCAGGTTAATGTGCCTGTGTGAAGAGGACTGTTGTTAACTCTGAATCAGGTTAATGTGTCTGAGTGGAGAGAAATGTCTACCCACGACTCTTGTTTACTCTGAATCAGGTAAATGTGTGGAGAGAAATGTCTACCCACGACTGTTGTTAACTCTGAATCAGGTAAATGAGTGGAGAGAAATGTCTACCCACGACTGTTGTTAACTCTGAATCAGGTAAATGAGTGGAGAGAAATGTCTACCCACGACTCTTGTTAACTCTGAATAGGTTAATGTGTCTGAGTGGAGAGAAATGTCTACCCACGACTCTTGTTAACTCTGAATCAGGTTAATGTGTCTGAGTGGAGAGAAATGTCTACCCACGACTGTTGTTAACTCTGAATCAGGTTAATGTGTCTGTGTGGAGAGAAATGTCTACCCACGACTCTTGTTAACTCTGAATCAGGTAAATGTGTCTGAGTGGAGAGAAATGTCTACCCACGACTCTTGTAAACTCTGAATCAGGTTAATGTGTCTTAGTGGAGAGAAATGTCTACCCACGACTCTTGTTAACTCTGAATCAGGTAAATGTGTCTGTGTGGAGAGAAATGTCTACCCACGACTCTTGTTAACTCTGAATCAGGTTAATGTGTCTGAGTAGAGAGAAATGTCTACCCACGACTGTTGTTAACTCTGAATCAGGTAAATGAGTGGAGAGAAATGTCTACCCACGACTGTTGTTAACTCTGAATCAGGTAAATGAGTGGAGAGAAATGTCTATCCACGACTGTTGTTAACTCTGAATCAGGTAAATGTGTTAGATTGGAGAGAAATGTCTACCCACGACTGTTGTTAACTCTGAATCAGGTAAATGTGTCTGTGTGGAGAGAAATGTCTACCCACGACTCTTGTTAACTCTGAATCAGGTTAATGTGTCTGAGTAGAGAGAAATGTCTACCCACGACTGTTTTTAACTCTGAATCAGGTAAATGAGTGGAGAGAAATGTCTACCCACGACTGTTGTTAACTCTGAATCAGGTAAATGTGTGGAGAGAAATGTCTACCCACGACTCTTGTTAACTCTGAATCAGGTTAATGTGTCTGAGTGGAGAGAAATGTCTACCCACGACTCTGGTTAACTCTGAATCAGGTAAATGTGTCTGAGTGGAGAGAAATGTCTACCCACGACTGTTGTTAACTTTGAATCAGGTTAATGTGTCTGAGTGGAGAGAAATGTCTACCCACGACTCTGGTTAACTCTGAATCAGGTAAATGTGTCTGGGTGGAGAGAAATGTCTACCCACGACTGTTGTTAAATCTGAATCAGGTTAATGTGTCTGAGTGGAGAGAAATGTCTACCCACGACTCTTGTTAACTCTGAATCAGGTTAATGTGTCTGAGTGGAGAGAAATGTCTACCCACGACTGTTGTTAACTCTGAATCAGGTTAATGTGTCTTGTGTGGAGAGAAATGTCTACCCACGACTCTTGTTAACTCTGAATCAGGTTAATGTGTCAGATTGGAGAGAAATGTCTACCCACGACTGTTGTTAACTCTGAATCAGGTTAATGTGTCTGAGTGGAGAGAAATGTCTACCCACGACTCTTGTTAACTCTGAATCAGGTTAATGTGTCTGTGTGGAGAGAAATGTCTACCCACGACTCTTGTTAACTCTGAATCAGGTAAATGTGTCTGAGTGGAGAGAAATGTCTACCCACGACTCTTGTAAACTCTGAATCAGGTTAATGTGTCTTAGTGGAGAGAAATGTCTACCCACGACTCTTGTTAACTCTGAATCAGGTAAATGTGTCTGTGTGGAGAGAAATGTCTACCCACGACTCTTGTTAACTCTGAATCAGGTTAATGTGTCTGAGTAGAGAGAAATGTCTACCCACGACTGTTGTTAACTCTGAATCAGGTAAATGAGTGGAGAGAAATGTCTACCCACGACTGTTGTTAACTCTGAATCAGGTAAATGAGTGGAGAGAAATGTCTATCCACGACTGTTGTTAACTCTGAATCAGGTAAATGTGTTAGATTGGAGAGAAATGTCTACCCACGACTGTTGTTAACTCTGAATCAGGTAAATGTGTCTGTGTGGAGAGAAATGTCTACCCACGACTCTTGTTAACTCTGAATCAGGTTAATGTGTCTGAGTAGAGAGAAATGTCTACCCACGACTGTTTTTAACTCTGAATCAGGTAAATGAGTGGAGAGAAATGTCTACCCACGACTGTTGTTAACTCTGAATCAGGTAAATGTGTGGAGAGAAATGTCTACCCACGACTCTTGTTAACTCTGAATCAGGTTAATGTGTCTGAGTGGAGAGAAATGTCTACCCACGACTCTGGTTAACTCTGAATCAGGTAAATGTGTCTGAGTGGAGAGAAATGTCTACCCACGACTGTTGTTAACTTTGAATCAGGTTAATGTGTCTGAGTGGAGAGAAATGTCTACCCACGACTCTGGTTAACTCTGAATCAGGTAAATGTGTCTGGGTGGAGAGAAATGTCTACCCACGACTGTTGTTAAATCTGAATCAGGTTAATGTGTCTGAGTGGAGAGAAATGTCTACCCACGACTCTTGTTAACTCTGAATCAGGTTAATGTGTCTGAGTGGAGAGAAATGTCTACCCACGACTGTTGTTAACTCTGAATCAGGTTAATGTGTCTTGTGTGGAGAGAAATGTCTACCCACGACTCTTGTTAACTCTGAATCAGGTTAATGTGTCAGATTGGAGAGAAATGTCTACCCACGACTGTTGTTAACTCTGAATCAGGTTAATGTGTCTGAGTGGAGAGAAATGTCTACCCACGACTCTTGTTAACTCTGAATCAGGTTAATGTGTCTGAGTGGAGAGAAATGTCTACCCACGACTGTTGTTAACTCTGAATCAGGTTAATGTGTCTGTGTGGAGAGAAATGTCTACCCACGACTGTTGTTAACTCTGAATCATGTTAATGTGTCTGAGTGGAGAGAAATGTCTACTCACGACTCTTGTTAATTCTGAATCAGGTAAATGTGTCTGAGTGGAGAGAAATGTCTACCCACGACTCTTGTTAACTCTGAATCAGGTTAATGTGTCTGTGTGGAGAGAAATGTCTACCCACGACTGTTGTTAACTCTGAATCAGGTTAATGTGTCTGAGTGGAGAGAAATGTCTACCCACGACTGTTGTTAATTCTGAATCAGGTAAATGAGTGGAGAGAAATGTCTACCCACGACTGTTGTTAACTCTGAATCAGGTTAATGTGTCTGAGTGGAGAGAAATGTCTACCCACGACTGTTGTTAATTCTGAATCAGGTAAATGTGTCTAGTGGAGAGAAAGGTCTACCCACGATTCTTGTTTACTCTGAATAAGGTAAATGTGTCTTGAGTGGAGAGAAATGTCTACCCACGACTGTTGTTAGCTCTGAATCAGGTAAATGTGTCTCAGTGGAGAGAAATGTCTATCCACGACAGTTGTTAACTCTGAATCAGGTTAATGTGCCTGTGTGGAGAGGACTGTTGTTAACTCTGAATCAGGTTAATGTGTCTGAGTGGAGAGAAATGTCTACCCACGACTCTTGTTTACTCTGAATCAGGTAAATGTGTGGAGAGAAATGTCTACCCACGACTGTTGTTAACTCTGAATCAGGTAAATGAGTGGAGAGAAATGTCTACCCACGACTGTTGTTAACTCTGAATCAGGTAAATGAGTGGAGAGAAATGTCTACCCACGACTCTTGTTAACTCTGAATAGGTTAATGTGTCTGAGTGGAGAGAAATGTCTACCCACGACTCTTGTTAACTCTGAATCAGGTTAATGTGTCTGAGTGGAGAGAAATGTCTACCCACGACTGTTGTTAACTCTGAATCAGGTTAATGTGTCTGTGTGGAGAGAAATGTCTACCCACGACTCTTGTTAACTCTGAATCAGGTAAATGTGTCTGAGTGGAGAGAAATGTCTACCCACGACTCTTGTAAACTCTGAATCAGGTTAATGTGTCTTAGTGGAGAGAAATGTCTACCCACGACTCTTGTTAACTCTGAATCAGGTAAATGTGTCTGTGTGGAGAGAAATGTCTACCCACGACTCTTGTTAACTCTGAATCAGGTTAATGTGTCTGAGTAGAGAGAAATGTCTACCCACGACTGTTGTTAACTCTGAATCAGGTAAATGAGTGGAGAGAAATGTCTACCCACGACTGTTGTTAACTCTGAATCAGGTAAATGAGTGGAGAGAAATGTCTATCCACGACTGTTGTTAACTCTGAATCAGGTAAATGTGTTAGATTGGAGAGAAATGTCTACCCACGACTGTTGTTAACTCTGAATCAGGTAAATGTGTCTGTGTGGAGAGAAATGTCTACCCACGACTCTTGTTAACTCTGAATCAGGTTAATGTGTCTGAGTAGAGAGAAATGTCTACCCACGACTGTTTTTAACTCTGAATCAGGTAAATGAGTGGAGAGAAATGTCTACCCACGACTGTTGTTAACTCTGAATCAGGTAAATGTGTGGAGAGAAATGTCTACCCACGACTCTTGTTAACTCTGAATCAGGTTAATGTGTCTGAGTGGAGAGAAATGTCTACCCACGACTCTGGTTAACTCTGAATCAGGTAAATGTGTCTGAGTGGAGAGAAATGTCTACCCACGACTGTTGTTAACTTTGAATCAGGTTAATGTGTCTGAGTGGAGAGAAATGTCTACCCACGACTCTGGTTAACTCTGAATCAGGTAAATGTGTCTGGGTGGAGAGAAATGTCTACCCACGACTGTTGTTAAATCTGAATCAGGTTAATGTGTCTGAGTGGAGAGAAATGTCTACCCACGACTCTTGTTAACTCTGAATCAGGTTAATGTGTCTGAGTGGAGAGAAATGTCTACCCACGACTGTTGTTAACTCTGAATCAGGTTAATGTGTCTTGTGTGGAGAGAAATGTCTACCCACGACTCTTGTTAACTCTGAATCAGGTTAATGTGTCAGATTGGAGAGAAATGTCTACCCACGACTGTTGTTAACTCTGAATCAGGTTAATGTGTCTGAGTGGAGAGAAATGTCTACCCACGACTCTTGTTAACTCTGAATCAGGTTAATGTGTCTGAGTGGAGAGAAATGTCTACCCACGACTCTTGTTAACTCTGAATCAGGTTAATGTGTCTGAGTGGAGAGAAATGTCTACCCACGACTCTTGTTAACTCTGAATCAGGTTAATGTGTCTGTGTGGAGAGAAATGTCTACCCACGACTCTTGTTAACTCTGAATCAGGTTAATGTGTCTGTGTGGAGAGAAATGTCTACCCACGACTCTTGTTAACTCTGAATCAGGTAAATGTGTCTCAGTGGAGAGAAATGTCTACCCACGACCCTTGTTAACTCTGAATCAGGTTAATGTGCCTGTGTGGAGAGAAATGTCTACCCACGACTGTTGTTAACTCTGAATCAGGTAAATGTGTGGAGAGAAATGTCTACCCACGACTGTTGTTAACTCTGAATCAGGTAAATGAGTGGTGAGAAATGTCTACCCACGACTCTTGTTAACTCTGAATAGGTTAATGTGTCTGAGTGGAGAGAAATGTCTACCCACGACTCTTGTTAACTCTGAATCAGGTTAATGTGTCTGAGTGGAGAGAAATGTCTACCCACGTCTGTTGTTAACTCTGAATCAGGTTAATGTGTCTGTGTGGAGAGAAATGTCTACCCACGACTCTTGTTAACTCTGAATCAGGTAAATGTGTCTGAGTGGAGAGAAATGTCTACCCACGAGTCTTGTAAACTCTGAATCAGGTTAATGTGTCTGAGTGGAGAGAAATGTCTACCCACGACTCTTGTTAACTCTGAATCAGGTAAATGTGTCTGTGTGGAGAGAAATGTCTACCCACGACTCTTGTTAACTCTGAATCAGGTTAATGTGTCTGAGTAGAGAGAAATGTCTACCCACGACTGTTGTTAACTCTGAATCAGGTAAATGAGTGGAGAGAAATGTCTACCCACGACTGTTGTTAACTCTGAATCAGGTAAATGAGTGGAGAGAAATGTCTATCCACGACTGTTGTTAACTCTGAATCAGGTAAATGTGTCTGAGTGGAGAGAAATGTCTACCCACGACTGTTGTTAACTCTGAATCAGGTAAATGTGTCAGATTGGAGAGAAATGTCTACCCACGACTGTTGTTAACTCTGAATCAGGTAAATGTGTCTGTGTGGAGAGAAATGTCTACCCACGACTGTTGTTAACTCTGAATCAGGTTAATGTGTCTGAGTGGAGAGAAATGTCTACCCACGACTCTTGTTAACTCTGAATCAGGTTAATGTGTCTGAGTGGAGAGAAATGTCTACCCACGACTCTTGTTAACTCTGAATCAGGTTAATGTGTCTGAGTGGAGAGAAATGTCTACCCACGACTGTTGTTAACTCTGAATCAGGTTAATGTGTCTTGTGTGGAGAGAAATGTCTACCCACGACTCTTGTTAACTCTGAATCAGGTAAATGTGTCAGATTGGAGAGAAATGTCTACCCACGACTGTTGTTAACTCTGAATCAGGTTAATGTGTCTGAGTGGAGAGAAATGTCTACCCACGACTCTTGTTAACTCTGAATCAGGTTAATGTGTCTGAATGGAGAGAAATGTCTACCCACGACTCTTGTTAACTCTGAATCATGTTAATGTGTCTGAGTGGAGAGAAATGTCTACCCACGACTGTTGTTAATTCTGAATCAGGTAAATGTGTCTGTGTGGAGAGAAATGTCTACCCACGACTCTTGTTAACTCTGAATCAGGTTAATGTGTCTGTGTGGAGAGAAATGTCTACCCACGACTCTTGTTTACTCTGAATCAGGTTAATGTGTCTAAGTGGAGAGAAATGTCTACCCACGACTCTTGTTAACTCTGAATCAGGTTAATGTTTCTGAGTGGAGAGAAATGTCTACCCACGACTCTTGTTAACTCTGAATCAGGTTAATGTGTCTGAGTGGAGAGAAATGTCTACCCACGACTCTTGTTAACTCTGATTCAGGTTAATGTGTCTGAGTGGAGAGAAATGTCTACCCACGACTGTTGTTAACTCTGAATCAGGTTAATGTGTCTGTGTGGAGAGAAATGTCTACCCACGACTGTTGTTAACTCTGAATCATGTTAATGTGTCTGAGTGGAGAGAAATGTCTACTCACGACTCTTGTTAATTCTGAATCAGGTAAATGTGTCTGAGTGGAGAGAAATGTCTACCCACGACTCTTGTTAACTCTGAATCAGGTTAATGTGTCTGTGTGGAGAGAAATGTCTACCCACGACTGTTGTTAACTCTGAATCAGGTTAATGTGTCTGAGTGGAGAGAAATGTCTACCCACGACTGTTGTTAATTCTGAATCAGGTAAATGAGTGGAGAGAAATGTCTACCCACGACTGTTGTTAACTCTGAATCAGGTTAATGTGTCTGAGTGGAGAGAAATGTCTACCCACGACTGTTGTTAATTCTGAATCAGGTAAATGTGTCTAGTGGAGAGAAAGGTCTACCCACGATTCTTGTTTACTCTGAATAAGGTAAATGTGTCTTGAGTGGAGAGAAATGTCTACCCACGACTGTTGTTAGCTCTGAATCAGGTAAATGTGTCTCAGTGGAGAGAAATGTCTATCCACGACAGTTGTTAACTCTGAATCAGGTTAATGTGCCTGTGTGGAGAGGACTGTTGTTAACTCTGAATCAGGTTAATGTGTCCGAGTGGAGAGAAATGTCTACCCACGACTCTTGTTTACTCTGAATCAGGTAAATGTGTGGAGAGAAATGTCTACCCACGACTGTTGTTAACTCTGAATCAGGTAAATGAGTGGAGAGAAATGTCTACCCACGACTGTTGTTAACTCTGAATCATGTTAATGTGTCTGAGTGGAGAGAAATGTCTACCCACGACTGTTGTTAATTCTGAATCAGGTAAATGTGTCTGAGTGGAGAGAAATGTCTACCCACGACTCTTGTTAACTCTGAATCAGGTTAATGTGTCTGTGTGGAGAGAAATGTCTACCCACGACTGTTGTTAACTCTGAATCAGGTTAATGTGTCTGAGTGGAGAGAAATGTCTACCCGCGACTGTTATTAATTCTGAATCAGGTAAATGTGTCTAGTGGAGAGAAATGTCTACCCACCATTCTTGTTAACTCTGAATATGGTAAATGTGTCTTGAGTGGAGAGAAATATCTACCCACGACTGTTGTTAGCTCTGAATCAGGTAAATGTGTCTCAGTGGAGAGAAATGTCTACCCACGACTCTTGTTAACTCTGAATCAGGTTAATGTGCCTGTGTGGAGAGAAATGTCTACCCACGACGGTTGTTAACTCTGAATCAGGTTAATGTGTCTGAGTGGAGAGAAATGTCTACCCACGACTCTTGTTTACTCTGAATCAGGTAAATGTGTGGAGAGAAATGTCTACCCACGACTGTTGTTAACTCTGAATCAGGTAAATGAATGGGGAGAAATGTCTACCCACGACTCTTGTTAACTCTGAATAGGTTAATGTGTCTGAGTGGAGAGAAATGTCTACCCACGACTCTTGTTAACTCTGAATCAGGTTAATGTGTCTGAGTGGAGAGAAATGTCTACCCACGACTGTTGTTAACTCTGAATCAGGTTAATGTGTCTGTATGGAGAGAAATGTCTACCCACGACTCTTGTTAACTCTGAATCAGGTAAATGTGTCTGAGTGGAGAGAAATGTCTACCCACGACTCTTGTAAACTCTGAATCAGGTTAATGTGTCTGAGTGGAGAGAAATGTCTACCCACGACTCTTGTTAACTCTGAATCAGGTTAATGTGTCTGAGTGGAGAGAAATGTCTACCCACGACTCTTGTAAACTCTGAATCAGGTAAATGTGTCTGAGTGGAGAGAAACGTCTACCCACGACTGTTGTTAACTCTGAATCAGGTAAATGTGTCTGAGTGGAGAGAAATGTCTACCCACGACTCTTGTTTACTCTGAATCAGGTTAATGTGTCTGAGTGGAGAGAAATGTCTACCCACGACTGTTGTTAACTCTGAATCAGGTAAATGAGTGGCGAGAAATGTCTACCCACGACTGTTGTTAACTCTGAATAGGTTAATGTGTCTGAGTGGAGAGAAATGTCTACCCATGACTGTTTTAACTCTGAATCAGGTTAATGTGTCTGTGTGGAGAGAAATGTCTACCCACGACTCTTGTTAACTCTAAATCAGGTAAATGTGTCTGAGTGGAGAGAAATGTCTACCCACGACTGTTGTTAACTCTGAATCAGGTTAATGTGTCTGAGTGGAGAGAAATATCTACCCACGACTGTTGTTAACTCTGAATCAGGTTAATGTGTCTGAGTGGAGAGAAATGTCTACCCACGCCTCTTGTTTACTCTGAATCAGGTAAATGTGTCTGTGTAGAGAGAAATGTCTACCCACGACTCTTGTTAACTCTGAATCAGGTTAATGTGTCTGAGTGGAGAGAAATGTCTACCCACGACTGTTGTTAACTCTGAATCAGGTTAATGTGTCTGAGTGGAGAGAAATGTCTACCCACGACTCTTGTTAACTCTGAATCAGGTTAATGTGTCTGAGTGGAGAGAAATGTCTACCCACGACTGTTGTTAACTCTGAATCAGGTTAATGTGTCTGAGTGGAGAGAAATTTCTACCCACGACTCTGGTTAACTCTGAATCAGGATAATGTGTCTGAGTGGAGAGAAATGTCTACCCACGACTGTTTTTAATTCTGAACCAGGTAAATGAGTGGAGAGAAATGTCTACCCACGACTGTTGTTAATTCTGAATCAGGTAAATGTGTCTAGTGGAGAGAAATGTCTACCCACGACTGTTGTTAATTCTGAATCAGGTAAATGTGTCTAGTGGAGAGAAATGTCTACTCACGATTCTTGTTAACTCTGAATCAGGTAAATGTGACTTGAGTGGAGAGAAATGTCTACCCACGACTGTTGTTTACTCTGAATCAGGTAAATGTGTCTCAGTGGAGAGAAATGTCTACCCACGACTCTTGTTAACTCTGAATCAGGTTAATGTGTCTGTGTGGAGAGAAATGTCTACCCACGACTTGTTAACTCTGAATCAGGTTAATGTGTCAGATTGGAGAGAAATGTCTACCCACGACTCTTGTTAACTCTGAATCAGGTTAATGTGTCTGAGTGGAGAGAAATGTCTACCCACGACTCTTGTTAACTCTGAATCAGGTTAATGTGTCTGAGTGGAGAGAAATGTCTACCCACGACTCTTGTTAACTCTGAATCAGGTTAATGTGTCTGTGTGGAGAGAAATGTCTACCCACGACTGTTGTTAACTCTGAATCAGGTTAATGTGTCTGAGTGGAGAGAAATGTCTACCCACGACTGTTGTTAACTCTGAATCAGGTTAATGTGTCTCAGTGGAGAGAAATGTCTAACCACGGCTCTTGTTAACTCTGAATCAGGTAAATTTGTCTGAGTGGAGAGAAATGTCTACCCACGACTGTTGTTAACTCTGAATCAGGTTAATGTGTCCGAGTGGAGAGAAATGTCTACCCACGACTCTTGTTAGCTCTGAATCAGGTTAATGTGTCTTGAGTGGAGAGAAATGTCTACCCACGACTGTTGTTAACTCTGAATCAGGTTAATGTGTTTGAGTGGAGAGAAATGTCTACCCACGACTCTTGTTTATTCTGAATCAGGTAAATGTGTCTGAGTGGAGAGAAATGTCTACCCACGACTCTTGTTAACTCTGAATCAGGTTAATGTGTCTGAGTGGAGAGAAATGTCTACCCACGACTGTTGTTAACTCTGAATCAGGTTAATGTGTCTGAGTGGAGAGAAATGTCTACCCACGACTCTTGTTAACTCTGAATCAGGTAAATGTGTCAGATTGGAGAGAAATGTCTACCCACGACTGTTGTTAACTCTGAATCACTTAAATGTGTCTGAGTGGAGAGAAATGTCTACCCACGACTCTGGTTAACTCTGAATCAGGTAAATGTGTCAGATTGGAGAGAAATGTCTACCCACGACTCTTGTTAACTCTGAATCAGGTAAATGTGTCGGAGTGGAGAGAAATGTCTACCCACGACTGTTGTTAATTCTGAATCAGGTAAATGTGTCTAGTGGAGAGAAATGTCTACTCACGATTCTTGTTAACTCTGAATATGGTAAATGTGTCTTGAGTGGAGAGAAATGTCTACCCACGACTGTTGTTTACTCTGAATCAGGTAAATGTGTCTCAGTGGAGAGAAATGTCTACCCACGACTCTTGTTAACTCTGAATCAGGTTAATGTGTCTGAGTGGGGAGAAATGTCTACCCATGACTGTTTTAACTCTGAATCAGGTTAATGTGTCTGTGTGGAGAGAAATGTCTACCCACGACTCTTGTTAACTCTAAATCAGGTAAATGTGTCTGAGTGGAGAGAAATGTCTACCCACGACTGTTGTTAACTCTGAATCAGGTTAATGTGTCTGAGTGGAGAGAAATATCTACCCACGACTGTTGTTAACTCTGAATCAGGTTAATGTGTCTGAGTGGAGAGAAATGTCTACCCACGCCTCTTGTTTACTCTGAATCAGGTAAATGTGTCTGTGTGGAGAGAAATGTCTACCCACGACTCTTGTTAACTCTGAATCAGGTTAATGTGTCTGAGTGGAGAGAAATGTCTACCCACGACTCTTGTTAACTCTGAATCAGGTTAATGTGTCTGAGTGGAGAGAAATGTCTACCCACGACTCTTGTTTACTCTGAATCAGGTAAATGTGTCTGAGTGGAGAGAAACGTCTACCCACGACTGTTGTTAACTCTGAATCAGGTTAATGTGTCTGAGTGGAGAGAAATGTCTACCCACGACTGTTGTTAACTCTGAATCAGGTAAATGAGTGGCGAGAAATGTCTACCCACGACTGTTGTTAACTCTGAATAGGTTAATGTGTCTGAGTGGAGAGAAATGTCTACCCATGACTGTTTTAACTCTGAATCAGGTTAATGTGTCTGTGTGGAGAGAAATGTCTACCCACGACTCTTGTTAACTCTAAATCAGATAAATGTGTCTGAGTGGAGAGAAATGTCTACCCACGACTGTTGTTAACTCTGAATCAGGTTAATGTGTCTGAGTGGAGAGAAATATCTACCCACGACTGTTGTTAACTCTGAATCAGGTTAATGTGTCTGAGTGGAGAGAAATGTCTACCCACGCCTCTTGTTTACTCTGAATCAGGTAAATGTGTCTGTGTAGAGAGAAATGTCTACCCACGACTCTTGTTAACTCTGAATCAGGTTAATGTGTCTGAGTGGAGAGAAATGTCTACCCACGACTGTTGTTAACTCTGAATCAGGTTAATGTGTCTGAGTGGAGAGAAATGTCTACCCACGACCCTTGTTAACTCTGAATCAGGTTAATGTGTCTGAGTGGAGAGAAATGTCTACCCACGACTGTTGTTAACTCTGAATCAGGTTAATGTGTCTGAGTGGAGAGAAATTTATACCCACGACTCTGGTTAACTCTGAATCAGGATAATGTGTCTGAGTGGAGAGAAATGTCTACCCACGACTGTTTTTAATTCTGAATCAGGTAAATGAGTGGAGAGAAATGTCTACCCACGACTGTTGTTAACTCTGAATCAGGTTAATGTGTCTGAGTGGAGAGAAATATCTACCCACGACTGTTGTTAATTCTGAATCAGGTAAATGTGTCTAGTGGAGAGAAATGTCTACCCACGACTGTTGTTAATTCTGAATCAGGTAAATGTGTCTAGTGGAGAGAAATGTCTACTCACGATTCTTGTTAACTCTGAATCAGGTAAATGTGACTTGAGTGGAGAGAAATGTCTACCCACGACTGTTGTTTACTCTGAATCAGGTAAATGTGTCTCAGTGGAGAGAAATGTCTACCCACGACTCTTGTTAACTCTGAATCAGGTTAATGTGTCTGTGTGGAGAGAAATGTCTACCCACGACTTGTTAACTCTGAATCAGGTTAATGTGTCAGATTGGAGAGAAATGTCTACCCACGACTGTTGTTAACTCTGAATCACCTAAATGTGTCTGAGTGGAGAGAAATGTCTACCCACGACTCTGGTTAACTCTGAATCAGGTAAATGTGTCAGATTGGAGAGAAATGTCTACCCACGACTGTTGTTAACTCTGAATCAGGTTAATGTGTCTGAGTGGAGAGAAATGTCTACCCACGACTCTTGTTAACTCTGAATCAGGTTAATGTGTCTGAGTGGAGAGAAATGTCTACCCACGACTCTTGTTAACTCTGAATCAGGTTAATGTGTCTGTGTGGAGAGAAATGTCTACCCACGACTGTTGTTAACTCTGAATCAGGTTAATGTGTCTGAGTGGAGAAAAATGTCTACCCACGACTGTTGTTAACTCTGAATCAGGTTAATGTGTCTGAGTGGAGAGAAATGTCTAACCACGGCTCTTGTTAACTCTGAATCAGGTAAATTTGTCTGAGTGGAGAGAAATGTCTACCCACGACTGTTGTTAACTCTGAATCAGGTTAATGTGTCCGAGTGGAGAGAAATGTCTACCCACGACTCTTGTTAGCTCTGAATCAGGTTAATGTGTCTTGAGTGGAGAGAAATGTCTACCCACGACTGTTGTTAACTCTTAATCAGGTTAATGTGTTTGAGTGGAGAGAAATGTCTACCCACGACTCTTGTTTACTCTGAATCAGGTTAATGTGTCTGAGTGGAGAGAAATGTCTACCCACGACTCTTGTTAACTCTGAATCAGGTTAATGTGTCTGAGTGGAGAGAAATGTCTACCCACGACTGTTGTTAACTCTGAATCAGGTTAATGTGTCTGAGTGGAGAGAAATGTCTACCCACGACTCTTGTTAACTCTGAATCAGGTAAATGTGTCAGATTGGAGAGAAATGTCTACCCACGACTGTTGTTAACTCTGAATCACTTAAATGTTTCTGAGTGGAGAGAAATGTCTACCCACGACTCTGGTTAACTCTGAATCAGGTAAATGTGTCAGATTGGAGAGAAATGTCTACCCACGACTCTTGTTAACTCTGAATCAGGTAAATGTGTCGGAGTGGAGAGAAATGTCTACCCACGACTGTTGTTAATTCTGAATCAGGTAAATGTGTCTAGTGGAGAGAAATGTCTACTCACGATTCTTGTTAACTCTGAATATGGTAAATGTGTCTTGAGTGGAGAGAAATGTCTACCCACGACTGTTGTTTACTCTGAATCAGGTAAATGTGTCTCAGTGGAGAGAAATGTCTACCCACGACTCTTGTTAACTCTGAATCAGGTTAATGTGTCTGTGTGGAGAGAAATGTCTACCCACGACTTGTTAACTCTGAATCAGGTTAATGTGTCCGAGTGGAGAGAAATGTCTACCCACGACTCTTGTTAACTCTGAATCAGGTTAATGTGTCTGTGTGGAGAGAAATGTCTACCCACGACTGTTGTTAACTCTGAATCAGGTTAATGTGTCTTGAGTGGAGAGAAATGTCTACCCACGACTGTTGTTAACTCTGAATCAGGTTAATGTGTCTGAGTGGAGAGAAATGTCTACCCACGACTGTTGTTTACTCTGAATCAGGTAAATGTGTCTGAGTGGAGAGAAATGTCTACCCACGACTCTTGTTAACTCTGAATCAGGTTAATGTGTCTGAGGGGAGAGAAATGTCTACCCACGACTGTTGGTAACTCTGAATCAGGTTAATGTGTCTGAGTGGAGAAAAATGTCTACCCACAACTCTTGTTAACTCTGAATCAGGTAAATGTGTCAGATTGGAGAGAAATGTCTACCCACGACTGTTGTTAACTCTGAATCACCTAAATGTGTCTGAGTGGAGAGAAATGTCTACCCACGACTCTGGTTAACTCTGAATCAGGTAAATGTGTCAGATTGGAGAGAAATGTCTACCCACGACTGTTGTTAACTCTGAATCAGGTAAATGTGTCTGAGTGGAGAGAAATGTCTACCCACGACTCTTGTTAACTCTGAATCAGGTTAATGTGTCTGTATGGAGAGAAATGTCTACCCACGACTCTTGTTAACTCTGAATCAGGTAAATGTGTCTGAGTGGAGAGAAATGTCTACCCACGACTCTTGTAAACTCTGAATCAGGTTAATGTGTCTGAGTGGAGAGAAATGTCTACCCACGACTCTTGTTAACTCTGAATCAGGTTAATGTGTCTGAGTGGAGAGAAATGTCTACCTACGACTCTTGTAAACTCTGAATCAGGTAAATGTGTCTGAGTGGAGAGAAACGTCTACCCACGACTGTTGTTAACTCTGAATCAGGTAAATGTGTCTGAGTGGAGAGAAATGTCTACCCACGACTCTTGTTTACTCTGAATCAGGTTAATGTGTCTGAGTGGAGAGAAATGTCTACCCACGACTGTTGTTAACTCTGAATCAGGTAAATGAGTGGCGAGAAATGTCTACCCACGACTGTTGTTAACTCTGAATAGGTTAATGTGTCTGAGTGGAGAGAAATGTCTACCCATGACTGTTTTAACTCTGAATCAGGTTAATGTGTCTGTGTGGAGAGAAATGTCTACCCACGACTCTTGTTAACTCTAAATCAGGTAAATGTGTCTGAGTGGAGAGAAATGTCTACCCACGACTGTTGTTAACTCTGAATCAGGTTAATGTGTCTGAGTGGAGAGAAATGTCTACCCACGCCTCTTGTTTACTCTGAATCAGGTAAATGTGTCTGTGTGGAGAGAAATGTCTACCCACGACTCTTGTTAACTCTGAATCAGGTTAATGTGTCTGAGTGGAGAGAAATGTCTACCCACGACTCTTGTTAACTCTGAATCAGGTTAATGTGTCTGAGTGGAGAGAAATGTCTACCCACGACTCTTGTAAACTCTGAATCAGGTAAATGTGTCTGAGTGGAGAGAAATGTCTACCCACGACTCTTGTTTACTCTGAATCAGGTTAATGTGTCTGAGTGGAGAGAAATGTCTACCCATGACTGTTGTTAACTCTGAATCAGGTAAATGAGTGGCGAGAAATGTCTACCCACGACTGTTGTTAACTCTGAATAGGTTAATGTGTCTGAGTGGAGAGAAATGTCTACCCATGACTGTTTTAACTCTGAATCAGGTTAATGTGTCTGTGTGGAGAGAAATGTCTACCCACGACTCTTGTTAACTCTGAATCAGGTAAATGTGTCTGAGTGGAGAGAAATGTCTACCCACGACTCTTGTTAACTCTGAATCAGGTTAATGTGTCTGTATGGAGAGAAATGTCTACCCACGACTCTTGTTAACTCTGAATCAGGTAAATGTGTCTGAGTGGAGAGAAATGTCTACCCACGACTCTTGTAAACTCTGAATCAGGTTAATGTGTCTGAGTGGAGAGAAATGTCTACCCACGACTCTTGTTAACTCTGAATCAGGTTAATGTGTCTGAGTGGAGAGAAATGTCTACCTACGACTCTTGTAAACTCTGAATCAGGTAAATGTGTCTGAGTGGAGAGAAACGTCTACCCACGACTGTTGTTAACTCTGAATCAGGTAAATGTGTCTGAGTGGAGAGAAATGTCTACCCACGACTCTTGTTTACTCTGAATCAGGTTAATGTGTCTGAGTGGAGAGAAATGTCTACCCACGACTGTTGTTAACTCTGAATCAGGTAAATGAGTGGCGAGAAATGTCTACCCACGACTGTTGTTAACTCTGAATAGGTTAATGTGTCTGAGTGGAGAGAAATGTCTACCCATGACTGTTTTAACTCTGAATCAGGTTAATGTGTCTGTGTGGAGAGAAATGTCTACCCACGACTCTTGTTAACTCTAAATCAGGTAAATGTGTCTGAGTGGAGAGAAATGTCTACCCACGACTGTTGTTAACTCTGAATCAGGTTAATGTGTCTGAGTGGAGAGAAATGTCTACCCACGCCTCTTGTTTACTCTGAATCAGGTAAATGTGTCTGTGTGGAGAGAAATGTCTACCCACGACTCTTGTTAACTCTGAATCAGGTTAATGTGTCTGAGTGGAGAGAAATGTCTACCCACGACTCTTGTTAACTCTGAATCAGGTTAATGTGTCTGAGTGGAGAGAAATGTCTACCCACGACTCTTGTAAACTCTGAATCAGGTAAATGTGTCTGAGTGGAGAGAAATGTCTACCCACGACTCTTGTTTACTCTGAATCAGGTTAATGTGTCTGAGTGGAGAGAAATGTCTACCCATGACTGTTGTTAACTCTGAATCAGGTAAATGAGTGGCGAGAAATGTCTACCCACGACTGTTGTTAACTCTGAATAGGTTAATGTGTCTGAGTGGAGAGAAATGTCTACCCATGACTGTTTTAACTCTGAATCAGGTTAATGTGTCTGTGTGGAGAGAAATGTCTACCCACGACTCTTGTTAACTCTGAATCAGGTAAATGTGTCTGAGTGGAGAGAAATGTCTACCCACGACTGTTGTTAACTCTGAATCAGGTTAATGTGTCTGAGTGGAGAGAAATATCTACCCACGACTGTTGTTAACTCTGAATCAGGTTAATGTGTCTGAGTGGAGAGAAATGTCTACCCACGCCTCTTGTTTACTCTGAATCAGGTAAATGTGTCTGTGTGGAGAGAAATGTCTACCCACGACTCTTGTTAACTCTGAATCAGGTTAATGTGTCTGAGTGGAGAGAAATGTCTACCCACGACTGTTGTTAACTCTGAATCAGGTTAATGTGTCTGAGTGGAGAGAAATGTCTACCCACGACTGTTGTTAACTCTGAATCAGGTTAATGTGTCTGAGTGGAGAGAAATGTCTACCCACGACTGTTGTTAACTCTGAATCAGGTTAATGTGTCTGAGTGGAGAGAAATTTCTACCCACGACTCTGGTTAACTCTGAATCAGGATAATGTGTCTGAGTGGAGAGAAATGTCTACCCACGACTGTTTTTAATTCTGAATCAGGTAAATGAGTGGAGAGAAATGTCTACCCACGACTCTGGTTAACTCTGAATCAGGTTAATGTGTCTGAGTGGAGAGAAATGTCTACCCACGACTGTTGTTAATTCTGAATCAGGTAAATGTGTCTAGTGGAGAGAAATGTCTACTCACGATTCTTGTTAACTCTGAATCAGGTAAATGTGTCTTGAGTGGAGAGAAATGTCTACCCACGACTGTTGTTTACTCTGAATCAGGTAAATGTGTATCAGTGGAGAGAAATGTCTACCCACGACTCTTGTTAACTCTGAATCAGGTTAATGTGTCAGATTGGAGAGAAATGTCTACCCACGACTGTTGTTAACTCTGAATCACCTAAATGTGTCTGAGTGGAGAGAAATGTCTACCCACGACTCTGGTTAACTCTGAATCAGGTAAATGTGTCAGATTGGAGAGAAATTTCTACCCACGACTGTTGTTAACTCTGAATCAGGTTAATGTGTCTGAGTGGAGAGAAATGTCTACCCACGACTCTTGTTAACTCTGAATCAGGTTAATGTGTCTGAGTGGAGAGAAATGTCTACCCACGACTCTTGTTAACTCTGAATCAGGTTAATGTGTCTGTGTGGAGAGAAATGTCTACCCACGACTGTTGTTAACTCTGAATCAGGTTAATGTGTCTGAGTGGAGAGAAATGTCTACCCACGACTCTTGTTTACTCTGAATCAGGTAAATGTGTCTGAGTGGAGAGAAATGTCTACCCACGACTGTTGTTAACTCTGAATCAGGTTAATGTGTCTGAGTGGAGAGAAATGTCTAACCACGGCTCTTGTTAACTCTGAATCAGGTAAATTTGTCTGAGTGGAGAGAAATGTCTACCCACGACTGTTGTTAACTCTGAATCAGGTTAATGTGTCCGAGTGGAGAGAAATGTCTACCCACGACTCTTGTTAGCTCTGAATCAGGTTAATGTGTCTTGAGTGGAGAGAAATGTCTACCCACGACTGTTGTTAACTCTGAATCAGGTTAATGTGTTTGAGTGGAGAGAAATGTCTACCCACGACTCTTGTTTACTCTGAATCAGGTAAATGTGTCTGATTGGAGAGAAATGTCTACCCACGACTCTTGTTAACTCTGAATCAGGTTAATGTGTCTGAGTGGAGAGAAATGTCTACCCACGACTGTTGTTAACTCTGAATCAGGTTAATGTGTCTGAGTGGAGAGAAATGTCTACCCACGACTCTTGTTAAATCTGAATCAGGTAAATGTGTCAGATTGGAGAGAAATGTCTACCCACGACTGTTGTTAACTCTGAATCACTTAAATGTGTCTGAGTGGAGAGAAATGTCTACCCACGACTCTGGTTAACTCTGAATCAGGTAAATGTGTCAGATTGGAGAGAAATGTCTACCCACGACTCTTGTTAACTCTGAATCAGGTAAATGTGTCGGAGTGGAGAGAAATGTCTACCCACGACTGTTGTTAATTCTGAATCAGGTAAATGTGTCTAGTGGAGAGAAATGTCTACACACGATTCTTGTTAACTCTGAATATGGTAAATGTGTCTTGAGTGGAGAGAAATGTCTACCCACGACTGTTGTTTACTCTGAATCAGGTAAATGTGTCTCAGTGGAGAGAAATGTCTACCCACGACTCTTGTTAACTCTGAATCAGGTTAATGTGTCTGTGTGGAGAGAAATGTCTACCCACGACTTGTTAACTCTGAATCAGGTAAATGTGTCCGAGTGGAGAGAAATGTCTACCCACGACTGTTGTTAACTCTGAATCAGGTTAATGTGTCTGTGTGGAGAGAAATGTCTACCCACGACTGTTGTTAACTCTGAATCAGGTTAATGTGTCTTGAGTGGAGAGAAATGTCTACCCACGACTCTTGTTAACTCTGAATCAGGTTAATGTGTCTGAGGGGAGAGAAATGTCTACCCACGACTGTTGTTAACTCTGAATCAGGTTAATGTGTCTGAGTGGAGAAAAATGTCTACCCACGACTCTTGTTAACTCTGAATCAGGTAAATGTGTCAGATTGGAGAGAAATGTCTACCCACGACTGTTGTTAACTCTGAATCACCTAAATGTGTCTGAGTGGAGAGAAATGTCTACCCACGACTCTGGTTAACTCTGAATCAGGTAAATGTGTCAGATTGGAGAGAAATGTCTACCCACGACTGTTGTTAACTCTGAATCAGGTAAATGTGTTTGAGTGGAGAGAAATGTCTACCCACGACTCTTGTTAACTCTGAATCAGGTTAATGTGTCTGAGTGGAGAGAAATGTCTACCCACGACTCTTGTTAACTCTGAATCAGGTTAATGTGTCTGTGTGGAGAGAAATGTCTATCCACGACTGTTGTTAACTCTGAATCAGGTTAATGTGTCTGAGTGGAGAGAAATGTCTACCCACGACTCTTGTTAACTCTGAATCAGGTAAATTTGTCTGAGTGGAGAGAAATGTCTACCCACGACTGTTGTTAACTCTGAATCAGGTTAATGTGTCCGAGTGGAGAGAAATGTCTACCCACGACTGTTGTTAACTCTGAATCAGGTTAATGTGTTTGAGTGGAGAGAAATGTCTACCCACGACTCTTGTTAACTCTGAATCAGGTTAATGTGTCTGAGTGGAGAGAAATGTCTACCCACGACTCTTGTTAACTCTGAATCAGGTTAATGTGTCTGTGTGGAGAGAAATGTCTACCCACGACTGTTGTTTACTCTGAATCAGGTTAATGTGTCTGAGTGGAGAAAAATGTCTACCCACGACTGTTGTTAACTCTGAATCAGGTTAATGTGTCTGAGTGGAGAGAAATGTCTACCCACGACTCTTGTTTACTCTGAATCAGGTAAATGTGTCTGAGTGGAGAGAAATGTCTACCCACGACTGTTGTTAACTCTGAATCAGGTTAATGTGTCTGAGTGGAGAGAAATGTCTAACCACGACTCTTGTTAACTCTGAATCAGGTAAATTTGTCTGAGTGGAGAGAAATGTCTACCCACGACTGTTGTTAACTCTGAATCAGGTTAATGTGTCTGAGTGGAGAGAAATGTCTACCCACGACTGTTGTTTACTCTGAATCAGGTAAATGTGTCCGAGTGGAGAGAAATGTCTACCCACGACTGTTGTTAACTCTGAATCAGGTTAATGTGTTTGAGTGGAGAGAAATGTCTACCCACGACTCTTGTTAACTCTGAATCAGGTTAATGTGTCTGAGTGGAGAGAAATGTCTACCCACGACTCTTGTTAACTCTGAATCAGGTTAATGTGTCTGTGTGGAGAGAAATGTCTACCCACGACTGTTGTTTACTCTGAATCAGGTTAATGTGTCTGAGTGGAGAAAAATGTCTACCCACGACTGTTGTTAACTCTGAATCAGGTTAATGTGTCTGAGTGGAGAGAAATGTCTACCCACGACTCTTGTTTACTCTGAATCAGGTAAATGTGTCTGAGTGGAGAGAAATGTCTACCCACGACTGTTGTTAACTCTGAATCAGGTTAATGTGTCTGAGTGGAGAGAAATGTCTAACCACGACTCTTGTTAACTCTGAATCAGGTAAATTTGTCTGAGTGGAGAGAAATGTCTACCCACGACTGTTGTTAACTCTGAATCAGGTTAATGTGTCTGAGTGGAGAGAAATGTCTACCCACGACTGTTGTTTACTCTGAATCAGGTAAATGTGTCTGAGTGGAGAGAAATGTCTACCCACGACTCTTGTTAACTCTGAATCAGGTTAATGTGTCTGAGGGGAGAGAAATGTCTACCCACGACTGTTGTTAACTCTGAATCAGGTTAATGTGTCTGAGTGGAGAAAAATGTCTACCCACGACTCTTGTTAACTCTGAATCAGGTAAATGTGTCAGATTGGAGAGAAATGTCTACCCACGACTGTTGTTAACTCTGAATCACCTAAATGTGTCTCAGTGGAGAGAAATGTCTACCCACGACTCTGGTTAACTCTGAATCAGGTAAATGTGTCAGATTGGAGAGAAATGTCTACCCACGACTGTTGTTAACTCTGAATCAGGTAAATGTGTCTGAGTGGAGAGAAATGTCTACCCACGACTCTTGTTAACTCTGAATCAGGTTAATGTGTCTGAGTGGAGAGAAATGTCTACCCACGACTCTTGTTAACTCTGAATCAGGTTAATGTGTCTGTGGGGAGAGAAATGTCTATCCACGACTGTTGTTAACTCTGAATCAGGTTAATGTGTCTGAGTGGAGAGAAATGTCTACCCACGACTCTTGTTAACTCTGAATCAGGTAAATTTGTCTGAGTGGAGAGAAATGTCTACTCACGACTGTTGTTAACTCTGAATCAGGTTAATGTGTCCGAGTGGAGAGAAATGTCTACCCACGACTCTTGTTAACTCTGAATCAGGTTAATGTGTCTTAAGTGGAGAGAAATGTCTACCCACGACTGTTGTTAACTCTGAATCAGGTTAATGTGTTTGAGTGGAGAGAAATGTCTACCCACGACTCTTGTTTACTCTGAATCAGGTAAATGTGTCTGAGTGGAGAGAAATGTCTACCCACGACTGTTGTTAACTCTGAATCAGGTTAATGTGTCTTGTGTGGAGAGAAATGTCTACCCACGACTCTTGTTAACTCTGAATCAGGTAAATGTGTCAGATTGGAGAGAAATGTCTACCCACGACTGTTGTTAACTCTGAATCAGGTTAATGTGTCTGAGTGGAGAGAAATGTCTACCCACGACTCTTGTTAACTCTGAATCAGGTTAATGTGTCTGAGTGGAGAGAAATGTCTACCCACGACTCTTGTTAACTCTGAATCAGGTTAATGTGTCTGAGTGGAGAGAAATGTCTACCCACGACTCTTGTTAACTCTGAATCAGGTTAATGTGTCTGTGTGGAGAGAAATGTCTACCCACGACTCTTGTTAACTCTGAATCAGGTTAATGTGTCTGTGTGGAGAGAAATGTCTACCCACGACTCTTGTTAACTCTGAATCAGGTAAATGTGTCTCAGTGGAGAGAAATGTCTACCCACGACCCTTGTTAACTCTGAATCAGGTTAATGTGCCTGTGTGGAGAGAAATGTCTACCCACGACTGTTGTTAACTCTGAATCAGGTAAATGTGTGGAGAGAAATGTCTACCCACGACTGTTGTTAACTCTGAATCAGGTAAATGAGTGGAGAGAAATGTCTACCCACGACTCTTGTTAACTCTGAATAGGTTAATGTGTCTGAGTGGAGAGAAATGTCTACCCACGACTCTTGTTAACTCTGAATCAGGTTAATGTGTCTGAGTGGAGAGAAATGTCTACCCACGACTGTTGTTAACTCTGAATCAGGTTAATGTGTCTGTGTGGAGAGAAATGTCTACCCACGACTCTTGTTAACTCTGAATCAGGTAAATGTGTCTGAGTGGAGAGAAATGTCTACCCACGAGTCTTGTAAACTCTGAATCAGGTTAATGTGTCTGAGTGGAGAGAAATGTCTACCCACGACTCTTGTTAACTCTGAATCAGGTAAATGTGTCTGTGTGGAGAGAAATGTCTACCCACGACTCTTGTTAACTCTGAATCAGGTTAATGTGTCTGAGTAGAGAGAAATGTCTACCCACGACTGTTGTTAACTCTGAATCAGGTAAATGAGTGGAGAGAAATGTCTACCCACGACTGTTGTTAACTCTGAATCAGGTAAATGAGTGGAGAGAAATGTCTATCCACGACTGTTGTTAACTCTGAATCAGGTAAATGTGTCTGAGTGGAGAGAAATGTCTACCCACGACTGTTGTTAACTCTGAATCAGGTAAATGTGTCAGATTGGAGAGAAATGTCTACCCACGACTGTTGTTAACTCTGAATCAGGTAAATGTGTCTGTGTGGAGAGAAATGTCTACCCACGACTCTTGTTAACTCTGAATCAGGTTAATGTGTCTGAGTAGAGAGAAATGTCTACCCACGACTGTTTTTAACTCTGAATCAGGTAAATGAGTGGAGAGAAATGTCTACCCACGACTGTTGTTAACTCTGAATCAGGTAAATGTGTGGAGAGAAATGTCTACCCACGACTCTTGTTAACTCTGAATCAGGTTAATGTGTCTGAGTGGAGAGAAATGTCTACCCACGACTGTTGTTAACTCTGAATCAGGTTAATGTGTCTGAGTGGAGAGAAATGTCTACCCACGACTCTGGTTAACTCTGAATCAGGTAAATGTGTCTGGGTGGAGAGAAATGTCTACCCACGACTGTTGTTAACTCTGAATCAGGTTAATGTGTCTGAGTGGAGAGAAATGTCTACCCACGACTCTTGTTAACTCTGAATCAGGTTAATGTGTCTGAGTGGAGAGAAATGTCTACCCACGACTCTTGTTAACTCTGAATCAGGTTAATGTGTCTGAGTGGAGAGAAATGTCTACCCACGACTGTTGTTAACTCTGAATCAGGTTAATGTGTCTTGTGTGGAGAGAAATGTCTACCCACGACTCTTGTTAACTCTGAATCAGGTAAATGTGTCAGATTGGAGAGAAATGTCTACCCACGACTGTTGTTAACTCTGAATCAGGTTAATGTGTCTGAGTGGAGAGAAATGTCTACCCACGACTCTTGTTAACTCTGAATCAGGTTAATGTGTCTGAATGGAGAGAAATGTCTACCCACGACTCTTGTTAACTCTGAATCAGGTTAATGTGTCTGAGTGGAGAGAAATGTCTACCCACGACTCTGGTTAACTCTGAATCAGGTTAATGTGTCTGTGTGGAGAGAAATGTCTACCCACGACTCTTGTTAACTCTGAATCAGGTTAATGTGTCTGTGTGGAGAGAAATGTCTACCCACGACTCTTGTTTACTCTGAATCAGGTTAATGTGTCTAAGTGGAGAGAAATGTCTACCCACGACTCTTGTTAACTCTGAATCAGGTTAATGTTTCTGAGTGGAGAGAAATGTCTACCCACGACTCTTGTTAACTCTGAATCAGGTTAATGTGTCTGAGTGGAGAGAAATGTCTACCCACGACTCTTGTTAACTCTGAATCAGGTTAATGTGTCTGAGTGGAGAGAAATGTCTACCCACGACTCTTGTTAACTCTGAATCAGGTTAATGTGTCTGTGTGGAGAGAAATGTCTACCCACGACTGTTGTTAACTCTGAATCATGTTAATGTGTCTGAGTGGAGAGAAATGTCTACTCACGACTCTTGTTAATTCTGAATCAGGTAAATGTGTCTGAGTGGAGAGAAATGTCTACCCACGACTCTTGTTAACTCTGAATCAGGTTAATGTGTCTGTGTGGAGAGAAATGTCTACCCACGACTGTTGTTAACTCTGAATCAGGTTAATGTGTCTGAGTGGAGAGAAATGTCTACCCACGACTGTTTTTAATTCTGAATCAGGTAAATGAGTGGAGAGAAATGTCTACCCACGACTGTTGTTAACTCTGAATCAGGTTAATGTGTCTGAGTGGAGAGAAATGTCTACCCACGACTGTTGTTAATTCTGAATCAGGTAAATGTGTCTAGTGGAGAGAAAGGTCTACCCACGATTCTTGTTTACTCTGAATAAGGTAAATGTGTCTTGAGTGGAGAGAAATGTCTACCCACGACTGTTGTTAGCTCTGAATCAGGTAAATGTGTCTGAGTGGAGAGAAATGTCTATCCACGACAGTTGTTAACTCTGAATCAGGTTAATGTGCCTGTGTGGAGAGGACTGTTGTTAACTCTGAATCAGGTTAATGTGTCTGAGTGGAGAGAAATGTCTACCCACGACTCTTGTTTACTCTGAATCAGGTAAATGTGTGGAGAGAAATGTCTACCCACGACTGTTGTTAACTCTGAATCAGGTAAATGAGTGGAGAGAAATGTCTACCCACGACTGTTGTTAACTCTGAATCATGTTAATGTGTCTGAGTGGAGAGAAATGTCTACCCACGACTGTTGTTAATTCTGAATCAGGTAAATGTGTCTGAGTGGAGAGAAATGTCTACCCACGACTCTTGTTAACTCTGAATCAGGTTAATGTGTCTGTGTGGAGAGAAATGTCTACCCACGACTGTTGTTAACTCTGAATCAGGTTAATGTGTCTGAGTGGAGAGAAATGTCTACCCACGACTGTTATTAATTCTGAATCAGGTAAATGTGTCTAGTGGAGAGAAATGTCTACCCACCATTCTTGTTAACTCTGAATATGGTAAATGTGTCTTGAGTGGAGAGAAATATCTACCCACGACTGTTGTTAGCTCTGAATCAGGTAAATGTGTCTCAGTGGAGAGAAATGTCTACCCACGACTCTTGTTAACTCTGAATCAGGTTAATGTGCCTGTGTGGAGAGAAATGTCTACCCACGACGGTTGTTAACTCTGAATCAGGTTAATGTGTCTGAGTGGAGAGAAATGTCTACCCACGACTCTTGTTTACTCTGAATCAGGTAAATGTGTGGAGAGAAATGTCTACCCACGACTGTTGTTAACTCTGAATCAGGTAAATGAATGGGGAGAAATGTCTACCCACGACTCTTGTTAACTCTGAATAGGTTAATGTGTCTGAGTGGAGAGAAATGTCTACCCACGACTCTTGTTAACTCTGAATCAGGTTAATGTGTCTGAGTGGAGAGAAATGTCTACCCACGACTGTTGTTAACTCTGAATCAGGTTAATGTGTCTGTATGGAGAGAAATGTCTACCCACGACTCTTGTTAACTCTGAATCAGGTAAATGTGTCTGAGTGGAGAGAAATGTCTACCCACGACTCTTGTAAACTCTGAATCAGGTTAATGTGTCTGAGTGGAGAGAAATGTCTACCCACGACTCTTGTTAACTCTGAATCAGGTTAATGTGTCTGAGTGGAGAGAAATGTCTACCCACGACTCTTGTAAACTCTGAATCAGGTAATGTGTCTGAGTGGAGAGAAACGTCTACCCACGACTGTTGTTAACTCTGAATCAGGTAAATGTGTCTGAGTGGAGAGAAATGTCTACCCACGACTCTTGTTTACTCTGAATCAGGTTAATGTGTCTGAGTGGAGAGAAATGTCTACCCACGACTGTTGTTAACTCTGAATCAGGTAAATGAGTGGCGAGAAATGTCTACCCACGACTGTTGTTAACTCTGAATAGGTTAATGTGTCTGAGTGGAGAGAAATGTCTACCCATGACTGTTTTAACTCTGAATCAGGTTAATGTGTCTGTGTGGAGAGAAATGTCTACCCACGACTCTTGTTAACTCTAAATCAGGTAAATGTGTCTGAGTGGAGAGAAATGTCTACCCACGACTGTTGTTAACTCTGAATCAGGTTAATGTGTCTGAGTGGAGAGAAATATCTACCCACGACTGTTGTTAACTCTGAATCAGGTTAATGTGTCTGAGTGGAGAGAAATGTCTACCCACGCCTCTTGTTTACTCTGAATCAGGTAAATGTGTCTGTGTAGAGAGAAATGTCTACCCACGACTCTTGTTAACTCTGAATCAGGTTAATGTGTCTGAGTGGAGAGAAATGTCTACCCACGACTGTTGTTAACTCTGAATCAGGTTAATGTGTCTGAGTGGAGAGAAATGTCTACCCACGACTCTTGTTAACTCTGAATCAGGTTAATGTGTCTGAGTGGAGAGAAATGTCTACCCACGACTGTTGTTAACTCTGAATCAGGTTAATGTGTCTGAGTGGAGAGAAATTTCTACCCACGACTCTGGTTAACTCTGAATCAGGATAATGTGTCTGAGTGGAGAGAAATGTCTACCCACGACTGTTTTTAATTCTGAATCAGGTAAATGAGTGGAGAGAAATGTCTACCCACGACTGTTGTTAATTCTGAATCAGGTAAATGTGTCTAGTGGAGAGAAATGTCTACTCACGATTCTTGTTAACTCTGAATCAGGTAAATGTGACTTGAGTGGAGAGAAATGTCTACCCACGACTGTTGTTTACTCTGAATCAGGTAAATGTGTCTCAGTGGAGAGAAATGTCTACCCACGACTCTTGTTAACTCTGAATCAGGTTAATGTGTCTGTGTGGAGAGAAATGTCTACCCACGACTTGTTAACTCTGAATCAGGTTAATGTGTCAGATTGGAGAGAAATGTCTACCCACGACTGTTGTTAACTCTGAATCACCTAAATGTGTCTGAGTGGAGAGAAATGTCTACCCACGACTCTGGTTAACTCTGAATCAGGTAAATGTGTCAGATTGGAGAGAAATGTCTACCCACGACTGTTGTTAACTCTGAATCAGGTTAATGTGTCTGAGTGGAGAGAAATGTCTACCCACGACTCTTGTTAACTCTGAATCAGGTTAATGTGTCTGAGTGGAGAGAAATGTCTACCCACGACTCTTGTTAACTCTGAATCAGGTTAATGTGTCTGTGTGGAGAGAAATGTCTACCCACGACTGTTGTTAACTCTGAATCAGGTTAATGTGTCTGAGTGGAGAAAAATGTCTACCCACGACTGTTGTTAACTCTGAATCAGGTTAATGTGTCTCAGTGGAGAGAAATGTCTAACCACGGCTCTTGTTAACTCTGAATCAGGTAAATTTGTCTGAGTGGAGAGAAATGTCTACCCACGACTCTTGTTAACTCTGAATCAGGTTAATGTGTCCGAGTGGAGAGAAATGTCTACCCACGACTCTTGTTAGCTCTGAATCAGGTTAATGTGTCTTGAGTGGAGAGAAATGTCTACCCACGACTGTTGTTAACTCTGAATCAGGTTAATGTGTTTGAGTGGAGAGAAATGTCTACCCACGACTCTTGTTTATTCTGAATCAGGTAAATGTGTCTGAGTGGAGAGAAATGTCTACCCACGACTCTTGTTAACTCTGAATCAGGTTAATGTGTCTGAGTGGAGAGAAATGTCTACCCACGACTGTTGTTAACTCTGAATCAGGTTAATGTGTCTGAGTGGAGAGAAATGTCTACCCACGACTCTTGTTAACTCTGAATCAGGTAAATGTGTCAGATTGGAGAGAAATGTCTACCCACGACTGTTGTTAACTCTGAATCACTTAAATGTGTCTGAGTGGAGAGAAATGTCTACCCACGACTCTGGTTAACTCTGAATCAGGTAAATGTGTCAGATTGGAGAGAAATGTCTACCCACGACTCTTGTTAACTCTGAATCAGGTAAATGTGTCGGAGTGGAGAGAAATGTCTACCCACGACTGTTGTTAATTCTGAATCAGGTAAATGTGTCTAGTGGAGAGAAAGGTCTACTCACGATTCTTGTTAACTCTGAATATGGTAAATGTGTCTTGAGTGGAGAGAAATGTCTACCCACGACTGTTGTTTACTCTGAATCAGGTAAATGTGTCTCAGTGGAGAGAAATGTCTACCCACGACTCTTGTTAACTCTGAATCAGGTTAATGTGTCTGAGTGGGGAGAAATGTCTACCCATGACTGTTTTAACTCTGAATCAGGTTAATGTGTCTGTGTGGAGAGAAATGTCTACCCACGACTCTTGTTAACTCTAAATCAGGTAAATGTGTCTGAGTGGAGAGAAATGTCTACCCACGACTGTTGTTAACTCTGAATCAGGTTAATGTGTCTGAGTGGAGAGAAATATCTACCCACGACTGTTGTTAACTCTGAATCAGGTTAATGTGTCTGAGTGGAGAGAAATTTCTACCCACGCCTCTTGTTTACTCTGAATCAGGTAAATGTGTCTGTGTGGAGAGAAATGTCTACCCACGACTCTTGTTAACTCTGAATCAGGTTAATGTGTCTGAGTGGAGAGAAATGTCTACCCACGACTCTTGTTAACTCTGAATCAGGTTAATGTGTCTGAGTGGAGAGAAATGTCTACCCACGACTCTTGTAAACTCTGAATCAGGTAAATGTGTCTGAGTGGAGAGAAACGTCTACCCACGACTGTTGTTAACTCTGAATCAGGTTAATGTGTCTGAGTGGAGAGAAATGTCTACCCACGACTGTTGTTAACTCTGAATCAGGTAAATGAGTGGCGAGAAATGTCTACCCACGACTGTTGTTAACTCTGAATAGGTTAATGTGTCTGAGTGGAGAGAAATGTCTACCCATGACTGTTTTAACTCTGAATCAGGTTAATGTGTCTGTGTGGAGAGAAATGTCTACCCACGACTCTTGTTAACTCTAAATCAGGTAAATGTGTCTGAGTGGAGAGAAATGTCTACCCACGACTGTTGTTAACTCTGAATCAGGTTAATGTGTCTGAGTGGAGAGAAATATCTACCCACGACTGTTGTTAACTCTGAATCAGGTTAATGTGTCTGAGTGGAGAGAAATGTCTACCCACGCCTCTTGTTTACTCTGAATCAGGTAAATGTGTCTGTGTAGAGAGAAATGTCTACCCACGACTCTTGTTAACTCTGAATCAGGTTAATGTGTCTGAGTAGAGAGAAATGTCTACCCACGACTGTTTTTAACTCTGAATCAGGTAAATGAGTGGAGAGAAATGTCTACCCACGACTGTTGTTAACTCTGAATCAGGTAAATGTGTGGAGAGAAATGTCTACCCACGACTCTTGTTAACTCTGAATCAGGTTAATGTGTCTGAGTGGAGAGAAATGTCTACCCACGACTGTTGTTAACTCTGAATCAGGTTAATGTGTCTGAGTGGAGAGAAATGTCTACCCACGACTCTGGTTAACTCTGAATCAGGTAAATGTGTCTGGGTGGAGAGAAATGTCTACCCACGACTGTTGTTAACTCTGAATCAGGTTAATGTGTCTGAGTGGAGAGAAATGTCTACCCACGACTCTTGTTAACTCTGAATCAGGTTAATGTGTCTGAGTGGAGAGAAATGTCTACCCACGACTCTTGTTAACTCTGAATCAGGTTAATGTGTCTGAGTGGAGAGAAATGTCTACCCGCGACTGTTGTTAACTCTGAATCAGGTTAATGTGTCTTGTGTGGAGAGAAATGTCTACCCACGACTCTTGTTAACTCTGAATCAGGTAAATGTGTCAGATTGGAGAGAAATGTCTACCCACGACTGTTGTTAACTCTGAATCAGGTTAATGTGTCTGAGTGGAGAGAAATGTCTACCCACGACTCTTGTTAACTCTGAATCAGGTTAATGTGTCTGAATGGAGAGAAATGTCTACCCACGACTCTTGTTAACTCTGAATCAGGTTAATGTGTCTGAGTGGAGAGAAATGTCTACCCACGACTCTGGTTAACTCTGAATCAGGTTAATGTGTCTGTGTGGAGAGAAATGTCTACCCACGACTCTTGTTAACTCTGAATCAGGTTAATGTGTCTGTGTGGAGAGAAATGTCTACCCACGACTCTTGTTTACTCTGAATCAGGTTAATGTGTCTAAGTGGAGAGAAATGTCTACCCACGACTCTTGTTAACTCTGAATCAGGTTAATGTTTCTGAGTGGAGAGAAATGTCTACCCACGACTCTTGTTAACTCTGAATCAGGTTAATGTGTCTGAGTGGAGAGAAATGTCTACCCACGACTCTTGTTAACTCTGAATCAGGTTAATGTGTCTGAGTGGAGAGAAATGTCTACCCACGACTGTTGTTAACTCTGAATCAGGTTAATGTGTCTGTGTGGAGAGAAATGTCTACCCACGACTGTTGTTAACTCTGAATCATGTTAATGTGTCTGAGTGGAGAGAAATGTCTACTCACGACTCTTGTTAATTCTGAATCAGGTAAATGTGTCTGAGTGGAGAGAAATGTCTACCCACGACTCTTGTTAACTCTGAATCAGGTTAATGTGTCTGTGTGGAGAGAAATGTCTACCCACGACTGTTGTTAACTCTGAATCAGGTTAATGTGTCTGAGTGGAGAGAAATGTCTACCCACGACTGTTTTTAATTCTGAATCAGGTAAATGAGTGGAGAGAAATGTCTACCCACGACTGTTGTTAACTCTGAATCAGGTGAATGTGTCTGAGTGGAGAGAAATGTCTACCCACGACTGTTGTTAATTCTGAATCAGGTAAATGTGTCTAGTGGAGAGAAAGGTCTACCCACGATTCTTGTTTACTCTGAATAAGGTAAATGTGTCTTGAGTGGAGAGAAATGTCTACCCACGACTGTTGTTAGCTCTGAATCAGGTAAATGTGTCTCAGTGGAGAGAAATGTCTATCCACGACAGTTGTTAACTCTGAATCAGGTTAATGTGCCTATGTGGAGAGAACTGTTGTTAACTCTGAATCAGGTTAATGTGTCTGAGTGGAGAGAAATGTCTACCCACGACTCTTGTTTACTCTGAATCAGGTAAATGTGTGGAGAGAAATGTCTACCCACGACTGTTGTTAACTCTGAATCATGTTAATGTGTCTGAGTGGAGAGAAATGTCTACCCACGACTGTTGTTAATTCTGAATCAGGTAAATGTGTCTGAGTGGAGAGAAATGTCTACCCACGACTCTTGTTAACTCTGAATCAGGTTAATGTGTCTGTGTGGAGAGAAATGTCTACCCACGACTGTTGTTAACTCTGAATCAGGTTAATGTGTCTGAGTGGAGAGAAATGTCTACCCACGACTGTTATTAATTCTGAATCAGGTAAATGTGTCTAGTGGAGAGAAATGTCTACCCACCATTCTTGTTAACTCTGAATATGGTAAATGTGTCTTGAGTGGAGAGAAATATCTACCCACGACTGTTGTTAGCTCTGAATCAGGTAAATGTGTCTCAGTGGAGAGAAATGTCTACCCACGACTCTTGTTAACTCTGAATCAGGTTAATGTGCCTGTGTGGAGAGAAATGTCTACCCACGACGGTTGTTAACTCTGAATCAGGTTAATGTGTCTGAGTGGAGAGAAATGTCTACCCACGACTCTTGTTTACTCTGAATCAGGTAAATGTGTGGAGAGAAATGTCTACCCACGACTGTTGTTAACTCTGAATCAGGTAAATGAATGGGGAGAAATGTCTACCCACGACTCTTGTTAACTCTGAATAGGTTAATGTGTCTGAGTGGAGAGAAATGTCTACCCACGACTCTTGTAAACTCTGAATCAGGTTAATGTGTCTGAGTGGAGAGAAATGTCTACCCACGACTCTTGTTAACTCTGAATCAGGTTAATGTGTCTGAGTGGAGAGAAATGTCTACCCACGACTCTTGTAAACTCTGAATCAGGTAAATGTGTCTGAGTGGAGAGAAACGTCTACCCACGACTGTTGTTAACTCTGAATCAGGTAAATGTGTCTGAGTGGAGAGAAATGTCTACCCACGACTCTTGTTTACTCTGAATCAGGTTAATGTGTCTGAGTGGAGAGAAATGTCTACCCACGACTGTTGTTAACTCTGAATCAGGTAAATGAGTGGCGAGAAATGTCTACCCACGACTGTTGTTAACTCTGAATAGGTTAATGTGTCTGAGTGGAGAGAAATGTCTACCCATGACTGTTTTAACTCTGAATCAGGTTAATGTGTCTGTGTGGAGAGAAATGTCTACCCACGACTCTTGTTAACTCTAAATCAGGTAAATGTGTCTGAGTGGAGAGAAATGTCTACCCACGACTGTTGTTAACTCTGAATCAGGTTAATGTGTCTGAGTGGAGAGAAATATCTACCCACGACTGTTGTTAACTCTGAATCAGGTTAATGTGTCTGAGTGGAGAGAAATGTCTACCCACGCCTCTTGTTTACTCTGAATCAGGTAAATGTGTCTGTGTAGAGAGAAATGTCTACCCACGACTCTTGTTAACTCTGAATCAGGTTAATGTGTCTGAGTGGAGAGAAATGTCTACCCACGACTGTTGTTAACTCTGAATCAGGTTAATGTGTCTGAGTGGAGAGAAATGTCTACCCACGACTCTTGTTAACTCTGAATCAGGTTAATGTGTCTGAGTGGAGAGAAATGTCTACCCACGACTGTTGTTAACTCTGAATCAGGTTAATGTGTCTGAGTGGAGAGAAATTTCTACCCACGACTCTGGTTAACTCTGAATCAGGATAATGTGTCTGAGTGGAGAGAAATGTCTACCCACGACTGTTTTTAATTCTGAATCAGGTAAATGAGTGGAGAGAAATGTCTACCCACGACTGTTGTTAATTCTGAATCAGGTAAATGTGTCTAGTGGAGAGAAATGTCTACCCACGACTGTTGTTAATTCTGAATCAGGTAAATGTGTCTAGTGGAGAGAAATGTCTACTCACGATTCTTGTTAACTCTGAATCAGGTAAATGTGACTTGAGTGGAGAGAAATGTCTACCCACGACTGTTGTTTACTCTGAATCAGGTAAATGTGTCTCAGTGGAGAGAAATGTCTACCCACGACTCTTGTTAACTCTGAATCAGGTTAATGTGTCTGTGTGGAGAGAAATGTCTACCCACGACTTGTTAACTCTGAATCAGGTTAATGTGTCAGATTGGAGAGAAATGTCTACCCACGACTGTTGTTAACTCTGAATCACCTAAATGTGTCTGAGTGGAGAGAAATGTCTACCCACGACTCTGGTTAACTCTGAATCAGGTAAATGTGTCAGATTGGAGAGAAATGTCTACCCACGACTGTTGTTAACTCTGAATCAGGTTAATGTGTCTGAGTGGAGAGAAATGTCTACCCACGACTGTTGTTAACTCTGAATCAGGTAAATGAGTGGCGAGAAATGTCTACCCACGACTGTTGTTAACTCTGAATAGGTTAATGTGTCTGAGTGGAGAGAAATGTCTACCCATGACTGTTTTAACTCTGAATCAGGTTAATGTGTCTGTGTGGAGAGAAATGTCTACCCACGACTCTTGTTAACTCTAAATCAGGTAAATGTGTCTGAGTGGAGAGAAATGTCTACCCACGACTGTTGTTAACTCTGAATCAGGTTAATGTGTCTGAGTGGAGAGAAATATCTACCCACGACTGTTGTTAACTCTGAATCAGGTTAATGTGTCTGAGTGGAGAGAAATGTCTACCCACGCCTCTTGTTTACTCTGAATCAGGTAAATGTGTCTGTGTAGAGAGAAATGTCTACCCACGACTCTTGTTAACTCTGAATCAGGTTAATGTGTCTGAGTGGAGAGAAATGTCTACCCACGACTGTTGTTAACTCTGAATCAGGTTAATGTGTCTGAGTGGAGAGAAATGTCTACCCACGACTCTTGTTAACTCTGAATCAGGTTAATGTGTCTGAGTGGAGAGAAATGTCTACCCACGACTGTTGTTAACTCTGAATCAGGTTAATGTGTCTGAGTGGAGAGAAATTTCTACCCACGACTCTGGTTAACTCTGAATCAGGATAATGTGTCTGAGTGGAGAGAAATGTCTACCCACGACTGTTTTTAATTCTGAATCAGGTAAATGAGTGGAGAGAAATGTCTACCCACGACTGTTGTTAATTCTGAATCAGGTAAATGTGTCTAGTGGAGAGAAATGTCTACCCACGACTGTTGTTAATTCTGAATCAGGTAAATGTGTCTAGTGGAGAGAAATGTCTACTCACGATTCTTGTTAACTCTGAATCAGGTAAATGTGACTTGAGTGGAGAGAAATGTCTACCCACGACTGTTGTTTACTCTGAATCAGGTAAATGTGTCTCAGTGGAGAGAAATGTCTACCCACGACTCTTGTTAACTCTGAATCAGGTTAATGTGTCTGTGTGGAGAGAAATGTCTACCCACGACTTGTTAACTCTGAATCAGGTTAATGTGTCAGATTGGAGAGAAATGTCTACCCACGACTGTTGTTAACTCTGAATCACCTAAATGTGTCTGAGTGGAGAGAAATGTCTACCCACGACTCTGGTTAACTCTGAATCAGGTAAATGTGTCAGATTGGAGAGAAATGTCTACCCACGACTGTTGTTAACTCTGAATCAGGTTAATGTGTCTGAGTGGAGAGAAATGTCTACCCACGACTTTTGTTAACTCTGAATCAGGTTAATGTGTCTGAGTGGAGAGAAATGTCTACCCACGACTCTTGTTAACTCTGAATCAGGTTAATGTGTCTGTGTGGAGAGAAATGTCTACCCACGACTCTTGTTAACTCTGAATCAGGTTAATGTGTCTGAGTGGAGAAAAATGTCTACCCACGACTGTTGTTAACTCTGAATCAGGTTAATGTGTCTGAGTGGAGAGAAATGTCTACCCACGACTCTTGTTTACTCTGAATCAGGTAAATTTGTCTGAGTGGAGAGAAATGTCTACCCACGACTGTTGTTAACTCTGAATCAGGTTAATGTGTCTCAGTGGAGAGAAATGTCTAACCACGGCTCTTGTTAACTCTGAATCAGGTAAATTTGTCTGAGTGGAGAGAAATGTCTACCCACGACTCTTGTTAACTCTGAATCAGGTTAATGTGTCCGAGTGGAGAGAAATGTCTACCCACGACTCTTGTTAGCTCTGAATCAGGTTAATGTGTCTTGAGTGGAGAGAAATGTCTACCCACGACTGTTGTTAACTCTGAATCAGGTTAATGTGTTTGAGTGGAGAGAAATGTCTACCCACGACTCTTGTTTATTCTGAATCAGGTAAATGTGTCTGAGTGGAGAGAAATGTCTACCCACGACTCTTGTTAACTCTGAATCAGGTTAATGTGTTTGAGTGGAGAGAAATGTCTACCCACGACTGTTGTTAACTCTGAATCAGGTTAATGTGTCTGAGTGGAGAGAAATGTCTACCCACGACTCTTGTTAACTCTGAATCAGGTAAATGTGTCAGATTGGAGAGAAATGTCTACCCACGACTGTTGTTAACTCTGAATCACTTAAATGTGTCTGAGTGGAGAGAAATGTCTACCCACGACTCTGGTTAACTCTGAATCAGGTAAATGTGTCAGATTGGAGAGAAATGTCTACCCACGACTCTTGTTAACTCTGAATCAGGTAAATGTGTCGGAGTGGAGAGAAATGTCTACCCACGACTGTTGTTAATTCTGAATCAGGTAAATGTGTCTAGTGGAGAGAAATGTCTACTCACGATTCTTGTTAACTCTGAATATGGTAAATGTGTCTTGAGTGGAGAGAAATGTCTACCCACGACTGTTGTTTACTCTGAATCAGGTAAATGTGTCTCAGTGGAGAGAAATGTCTACCCACGACTCTTGTTAACTCTGAATCAGGTTAATGTGTCTGAGTGGGGAGAAATGTCTACCCATGACTGTTTTAACTCTGAATCAGGTTAATGTGTCTGTGTGGAGAGAAATGTCTACCCACGACTCTTGTTAACTCTAAATCAGGTAAATATGTCTGAGTGGAGAGAAATGTCTACCCACGACTGTTGTTAACTCTGAATCAGGTTAATGTGTCTGAGTGGAGAGAAATATCTACCCACGACTGTTGTTAACTCTGAATCAGGTTAATGTGTCTGAGTGGAGAGAAATGTCTACCCACGCCTCTTGTTTACTCTGAATCAGGTAAATGTGTCTGTGTGGAGAGAAATGTCTACCCACGACTCTTGTTAACTCTGAATCAGGTTAATGTGTCTGAGTGGAGAGAAATGTCTACCCACGACTCTTGTTAACTCTGAATCAGGTTAATGTGTCTGAGTGGAGAGAAATGTCTACCCACGACTCTTGTAAACTCTGAATCAGGTAAATGTGTCTGAGTGGAGAGAAACGTCTACCCACGACTGTTGTTAACTCTGAATCAGGTTAATGTGTCTGAGTGGAGAGAAATATCTACCCACGACTGTTGTTAACTCTGAATCAGGTAAATGAGTGGCGAGAAATGTCTACCCACGACTGTTGTTAACTCTGAATAGGTTAATGTGTCTGAGTGGAGAGAAATGTCTACCCATGACTGTTTTAACTCTGAATCAGGTTAATGTGTCTGTGTGGAGAGAAATGTCTACCCACGACTCTTGTTAACTCTAAATCAGGTAAATGTGTCTGAGTGGAGAGAAATGTCTACCCACGACTGTTGTTAACTCTGAATCAGGTTAATGTGTCTGAGTGGAGAGAAATATCTACCCACGACTGTTGTTAACTCTGAATCAGGTTAATGTGTCTGAGTGGAGAGAAATGTCTACCCACGCCTCTTGTTTACTCTGAATCAGGTAAATGTGTCTGTGTAGAGAGAAATGTCTACCCACGACTCTTGTTAACTCTGAATCAGGTTAATGTGTCTGAGTGGAGAGAAATGTCTACCCACGACTGTTGTTAACTCTGAATCAGGTTAATGTGTCTGAGTGGAGAGAAATGTCTACCCACGACTCTTGTTAACTCTGAATCAGGTTAATGTGTCTGAGTGGAGAGAAATGTCTACCCACGACTGTTGTTAACTCTGAATCAGGTTAATGTGTCTGAGTGGAGAGAAATTTATACCCACGACTCTGGTTAACTCTGAATCAGGATAATGTGTCTGAGTGGAGAGAAATGTCTACCCACGACTGTTTTTAATTCTGAATCAGGTAAATGAGTGGAGAGAAATGTCTACCCACGACTGTTGTTAATTCTGAATCAGGTAAATGTGTCTAGTGGAGAGAAATGTCTACCCACGACTGTTGTTAATTCTGAATCAGGTAAATGTGTCTAGTGGAGAGAAATGTCTACTCACGATTCTTGTTAACTCTGAATCAGGTAAATGTGACTTGAGTGGAGAGAAATGTCTACCCACGACTGTTGTTTACTCTGAATCAGGTAAATGTGTCTCAGTGGAGAGAAATGTCTACCCACGACTCTTGTTAACTCTGAATCAGGTTAATGTGTCTGTGTGGAGAGAAATGTCTACCCACGACTTGTTAACTCTGAATCAGGTTAATGTGTCAGATTGGAGAGAAATGTCTACCCACGACTGTTGTTAACTCTGAATCACCTAAATGTGTCTGAGTGGAGAGAAATGTCTACCCACGACTCTGGTTAACTCTGAATCAGGTAAATGTGTCAGATTGGAGAGAAATGTCTACCCACGACTGTTGTTAACTCTGAATCAGGTTAATGTGTCTGAGTGGAGAGAAATGTCTACCCACGACTCTTGTTAACTCTGAATCAGGTTAATGTGTCTGAGTGGAGAGAAATGTCTACCCACGACTCTTGTTAACTCTGAATCAGGTTAATGTGTCTGTGTGGAGAGAAATGTCTACCCACGACTGTTGTTAACTCTGAATCAGGTTAATGTGTCTGAGTGGAGAAAAATGTCTACCCACGACTGTTGTTAACTCTGAATCAGGTTAATGTGTCTGAGTGGAGAGAAATGTCTACCCACGACTCTTGTTTACTCTGAATCAGGTAAATTTGTCTGAGTGGAGAGAAATGTCTACCCACGACTGTTGTTAACTCTGAATCAGGTTAATGTGTCTGAGTGGAGAGAAATGTCTAACCACGGCTCTTGTTAACTCTGAATCAGGTAAATTTGTCTGAGTGGAGAGAATTGTCTACCCACGACTGTTGTTAACTCTGAATCAGGTTAATGTGTCCGAGTGGAGAGAAATGTCTACCCACGACTCTTGTTAGCTCTGAATCAGGTTAATGTGTCTTGAGTGGAGAGAAATGTCTACCCACGACTGTTGTTAACTCTGAATCAGGTTAATGTGTTTGAGTGGAGAGAAATGTCTACCCACGACTCTTGTTAACTCTAAATCAGGTAAATATGTCTGAGTGGAGAGAAATGTCTACCCACGACTGTTGTTAACTCTGAATCAGGTTAATGTGTCTGAGTGGAGAGAAATATCTACCCACGACTGTTGTTAACTCTGAATCAGGTTAATGTGTCTGAGTGGAGAGAAATGTCTACCCACGCCTCTTGTTTACTCTGAATCAGGTAAATGTGTCTGTGTGGAGAGAAATGTCTACCCACGACTCTTGTTAACTCTGAATCAGGTTAATGTGTCTGAGTGGAGAGAAATGTCTACCCACGACTCTTGTTAACTCTGAATCAGGTTAATGTGTCTGAGTGGAGAGAAATGTCTACCCACGACTCTTGTAAACTCTGAATCAGGTAAATGTGTCTGAGTGGAGAGAAACGTCTACCCACGACTGTTGTTAACTCTGAATCAGGTTAATGTGTCTGAGTGGAGAGAAATATCTACCCACGACTGTTGTTAACTCTGAATCAGGTAAATGAGTGGCGAGAAATGTCTACCCACGACTGTTGTTAACTCTGAATAGGTTAATGTGTCTGAGTGGAGAGAAATGTCTACCCATGACTGTTTTAACTCTGAATCAGGTTAATGTGTCTGTGTGGAGAGAAATGTCTACCCACGACTCTTGTTAACTCTAAATCAGGTAAATGTGTCTGAGTGGAGAGAAATGTCTACCCACGACTGTTGTTAACTCTGAATCAGGTTAATGTGTCTGAGTGGAGAGAAATATCTACCCACGACTGTTGTTAACTCTGAATCAGGTTAATGTGTCTGAGTGGAGAGAAATGTCTACCCACGCCTCTTGTTTACTCTGAATCAGGTAAATGTGTCTGTGTAGAGAGAAATGTCTACCCACGACTCTTGTTAACTCTGAATCAGGTTAATGTGTCTGAGTGGAGAGAAATGTCTACCCACGACTGTTGTTAACTCTGAATCAGGTTAATGTGTCTGAGTGGAGAGAAATGTCTACCCACGACTCTTGTTAACTCTGAATCAGGTTAATGTGTCTGAGTGGAGAGAAATGTCTACCCACGACTGTTGTTAACTCTGAATCAGGTTAATGTGTCTGAGTGGAGAGAAATTTATACCCACGACTCTGGTTAACTCTGAATCAGGATAATGTGTCTGAGTGGAGAGAAATGTCTACCCACGACTGTTTTTAATTCTGAATCAGGTAAATGAGTGGAGAGAAATGTCTACCCACGACTGTTGTTAATTCTGAATCAGGTAAATGTGTCTAGTGGAGAGAAATGTCTACCCACGACTGTTGTTAATTCTGAATCAGGTAAATGTGTCTAGTGGAGAGAAATGTCTACTCACGATTCTTGTTAACTCTGAATCAGGTAAATGTGACTTGAGTGGAGAGAAATGTCTACCCACGACTGTTGTTTACTCTGAATCAGGTAAATGTGTCTCAGTGGAGAGAAATGTCTACCCACGACTCTTGTTAACTCTGAATCAGGTTAATGTGTCTGTGTGGAGAGAAATGTCTACCCACGACTTGTTAACTCTGAATCAGGTTAATGTGTCAGATTGGAGAGAAATGTCTACCCACGACTGTTGTTAACTCTGAATCACCTAAATGTGTCTGAGTGGAGAGAAATGTCTACCCACGACTCTGGTTAACTCTGAATCAGGTAAATGTGTCAGATTGGAGAGAAATGTCTACCCACGACTGTTGTTAACTCTGAATCAGGTTAATGTGTCTGAGTGGAGAGAAATGTCTACCCACGACTCTTGTTAACTCTGAATCAGGTTAATGTGTCTGAGTGGAGAGAAATGTCTACCCACGACTCTTGTTAACTCTGAATCAGGTTAATGTGTCTGTGTGGAGAGAAATGTCTACCCACGACTGTTGTTAACTCTGAATCAGGTTAATGTGTCTGAGTGGAGAAAAATGTCTACCCACGACTGTTGTTAACTCTGAATCAGGTTAATGTGTCTGAGTGGAGAGAAATGTCTACCCACGACTCTTGTTTACTCTGAATCAGGTAAATTTGTCTGAGTGGAGAGAAATGTCTACCCACGACTGTTGTTAACTCTGAATCAGGTTAATGTGTCTGAGTGGAGAGAAATGTCTAACCACGGCTCTTGTTAACTCTGAATCAGGTAAATTTGTCTGAGTGGAGAGAAATGTCTACCCACGACTGTTGTTAACTCTGAATCAGGTTAATGTGTCCGAGTGGAGAGAAATGTCTACCCACGACTCTTGTTAGCTCTGAATCAGGTTAATGTGTCTTGAGTGGAGAGAAATGTCTACCCACGACTGTTGTTAACTCTGAATCAGGTTAATGTGTTTGAGTGGAGAGAAATGTCTACCCACGACTCTTGTTTACTCTGAATCAGGTAAATGTGTCTGAGTGGAGAGAAATGTCTACCCACGACTCTTGTTAACTCTGAATCAGGTTAATGTGTCTGAGTGGAGAGAAATGTCTACCCACGACTGTTGTTAACTCTGAATCAGGTTAATGTGTCTGAGTGGAGAGAAATGTCTACCCACGACTCTTGTTAACTCTGAATCAGGTAAATGTGTCAGATTGGAGAGAAATGTCTACCCACGACTGTTGTTAACTCTGAATCACTTAAATGTGTCTGAGTGGAGAGAAATGTCTACCCACGACTCTGGTTAACTCTGAATCAGGTAAATGTGTCGGAGTGGAGAGAAATGTCTACCCACGACTGTTGTTAATTCTGAATCAGGTAAATGTGTCTAGTGGAGAGAAATGTCTACTCACGATTCTTGTTAACTCTGAATATGGTAAATGTGTCTTGAGTGGAGAGAAATGTCTACCCACGACTGTTGTTTACTCTGAATCAGGTAAATGTGTCTCAGTGGAGAGAAATGTCTACCCACGACTCTTGTTAACTCTGAATCAGGTTAATGTGTCTGTGTGGAGAGAAATGTCTACTCACGACTTGTTAACTCTGAATCAGGTTAATGTGTCCGAGTGGAGAGAAATGTCTACCCACGACTCTTGTTAATGCTGAATCAGGTTAATGTGTCTGTGTGGAGACAAATGTCTACCCACAACTGTTGTTAACTCTGAATCAGGTTAATGTGTCTTGAGTGGAGAGAAATGTCTACCCACGACTGTTGTTAACTCTGAATCAGGTTAATGTGTCTGAGTGGAGAGAAATGTCTACCCACGACTGTTGTTTACTCTGAATCAGGTAAATGTGTCTGAGTGGAGAGAAATGTCTACCCACGACTCTTGTTAACTCTGAATCAGGTTAATGTGTCTGAGGGGAGAGAAATGTCTACCCACGACTGTTGTTAACTCTGAATCAGGTTAATGTGTCTGAGTGGAGAAAAATGTCTACCCACGACTCTTGTTAACTCTGAATCAGGTAAATGTGTCAGATTGGAGAGAAATGTCTACCCACGACTGTTGTTAACTCTGAATCACCTAAATGTGTCTGAGTGGAGAGAAATGTCTACCCACGACGCTGGTTAACTCTGAATCAGGTAAATGTGTCAGATTGGAGAGAAATGTCTACCCACGACTGTTGTTAACTCTGAATCAGGTAAATGTGTCTGAGTGGAGAGAAATGTCTACCCACGACTCTTGTTAACTCTGAATCAGGTTAATGTGTCTGTATGGAGAGAAATGTCTACCCACGACTCTTGTTAACTCTGAATCAGGTTAATGTGTCTGAGTGGAGAGAAATGTCTACCCACGACTCTTGTAAACTCTGAATCAGGTTAATGTGTCTGAGTGGAGAGAAATGTCTACCCACGACTCTTGTTAACTCTGAATCAGGTTAATGTGTCTGAGTGGAGAGAAATGTCTACCTACGACTCTTGTAAACTCTGAATCAGGTAAATGTGTCTGAGTGGAGAGAAACGTCTACCCACGACTGTTGTTAACTCTGAATCAGGTAAATGTGTCTGAGTGGAGAGAAATGTCTACCCACGACTCTTGTTTACTCTGAATCAGGTTAATGTGTCTGAGTGGAGAGAAATGTCTACCCACGACTGTTGTTAACTCTGAATCAGGTAAATGAGTGGCGAGAAATGTCTACCCACGACTGTTGTTAACTCTGAATAGGTTAATGTGTCTGAGTGGAGAGAAATGTCTACCCATGACTGTTTTAACTCTGAATCAGGTTAATGTGTCTGTGTGGAGAGAAATGTCTACCCACGACTGTTGTTAACTCTAAATCAGGTAAATGTGTCTGAGTGGAGAGAAATGTCTACCCACGACTGTTGTTAACTCTGAATCAGGTTAATGTGTCTGAGTGGAGAGAAATGTCTACCCATGCCTCTTGTTTACTCTGAATCAGGTAAATGTGTCTGTGTGGAGAGAAATGTCTACCCACGACTCTTGTTAACTCTGAATCAGGTTAATGTGTCTGAGTGGAGAGAAATGTCTACCCACGACTCTTGTTAACTCTGAATCAGGTTAATGTGTCTGAGTGGAGAGAAATGTCTACCCACGACTCTTGTAAACTCTGAATCAGGTAAATGTGTCTGAGTGGAGAGAAATGTCTACCCACGACTCTTGTTTACTCTGAATCAGGTTAATGTGTCTGAGTGGAGAGAAATGTCTACCCATGACTGTTGTTAACTCTGAATCAGGTAAATGAGTGGCGAGAAATGTCTACCCACGACTGTTGTTAACTCTGAATAGGTTAATGTGTCTGAGTGGAGAGAAATGTCTACCCATGACTGTTTTAACTCTGAATCAGGTTAATGTGTCTGTGTGGAGAGAAATGTCTACCCACGACTCTTGTTAACTCTGAATCAGGTAAATGTGTCTGAGTGGAGAGAAATGTCTACCCACGACTGTTGTTAACTCTGAATCAGGTTAATGTGTCTGAGTGGAGAGAAATATCTACCCACGACTGTTGTTAACTCTGAATCAGGTTAATGTGTCTGAGTGGAGAGAAATGTCTACCCACGCCTCTTGTTTACTCTGAATCAGGTAAATGTGTCTGTGTGGAGAGAAATGTCTACCCACGACTCTTGTTAACTCTGAATCAGGTTAATGTGTCTGAGTGGAGAGAAATGTCTACCCACGACTGTTGTTAACTCTGAATCAGGTTAATGTGTCTGAGTGGAGAGAAATGTCTACCCACGACTGTTGTTAACTCTGAATCAGGTTAATGTGTCTGAGTGGAGAGAAATGTCTACCCACGACTGTTGTTAACTCTGAATCAGGTTAATGTGTCTGAGTGGAGAGAAATTTCTACCCACGACTCTGGTTAACTCTGAATCAGGATAATGTGTCTGAGTGGAGAGAAATGTCTACCCACGACTGTTTTTAATTCTGAATCAGGTAAATGAGTGGAGAGAACTGTCTACCCACGACTCTGGTTAACTCTGAATCAGGTTAATGTGTCTGAGTGGAGAGAAATGTCTACCCACGACTGTTGTTAATTCTGAATCAGGTAAATGTGTCTAGTGGAGAGAAATGTCTACTCACGATTCTTGTTAACTCTGAATCAGGTAAATGTGTCTTGAGTGGAGAGAAATGTCTACCCACGACTGTTGTTTACTCTGAATCAGGTAAATGTGTCTCAGTGGAGAGAAATGTCTACCCACGACTCTTGTTAACTCTGAATCAGGTTAATGTGTCAGATTGGAGAGAAATGTCTACCCACGACTGTTGTTAACTCTGAATCACCTAAATGTGTCTGAGTGGAGAGAAATGTCTACCCACGACTCTGGTTAACTCTGAATCAGGTAAATGTGTCAGATTGGAGAGAAATGTCTACCCACGACTGTTGTTAACTCTGAATCAGGTTAATGTGTCTGAGTGGAGAGAAATGTCTACCCACGACTCTTGTTAACTCTGAATCAGGTTAATGTGTCTGAGTGGAGAGAAATGTCTACCCACGACTCTTGTTAACTCTGAATCAGGTTAATGTGTCTGTGTGGAGAGAAATGTCTACCCACGACTGTTGTTAACTCTGAATCAGGTTAATGTGTCTGAGTGGAGAGAAATGTCTACCCACGACTCTTGTTTACTCTGAATCAGGTAAATGTGTCTGAGTGGAGAGAAATGTCTACCCACGACTGTTGTTAACTCTGAATCAGGTTAATGTGTCTGAGTGGAGAGAAATGTCTAACCACGGCTCTTGTTAAATCTGAATCAGGTAAATTTGTCTGAGTGGAGAGAAATGTCTACCCACGACTGTTGTTAACTCTGAATCAGGTTAATGTGTCCGAGTGGAGAGAAATGTCTACCCACGACTCTTGTTAGCTCTGAATCAGGTTAATGTGTCTTGAGTGGAGAGAAATGTCTACCCACGACTGTTGTTAACTCTGAATCAGGTTAATGTGTTTGAGTGGAGAGAAATGTCTACCCACGACTCTTGTTTACTCTGAATCAGGTAAATGTGTCTGATTGGAGAGAAATGTCTACCCACGACTCTTGTTAACTCTGAATCAGGTTAATGTGTCTGAGTGGAGAGAAATGTCTACCCACGACTGTTGTTAACTCTGAATCAGGTTAAAGTGTCTGAGTGGAGAGAAATGTCTACCCACGACTCTTGTTAACTCTGAATCAGGTAAATGTGTCAGATTGGAGAGAAATGTCTACCCACGACTGTTGTTAACTCTGAATCACTTAAATGTGTCTGAGTGGAGAGAAATGTCTACCCACGACTCTGGTTAACTCTGAATCAGGTAAATGTGTCAGATTGGAGAGAAATGTCTACCCACGACTCTTGTTAACTCTGAATCAGGTAAATGTGTCGGAGTGGAGAGAAATGTCTACCCACGACTGTTGTTAATTCTGAATCAGGTAAATGTGTCTAGTGGAGAGAAATGTCTACACACGATTCTTGTTAACTCTGAATATGGTAAATGTGTCTTGAGTGGAGAGAAATGTCTACCCACGACTGTTGTTTACTCTGAATCAGGTAAATGTGTCTCAGTGGAGAGAAATGTCTACGCACGACTCTTGTTAACTCTGAATCAGGTTAATGTGTCTGTGTGGAGAGAAATGTCTACCCACGACTTGTTAACTCTGAATCAGGTAAATGTGTCCGAGTGGAGAGAAATGTCTACCCACGACTGTTGTTAACTCTGAATCAGGTTAATGTGTCTGTGTGGAGAGAAATGTCTACCCACGACTGTTGTTAACTCTGAATCAGGTTAATGTGTCTTGAGTGGAGAGAAATGTCTACCCACGACTCTTGTTAACTCTGAATCAGGTTAATGTGTCTGAGGGGAGAGAAATGTCTACCCACGACTGTTGTTAACTCTGAATCAGGTTAATGTGTCTGAGTGGAGAAAAATGTCTACCCACGACTCTTGTTAACTCTGAATCAGGTAAATGTGTCAGATTGGAGAGAAATGTCTACCCACGACTGTTGTTAACTCTGAATCACCTAAATGTGTCTGAGTGGAGAGAAATGTCTACCCACGACTCTGGTTAACTCTGAATCAGGTAAATGTGTCAGATTGGAGAGAAATGTCTACCCACGACTGTTGTTAACTCTGAATCAGGTAAATGTGTCTGAGTGGAGAGAAATGTCTACCCACGACTCTTGTTAACTCTGAATCAGGTTAATGTGTCTGTGTGGAGAGAAATGTCTATCCACGACTGTTGTTAACTCTGAATCAGGTTAATGTGTCTGAGTGGAGAGAAATGTCTACCCACGACTCTTGTTAACTCTGAATCAGGTAAATTTGTCTGAGTGGAGAGAAATGTCTACCCACGACTGTTGTTAACTCTGAATCAGGTTAATGTGTCCGAGTGGAGAGAAATGTCTACCCACGACTGTTGTTAACTCTGAATCAGGTTAATGTGTTTGAGTGGAGAGAAATGTCTACCCACGACTCTTGTTAACTCTGAATCAGGTTAATGTGTCTGAGTGGAGAGAAATGTCTACCCACGACTCTTGTTAACTCTGAATCAGGTTAATGTGTCTGTGTGGAGAGAAATGTCTACCCACGACTGTTGTTTACTCTGAATCAGGTTAATGTGTCTGAGTGGAGAAAAATGTCTACCAACGACTGTTGTTAACTCTGAATCAGGTTAATGTGTCTGAGTGGAGAGAAATGTCTACCCACGACTCTTGTTTACTCTGAATCAGGTAAATGTGTCTGAGTGGAGAGAAATGTCTACCCACGACTGTTGTTAACTCTGAATCAGGTTAATGTGTCTGAGTGGAGAGAAATGTCTAACCACGACTCTTGTTAACTCTGAATCAGGTAAATTTGTCTGAGTGGAGAGAAATGTCTACCCACGACTGTTGTTAACTCTGAATCAGGTTAATGTGTCTGAGTGGAGAGAAATGTCTACCCACGACTGTTGTTTACTCTGAATCAGGTAAATGTGTCCGAGTGGAGAGAAATGTCTACCCACGACTGTTGTTAACTCTGAATCAGGTTAATGTGTTTGAGTGGAGAGAAATGTCTACCCACGACTCTTGTTAACTCTGAATCAGGATAATGTGTCTGAGTGGAGAGAAATGTCTACCCACGACTCTTGTTAACTCTGAATCAGGTTAATGTGTCTGTGTGGAGAGAAATGTCTACCCACGACTGTTGTTTACTCTGAATCAGGTTAATGTGTCTGAGTGGAGAAAAATGTCTACCCACGACTGTTGTTAACTCTGAATCAGGTTAATGTGTCTGAGTGGAGAGAAATGTCTACCCACGACTCTTGTTTACTCTGAATCAGGTAAATGTGTCTGAGTGGAGAGAAATGTCTACCCACGACTGTTGTTAACTCTGAATCAGGTTAATGTGTCTGAGTGGAGAGAAATGTCTAACCACGACTCTTGTTAACTCTGAATCAGGTAAATTTGTCTGAGTGGAGAGAAATGTCTACCCACGACTGTTGTTAACTCTGAATCAGGTTAATGTGTCTGAGTGGAGAGAAATGTCTACCCACGACTGTTGTTTACTCTGAATCAGGTAAATGTGTCTGAGTGGAGAGAAATGTCTACCCACGACTCTTGTTAACTCTGAATCAGGTTAATGTGTCTGAGGGGAGAGAAATGTCTACCCACGACTGTTGTTAACTCTGAATCAGGTTAATGTGTCTGAGTGGAGAAAAATGTCTACCCACGACTCTTGTTAACTCTGAATCAGGTAAATGTGTCAGATTGGAGAGAAATGTCTACCCACGACTGTTGTTAACTCTGAATCACCTAAATGTGTCTCAGTGGAGAGAAATGTCTACCCACGACTCTGGTTAACTCTGAATCAGGTAAATGTGTCAGATTGGAGAGAAATGTCTACCCACGACTGTTGTTAACTCTGAATCAGGTAAATGTGTCTGAGTGGAGAGAAATGTCTACCCACGACTCTTGTTAACTCTGAATCAGGTTAATGTGTCTGAGTGGAGAGAAATGTCTACCCACGACTCTTGTTAACTCTGAATCAGGTTAATGTGTCTGTGGGGAGAGAAATGTCTATCCACGACTGTTGTTAACTCTGAATCAGGTTAATGTGTCTGAGTGGAGAGAAATGTCTACCCACGACTCTTGTTAACTCTGAATCAGGTAAATTTGTCTGAGTGGAGAGAAATGTCTACCCACGACTGTTGTTAACTCTGAATCAGGTTAATGTGTCCGAGTGGAGAGAAATGTCTACCCACGACTCTTGTTAACTCTGAATCAGGTTAATGTGTCTTGAGTGGAGAGAAATATCTACCCACGACTGTTGTTAACTCTGAATCAGGTTAATGTGTTTGAGTGGAGAGAAATGTCTACCCACGACTCTTGTTTACTCTGAATCAGGTAAATGTGTCTGAGTGGAGAGAAATGTCTACCCACGACTCTTGTTAACTCTGAATCAGGTTAATGTGTCTGAGTGGAGAGAAATGTCTACCCACGACTGTTGTTAACTCTGTATCAGGTTAATGTGTCTGAGTGGAGAGAAATGTCTACCCACGACTCTTGTTAACTCTGAATCAGGTAAATGTGTCAGATTGGAGAGAAATGTCTACCCACGACTGTTGTTAACTCTGAATCACTTAAATGTGTCTGAGTGGAGAGAAATGTCTACCCACGACTCTGGTTAACTCTGAATCAGGTAAATGTGTCAGATTGGAGAGAAATGTCTACCCACGACTCTTGTTAACTCTGAATCAGGTAAATGTGTCGGAGTGGAGAGAAATGTCTACCCACGACTCTTGTTAACTCTGAATCAAGTTAATGTGTCTGAGTGGAGAGAAATGTCTACCCACGACTCTTGTTAACTCTGAATCAGGTTAATGTGTCTGTGTGGAGAGAAATGTCTACCCACGACTGTTGTTAACTCTGAATCAGGTTAATGTGTCTTGAGTGGAGAGAAATGTCTACCCACGACTGTTGTTAACTCTGAATCAGGTTAATGTGTCTGAGTGGAGAGAAATGTCTACCCACGACTCTTGTTTACTCTGAATCAGGTAAATTTGTCTGAGTGGAGAGAAATGTCTACCCACGACTGTTGTTAACTCTGAATCAGGTTAATGTGTCCGAGTGGAGAGAAATGTCTACCCACGACTGTTGTTAACTCTGAATCAGGTAAATGTGTCTGAGTGGAGAGAAATGTCTACCCACGACTGTTGTTAACTCTGAATCAGGTAAATGAGTGGCGAGAAATGTCTACCCACGACTGTTGTTAACTCTGCATAGGTTAATGTGTCTGAGTGGAGAGAAATGTCTACCCAAGACTGTTTTTAACTCTGAATCAGGATAATGTGTCTGAGTGGAGAGAAATGTCTACCCACGACTGTTGTTAATTCTGAATCAGGTAAATGAGTGGAGAGAAATGTCTACCCACGACTCTGGTTAAATCTGAATCAGGTTAATGTGTCTGAGTGGAGAGAAATGTCTACCCACGACTCTTGTTTACTCTGAATCAGGTAAATGTGTCTGAGTGGAGAGAAATGTCTACCCACGACTCTTGTTAACTCTGAATCAGGTTAATGTGTCTGAGTGGAGAGAAATGTCTACCCACGACTGTTGTTAACCCTGAATCAGGTTAATGTGTCTGAGTGGAGAGAAATGTCTACCCACGACTCTTGTTAACTCTGAATCAGGTAAATGTGTCAGATTGGAGAGAAATGTCTACCCACGACTGTTGTTAACTCTGAATCACTTAAATGTGTCTGAGTGGAGAGAAAAGTCTACCCACGACTCTGGTTAACTCTGAATCAGGTAAATGTGTCAGATTGGAGAGAAATGTCTACCCACGACTGTTGTTAACTCTGAATCAGGTAAATGTGTCGGAGTGGAGAGAAATGTCTACCCACGACTGTTGTTAATTCTGAATCAGGTAAATGTGTCTAGTGGAGAGAAATGTCTACTCACGATTCTTGTTAACTCTGAATATGGTTAATGTGTCTTGAGTGGAGAGAAATGTCTACCCACGACTGTTGTTTACTCTGAATCAGGTAAATGTGTCTCAGTGGAGAGAAATGTCTACCCACGACTCTTGTTAACTCTGAATCAGGTTAATGTGTCTGAGTGGAGAGAAATGTCTACCCACGACTCTTGTTAACTCTGAATCAGGTTAATGTGTCTGTGTGGAGAGAAATGTCAACCCACGACTGTTGTTAACTCTGAATCAGGTTAATGTGTCTTGAGTGGAGAGAAATGTCTACCCACGACTGTTGTTAACTCTGAATCAGGTTAATGTGTCTGAGTGGAGAGAAATGTCTACCCACGACTGTTGTTTACTCTGAATCAGGTAAATGAGTGGAGAGAAATGTCTACCCACGACTCTTGTTAACTCTGAATCAGGTTAATGTGTCTGAGGGGAGAGAAATGTTTACCCACGACTGTTGTTAACTCTGAATCAGGTTAATGTGTCTTGAGAGGAGAGAAATGTCTACCCACGACTGTTGTTAATTCTGAATCAGGTTAATGTGTCTGAGTGGAGAGAAATGTCTACCCACGACTGTTGTTTACTCTGAATCAGGTAAATGTGTCTGAGTGGAGAGAAATGTCTACCCACGACTCTTGTTAACTCTGAATCAGGTTAATGTGTCTGAGGGGAGAGAAATGTCTACCCACGACTGTTGTTAACTCTGAATCAGGTTAATGTGTCTGAGTGGAGAAAAATGTCTACCCACGACTCTTGTTAACTCTGAATCAGGTGAATGTGTCAGATTGGAGAGAAATGTCTACCCACGACTGTTGTTAACTCTGAATCACCTAAATGTGTCTGAGTGGAGAGAAATGTCTACCCACGACTCTGGTTAACTCTGAATCAGGTAAATGTGTCAGATTGGAGAGAAATGTCTACCCACGACTGTTGTTACATCTGAATCAGGTTAATGTGTCTGAGTGGAGAGAAATGTCTACCCACGACTCTTGTTAACTCTGAATCAGGTTAATGTGTCTGAGTGGAGAGAAATGTCTACCCACGACTCTTGTTAACTCTGAATCAGGTTAATGTGTCTGTGTGGAGAGAAATGTCTACCCACGACTGTTGTTAACTCTGAATCAGGTTAATGTGTCTGAGTGGAGAGAAATGTCTACCCACGACTCTTGTTAACTCTGAATCAGGTTAATGTGTCTGTGTGGAGAGAAATGTCTATCCACGACTGTTGTTAACTCTGAATCAGGTTAATGTGTCTGAGTGGAGAGCAATGTCTACCCACGACTCTTGTTAACTCTGAATCAGGTAAATTTGTCTGAGTGGAGAGAAATGTCTACCCACGACTGTTGTTAACTCTGAATCAGGTTAATGTGTTTGAGTGGAGAGAAATGTCTACCCACGACTATTGTTTACTCTGAATCAGGTAAATGTGTCTGAGTGGAGAGAAATGTCTACCCACGACTCTTGTTAACTCTGAATCAGGTTAATGTGTCTGAGTGGAGAGAAATGTCTACCCACGACTGTTGTTAACTCTGAATCAGGTTAATGTGTCTGAGAGGAGAGAAATGTCTACCCACGACTCTTGTTAACTCTGAATCAGGTAAATGTGTCAGATTGGAGAGAAATGTCTACCCACGACTGTTGTTAACTCTGAATCACTTAAATGTGTCTGAGTGGAGAGAAATGTCTACCCACGACTCTGGTTAACTCTGAATCAGGTAAATGTGTCAGATTGGAGAGAAATGTCTACCCACGACTCTTGTTAACTCTGAATCAGGTTAATGTGTCGGAGTGGAGAGAAATGTCTACCCACGACTCTTGTTAACTCTGAATTAAGTTAATGTGTCTGAGTGGAGAGAAATGTCTACCCACGACTCTTGTTAACTCTGAATCAGGTTAATGTGTCTGTGTGGAGAGAAATGTCTACCCACGACTGTTGTTAACTCTGAATCAGGTTAATGTGTCTTGAGTGGAGAGAAATGTCTACCCACGACTGTTGTTAACTCTGAATCAGGTTAATGTGTCTGAGTGGAGAGAAATGTCTACCCACGACTCTTGTTTACTCTGAATCAGGTAAATTTGTCTGAGTGGAGAGAAATGTCTACCCACGACTGTTGTTAACTCTGAATCAGGTTAATGTGTCCGAGTGGAGAGAAATGTCTACCCACGACAGTTGTTAACTCTGAATCAGGTAAATGTGTCTGAGTGGAGAGAAATGTCTACCCACGACTGTTGTTAACTCTGAATCAGGTAAATGAGTGGCGAGAAATGTCTATCCACGACTGTTGTTAACTCTGCATAGGTTAATGTGTCTGAGTGGAGAGAAATGTCTACCCAAGACTGTTTTTAACTCTGAATCAGGATAATGTGTCTGAGTGGAGAGAAATGTCTACCCACGACTGTTGTTAATTCTGAATCAGGTAAATGAGTGGAGAGAAATGTCTACCCACGACTCTGGTTAAATCTGAATCAGGTTAATGTGTCTGAGTGGAGAGAAATGTCTACCCACGACTCTTGTTTACTCTGAATCAGGTAAATGTGTCTGAGTGGAGAGAAATGTCTACCCACGACTCTTGTTAACTCTGAATCAGGTTAATGTGTCTGAGTGGAGAGAAATGTCTACCCACGACTGTTGTTAACTCTGAATCAGGTTAATGTGTCTGAGTGGAGAGAAATGTCTACCCACGACTCTTGTTAACTCTGAATCAGGTAAATGTGTCAGATTGGAGAGAAATGTCTACCCACGACTGTTGTTAACTCTGAATCACTTAAATGTGTCTGAGTGGAGAGAAAAGTCTACCCACGACTCTGGTTAACTCTGAATCAGGTAAATGTGTCAGATTGGAGAGAAATGTCTACCCACGACTCTTTTTAACTCTGAATCAGGTAAATGTGTCGGAGTGGAGAGAAATGTCTACCCACGACTGTTGTTAATTCTGAAACAGGTAAATGTGTCTAGTGGAGAGAAATGTCTACTCACGATTCTTGTTAACTCTGAATATGGTAAATGTGTCTTGAGTGGAGAGAAATGTCTACCCACGACTGTTGTTTACTCTGAATCAGGTAAATGTGTCTCAGTGGAGAGAAATGTCTACCCACGACTCTTGTTAACTCTGAATCAGGTTAATGTGTCTGAGTGGAGAGAAATGTCTACCCACGACTCTTGTTAACTCTGAATCAGGTTAATGTGTCTGTGTGGAGAGAAATGTCAACCCACGACTGTTGTTAACTCTGAATCAGGTTAATGTGTCTTGAGTGGAGAGAAATGTCTACCCACGACTGTTGTTAACTCTGAATCAGGTTAATGTGTCTGAGTGGAGAGAAATGTCTACCCACGACTGTTGTTTACTCTGAATCAGGTAAATGTGTCTGAGTGGAGAGAAATGTCTACCCACGACTCTTGTTAACTCTGAATCAGGTTAATGTGTCTGAGGGGAGAGAAATGTTTACCCACGACTGTTGTTAACTCTGAATCAGGTTAATGTGTCTGAGTGGAGAAAAATGTCTACCCACGACTCTTGTTAACTCTGAATCAGGTAAATGTGTCAGATTGGAGAGAAATGTCTACCCACGACTGTTGTTAACTCTGAATCACATAAATGTGTCTGAGTGGAGAGAAATGTCTACCCACGACTCTGGTTAACTCTGAATCAGGTAAATGTGTCAGATTGGAGAGAAATGTCTACCCACGACTGTTGTTAACTCTGAATCAGGTAAATGTGTCTGAGTGGAGAGAAATGTCTACCCACGACTCTTGTTAACTCTGAATCAGGTTAAAGTGTCTGAGTGGAGAGAAATGTCTACCCACGACTCTTGTTAACTCTGAATCAGGTTAATGTGTCTGTGTGGAGAGAAATGTCTATCCACGACTGTTGTTAACTCTGAATCAGGTTAATGTGTCTGAGTGGAGAGCAATGTTTACCCACGACTGTTGTTAACTCTGAATCAGGTTAATGTGTCTGAGTGGAGAAAAATGTCTACCCACGACTCTTGTTAACTCTGAATCAGGTAAATGTGTCAGATTGGAGAGAAATGTCTACCCACGACTGTTGTTAACTCTGAATCACATAAATGTGTCTGAGTGGAGAGAAATGTCTACCCACGACTCTGGTTAACTCTGAATCAGGTAAATGTGTCAGATTGGAGAGAAATGTCTACCCACGACTGTTGTTAACTCTGAATCAGGTAAATGTGTCTGAGTGGAGAGAAATGTCTACCCACGACTCTTGTTAACTCTGAATCAGGTTAAAGTGTCTGAGTGGAGAGAAATGTCTACCCACGACTCTTGTTAACTCTGAATCAGGTTAATGTGTCTGTGTGGAGAGAAATGTCTATCCACGACTGTTGTTAACTCTGAATCAGGTTAATGTGTCTGAGTGGAGAGCAATGTCTACCCACGACTCTTGTTAACTCTGAATCAGGTAAATTTGTCTGAGTGGAGAGAAATGTCTACCCACGACTGTTGTTAACTCTGAATCAGGTTAATGTGTCCGAGTGGAGAGAAATGTCTACCCACGACTCTTGTTAACTCTGAATCAGGTTAATGTGTCTTGAGTGGAGAGAAATGTCTACCCACGACTGTTGTTAACTCTGAATCAGGTTAATGTGTTTGAGTGGAGAGAAATGTCTACCCACGACTCTTGTTTACTCTTAATCAGGTAAATGTGTCTGAGTGGAGAGAAATGTCTACCCACGACTCTTGTTAACTCTGAATCAGGTAAATGTGTCAGATTGGAGAGAAATGTCTACCCACGACTGTTGTTAACTCTGAATCACTTAAATGTGTCTGAGTGGAGAGAAATGTCTACCCACGACTCTGGTTAACTCTGAATCAGGTAAATGTGTCAGATTGGAGAGAAATGTCTACCCACGACTGTTGTTAACTCTGAATCAGGTTAATGTGTCTGAGTGGAGAGAAATGTCTACCCACGACTCTTGTTTACTCTGAATCAGGTAAATTTGTCTGAGTGGAGAGAAATGTCTACCCACGACTGTTGTTAACTCTGAATCAGGTTAATGTGTCCGAGTGGAGAGAAATGTCTACCCACGACTGTTGTTAACTCTGAATCAGGTAAATGTGTCTGAGTGGAGAGAAATGTCTACCCACGACTGTTGTTAACTCTGAATCAGGTAAATGAGTGGCGAGAAATGTCTACCCACGACTGTTGTTAACTCTGCATAGGTTAATGTGTCTGAGTGGAGAGAAATGTCTACCCAAGACTGTTTTTAACTCTGAATCAGGATAATGTGTCTGAGTGGAGAGAAATGTCTACCCACGACTGTTGTTAATTCTGAATCAGGTAAATGAGTGGAGAGAAATGTCTACCCACGACTCTGGTTAACTCTGAATCAGGTTAATGTGTCTGAGTGGAGAGAAATGTCTACCCACGACTCTATTTTACTCTGAATCAGGTAAATGTGTCTGAGTGGAGAGAAATGTCTACCCACGACTCTTGTTAACTCTGAATCAGGTTAATGTGTTTGAGTGGAGAGAAATGTCTACCCACGACTGTTGTTTACTCTGAATCAGGTAAATGTGTCTCAGTGGAGAGAAATGTCTACCCACGACTCTTGTTAACTCTGAATCAGGTTAATGTGTCTGAGTGGAGAGAAATGTCTACCCACGACTGTTGTTAACTCTGAATGAGGTTAATGTGTCTGAGTGGAGAGAAATGTCTACCCACGACTCTTGTTAACTCTGAATCAGGTAAATGTGTCAGATTGGAGAGAAATGTCTACCCACGACTGTTGTTAACTCTGAATCAGGTTAATGTGTCTGAGTGGAGAGAAATGTCTACCCACGACTCTTGTTAACTCTGAATCAGGTTAATGTGTCTGTGTGGAGAGAAATGTCTACCCACGACTCTTGTTAACTCTGAATCAAGTTAATGTGTCTGAGTGGAGAAAAATGTCTACCCACGACTCTTGTTAACTCTGAATCAGGTAAATGTGTCAGATTGGAGAAAAATGTCTACCCACGACTGTTGTTAACTCTGAATCACCTAAATGTGTCTGAGTGGAGAGAAATGTCTACCCACGACTCTGGTTAACTCTGAATCAGGTAAATGTGTCAGATTGGAGAGAAATGTCTACCCACGACTGTTGTTATCTCTGAATCAGGTAAATGTGTCTGAGTGGAGAGAAATGTCTACCCACGACTCTTGTTAACTCTGAATCAGGTTAATGTGTCTGTGTGGAGAGAAATGTCTATCCACGACTGTTGTTAACTCTGAATCAGGTTAATGTGTCTTGAGTGGAGAGAAATGTCTACCCACGACTGTTGTTAACTCTGAATCAGGTTAATGTGTCTGAGTGGAGAGAAATGTCTACCCAGAACTCTTGTTTACTCTGAATCAGGTAAATGTGTTTGAGTGGAGAGAAATGTCTACCCACGACTGTTGTTAACTCTGAATATGGTTAATGTGTCTGAGTGGAGAGAAATGTCTACCCACGACTGTTGTTAACTCTGAATCAGGTTAATGTGTCCGAGTGGAGAGAAATGTCTACCCACGACTCTTGTTAACTCTGAATCAGGTTAATGTGTCTTGAGTGGAGAGAAATGTCTACCCACGACTGTTGTTAACTCTGAATCAGGTTAATGTGTTTGAGTGGAGAGAAATGTCTACCCACGACTCTTGTTAACTCTGAATCAGGTTAATGTGTCTGAGTGGAGAGAAATGTCTACCCACGACTGTTGTTAACTCTGAATCAGGTTAATGTGTCTGAGTGGAGAGAAATGTCTACCCACGACTCTTGTTAACTCTGAATCAGGTAAATGTGTCAGATTGGAGAGAAATGTCTACCCACGACTGTTGTTAACTCTGAATCACTTAAATGTGTCTGAGTGGAGAGAAATGTCTACCCACGACTGTTGTTAACTCTGAATCAGGTTAATGTGTCTTGAGTGGAGAGAAATGTCTACCCACGACTCTTGTTAACTCTGAATCAGGTTAATGTGTCTGAGTGGAGAGAAATGTCTACCCACGACTCTTGTTAACTCTGAATCAGGTTAATGTGTCTGAGTGGAGAGAAATGTCTACCCAAGACTGTTTTTAACTCTGAATCAGGATAATGTGTCTGAGTGGAGAGAAATGTCTACCCACGACTGTTGTTAATTCTGAATCAGGTAAATGAGTGGAGAGAAATGTCTACCCACGACTCTTGTTTACTCTGAATCAGGTAAATATGTCTGAGTGGAGAGAAATGTCTACCCACGACTCTTGTTAACTCTGAATCAGGTTAATGTGTCTGAGTGGAGAGAAATGTCTACCCACGACTGTTGTTAACTCTGAATCAGGTTAATGTGTCTGAGTGGAGAGAAATGTCTACCCACGACTCTTGTTAACTCTGAATCAGGTAAATGTGTCAGATTGGAGAGAAATGTCTACCCACGACTGTTGTTAACTCTGAATCACTTAAATGTGTCTGAGTGGAGAGAAATGTCTACCCACGACTGTTGTTAACTCTGAATCAGGTTAATGTGTCTGAGTGTAGAAAAATGTCTAACCACGACTCTTGTTTACTCTGAATCAGGTAAATGTGTCTGAGTGGAGAGAAATGTCTACCCACGACTCTTGTTAACTCTGAATGAGGTTAATGTGTTTGAGTGGAGAGAAATGTCTACCCACGACTGTTGTTTACTCTGAATCAGGTAAATGTGTCTCAGTGGAGAGAAATGTCTACCCACGACTCTTGTTAACTCTGAATCAGGTTAATGTGTCTGAGTGGAGAGAAATGTCTACCCACGACTGTTGTTAACTCTGAATGAGGTTAATGTGTCTGAGTGGAGAGAAATGTCTACCCACGACTCTTGTTAACTCTGAATCAGGTAAATGTGTCAGATTGGAGAGAAATGTCTACCCACGACTCTTGTTAACTCTGAATCAGGTTAATGTGTCTGTGTGGAGAGAAATGTCTACCCACAACTGTTTTTAACTCTGAATCAGGTTAATGTGTCTTGAGTGGAGAGAAATGTCTACCCACGACTGTTGTTAACTCTGAATCAGGTTAATGTGTCTGAGTGGAGAGAAATGTCTACCCACGACTCTTGTTAACTCTGAATCAGGTAAATTTGTCTGAGTGGAGAGAAATGTCTACCCACGACTGTTGTTAACTCTGAATCAGGTTAATGTGTCCGAGTGGAAAGAAATGTCTACCCACGACTCTTGTTAACTCTGAATAGGTTAATGTGTCTGAGTGGAGAGACATGTCTACCCACGACTGTTGTTAACTCTGAATCAGGTAAATGTGTCTGAGTGGAGAGAAATGTCTACCCACGACTGTTGTTAACTCTGAATCAGGTAAATGAGTGGCGAGAAATGTCTACCCACGACTGTTGTTAACTCTGCATAGGTTAATGTGTCTGAGTGGAGAGAAATGTCTACCCAAGACTGTTTTTAACTCTGAATCAGGATAATGTGTCTGAGTGGAGAGAAATGTCTACCCACGACTGTTGTTAATTCTGAATCAGGTAAATGAGTGGAGAGAAATGTCTACCCACGACTCTGGTTAACTCTGAATCAGGTTAATGTGTCTGAGTGGAGAGAAATGTCTACCCACGACTGTTGTTAATTCTGAATCAGGTAAATGTGTCTAGTGGAGAGAAATGTCTACTCACGATTCTTGTTAACTCTGAATATGGTAAATGTGTCTTGAGTGGAGAGAAATGTCTACCCACGACTGTTGTTTACTCTGAATCAGGTTAATGTGTCTCAGTGGAGAGAAATGTCTACCCACGACTCTTGTTAACTCTGAATCAGGTTAATGTGTCTGTGTGGAGAGAAATGTCTACCCACGACTGTTGTTAACTCTGAATCAGGTTAATGTGTCTGAGTGGAGAGAAATGTCTACCCACGACTCTTGTTAACTCTGAATCAGGTTAATGTGTCTGTGTGGAGAGAAATGTCTACCCACGACTGTTGTTAACTCTGAATCAGGTTAATGTGTCTTGAGTGGAGAGAAATGTCTACCCACGACTCTTGTTAACTCTGAATCAGGTTAATGTGTCTGAATGGAGAGAAATGTCTACCCACGACTGTTGTTAACTCTGAATCAGGTTAATGTGTCTGAGTGGAGAAAAATGTCTACCCACGACTCTTGTTAACTCTGAATCAGGTAAATGTGTCTTGATTGGAGAGAAATGTCTACCCACGACTGTTGTTAACTCTGAATCACCTAAATGTGTCTGAGTGGAGAGAAATGTCTACCCACGACTCTGGTTAACTCTGAATCAGGTAAATGTGTCAGATTGGAGAGAAATGTCTACCCACGACTGTTGTTAACTCTGAATCAGGTAAATGTGTCTGAGTGGAGAGAAATGTCTACCCACGACTCTTGTTAACTCTGAATCAGGTTAATGTGTCTGTGTGGAGAGAAATGTCTACCCACGACTGTTGTTAACTCTGAATCAGGTTAATGTGTCTTGAGTGGAGAGAAATGTCTACCCACGACTGTTGTTAACTCTGAATCAGGTTAATGTGTCTGAGTGGAGAGGAATGTCTACCCACGACTCTTTTTTACTCTGAATCAGGTAAATGTGTCTGAGTGGAGAGAAATGTCTACCCACGACTGTTGTTAACTCTGAATCAGGTTAATGTGTCTGAGTGGAGAGAAATGTCTACCCACGACTCTTGTTAACTCTGAATCATGTAAATTTGTCGGAGTGGAGAGAAATGTCTACCCACGACTGTTGTTAACTCTGAATCAGGATAATGTGTCTGAGTGGAGAGAAATGTCTACCCACGACTCTTGTTAACTCTGAATCAGGTTAATGTGTCTTGAGTGGAGAGAAATGTCTACCCACGACTGTTGTTAACTCTGAATCAGGTTAATGTGTTTGAGTGGAGAGAAATGTCTACCCACGACCCTTGTTTACTCTGAATCAGGTAAATGTGTCTGAGTGGAGGGAAATGTCTACCCACGACTCTTGTTAACTCTGAATCAGGTTAATGTGTCTGAGTGGAGAGAAATGTCTACCCACGACTCTTGTTTACTCTGAATCAGGTTAATGTGTCTGAGTGGAGAGAAATGTCTACCCACGACTCTTCTTAACTCTGAATCAGGTAAATGTGTCTGTGTGGGGAGAAATGTCTACCCACGACTCTGGTTAACTCTGAATCAGGTAAATGTGTCAGATTGGAGAGAAATGTCTACCCACGACTGTTGTTAACTCTGAATCAGGTTAATGTGTCTGAGTGGAGAGAAATGTCTACCCACGACTCTTGTTAACTCTGAATCAGGTTAATGTGTCTGTGTGGAGAGAAATGTCTACCCACGACTGTTGTTAACTCTGAATCAGGTTAATGTGTCTTGAGTGGAGAGAAATGTCTACCCACGACTGTTGTTAACTCTGAATCAGGTTAATGTGTCTGAGTGGAGAGGAATGTCTACCCACGACTCTTGTTTACTCTGAATCAGGTAAATGTGTCTGAGTGGAGAGAAATGTCTACCCACGACTGTTGTTAACTCTGAATCAGGTTAATGTGTCTGAGTGGAGAGAAATGTCTACCCACGACTCTTGTTAACTCTGAATCATGTAAATTTGTCGGAGTGGAGAGAAATGTCTACCCACGACTGTTGTTAACTCTGAATCAGGTTAATGTGTCTGAGTGGAGAGAAATGTCTACCCACGACTCTTGTTAACTCTGAATCAGGTTAATGTGTCTTGAGTGGAGAGAAATGTCTACCCACGACTGTTGTTAACTCTGAATCAGGTTAATGTGTTTGAGTGGAGAGAAATGTCTACCCACGACTCTTGTTTACTCTGAATCAGGTAAATGTGTCTGAGTGGAGAGAAATGTCTACCCACGACTCTTGTTAACTCTGAATCAGGTTAATGTGTCTGAGTGGAGAGAAATGTCTACCCACGACTGTTGTTAACTCTGAATCAGGTTAATGTGTCTGAGTGGAGAGAAATGTCTACCCACGACTCTTGTTAACTCTGAATCAGGTAAATGTGTCAGATTGGAGAGAAATGTCTACCCACGACTGTTGTTAACTCTGAATCTCTTAAATGTGTCTGAGTGGAGAGAAATGTCTACCCACGACTCTGGTTAACTCTGAATCAGGTAAATGTGTCAGATTGGAGAGAAATGTCTACCCACGACTCTTGTTAACTCTGAATCAGGTAAATGTGTCGGAGTGGAGAGAAATGTCTACCCACGACTCTTGTTAACTCTGAATCAGGTTAATGTGTCTGAGTGGAGAGAAATGTCTACCCACGACTCTTGTTAACTCTGCATAGGTTAATGTGTCTGAGTGGAGAGAAATGTCTACCCACGACTGTTGTTAACTCTGAATCAGGTTAATGTGTCTTGAGTGGAGAGAAATGTCTACCCACGACTGTTGTTAACTCTGAATCAGGTTAATGTGTCTGAGTGGAGAGAAATGTCTACCCACGACTCTTGTTAACTCTGAATCAGGTATATTTGTCTGAGTGGAGAGAAATGTCTACCCACGACTGTTGTTAACTCTGAATCAGGTTAATGTGTCTGAGTGGAGAGAAATGTCTACCCACGACTGTTGTTAACTCTGAATCAGGTTAATGTGTCCGAGTGGAGAGAAATGTCTACCCACGACTCTTGTTAACTCTGAATAGGTTAATGTGTCTGAGTGGAGAGACATGTCTACCCACGACTGTTGTTAACTCTGAATCAGGTAAATGTGTATGAGTGGAGAGAAATGTCTACCCACGACTCTTGTTAACTCTGAATCAGGTAAATGAGTGGCGAGAAATGTCTACCCACGACTGTTGTTAACTCTGCATAGGTTAATGTGTCTGAGTGGAGAGAAATGTCTACCCAAGACTGTTTTTAACTCTGAATCAGGATAATGTGTCTGAGTGGAGAGAAATGTCTACCCACGACTGTTGTCAATTCTGAATCAGGTAAATGAGTGGAGAGAAATGTCTACCCACGACTCTGGTTAACTCTGAATCAGGTTAATGTGTCTGAGTGGAGAGAAATGTCTACCCACGACTGTTGTTAATTCTGAATCAGGTAAATGTGTCTAGTGGAGAGAAATGTCTACTGACGATTCTTGTTAACTCTGAATATGGTAAATGTGTCTTGAGTGGAGAGAAATGTCTACCCACGACTGTTGTTTACTCTGAATCAGGTAAATGTGTCTCAGTGGAGAGAAATGTTTACCCACGACTCTTGTTAACTCTGAATCAGGTTAATGTGTCTGTGTGGAGAGAAATGTCTACCCACGACTTGTTAACTCTGAATCAGGTTAATGTGTCTGAGTGGAGAGAAATGTCTACCCACGACTCTTGTTAACTCTGAATCAGGTTAATGTGTCTGTGTGGAGAGAAATGTCTACCCACGACTGTTGTTAACTCTGAATCAGGTTAATGTGTCTTGAGTGGAGAGAAATGTCTACCCACGACTCTTGTTTACTCTGAATCAGGTAAATGTGTCTGAGTGGAGAGAAATGTCTACCCACGACTGTTGTTAACTCTGAATCACCTAAATGTGTCTGAGTGGAGAGAAATGTCTACCCACGACTCTTGTTAACTCTGAATCAGGTAAATGTGTCAGATTGGAGAGAAATGTCTACCCACGACTGTTGTTAACTCTGAATCAGGTTAATGTGTCTGAGTGGAGAGAAATGTCTACCCACGACTCTTGTTAACTCTGAATCAGGTTAATGTGTCTGTGTGGAGAGAAATGTCTACCCACGACTGTTGTTAACTCTGAATCAGGTAAATGTGTCTTGAGTGGAGAGAAATGTCTACCCACGATTGTTGTTAACTCTGAATCAGGTTAATGTGTCTGAGTGGAGAGAAATGTCTACCCACGACTCTTGTTTACTCTGAATCAGGTAAATGTGTCTGAGTGGAGAGAAATGTCTACCCACGACTGTTGTTAAGTCTGAATCAGGTTAATGTGTCTGAGTGGAGAGAAATGTCTACCCACGACTCTTGTTAACTCTGAATCAGGTAAATTTGTCTGAGTGGAGAGAAATGTCTACCCACGACTGTTGTTAACTCTGAATCAGGTTAATGTGTCTGAGTGGAGAGAAATGTCTACCCACGACTCTTGTTAACTCTGAATCAGGTTAATGTGTCTTGAGTGGAGAGAAATGTCTACCCCCGACTGTTGTTAACTCTGAATCAGGTTAATGTGTTTGAGTGGAGAGAAATGTCTACCCACGACTCTTGTTTACTCTGAATCAGGTAAATGTGTCTGAGTGGAGAGAAATGTCTACCCACGACTCTTGTTAACTCTGAATCAGGTTAATGTGTCTGAGTGGAGAGAAATGTCTACCCACGACTGTTGTTAACTCTGAATCAGGTTAATGTGTCTGAGTGGAGAGAAATGTCTACCCACGACTCTTGTTAACTCTGAATCAGGTTAATGTGTCTGTGTGGAGAGAAATGTCTACCCACGACTGTTGTTAACTCTGAATCAGGTTAATGTGTCTGAGTGGAGAGAAATGTCTACCCACGACTCTGGTTAACTCTGAATCAGGTAAATGTGTCAGATTGGAGAGAAATGTCTACCCACGACTGTTGTTAACTCTGAATCAGGTTAATGTGTCTGTGTGGAGAGAAATGTCTACCCACGACTGTTGTTAACTCTGAATCAGGTTAATGTGTCTTGAGTGGAGAGAAATGTCTACCCACGACTGTTGTTAACTCTGAATCAGGTTAATGTGTCTGAGTGGAGAGGAATGTCTACCCACGACTCTTGTTTACTCTGAATCAGGTAAATGTGTCTGAATGGAGAGAAATGTCTACCCACGACTGTTGTTAACTCTGAATCAGGTTAATGCGTCTGAGTGGAGAGAAATGTCTACCCACGACTCTTGTTAACTCTGAATCATGTAAATTTGTCGGAGTGGAGAGAAATATCTACCCACGACTGTTGTTAACTCTGAATCAGGTTAATGTGTCTGAGTGGAGAGAAATGTCTACCCACGACTCTTGTTAACTCTGAATCAGGTTAATGTGTCTTGAGTGGAGAGAAATGTCTACCCACGACTGTTGTTAACTCTGAATCAGGTTAATGTGTTTGAGTGGAGAGAAATGTCTACCCACGACTCTTGTTTACTCTGAATCAGGTAAATGTGTCTGAGTGGAGAGAAATGTCTACCCACGACTCTTGTTAACTCTGAATCAGGTTAATGTGTCTGAGTGGAGAGAAATGTCTACCCACGACTGTTGTTAACTCTGAATCAGGTTAATGTGTCTGAGTGGAGAGAAATGTCTACCCACGACTCTTGTTAACTCTGAATCAGGTAAATGTGTCAGATTGGAGAGAAATGTCTACCCACGACTGTTGTTAACTCTGAATCAGGTTAATGTGTTTGAGTGGAGAGAAATGTCTACCCACGACTCTTGTTTACTCTGAATCAGGTAAATGTGTCAGATTGGAGAGAAATGTCTACCCACGACTCTTGTTAACTCTGAATCAGGTAAATGTGTCGGAGTGGAGAGAAATGTCTACCCACGACTCTTGTTAACTCTGAATCAGGTTAATGTGTCTGAGTGGAGAGAAATGTCTACCCACGACTCTTGTTAACTCTGCATAGGTTAATGTGTCTGAGTGGAGAGAAATGTCTACCCACGACTGTTGTTAACTCTGAATCAGGTTAATGTGTCTTGAGTGGAGAGAAATGTCTACCCACGATTGCTGTTAACTCTGAATCAGGTTAATGTGTCTGAGTGGAGAGAAATGTCTACCCACGACTCTTGTTAACTCTGAATCAGGTTAATGTGTCCGAGTGGAGAGAAATGTCTACCCACGACTCTTGTTAACTCTGAATCAGGTTAATGTGTCTGAGTGGAGAGACATGTCTACCCACGACTGTTGTTAACTCTGAATCAGGTAAATGTGTCTGAGTGGAGAGAAATGTCTACCCACGACTGTTGTTAACTCTGAATCAGGTAAATGAGTGGCGAGAAATGTCTACCCCCGACTGTTGTTAACTCTGCATAGGTTAATGTGTCTGAGTGGAGAGAAATGTCTACCCAAGACTGTTTTTAACTCTGAATCAGGATAATGTGTCTGAGTGGAGAGAAATGTCTACCCAAGACTGTTTTTAACTCTGAATCAGGATAATGTGTCTGAGTGGAGAGAAATGTCTACCCACGACTGTTGTTAATTCTGAATCAGGTAAATGAGTGGAGAGAAATGTCTACCCACGACTCTGGTTAACTCTGAATCAGGTTAATGTGTCTGAGTGGAGAGAAATGTCTACCCACGACTGTTGTTAATTCTGAATCAGGTAAATGTGTCTAGTGGAGAGAAATGGCTACTCACGATTCTTGTTAACTCTGAATCAGGTAAATGTGTCTTGAGTGGAGAGAAATGTCTACCCACGACTGTTGTTTACTCTGAATAAGGTAAATGTGTCTCAGTGGAGAGAAATGTCTACCCACGACTCTTGTTAACTCTGAATCAGGTTAATGTGTCTGTGTGGAGAGAAATGTCTACCCACGACTTGTTAACTCTGAATCAGGTTAATGTGTCTGAGTGGAGAGAAATGTCTACCCACGACTCTTGTTAACTCTGAATCAGGTTAATGTGTCTGTGTGGAGAGAAATGTCTACCCACGACTGTTGTTAACTCTGAATCAGGTTAATGTGTCTGAGTGGAGAGAAATGTCTACCCACGACTCTTGTTTACTCTGAATCAGGTAAATGTGTCTGAGTGGAGAGAAATGTCTACCAACGACTGTTGTTAACTCTGAATCACCTAAATGTGTCTGAGTGGAGAGAAATGTCTACCCACGACTCTGGTTAACTCTGAATCAGGTAAATGTGTCAGATTGGAGAGAAATGTCTACCCACGACTGTTGTTAACTCTCAATCAGGTTAATGTGTCTGAGTGGAGAGAAATGTCTACCCACGACTCTTGTTAACTCTGAATCAGGTTAATGTGTCTGTGTGGAGAGAAATGTCTACCCACGACTGTTGTTAACTCTGAATCAGGTAAATGTGTCTTGAGTGGAGAGAAATGTCTACCCACGACTGTTGTTAACTCTGAATCAGGTTAATGTGTCTGAGTGGAGAGAAATGTCTACCCACGACTCTTGTTTACTCTGAATCAGGTAAATGTGTCTGAGTGGAGAGAAATGTCTACCCACGACTCTTGTTAACTCTGAATCAGGTTAATGTGTCTGAGTGGAGAGAAATGTCTACCCACGACTCTTGTTAACTCTGAATCAGGTAAATTTGTCTGAGTGGAGAGAAATGTTTACCCACGACTGTTGTTAACTCTGAATCAGGTTAATGTGTCTGAGTGGAGAGAAATGTCTACCCACGACTCTTGTTAACTCTGAATCAGGTTAATGTGTCTTGAGTGGAGAGAAATGTCTACCCCCGACTGTTGTTAACTCTGAATCAGGTTAATGTATTTGAGTGGAGAGAAATGTCTACCCACGACTCTTGTTTACTCTGAATCAGGTAAATGTGTCTGAGTGGAGAGAAATGTCTACCCACGACTGTTGTTAACTCTGAATCACCTAAATGTGTCTGAGTGGAGAGAAATGTCTACCCACGACTCTGGTTAACTCTGAATCAGGTAAATGTGTCAGATTGGAGAGAAATGTCTACCCACGACTGTTGTTAACTCTGAATCAGGTTAATGTGTCTGAGTGGAGAGAAATGTCTACCCACGACTCTTGTTAACTCTGAATCAGGTAAATGTGTCTGTGTGGAGAGAAATGTCTACCCACGACTGTTGTTAACTCTGAATCAGGTTAATGTGTCTGAGTGGAGAGAAATGTCTACCCACGACTCTTGATTACTCTGAATCAGGTAAATGTGTCTGAGTGGAGAGAAACGTCTACCCACGACTGTTGTTAACTCTGAATCAGGTTAATGTGTCTGAGTGGAGAGAAATGTCTACCCACGACTCTTGTTAACTCTGAATCAGGTAAATTTGTCTGAGTGGAGAGAAATGTCTACCCACGACTGTTGTTAACTCTGAATCAGGTTAATGTGTCTGAGTGGAGAGAAATGTCTACCCACGATTCTTGTTAACTCTGAATCAGGTTAATGTGTCTTGAGTGGAGAGAAATGTCTACCCCCGACTGTTGTTAACTCTGAATCAGGTTAATGTGTTTGAGTGGAGAGAAATGTCTACCCACGACTCTTGTTTACTCTGAATCAGGTAAATGTGTCTGAGTGGAGAGAAATGTATACCCACGACTCTTGTTAACTCTGAATCAGGTTAATGTGTCTGAGTGGAGAGAAATGTCTACCCACGACTGTTGTTAACTCTGAATGAGGTTAATGTGTCTGAGTGGAGAGAAATGTCTACCCACGACTCTTGTTAACTCTGAATCAGGTAAATGTGTCAGATTGGAGAGAAATGTCTACCCACGACTGTTGTTAACTCTGAATGACTTAAATGTGTCTGAGTGGAGAGAAATGTCTACCCACGACTCTGGTTAACTCTGAATCAGGTTAATGTGTCTGTGTGGAGAGAAATGTCTACCCACGACTGTTGGTAACTCTGAATCAGGTTAATGTGTCTTGAGTGGAGAGAAATGTCTACCCATGACTGTTGTTAACTCTGAATCAGGTTAATGTGTCTGAGTGGAGAGAAATGTCTACCCACGACTCTTGTTAACTCCGAATCAGGTAAATTTGTCTGAGTGGAGAGAAATGTCTACCCACGACTGTTGTTAACTCTGAATCAGGTTAATGTGTCCGAGTGGAGAGAAATGTCTACCCACGACTCTTGTTAACTCTGAATAGGTTAATGTGTCTGAGTGGAGAGACATGTCTACCCACGACTGTTGTTAACTCTGAATCAGGTAAATGTGTCTGAGTGGAGAGAAATGTCTACCCACGACTGTTGTTAACTCTGAATCAGGTAAATGAGTGGCGAGAAATGTCTACCCACGACTCTTGTTTACTCTGAATCAGGTAAATGTGTCTGAGTGGAGAGAAATGTCTACCCACGACTGTTGTTAACTCTGAATCAGGTTAATGTGTCTGAGTGGAGAGAAATGTCTTCCCACGACTCTTGTTAACTCTGAATCAGGTAAATTTGTCTGAGTGGAGAGAAATGTCTACCCACGACTGTTGTTAACTCTGAATCAGGTTAATGTGTCTGAGTGGAGAGAAATGTCTACCCACGACTCTTGTTAACTCTGAATCAGGTTAATGTGTCTTGAGTGGAGAGAAATGTCTACCCCCGACTGTTGTTAACTCTGAATCAGGTTAATGTGTTTGAGTGGAGATAAATGTCTACCCACGACTCTTGTTTACTCTGAATCAGGTTAATGTGTCTGAGTGGAGAGAAATGTCTACCCACGACTGTTGGTAACTCTGAATCAGGTTAATGTGTCTTGAGTGGAGAAAAATGTCTACCCACGACTCTTGTTAACTCTGAATCAGGTAAATGTGTCAGATTAGAGAGAAATGTCTACCCACGACTGTTGTTAACTCTGAATCACTTAAATGTGTCTGAGTGGAGAGAAATGTCTACCCACGACTCTGGTTAACTCTGAATCAGGTTAATGTGTCTCTGTGGAGAGAAATGTCTACCCACGACTGTTGGTAACTCTGAATCAGGTTAATGTGTCTTGAGTGGAGAAAAATGTCTACCCATGACTGTTGTTAACTCTGAATCAGGTTAATGTGTCTGAGTGGAGAGAAATGTCTACCCACGACTCTTGTTAACTCTGAATCAGGTAAATTTGTCTGAGTGGAGAGAAATGTCTACCCACGACTGTTGTTAACTCTGAATCAGGTTAATGTGTCGAGTGGAGAGAAATGTCTACCCACGACTCTTGTTAACTCTGAATAGGTTAATGTGTCTGAGTGGAGAGACATGTCTACCCACGACTGTTGTTAACTCTGAATCAGGTAAATGAGTGGCGAGAAATGTCTACCCACGACTGTTGTTAACTCTGAATCAGGTTAATGTGTCTGAGTGGAGAGAAATGTCTACACACGACTCTTGTTAACTCTAAATCAGGTAAATGTGTCTGAGTGGAGAGAAATGTCTACCCACGACTGTTGTTAACTCTGAATCAGGTTAATGTGTCTGAGTGGAGAGAAATGTCTACCCACGACTGTTGTTAACTCTGAATCAGGTAAATGAGTGGCGAGAAATGTCTACCCACGACTGTTGTTAACTCTGAATAGGTTAATGTGTCTTGAGTGGAGAGAAATGTCTACCCACGACTCTTGTTAACTCTAAATCAGGTAAATGTGTCTGAGTGGAGAGACATGTCTACCCACGACTCTTGTTAACTCTGAATCAGGTTAATGTGTCTGAGTGGAGAGAAATGTCTACCCACGACTCTTGTTAACTCTGAATCAGGTAAATTTGTCTGAGTGGAGAGAAATGTCTACCCACGACTGTTGTTAACTCTGAATCAGGTTAATGTGTCGAGTGGAGAGAAATGTCTACCCACGACTCTTGTTAACTCTGAATAGGTTAATGTGTCTGAGTGGAGAGACATGTCTACCCACGACTGTTGTTAACTCTGAATCAGGTAAATGAGTGGCGAGAAATGTCTACCCACGACTGTTGTTAACTCTGAATCAGGTTAATGTGTCTGAGTGGAGAGAAATGTCTACACACGACTCTTGTTAACTCTAAATCAGGTAAATGTGTCTGAGTGGAGAGAAATGTCTACCCACGACTGTTGTTAACTCTGAATCAGGTTAATGTGTCTGAGTGGAGAGAAATGTCTACCCACGACTGTTGTTAACTCTGAATCAGGTAAATGAGTGGCGAGAAATGTCTACCCACGACTGTTGTTAACTCTGAATAGGTCAATGTGTCTGAGTGGAGAGAAATGTCTACCCACGACTCTTGTTAACTCTAAATCAGGTAAATGTGTCTGAGTGGAGAGACATGTGTACCCACGACTGTTGTTAACTCTGAATCAGCTAAATGTGTCTGAGTGGAGAGAAATGTCTACCCACGACTCTGGTTAACTCTGAATCAGGTAAATATGTCTGAGTGGAGAGAAATGTCTACCCACGACTGTTGTTAACTCTGAATCAGGTTAATGTGTCTGAGTGGAGAGAAATGTCTACCCACGACTCTTGTTAACTCTGAATCAGGTTAATGTGTCTGAGTGGAGAGAAATGTCTACACATGACTGTTGTTAACTCTGAATCAGGTTAATGTGTCTTGAGTGGAGAGAAATGTCTACCCACGACTGTTGTTAACTCTGAATCAGGTAAATGAGTGGCGAGAAATGTCTACCCACGACTGTTGTTAACTCTGAATAGGTTAATGTGTCTGAGTGGAGAGAAATGTCTACCCACGACTCTTGTTAACTCTAAATCAGGTAAATGTGTCTGAGTGGAGAGACATGTCTACCCACGACTGTTGTTAACTCTGAATCAGCTAAATGTGTCTGAGTGGAGAGAAATGTCTACCCACGACTCTGGTTAACTCTGAATCAGGTAAATATGTCTGAGTGGAGAGAAATGTCTACCCACGACTGTTGTTAACTCTGAATCAGGTTAATGTGTCTGAGTGGAGAGAAATGTCTACCCACGACTCTTGTTAACTCTGAATCAGGTTAATGTGTCTGAGTGGAGAGAAATGTCTACACATGACTGTTGTTAACTCCGAATCAGGTTAATGTGTCTTGAGTGGAGAGAAATGTCTACCCACGACTGTTGTTAACTCTGAATCAGGTAAATGAGTGGCGAGAAATGTCTACCCACGACTGTTGTTAACTCTGAATCAGGTTAATGTGTCTGAGTGGAGAGAAATGTCTACACACGACTCTTGTTAACTCTAAATCAGGTAAATGTGTCTGAGTGGAGAGAAATGTCTACCCACGACTGTTGTTAACTCTGAATCAGGTTAATGTGTCTGAGTGGAGAGAAATGTCTACCCACGACTGTTGTTAACTCTGAATCAGGTAAATGAGTGGCGAGAAATGTCTACCCACGACTGTTGTTAACTCTGAATAGGTTAATGTGTCTGAGTGGAGAGAAATGTCTACCCACGACTCTTGTTAACTCTAAATCAGGTAAATGTGTCTGAGTGGAGAGACATGTCTACCCACGACTGTTGTTAACTCTGAATCAGCTAAATGTGTCTGAGTGGAGAGAAATGTCTACCCACGACTCTGGTTAACTCTGAATCAGGTAAATATGTCTGAGTGGAGAGAAATGTCTACCCACGACTGTTGTTAACTCTGAATCAGGTTAATGTGTCTGAGTGGAGAGAAATGTCTACCCACGACTCTTGTTAACTCTGAATCAGGTTAACGTGTCTGAGTGGAGAGAAATGTCTACACATGACTGTTGTTAACTCTGAATCAGGTTAACGTGTCTGAGTGGAGAGAAATGTCTACACATGACTGTTGTTAACTCTGAATCAGGTAAATGAGTGGCGAGAAATGTCTACCCACGACTGTTGTTAACTCTGAATAGGTTAATGTGTCTGAGTGGAGAGAAATGTCTACCCGCGACTCTTGTTAACTCTAAATCAGGTAAATGTGTCTGAGTGGAGAGACATGTTTACCCACGACTGTTGTTAACTCTGAATCAGCTAAATGTGTCTGAGTGGAGAGAAATGTCTACCCACGACTGTTGTTAACTCTGAATCAAGTTAATGTGTCTGAGTGGAGAGAAATGTCTACCCACGACTGTTGTTAACTCTGAATCAGGTAAATGAGTGGCGAGAAATGTCTACCCACGACTGTTGTTAACTCTGAATAGGTTAATGTGTCTGAGTTTAGAGAAATGTCTACCCACGACTCTTGTTAACTCTAAATCAGGTAAATGTGTCTGAGTGGAGAGACATGTCTACCCACGACTGTTGTTAACTCTGAATCAGCTAAATGTGTCTGAGTGGAGAGAAATGTCTACCCACGACTCTGGTTAACTCTGAATCAGGTAAATGTGTCTGAGTGGAGAGAAATGTCTACCCACGACTGTTGTTAACTCTGAATCAGGTTAATGTGTCTGAGTGGAGAGAAATGTCTACCCACGACTGTTGTTAAGTCTGAATCAGGTTAATGTGTCTGAGTGGAGAGAAATGTCTACCCACGACTCTGGTTAACTCTGAATCAGGTTAATGTGTCTGAGTGGAGAGAAATGTCTACCCACGACTGTTGTTAATTCTGAATCAGGTAAATGTGTCTAGTGGAGAGAAATGTCTACCCACGATTCTTGTTAACTCTGAATATGGTAAATGTGTCTTGAGTGGAGAGAAATGTCTACCCACGACTGTTGTTTACTCTGAATCAGGTAAATGTGTCTCAGTGGAGAGAAATGTCTACCCACGACTCTTGTTAACTCTGAATCAGGTTAATGTGTCTGTGTGGAGAGAAATGTCTACACACGACTTGTTAACTCTGAATCAGGTTAATGTGTCTGAGTGGAGAGAAATGTCTACCCACGACTCTTGTTAACTCTGAATCAGGTTAATGTGTCTGTGTGGAGAGAAATGTCTACCCACGACTGTTGTTAACTCTGAATCAGGTAAATGAGTGGCGAGAAATGTCTACCCACGACTGTTGTTAACTCTGAATCAGGTTAATGTGTCTGAGTGGAGAGAAATGTCTACCCACGACTCTTGTGAACTCTAAATCAGGTAAATGTGTCTGAGTGGAGAGAAATGCCTACCCACGACTGTTGTTAACTCTGAATCAGGTTAATGTGTCTGAGTGGAGAGAAATGTCTACCCACGACTGTTGTTAACTCTGAATCAGGTAAATGAGTGGAGAGAAATGTCTACCCACGACTGTTGTTAACTCTGAATAGGTTAATGTGTCTGAGTGGAGAGAAATGTCTACCCACGACTCTTGTTAACTCTAAATCAGGTAAATGTGTCTGAGTGGAGAGACATGTCTACCCACGACTGTTGTTAACTCTGAATCAGCTAAATGTGTCTGAGTGGAGAGAAATGTCTACCCACGACTCTGGTTAACTCTGAATCAGGTAAATGTGTCTGAGTGGAGAGAAATGTCTACCCACGACTGTTGTTAACTCTGAATCAGGTTAATGTGTCTGAGTGGAGAGAAATGTCTACCCACGACTGTTGTTAAGTCTGAATCAGGTTAATGTGTCTGAGTGGAGAGAAATGTCTACCCATGACTCTTGTTAACTCTGAATCAGGTTAATGTGTCTGTGTTGAGAGAAATGTCTACCCACGACTGTTGTTAACTCTGAATCAGGTTAATGTGTCTTGAGTGGAGAGAAATGTCTACCCACGACTGTTGTTAACTCTGAATCAGGTTAATGTGTCTGAGTGGAGAGAAATGTCTACCCACGACTCTGGTTAACTATGAATCAGGTTAATGTGTCTGAGTGGAGAGAAATGTCTACCCACGACTGTTGTTAATTCTGAATCAGGTAAATGTGTGTAGTGGAGAGAAATGTCTACCCACGATTCTTGTTAACTCTGAATATGGTAAATGTGTCTTGAGTGGAGAGAAATGTCTACCCACGACTGTTGTTTACTCTGAATCAGGTAAATGTGTCTCAGTGGAGAGAAATGTCTACCCACGACTCTTGTTAACTCTGAATCAGGTTAATGTGTCTGTGTGGAGAGAAATGTCTACCCACGACTTGTTAACTCTGAATCAGGTTAATGTGTCTGAGTGGAGAGAAATGTCTACCCACGACTCTTGTTAACTCTGAATCAGGTTAATGTGTCTGTGTGGAGAGAAATGTCTACCCACGACTGTTGTTAACTCTGAATCAGGTAAATGAGTGGAGAGAAATGTCTACCCACGACTGTTGTTAATTCTGAATCAGGTAAATGTGTCTAGTGGAGAGAAATGTCTACCCACGATTCTTGTTAACTCTGAATATGGTAAATGTGTCTTGAGTGGAGAGAAATGTCTACCCACGACTGTTGTTTACTCTGAATCAGGTAAATGTGTCTCAGTGGAGAGAAATGTCTACCCACGACTCTTGTTAACTCTGAATCAGGTTAATGTGTCTGTGTGGAGAGAAATGTCTACACACGACTTGTTAACTCTGAATCAGGTTAATGTGTCTGAGTGGAGAGAAATGTCTACCCACGACTCTTGTTAACTCTGAATCAGGTTAATGTGTCTGTGTGGAGAGAAATGTCTACCCACGACTGTTGTTAACTCTGAATCAGGTAAATGAGTGGCGAGAAATGTCTACCCACGACTGTTGTTAACTCTGAATCAGGTTAATGTGTCTGAGTGGAGAGAAATGTCTACCCACGACTCTTGTGAACTCTAAATCAGGTAAATGTGTCTGAGTGGAGAGAAATGCCTACCCACGACTGTTGTTAACTCTGAATCAGGTTAATGTGTCTGAGTGGAGAGAAATGTCTACCCACGACTGTTGTTAACTCTGAATCAGGTAAATGAGTGGAGAGAAATGTCTACCCACGACTGTTGTTAACTCTGAATAGGTTAATGTGTCTGAGTGGAGAGAAATGTCTACCCACGACTCTTGTTAACTCTAAATCAGGTAAATGTGTCTGAGTGGAGAGACATGTCTACCCACGACTGTTGTTAACTCTGAATCAGCTAAATGTGTCTGAGTGGAGAGAAATGTCTACCCACGACTCTGGTTAACTCTGAATCAGGTAAATGTGTCTGAGTGGAGAGAAATGTCTACCCACGACTGTTGTTAACTCTGAATCAGGTTAATGTGTCTGAGTGGAGAGAAATGTCTACCCACGACTGTTGTTAAGTCTGAATCAGGTTAATGTGTCTGAGTGGAGAGAAATGTCTACCCATGACTCTTGTTAACTCTGAATCAGGTTAATGTGTCTGTGTTGAGAGAAATGTCTACCCACGACTGTTGTTAACTCTGAATCAGGTTAATGTGTCTTGAGTGGAGAGAAATGTCTACCCACGACTGTTGTTAACTCTGAATCAGGTTAATGTGTCTGAGTGGAGAGAAATGTCTACCCACGACTCTGGTTAACTATGAATCAGGTTAATGTGTCTGAGTGGAGAGAAATGTCTACCCACGACTGTTGTTAATTCTGAATCAGGTAAATGTGTGTAGTGGAGAGAAATGTCTACCCACGATTCTTGTTAACTCTGAATATGGTAAATGTGTCTTGAGTGGAGAGAAATGTCTACCCACGACTGTTGTTTACTCTGAATCAGGTAAATGTGTCTCAGTGGAGAGAAATGTCTACCCACGACTCTTGTTAACTCTGAATCAGGTTAATGTGTCTGTGTGGAGAGAAATGTCTACCCACGACTTGTTAACTCTGAATCAGGTTAATGTGTCTGAGTGGAGAGAAATGTCTACCCACGACTCTTGTTAACTCTGAATATGGTAAATGTGTCTTGAGTGGAGAGAAATGTCTACCCACGACTGTTGTTTACTCTGAATCAGGTAAATGTGTCTCAGTGGAGAGAAATGTCTACCCACGACTCTTGTTAACTCTGAATCAGGTTAATGTGTCTGTGTGGAGAGAAATGTCTACACACGACTTGTTAACTCTGAATCAGGTTAATGTGTCTGAGTGGAGAGAAATGTCTACCCACGACTCTTGTTAACTCTGAATCAGGTTAATGTGTCTGTGTGGAGAGAAATGTCTACCCACGACTGTTGTTAACTCTGAATCAGGTAAATGAGTGGCGAGAAATGTCTACCCACGACTGTTGTTAACTCTGAATCAGGTTAATGTGTCTGAGTGGAGAGAAATGTCTACCCACGACTCTTGTGAACTCTAAATCAGGTAAATGTGTCTGAGTGGAGAGAAATGCCTACCCACGACTGTTGTTAACTCTGAATCAGGTTAATGTGTCTGAGTGGAGAGAAATGTCTACCCACGACTGTTGTTAACTCTGAATCAGGTAAATGAGTGGAGAGAAATGTCTACCCACGACTGTTGTTAACTCTGAATAGGTTAATGTGTCTGAGTGGAGAGAAATGTCTACCCACGACTCTTGTTAACTCTAAATCAGGTAAATGTGTCTGAGTGGAGAGACATGTCTACCCACGACTGTTGTTAACTCTGAATCAGCTAAATGTGTCTGAGTGGAGAGAAATGTCTACCCACGACTCTGGTTAACTCTGAATCAGGTAAATGTGTCTGAGTGGAGAGAAATGTCTACCCACGACTGTTGTTAACTCTGAATCAGGTTAATGTGTCTGAGTGGAGAGAAATGTCTACCCACGACTGTTGTTAAGTCTGAATCAGGTTAATGTGTCTGAGTGGAGAGAAATGTCTACCCATGACTCTTGTTAACTCTGAATCAGGTTAATGTGTCTGTGTTGAGAGAAATGTCTACCCACGACTGTTGTTAACTCTGAATCAGGTTAATGTGTCTTGAGTGGAGAGAAATGTCTACCCACGACTGTTGTTAACTCTGAATCAGGTTAATGTGTCTGAGTGGAGAGAAATGTCTACCCACGACTCTGGTTAACTATGAATCAGGTTAATGTGTCTGAGTGGAGAGAAATGTCTACCCACGACTGTTGTTAATTCTGAATCAGGTAAATGTGTGTAGTGGAGAGAAATGTCTACCCACGATTCTTGTTAACTCTGAATATGGTAAATGTGTCTTGAGTGGAGAGAAATGTCTACCCACGACTGTTGTTTACTCTGAATCAGGTAAATGTGTCTCAGTGGAGAGAAATGTCTACCCACGACTCTTGTTAACTCTGAATCAGGTTAATGTGTCTGTGTGGAGAGAAATGTCTACCCACGACTTGTTAACTCTGAATCAGGTTAATGTGTCTGAGTGGAGAGAAATGTCTACCCACGACTCTTGTTAACTCTGAATCAGGTTAATGTGTCTGTGTGGAGAGAAATGTCTACCCACGACTGTTGTTAACTCTGAATCAGGTAAATGAGTGGAGAGAAATGTCTACCCACGACTGTTGTTAATTCTGAATCAGGTAAATGTGTCTAGTGGAGAGAAATGTCTACCCACGATTCTTGTTAACTCTGAATATGGTAAATGTGTCTTGAGTGGAGAGAAATGTCTACCCACGACTGTTGTTTACTCTGAATCAGGTAAATGTGTCTCAGTGGAGAGAAATGTCTACCCACGACTCTTGTTAACTCTGAATCAGGTTAATGTGTCTGTGTGGAGAGAAATGTCTACACACGACTTGTTAACTCTGAATCAGGTTAATGTGTCTGAGTGGAGAGAAATGTCTACCCACGACTCTTGTTAACTCTGAATCAGGTTAATGTGTCTGTGTGGAGAGAAATGTCTACCCACGACTGTTGTTAACTCTGAATCAGGTAAATGAGTGGCGAGAAATGTCTACCCACGACTGTTGTTAACTCTGAATCAGGTTAATGTGTCTGAGTGGAGAGAAATGTCTACCCACGACTCTTGTGAACTCTAAATCAGGTAAATGTGTCTGAGTGGAGAGAAATGCCTACCCACGACTGTTGTTAACTCTGAATCAGGTTAATGTGTCTGAGTGGAGAGAAATGTCTACCCACGACTGTTGTTAACTCTGAATCAGGTAAATGAGTGGAGAGAAATGTCTACCCACGACTGTTGTTAACTCTGAATAGGTTAATGTGTCTGAGTGGAGAGAAATGTCTACCCACGACTCTTGTTAACTCTAAATCAGGTAAATGTGTCTGAGTGGAGAGACATGTCTACCCACGACTGTTGTTAACTCTGAATCAGCTAAATGTGTCTGAGTGGAGAGAAATGTCTACCCACGACTCTGGTTAACTCTGAATCAGGTAAATGTGTCTGAGTGGAGAGAAATGTCTACCCACGACTGTTGTTAACTCTGAATCAGGTTAATGTGTCTGAGTGGAGAGAAATGTCTACCCACGACTGTTGTTAAGTCTGAATCAGGTTAATGTGTCTGAGTGGAGAGAAATGTCTACCCATGACTCTTGTTAACTCTGAATCAGGTTAATGTGTCTGTGTTGAGAGAAATGTCTACCCACGACTGTTGTTAACTCTGAATCAGGTTAATGTGTCTTGAGTGGAGAGAAATGTCTACCCACGACTGTTGTTAACTCTGAATCAGGTTAATGTGTCTGAGTGGAGAGAAATGTCTACCCACGACTCTGGTTAACTATGAATCAGGTTAATGTGTCTGAGTGGAGAGAAATGTCTACCCACGACTGTTGTTAATTCTGAATCAGGTAAATGTGTGTAGTGGAGAGAAATGTCTACCCACGATTCTTGTTAACTCTGAATATGGTAAATGTGTCTTGAGTGGAGAGAAATGTCTACCCACGACTGTTGTTTACTCTGAATCAGGTAAATGTGTCTCAGTGGAGAGAAATGTCTACCCACGACTCTTGTTAACTCTGAATCAGGTTAATGTGTCTGTGTGGAGAGAAATGTCTACCCACGACTTGTTAACTCTGAATCAGGTTAATGTGTCTGAGTGGAGAGAAATGTCTACCCACGACTCTTGTTAACTCTGAATCAGGTTAATGTGTCTGTGTGGAGAGAAATGTCTACCCACGACTGTTGTTAACTCTGAATCAGGTAAATGAGTGGCGAGAAATGTCTACCCACGACTGTTGTTAACTCTGAATCAGGTTAATGTGTCTGAGTGGAGAGAAATGTCTACCCACGACTCTTGTTAACTCTAAATCAGGTAAATGTGTCCGAGTGGAGAGAAATGTCTCCCCACGACTGTTGTTAACTCTGAATCAGGTAAATGTGTCTGAGTGGAGAGAAATGTCTAACCACGACTGTTGTTAACTCTGAATCAGGTAAATGAGTGGCGAGAAATGTCTACCCACGACTGTTGTTAACTCTGAATAGGTTAATGTGTCTGAGTGGAGAGAAATGTCTACCGACGACTCTTGTTAACTCTAAATCAGGTAAATGTGTCTGAGTGGAGAGACATGTCTACCCACGACTGTTGTTAACTCTGAATCAGCTAAATGTGCTTGAGTGGAGAGAAATGTCTACCCACGACTCTGGTTAACTCTGAATCAGGTAAATGTGTCTGAGTGGAGAGAAATGTCTACCCACGACTGTTGTTAACTCTGAATCAGGTTAATGTGTCTGAGTGGAGAGAAATGTCTACCCACGACTCTTGTTAACTCTGAATCAGGTTAATGTGTCTGAGTGGAGAGAAATGTCTACCCATGACTCTTGTTAACTCTGAATCAGGTTAATGTGTCTGTGTTGAGAGAAATGTCTACCCACGACTGTTGTTAACTCTGAATCAGGTTAATGTGTCTTGAGTGGAGAGAAATGTCTACCCACGACTGTTGTTAATTCTGAATCAGGTTAATGTGTCTGAGTGGAGAGAAATGTCTACCCACGACTCTTGTTAATTCTGAATCAGGTAAATGTGTCTAGTGGAGAGAAATGTCTACCCACGATTCTTGTTAACTCTGAATATGGTAAATGTGTCTTGAGTGGAGAGAAATGTCTACCCACGACTGTTGTTTACTCTGAATCAGGTAAATGTGTCTCAGTGGAGAGAAATGTCTACCCACGACTCTTGTTAACTCTGAATCAGGTTAATGTGTCTGTGTGGAGAGAAATGTCTACCCACGACTTGTTAACTCTGAATCAGGTTAATGTGTCTGAATGGAGAGAAATGTCTACCCACGACTGTTGTTAAATCTGAATCAGGTTAATGTGTCTGAGTGGAGAGAAATGTCTACCCACGACTATTGTTTACTCTGAATCAGGTAAATGTGTCTGAGTGGAGAGAAATGTCTATCCACGACTCTTGTTAACTCTGAATCAGGTTAATGTGTCCTAGTGGAGAGAAATGTCTACCCACGACTCTTGTTAACTCTGAATCAGGTAAATGTGTCTGAGTGGAGAGAAATGTCTATCCACGACTCTTGTTAACTCTGAATCAGGTTAATGTGTCCTAGTGGAGAGAAATGTCTACCCACGACTCTTGTTAACTCTGAATCAGGTAAATGTGTCAGATTGGAGAGAAATGTCTACCCACGACTCTGGTTAACTCTGAATCAGCTAAATGTGTCAGATTGGAGAGAAATGTCTACCCACGACTGTTGTTAACTCTGAATCAGGTTAATGTGTCTGTGTGGAGAGAAATATCTACCCACAACTCTTGTTAACTCTGAATCAGTTTAATGTGTCTGAGTGGAGAGAAATGTCTACCCACGACTCTTGTTAACTCTGAATCAGGTTAATGTGTCTGTGTGGAGAGATATGTCTACCCACGACTGTTGTTAACTCTGAATCAGGTTAATGTGTCTTGAGTGGAGAGAAATGTCTACCCACGACTGTTGTTAACTCTGAATCAGGTTAATGTGTCTGAGTGGAGAGAAATGTCTACCCACGACTCTTGTTTACTCTGAATCAGGTAAATGTGTCTGAGTGGAGAGAAATGTCTACCCACGACTGTTGTTAACTGTGAATCAGGTTAATGTGTCTGAGTGGAGAGAAATGTCTACCCACGACTCTTGTTAACTCTGAATCAGGTTAATGTGTGCGAGTGGAGAGAAATGTCTACCGACGACTCTTGTTAACTCTGAATCAGGTTAATGTGTCTTGAGTGGAGAGAAATGTCTACCCACGACTGTTGTTAACTCTGAATCAGGTTAATGTGTTTGAGTGGAGAGAAATGTCTACCCACGACTGTTGTTAACTCTGAATCAGGTTAATGTGTCTTGAGTGGAGAGAAATGTCTACCCACGACTGTTGTTAACTCTGAATCAGGTTAATGTGTCTGAGTGGAGAGAAATGTCTACCCACGACTCTTGTTTACTCTGAATCAGGTAAATGTGTCTGAGTGGAGAGAAATGTCTACCCACGACTCTTGTTAACTCTGAATCAGGTTAATATGTCCTAGTGGAGAGAAATGTCTACCCAGGACTCTTGTTAACTCTGAATCAGGTAAATGTGTCAGATTGGAGAGAAATGTCTACCCACGACTGTTGTTAACTCTGAATCACTTAAATGTGTCTGAGTGGAGAGAAATGTCTACCCACGACTCTGGTTAACTCTGAATCAGCTAAATGTGTCAGATTGGAGAGAAATGTCTACCCACGACTGTTGTTAACTCTGAATCAGGTAAATGTGTCTGAGTGGAGAGAAATGTCTACCCACGACTCTTGTTAACTCTGAATCAGGTTAATGTGTCTGAGTGGAGAGAAATGTCTACCCACGACTGTTGTTAACTCTGAATCAGGTTAATGTGTCTGTGTGGAGAGATATGTCTACCCACGACTGTTGTTAACTCTGAATCAGGTTAATGTGTCTTGAGTGGAGAGAAATGTCTACCCACGACTGTTGTTAACTCTGAATCAGGTTAATGTGTCTGAGTGGAGAGAAATGTCTACCCACGACTCTTGTTTACTCTGAATCAGGTAAATGTGTCTGAGTGGAGAGAAATGTCTACCCACGACTCTTGTTAACTGTGAATCAGGTTAATGTGTCTGAGTGGAGAGAAATGTCTACCCACGACTCTTGTTAACTCGGAATCAGGTAAATTTGTCTGAGTGGAGAGAAATGTCTACCCACGACTGTTGTTAACTCTGAATCAGGTTAATGTGTCCGAGTGGAGAGAAATGTCTACCCACGACTCTTGTTAACTCTGAATCAGGTTAATGTGTCTTGAGTGGAGAGAAATCTCTACCCACGACTGTTGTTAACTCTGAATCAGGTTAATGTGTTTGAGTGGAGAGAAATGTCTACCCACGACTCTTGTTAACTCTGAATCAGGTTAATGTGTCTGTGTTGAGAGAAATGTCTACCCACGACTGTTGTTAACTCTGAATCAGGTTAATGTGTCTTGAGTGGAGAGAAATGTCTACCCACGACTGTTGTTAACTCTGAATCAGGTTAATGTGTCTGAGTGGAGAGAAATGTCTACCCACGACTGTTGTTAACTCTGAATCAGGATAATGTGTCTGAGTGGAGAGAAATGTCTACCCACGACTGTTGTTAATTCTGAATCAGGTAAATGTGTCTAGTGGAAAGAAATGTCTACCCACGATTCTTGTTAACTCTGAATATGGTAAATGTGTCTTGAGTGGAGAGAAATGTCTACCCACGACTGTTGTTTACTCTGAATCAGGTAAATGTGTCTCAGTGGAGAGAAATGTCTACCCACGACTCTTGTTAAATCTGAATCAGGTTAATGTGTCTGTGTGGAGAGAAATGTCTACCCACGACTTGTTAACTCTGAATCAGGTTAATGTGTCTGAGTGGAGAGAAATGTCTACCCACGACTCTTGTTAACTCTGAATCAGGTTAATGTGTCTGTGTGGAGAGAAATGTCTACCCACGACTGTTGTTAACTCTGAATCAGGTTAATGTGTCTTGAGTGGAGAGAAATGTCTACCCACGACTGTTGTTAACTCTGAATCAGCTAAATGTGTCTGAGTGGAGAGAAATGTCTACCCACGACTCTGGTTAACTCTGAATCAGGTAAATGTGTCTGAGTGGAGAGAAATGTCTACCCACGACTGTTGTTAACTCTGAATCAGGTTAATGTGTCTGAGTGGAGAGAAATGTCTACCCACGACTCTTGTTAACTCTGAATCAGGTTAATGTGTCTGAGTGGAGAGAAATGTCTACCCATGTCTCTTGTTAACTCTGAATCAGGTTAATGTGTCTTGAGTGGAGAGAAATGTCTACCCACGACTGTTGTTAACTCTGAATCAGGTTAATGTGTCTGAGTGGAGAGAAATGTCTACCCACGACTCTGGTTAACTCTGAATCAGGTTAATGTGTCTGAGTGGAGAGAAATGTCTACCCACGACTGTTGTTAATTCCGAATCAGGTAAATGTGTCTAGTGGAGAGAAATGTCTACCCACGATTCTTGTTAACTCTGAATCAGGTTAATGTGTCTGTGTGGAGAGAAATGTCTACCCACGACTTGTTAACTCTGAATCAGGTTAATGTGTCTGAGTGGAGAGAAATGTCTACCCACGACTCTTGTTAACTCTGAATCAGGTTAATGTGTCTGTGTGGAGAGAAATGTCTACCCACGACTGTTGTTAACTCTGAATCAGGTTAATGTGTCTTGAGTGGAGAGAAATGTCTACCCACGACTGTTGTTAACTCTGAATCAGGTTAATGTGTCTGAGTGGAGAGAAATGTCTACCCACGACTCTTGTTTACTCTGAATCAGGTAAATGTGTCTGAGTGGAGAGAAATGTCTACCCACGATTCTTGTTAACTCTGAATCAGGTTAATGTGTCTGAGTGGAGAGAAATGTCTACCCACGACTCTTGTTAACTCTGAATCACTTAAATGTGTCTGAGTGGAGAGAAATGTCTACCCACGACTCTGGTTAACTCTGAATCAGGTAAATGTGTCAGATTGGAGAGAAATGTCTACCCACGACTGTTGTTAACTCTGAATCAGGTAAATGTGTCTGAGTGGAGAGAAATGTCTACCCACGACTCTTGTTAACTCTGAATCAGGTTAATGTGTCTGAGTGGAGAGAAATGTCTACCCACGACTCTTGTTAACTCTGAATCAGGTTAATGTGTCTGAGTGGAGAGATATGTCTACCCACGACTGTTGTTAACTCTGAATCAGGTTAATGTGTCTTGAGTGGAGAGAAATGTCTACCCACGACTGTTGTTAACTCTGAATCAGGTTAATGTGTCTGAGTGGAGAGAAATGTCTACCCACGACTCTTGTTTACTCTGAATCAGGTAAATGTGTCTGAGTGGAGAGAAATGTCTACCCACGACTGTTGTTAACTGTGAATCAGGTTAATGTGTCTGAGTGGAGAGAAATGTCTACCCACGACTCTTGTTAACTCTGAATCAGGTAAATTTGTCTGAGTGGAGAGAAATGTCTACCCACGACTGTTGTTAACTCTGAATCAGGTTAATGTGTCCGAGTGGAGAGAAATGTCTACCCACGACTGTTGTTAACTCTGAATCAGGTTAATGTGTCTTGAGTGGAGAGAAATGTCTACCCACGACTGTTGTTAACTCTGAATCAGGTTAATGTGTTTGAGTGGAGAGAAATGTCTACCCACGACTCTTGTTTACTCTGAATCAGGTAAATGTGTCTGAGTGGAGAGAAATGTCTACCCACGACTCTTGTTAACTCTGAATCAGGTTAATGTGTCTGAGTGGAGAGAAATGTCTACCCACGACTGTTGTTAACTCTGAATCAGGTTAATGTGTCTGTGTGGAGAGAAATGTCTACCCACGACTGTTGTTAACTCTGAATCAGGTTAATGTGTCTGAGTGGAGAGAAATGTCTACCCACGACTCTGGTTAACTCTGAATCAGGTTAATGTGTCTGTGTGGAGAGAAATGTCTACCCACGATTCTTGTTAACTCTGAATATGGTAAATGTGTCTTGAGTGGAGAGAAATGTCTACCCACGACTGTTGTTTACTCTGAATCAGGTAAATGTGTCTCAGTGGAGAGAAATGTCTACCCACGACTCTTGTTAACTCTGAATCAGGTTAATGTGTCTGTGTGGAGAGAAATGTCTACCCACGACTTGTTAACTCTGAATCAGGTTAATGTGTCTGAGTGGAGAGAAATGTCTACCCACGACTCTTGTTAACTCTGAATCAGGTTAATGTGTCTGTGTGGAGAGAAATGTCTACCCACGACTGTTGTTAACTCTGAATCAGGTTAATGTGTCTTGAGTGGAGAGAAATGTCTACCCACGACTGTTGTTAACTCTGAATCAGGTTAATGTGTCTGAGTGGAGAGAAATGTCTACCCACGACTCTTGTTTACTCTGAATCAGGTAAATGTGTCTGAGTGGAGAGAAATGTCTACCCACGACTCTTGTTAACTCTGAATCAGGTTAATGTGTCTGAGTGGAGAGAAAGGTCTACCCACGACTCTTGTTAACTCTGAATCAGGTAAATGTGTCAGATTGGAGAGAAATGTCTACACACGACTCTTGTTAACTCTGAATCACTTAAATGTGTCTGAGTGGAGAGAAATGTCTACCCACGACTCTGGTTAACTCTGAATCAGGTAAATGTGTCAGATTGGAGAGAAGTGTCTACCCACGACTGTTGTTAACTCTGAATCAGGTAAATGTGTCTGAGTGGAGAGAAATGTCTACCCACGACTCTTGTTAACTCTGAATCAGGTTAATGTGTCTGAGTGGAGAGAAATGTCTACCCACGACTCTTGTTAACTCTGAATCAGGTTAATGTGTCTGTGTGGAGAGAAATGTCTACCCACGACTGTTGTTAACTCTGAATCAGGTTAATGTGTCTTGAGTGGAGAGAAATGTCTACCCACGACTGTTGTTAACTCTGAATCAGGTTAATGTGTCTGAGTGGAGAGAAATGTCTATCCACGACTCTTGTTTACTCTGAATCAGGTAAATGTGTCTGAGTGGAGAGAAATGTCTACCCACGACTGTTGTTAACTGTGAATCAGGTTAATGTGTCTGAGTGGATAGAAATGTCTACCCACGACTCTTGTTAACTCTGAATCAGGTAAATTTGTCTGAGTGGAGAGAAATGTCTACCCACGACTGTTGTTAACTCTGAATCAGGTTAATGTGTCCGAGTGGAGAGAAATGTCTACCCACGACTGTTGGTAACTCTGAATCAGGTTAATGTGTCTTGAGTGGAGAGAAATGTCTACCCACGACTGTTGTTAACTCTGAATCAGGTTAATGTGTTTGAGTGGAGAGAAATGTCTACCCACGACTCTTGTTTACTCTGAATCAGGTAAATGTGTCTGAGTGGAGAGAAATGTCTACCCACGACACTTGTTAACTCTGAATCAGGTTAATGTGTCTGAGTGGAGAGAAATGTCTACCCACGACTGTTGTTAACTCTGAATCAGGTTAATGTGTCTGAGTGGAGAGAAATGTCTACCCACGACTCTTGTTAACTCTGAATCACTTAAATGTGTCTGAGTGGAGAGAAACGTCTACCCACGACTGTTGTTAACTCTGAATCAGGTAAATGTGTCAGATTGGAGGGAAATGTCTACCCACGACTGTTGTTAACTCTGAATCACTTAAATGTGTCTGAGTGGAGAGAAATGTCTACCCACGACTCTTGTTAACTCTGAATCAGGTTAATGTGTCTGAGTGGAGAGAAATGTCTACCCACGACTCTTGTTAACTCTGAATCAGGTTAATGTGTCTTGAGTGGAGAGAAATGTCTACCCACGACTGTTGTTAACTCTGAATCAGGTTAATGTGTCTTGAGTGGAGAGAAATGTCTACCCACGACTGTTGTTAACTCTGAATCAGGTTAATGTGTCTGAGTGGAGAGAAATGTCTACCCACGACTCTTGTTTACTCTGAATCAGGTAAATGTGTCTGAGTGGAGAGAAATGTCTACCCACGACTGTTGTTAACTCTGAATCAGGTTAATGTGTCTGAGTGGAGAGAAATGTCTACCCACGACTCTTGTTAACTCTGAATCAGGTTAATGTGTCTGAGTGGAGAGAAATGTCTACCCACGACTGTTGTTAACTCTGAATCAGGTTAATGTGTCTGTGTGGAGAGAAATGTCTACCCACGACTGTTGTTAACTCTGAATCAGGTTAATGTGTCTGAGTGGAGAGAAATGTCTACCCACGACTCTGGTTAACTCTGAATCAGGTTAATGTGTCTGTGTGGAGAGAAATGTCTACCCACGACTGTTGTTAATTCTGAATCAGGTAAATGTGTCTAGTGGAGAGAAATGTCTACCCACGATTCTTGTTAACTCTGAATATGGTAAATGTGTCTTGAGTGGAGAGAAATTTCTACCCACGACTGTTGTTTACTCTGAATCAGGTAAATGTGTCTCAGTGGAGAGAAATGTCTACCCACGACTCTTGTTAACTCTGAATCAGGTTAATGTGTCTGTGTGGAGAGAAATGTCTACCCACGACTTGTTAACTCTGAATCAGGTTAATGTGTTTGAGTGGAGAGAAATGTCTACCCACGACTCTTGTTTACTCTGAATCAGGTAAATGTGTCTGAGTGGAGAGAAATGTCTACCCACGACACTTGTTAACTCTGAATCAGGTTAATGTGTCTGAGTGGAGAGAAATGTCTACCCACGACTGTTGTTAACTCTGAATCAGGTTAATGTGTCTGAGTGGAGAGAAATGTCTACCCACGACTCTTGTTAACTCTGAATCACTTAAATGTGTCTGAGTGGAGAGAAACGTCTACCCACGACTGTTGTTAACTCTGAATCAGGTAAATGTGTCAGATTGGAGAGAAATGTCTACCCACGACTGTTGTTAACTCTGAATCACTTAAATGTGTCTGAGTGGAGAGAAATGTCTACCCACGACTCTTGTTAACTCTGAATCAGGTTAATGTGTCTGAGTGGAGAGAAATGTCTACCCACGACTCTTGTTAACTCTGAATCAGGTAAATGTGTCTGAGTGGAGAGAAATGTCTACCCACGACACTTGTTAACTCTGAATCAGGTTAATGTGTCTGAGTGGAGAGAAATGTCTACCCACGACTGTTGTTAACTCTGAATCAGGTTAATGTGTCTGAGTGGAGAGAAATGTCTACCCACGACTCTTGTTAACTCTGAATCACTTAAATGTGTCTGAGTGGAGAGAAACGTCTACCCACGACTGTTGTTAACTCTGAATCAGGTAAATGTGTCAGATTGGAGGGAAATGTCTACCCACGACTGTTGTTAACTCTGAATCACTTAAATGTGTCTGAGTGGAGAGAAATGTCTACCCACGACTCTTGTTAACTCTGAATCAGGTTAATGTGTCTGAGTGGAGAGAAATGTCTACCCACGACTCTTGTTAACTCTGAATCAGGTTAATGTGTCTTGAGTGGAGAGAAATGTCTACCCACGACTGTTGTTAACTCTGAATCAGGTTAATGTGTCTTGAGTGGAGAGAAATGTCTACCCACGACTGTTGTTAACTCTGAATCAGGTTAATGTGTCTGAGTGGAGAGAAATGTCTACCCACGACTCTTGTTAACTCTGAATCAGGTTAATGTGTCTGAGTGGAGAGAAATGTCTACCCACGACTCTTGTTAACTCTGAATCAGGTAAATGTGTCTGAGTGGAGAGAAATGTCTACCCACGACACTTGTTAACTCTGAATCAGGTTAATGTGTCTGAGTGGAGAGAAATGTCTACCCACGACTGTTGTTAACTCTGAATCAGGTTAATGTGTCTGAGTGGAGAGAAATGTCTACCCACGACTCTTGTTAACTCTGAATCACTTAAATGTGTCTGAGTGGAGAGAAACGTCTACCCACGACTGTTGTTAACTCTGAATCAGGTAAATGTGTCAGATTGGAGGGAAATGTCTACCCACGACTGTTGTTAACTCTGAATCACTTAAATGTGTCTGAGTGGAGAGAAATGTCTACCCACGACTCTTGTTAACTCTGAATCAGGTTAATGTGTCTGAGTGGAGAGAAATGTCTACCCACGACTCTTGTTAACTCTGAATCAGGTTAATGTGTCTTGAGTGGAGAGAAATGTCTACCCACGACTGTTGTTAACTCTGAATCAGGTTAATGTGTCTTGAGTGGAGAGAAATGTCTACCCACGACTGTTGTTAACTCTGAATCAGGTTAATGTGTCTGAGTGGAGAGAAATGTCTACCCACGACTCTTGTTTACTCTGAATCAGGTAAATGTGTCTGAGTGGAGAGAAATGTCTACCCACGACTGTTGTTAACTCTGAATCAGGTTAATGTGTCTGAGTGGAGAGAAATGTCTACCCACGACTCTTGTTAACTCTGAATCAGGTTAATGTGTCTGAGTGGAGAGAAATGTCTACCCACGACTGTTGTTAACTCTGAATCAGGTTAATGTGTCTGTGTGGAGAGAAATGTCTACCCACGACTGTTGTTAACTCTGAATCAGGTTAATGTGTCTGAGTGGAGAGAAATGTCTACCCACGACTCTGGTTAACTCTGAATCAGGTTAATGTGTCTGTGTGGAGAGAAATGTCTACCCACGACTGTTGTTAATTCTGAATCAGGTAAATGTGTCTAGTGGAGAGAAATGTCTACCCACGATTCTTGTTAACTCTGAATATGGTAAATGTGTCTTGAGTGGAGAGAAATTTCTACCCACGACTGTTGTTTACTCTGAATCAGGTAAATGTGTCTCAGTGGAGAGAAATGTCTACCCACGACTCTTGTTAACTCTGAATCAGGTTAATGTGTCTGTGTGGAGAGAAATGTCTACCCACGACTTGTTAACTCTGAATCAGGTTAATGTGTTTGAGTGGAGAGAAATGTCTACCCACGACTCTTGTTTACTCTGAATCAGGTAAATGTGTCTGAGTGGAGAGAAATGTCTACCCACGACACTTGTTAACTCTGAATCAGGTTAATGTGTCTGAGTGGAGAGAAATGTCTACCCACGACTGTTGTTAACTCTGAATCAGGTTAATGTGTCTGAGTGGAGAGAAATGTCTACCCACGACTCTTGTTAACTCTGAATCACTTAAATGTGTCTGAGTGGAGAGAAACGTCTACCCACGACTGTTGTTAACTCTGAATCAGGTAAATGTGTCAGATTGGAGAGAAATGTCTACCCACGACTGTTGTTAACTCTGAATCACTTAAATGTGTCTGAGTGGAGAGAAATGTCTACCCACGACTCTTGTTAACTCTGAATCAGGTTAATGTGTCTGAGTGGAGAGAAATGTCTACCCACGACTCTTGTTAACTCTGAATCAGGTTAATGTGTCTTGAGTGGAGAGAAATGTCTACCCACGACTGTTGTTAACTCTGAATCAGGTTAATGTGTCTTGAGTGGAGAGAAATGTCTACCCACGACTGTTGTTAACTCTGAATCAGGTTAATGTGTCTGAGTGGAGAGAAATGTCTACCCACGACTCTTGTTTACTCTGAATCAGGTAAATGTGTCTGAGTGGAGAGAAATGTCTACCCACGACTGTTGTTAACTCTGAATCAGGTTAATGTGTCTGAGTGGAGAGAAATGTCTACCCACGACTCTTGTTAACTCTGAATCAGGTTAATGTGTCTGAGTGGAGAGAAATGTCTACCCACGACTGTTGTTAACTCTGAATCAGGTTAATGTGTCTGTGTGGAGAGAAATGTCTACCCACGACTGTTGTTAACTCTGAATCAGGTTAATGTGTCTGAGTGGAGAGAAATGTCTACCCACGACTCTGGTTAACTCTGAATCAGGTTAATGTGTCTGTGTGGAGAGAAATGTCTACCCACGACTGTTGTTAATTCTGAATCAGGTAAATGTGTCTAGTGGAGAGAAATGTCTACCCACGATTCTTGTTAACTCTGAATATGGTAAATGTGTCTTGAGTGGAGAGAAATGTCTACCCACGACTGTTGTTTACTCTGAATCAGGTAAATGTGTCTCAGTGGAGAGAAATGTCTACCCACGACTCTTGTTAACTCTGAATCAGGTTAATGTGTCTGTGTGGAGAGAAATGTCTACCCACGACTTGTTAACTCTGAATCAGGTTAATGTGTCTGAGTGGAGAGAAATGTCTACCCACGACTCTTGTTAACTCTGAATCAGGTTAATGTGTCTGTGTGGAGAGAAATGTCTACCCACGACTGTTGTTAACTCTGAATCAGGTTAATGTGTCTTGAGTGGAGAGAAATGTCTACCCACGACTGTTGTTAACTCTGAATCAGGTTAATGTTTCTGAGTGGAGAGAAATGTCTACCCACGACTCTTGTTTATTCTGAATCAGGTAAATGTGTCTGAGTGGAGAGAAATGTCTACCCACGACTGTTGTTAACTCTGAATCAGGTTAATGTGTCTGAGTGGAGAGAAATGTCTACCCACGACTCTTGTTAACTCTGAATCAGGTTAATGTGTCTGAGTGGAGAGAAATGTCTACCCACGACTGTTGTTAACTCTGAATCAGGTTAATGTGTCTGTGTGGAGAGAAATGTCTACCCACGACTGTTGTTAACTCTGAATCAGGTTAATGTGTATGAGGGGAGAGAAATGTCTACCCACGACTCTGGTTAACTCTGAATCAGGTTAATGTGTCTGTGTGGAGAGAAATGTCTACCCACGACTGTTGTTAATTCTGAATCAGGTAAATGTGTCTAGTGGAGAGAAATGTCTACCCACGATTCTTGTTAACTCTGAATATGGTAAATGTGTCTTGAGTGGAGAGAAATGTCTACCCACGACTGTTGTTTACTCTGAATCAGGTAAATGTGTCTCAGTGGAGAGAAATGTCTACCCACGACTCTTGTTAACTCTGAATCAGGTTAATGTGTCTGTGTGGAGAGAAATGTCTACCCACGACTTGTTAACTCTGAATCAGGTTAATGTGTTTGAGTGGAGAGAAATGTCTACCCACGAATCTTGTTTACTCTGAATCAGGTAAATGTGTCTGAGTGGAGAGAAATGTCTACCCACGACACTTGTTAACTCTGAATCAGGTTAATGTGTCTGAGTGGAGAGAAATGTCTACCCACGACTGTTGTTAACTCTGAATCAGGTTAATGTGTCTGAGTGGAGAGAAATGTCTACCCACGACTCTTGTTAACTCTGAATCACTTAAATGTGTCTGAGTGGAGAGAAACGTCTACCCACGACTGTTGTTAACTCTGAATCAGGTAAATGTGTCAGATTGGAGAGAAATGTCTACCCACGACTGTTGTTAACTCTGAATCACTTAAATGTGTCTGAGTGGAGAGAAATGTCTACCCACGACTCTTGTTAACTCTGAATCAGGTTAATGTGTCTGAGTGGAGAGAAATGTCTACCCACGACTCTTGTTAACTCTGAATCAGGTTAATGTGTCTTGAGTGGAGAGAAATGTCTACCCACGACTGTTGTTAACTCTGAATCAGGTTAATGTGTCTTGAGTGGAGAGAAATGTCTACCCACGACTGTTGTTAACTCTGAATCAGGTTAATGTGTCTGAGTGGAGAGAAATGTCTACCCACGACTCTTGTTTACTCTGAATCAGGTAAATGTGTCTGAGTGGAGAGAAATGTCTACCCACGACTGTTGTTAACTCTGAATCAGGTTAATGTGTCTGAGTGGAGAGAAATGTCTACCCACGACTCTTGTTAACTCTGAATCAGGTTAATGTGTCTGAGTGGAGAGAAATGTCTACCCACGACTGTTGTTAACTCTGAATCAGGTTAATGTGTCTGTGTGGAGAGAAATGTCTACCCACGACTGTTGTTAACTCTGAATCAGGTTAATGTGTCTGAGTGGAGAGAAATGTCTACCCACGACTCTGGTTAACTCTGAATCAGGTTAATGTGTCTGTGTGGAGAGAAATGTCTACCCACGACTGTTGTTAATTCTGAATCAGGTAAATGTGTCTAGTGGAGAGAAATGTCTACCCACGATTCTTGTTAACTCTGAATATGGTAAATGTGTCTTGAGTGGAGAGAAATGTCTACCCACGACTGTTGTTTACTCTGAATCAGGTAAATGTGTCTCAGTGGAGAGAAATGTCTACCCACGACTCTTGTTAACTCTGAATCAGGTTAATGTGTCTGTGTGGAGAGAAATGTCTACCCACGACTTGTTAACTCTGAATCAGGTTAATGTGTCTGAGTGGAGAGAAATGTCTACCCACGACTCTTGTTAACTCTGAATCAGGTTAATGTGTCTGTGTGGAGAGAAATGTCTACCCACGACTGTTGTTAACTCTGAATCAGGTTAATGTGTCTTGAGTGGAGAGAAATGTCTACCCACGACTGTTGTTAACTCTGAATCAGGTTAATGTTTCTGAGTGGAGAGAAATGTCTACCCACGACTCTTGTTTACTCTGAATCAGGTAAATGTGTCTGAGTGGAGAGAAATGTCTACCCACGACTCTTGTTAACTCTGAATCAGGTTAATGTGTCTGAATGGAGAGAAAGGTCTACCCACGACTCTTGTTAACTGTGAATCAGGTAAATGTGTCAGATTGGAGAGAAATGTCTACACACGACTCTTGTTAACTCTGAATCACTTAAATGTGTCTGAGTGGAGAGAAATGTCTACCCACGACTCTGGTTAACTCTGAATCAGGTAAATGTGTCAGATTGGAGAGAAATGTCTACCCACGACTGTTGTTAACTCTGAATCAGGTAAATGTGTCTGAGTGGAGAGAAATGTCTACCCACTACTCTTGTTAACTCTGAGTCAGGTTAATGTGTCTGAGTGGAGAGAAATGTCTACCCACCACTCTTGTTAACTCTGAATCAGGTTAATGTGTCTGTGTGGAGAGAAATGTCTACCCACGACTGTTGTTAACTCTGAATCAGGTTAATGTGTCTTGAGTGGAGAGAAATATCTACCCACGACTGTTGTTAACTCTGAATCAGGTTAATGTGTCTGAGTGGAGAGAAATGTCTATCCACGACTCTTGTTTACTCTGAATCAGGTAAATGTGTCTGAGTGGAGAGAAATGTCTACCCACGACTGTTGTTAACTGTGAATCAGGTTAATGTGTCTGAGTGGAGAGAAATGTCTACCCACGACTCTTGTTAACTCTGAATCAGGTAAATTTGTCTGAGTGGAGAGAAATGTCTACCCACGACTGTTGTTAACTCTGAATCAGGTTAATGTGTCCGAGTGGAGAGAAATGTCTACCCACGACTCTTGTTAACTCTGAATCAGGTTAATGTGTCTTGAGTGGAGAGAAATGTCTACCCACGACTGTTGTTAACTCTGAATCAGGTTAATGTGTTTGAGTGGAGAGAAATGTCTACCCACGACTCTTGTTTACTCTGAATCAGGTAAATGTGTCTGAGTGGAGAGAAATGTCTACCCACGACACTTGTTAACTCTGAATCAGGTTAATGTGTCTGAGTGGAGAGAAATGTCTACCCACGACTGTTGTTAACTCTGAATCAGGTTAATGTGTCTGAGTGGAGAGAAATGTCTACCCACGACTCTTGTTAACTCTGAATCACTTAAATGTGTCTGAGTGGAGAGAAACGTCTACCCACGACTGTTGTTAACTCTGAATCAGGTAAATGTGTCAGATTGGAGAGAAATGTCTACCCACGACTGTTGTTAACTCTGAATCACTTAAATGTGTCTGAGTGGAGAGAAATGTCTACCCACGACTGTTGTTAACTCTGAATCAGGTTAATGTGTCTGAGTGGAGAGAAATGTCTACCCACGACTGTTGTTAACTCTGAATCAGGTTAATGTGTCTTGAGTGGAGAGAAATGTCTACCCACGACTGTTGTTAACTCTGAATCAGGTTAATGTGTCTTGAGTGGAGAGAAATGTCTACCCACGACTGTTGTTAACTCTGAATCAGGTTAATGTGTCTGAGTGGAGAGAAATGTCTACCCACGACTCTTGTTTACTCTGAATCAGGTAAATGTGTCTGAGTGGAGAGAAATGTCTACCCACGACTGTTGTTAACTCTGAATCAGGTTAATGTGTCTGAGTGGAGAGAAATGTCTACCCACGACTGTTGTTAAGTCTGAATCAGGTAAATGTGTCTGAGTGGAGAGAAATGTCTACCCACGACTGTTGTTAACTCTGAATCAGGTAAATGAGTGGCGAGAAATGTCTACCCACGACTGTTGTTAACTCTGCATAGGTTAATGTGTCTGAGTGGAGAGAAATGTCTACCCACGACTCTTGTTAACTCTAAATCAGGTAAATGTGTCTGAGTGGAGAGAAATGTCTACCCACGACTGTTGTTAACTCTGAATCAGGTTAATGTGTCTGAGTGGAGAGAAATGTCTACCCACGACTGTTGTTAACTCTGAATCAGGTAAATGAGTGGCGAGAAATGTCTACCCACGACTGTTGTTAACTCTGAATAGGTTAATGTGTCTGAGTGGAGAGAAATGTCTACCCACGACTCTTGTTAACTCTAAATCAGGTAAATGTGTCTGAGTGGAGAGAAATGTCTACCCACGACTCTTGTTAACTCTGAATCAGTTAAATGTGTCTGAGTGGAGAGAAATGTCTACCCACGACTGTTGTTAACTCTGAATCAGGTTAATGTGTCTGAGTGGAGAGAAATGTCTACCCACGACTCTTGTTAACTCTGAATCAGGTAAATTTGTCTGAGTGGAGAGAAATGTCTACCCACGACTGTTGTTAACTCTGAATCAGGTTAATGTGTCCGAGTGGAGAGAAATGTCTACCCACGACTGTTGGTAACTCTGAATCAGGTTAATGTGTCTTGAGTGGAGAGAAATGTCTACCCACGACTGTTGTTAACTCTGAATCAGGTTAATGTGTTTGAGTGGAGAGAAATGTCTACCCACGACTCTTGTTTACTCTGAATCAGGTAAATGTGTCTGAGTGGAGAGAAATGTCTACCCACGACACTTGTTAACTCTGAATCAGGTTAATGTGTCTGAGTGGAGAGAAATGTCTACCCACGACTGTTGTTAACTCTGAATCAGGTTAATGTGTCTGAGTGGAGAGAAATGTCTACCCACGACTCTTGTTAACTCTGAATCACTTAAATGTGTCTGAGTGGAGAGAAACGTCTACCCACGACTGTTGTTAACTCTGAATCAGGTAAATGTGTCAGATTGGAGGGAAATGTCTACCCACGACTGTTGTTAACTCTGAATCACTTAAATGTGTCTGAGTGGAGAGAAATGTCTACCCACGACTCTTGTTAACTCTGAATCAGGTTAATGTGTCTGAGTGGAGAGAAATGTCTACCCACGACTCTTGTTAACTCTGAATCAGGTTAATGTGTCTTGAGTGGAGAGAAATGTCTACCCACGACTGTTGTTAACTCTGAATCAGGTTAATGTGTCTTGAGTGGAGAGAAATGTCTACCCACGACTGTTGTTAACTCTGAATCAGGTTAATGTGTCTGAGTGGAGAGAAATGTCTACCCACGACTCTTGTTTACTCTGAATCAGGTAAATGTGTCTGAGTGGAGAGAAATGTCTACCCACGACTGTTGTTAACTCTGAATCAGGTTAATGTGTCTGAGTGGAGAGAAATGTCTACCCACGACTGTTGTTAACTCTGAATCAGGTTAATGTGTCTGTGTGGAGAGAAATGTCTACCCACGACTCTTGTTAACTCTGAATCAGGTTAATGTGTCTGAGTGGAGAGAAATGTCTACCCACGACTGTTGTTAACTCTGAATCAGGTTAATGTGTCTGTGTGGAGAGAAATGTCTACCCACGACTGTTGTTAACTCTGAATCAGGTTAATGTGTCTGAGTGGAGAGAAATGTCTACCCACGACTCTGGTTAACTCTGAATCAGGTTAATGTGTCTGTGTGGAGAGAAATGTCTACCCACGACTGTTGTTAATTCTGAATCAGGTAAATGTGTCTAGTGGAGAGAAATGTCTACCCACGATTCTTGTTAACTCTGAATATGGTAAATGTGTCTTGAGTGGAGAGAAATTTCTACCCACGACTGTTGTTTACTCTGAATCAGTTAAATGTGTCTCAGTGGAGAGAAATGTCTACCCACGACTCTTGTTAACTCTGAATCAGGTTAATGTGTCTGTGTGGAGAGAAATGTCTACCCACGACTTGTTAACTCTGAATCAGGTTAATGTGTTTGAGTGGAGAGAAATGTCTACCCACGACTCTTGTTTACTCTGAATCAGGTAAATGTGTCTGAGTGGAGAGAAATGTCTACCCACGACACTTGTTAACTCTGAATCAGGTTAATGTGTCTGAGTGGAGAGAAATGTCTACCCACGACTGTTGTTAACTCTGAATCAGGTTAATGTGTCTGAGTGGAGAGAAATGTCTACCCACGACTCTTGTTAACTCTGAATCACTTAAATGTGTCTGAGTGGAGAGAAACGTCTACCCACGACTGTTGTTAACTCTGAATCAGGTAAATGTGTCAGATTGGAGAGAAATGTCTACCCACGACTGTTGTTAACTCTGAATCACTTAAATGTGTCTGAGTGGAGAGAAATGTCTACCCACGACTCTTGTTAACTCTGAATCAGGTTAATGTGTCTGAGTGGAGAGAAATGTCTACCCACGACTCTTGTTAACTCTGAATCAGGTTAATGTGTCTTGAGTGGAGAGAAATGTCTACCCACGACTGTTGTTAACTCTGAATCAGGTTAATGTGTCTTGAGTGGAGAGAAATGTCTACCCACGACTGTTGTTAACTCTGAATCAGGTTAATGTGTCTGAGTGGAGAGAAATGTCTACCCACGACTCTTGTTTACTCTGAATCAGGTAAATGTGTCTGAGTGGAGAGAAATGTCTACCCACGACTGTTGTTAACTCTGAATCAGGTTAATGTGTCTGAGTGGAGAGAAATGTCTACCCACGACTCTTGTTAACTCTGAATCAGGTTAATGTGTCTGAGTGGAGAGAAATGTCTACCCACGACTGTTGTTAACTCTGAATCAGGTTAATGTGTCTGTGTGGAGAGAAATGTCTACCCACGACTGTTGTTAACTCTGAATCAGGTTAATGTGTCTGAGTGGAGAGAAATGTCTACCCACGACTCTGGTTAACTCTGAATCAGGTTAATGTGTCTGTGTGGAGAGAAATGTCTACCCACGACTGTTGTTAATTCTGAATCAGGTAAATGTGTCTAGTGGAGAGAAATGTCTACCCACGATTCTTGTTAACTCTGAATATGGTAAATGTGTCTTGAGTGGAGAGAAATGTCTACCCACGACTGTTGTTTACTCTGAATCAGGTAAATGTGTCTCAGTGGAGAGAAATGTCTACCCACGACTCTTGTTAACTCTGAATCAGGTTAATGTGTCTGTGTGGAGAGAAATGTCTACCCACGACTTGTTAACTCTGAATCAGGTTAATGTGTCTGAGTGGAGAGAAATGTCTACCCACGACTCTTGTTAACTCTGAATCAGGTTAATGTGTCTGTGTGGAGAGAAATGTCTACCCACGACTGTTGTTAACTCTGAATCAGGTTAATGTGTCTTGAGTGGAGAGAAATGTCTACCCACGACTGTTGTTAACTCTGAATCAGGTTAATGTTTCTGAGTGGAGAGAAATGTCTACCCACGACTCTTGTTTATTCTGAATCAGGTAAATGTGTCTGAGTGGAGAGAAATGTCTACCCACGACTGTTGTTAACTCTGAATCAGGTTAATGTGTCTGAGTGGAGAGAAATGTCTACCCACGACTCTTGTTAACTCTGAATCAGGTTAATGTGTCTGAGTGGAGAGAAATGTCTACCCACGACTGTTGTTAACTCTGAATCAGGTTAATGTGTCTGAGTGGAGAGAAATGTCTACCCACGACTGTTGTTAACTCTGAATCAGGTTAATGTGTCTGAGTGGAGAGAAATGTCTACCCACGACTCTGGTTAACTCTGAATCAGGTTAATGTGTCTGTGTGGAGAGAAATGTCTACCCACGACTGTTGTTAATTCTGAATCAGGTAAATGTGTCTAGTGGAGAGAAATGTCTACCCACGATTCTTGTTAACTCTGAATATGGTAAATGTGTCTTGAGTGGAGAGAAATGTCTACCCACGACTGTTGTTTACTCTGAATCAGGTAAATGTGTCTCAGTGGAGAGAAATGTCTACCCACGACTCTTGTTAACTCTGAATCAGGTTAATGTGTCTGTGTGGAGAGAAATGTCTACCCACGACTTGTTAACTCTGAATCAGGTTAATGTGTTTGAGTGGAGAGAAATGTCTACCCACGAATCTTGTTTACTCTGAATCAGGTTAATGTGTCTGAGTGGAGAGAAATGTCTACCCACGACTGTTGTTAACTCTGAATCAGGTTAATGTGTCTGAGTGGAGAGAAATGTCTACCCACGACTCTTGTTAACTCTGAATCACTTAAATGTGTCTGAGTGGAGAGAAACGTCTACCCACGACTGTTGTTAACTCTGAATCAGGTAAATGTGTCAGATTGGAGAGAAATGTCTACCCACGACTGTTGTTAACTCTGAATCACTTAAATGTGTCTGAGTGGAGAGAAATGTCTACCCACGACTCTTGTTAACTCTGAATCAGGTTAATGTGTCTGAGTGGAGAGAAATGTCTACCCACGACTCTTGTTAACTCTGAATCAGGTTAATGTGTCTTGAGTGGAGAGAAATGTCTACCCACGACTGTTGTTAATTCTGAATCAGGTAAATGTGTCTAGTGGAGAGAAATGTCTACCCACGATTCTTGTTAACTCTGAATATGGTAAATGTGTCTTGAGTGGAGAGAAATGTCTACCCACGACTGTTGTTTACTCTGAATCAGGTAAATGTGTCTCAGTGGAGAGAAATGTCTACCCACGACTCTTGTTAACTCTGAATCAGGTTAATGTGTCTGTGTGGAGAGAAATGTCTACCCACGACTTGTTAACTCTGAATCAGGTTAATGTGTCTGAGTGGAGAGAAATGTCTACCCACGACTCTTGTTAACTCTGAATCAGGTTAATGTGTCTGTGTGGAGAGAAATGTCTACCCACGACTGTTGTTAACTCTGAATCAGGTTAATGTGTCTTGAGTGGAGAGAAATGTCTACCCACGACTGTTGTTAACTCTGAATCAGGTTAATGTTTCTGAGTGGAGAGAAATGTCTACCCACGACTCTTGTTTACTCTGAATCAGGTAAATGTGTCTGAGTGGAGAGAAATGTCTACCCACGACTCTTGTTAACTCTGAATCAGGTTAATGTGTCTGAATGGAGAGAAAGGTCTACCCACGACTCTTGTTAACTGTGAATCAGGTAAATGTGTCAGATTGGAGAGAAATGTCTACACACGACTCTTGTTAACTCTGAATCACTTAAATGTGTCTGAGTGGAGAGAAATGTCTACCCACGACTCTGGTTAACTCTGAATCAGGTAAATGTGTCAGATTGGAGAGAAATGTCTACCCACGACTGTTGTTAACTCTGAATCAGGTAAATGTGTCTGAGTGGAGAGAAATGTCTACCCACTACTCTTGTTAACTCTGAGTCAGGTTAATGTGTCTGAGTGGAGAGAAATGTCTACCCACCACTCTTGTTAACTCTGAATCAGGTTAATGTGTCTGTGTGGAGAGAAATGTCTACCCACGACTGTTGTTAACTCTGAATCAGGTTAATGTGTCTTGAGTGGAGAGAAATATCTACCCACGACTGTTGTTAACTCTGAATCAGGTTAATGTGTCTGAGTGGAGAGAAATGTCTATCCACGACTCTTGTTTACTCTGAATCAGGTAAATGTGTCTGAGTGGAGAGAAATGTCTACCCACGACTGTTGTTAACTGTGAATCAGGTTAATGTGTCTGAGTGGAGAGAAATGTCTACCCACGACTCTTGTTAACTCTGAATCAGGTAAATTTGTCTGAGTGGAGAGAAATGTCTACCCACGACTGTTGTTAACTCTGAATCAGGTTAATGTGTCCGAGTGGAGAGAAATGTCTACCCACGACTCTTGTTAACTCTGAATCAGGTTAATGTGTCTTGAGTGGAGAGAAATGTCTACCCACGACTGTTGTTAACTCTGAATCAGGTTAATGTGTTTGAGTGGAGAGAAATGTCTACCCACGACTCTTGTTTACTCTGAATCAGGTAAATGTGTCTGAGTGGAGAGAAATGTCTACCCACGACACTTGTTAACTCTGAATCAGGTTAATGTGTCTGAGTGGAGAGAAATGTCTACCCACGACTGTTGTTAACTCTGAATCAGGTTAATGTGTCTGAGTGGAGAGAAATGTCTACCCACGACTCTTGTTAACTCTGAATCACTTAAATGTGTCTGAGTGGAGAGAAACGTCTACCCACGACTGTTGTTAACTCTGAATCAGGTAAATGTGTCAGATTGGAGAGAAATGTCTACCCACGACTGTTGTTAACTCTGAATCACTTAAATGTGTCTGAGTGGAGAGAAATGTCTACCCACGACTGTTGTTAACTCTGAATCAGGTTAATGTGTCTGAGTGGAGAGAAATGTCTACCCACGACTGTTGTTAACTCTGAATCAGGTTAATGTGTCTTGAGTGGAGAGAAATGTCTACCCACGACTGTTGTTAACTCTGAATCAGGTTAATGTGTCTTGAGTGGAGAGAAATGTCTACCCACGACTGTTGTTAACTCTGAATCAGGTTAATGTGTCTGAGTGGAGAGAAATGTCTACCCACGACTCTTGTTTACTCTGAATCAGGTAAATGTGTCTGAGTGGAGAGAAATGTCTACCCACGACTGTTGTTAACTCTGAATCAGGTTAATGTGTCTGAGTGGAGAGAAATGTCTACCCACGACTGTTGTTAAGTCTGAATCAGGTAAATGTGTCTGAGTGGAGAGAAATGTCTACCCACGACTGTTGTTAACTCTGAATCAGGTAAATGAGTGGCGAGAAATGTCTACCCACGACTGTTGTTAACTCTGCATAGGTTAATGTGTCTGAGTGGAGAGAAATGTCTACCCACGACTCTTGTTAACTCTAAATCAGGTAAATGTGTCTGAGTGGAGAGAAATGTCTACCCACGACTGTTGTTAACTCTGAATCAGGTTAATGTGTCTGAGTGGAGAGAAATGTCTACCCACGACTGTTGTTAACTCTGAATCAGGTAAATGAGTGGCGAGAAATGTCTACCCACGACTGTTGTTAACTCTGAATAGGTTAATGTGTCTGAGTGGAGAGAAATGTCTACCCACGACTCTTGTTAACTCTAAATCAGGTAAATGTGTCTGAGTGGAGAGAAATGTCTACCCACGACTCTTGTTAACTCTGAATCAGTTAAATGTGTCTGAGTGGAGAGAAATGTCTACCCACGACTCTGGTTAACTCTGAATCAGGTAAATGTGTCTGAGTGGAGAGAAATGTCTACCCACGACTCTTGTTAACTCTGAATCAGGTTAATGTGTCTGAGTGGAGAGAAATGTCTACCCACGACTCTTGTTAACTCTGAATCAGGTTAATGTGTCTGTGTGGAGAGAAATGTCTACCCACGACTGTTGTTAACTCTGAATCAGGTTAATGTGTCTTGAGTGGAGAGAAATGTCTACCCACGACTGTTGTTAACTCTGAATCAGGTTAATGTGTCTGAGTGGAGAGAAAAGTCTACCAACGACTCTTGTTTACTCTGAATCAGGTAAATGTGTCTGAGTGGAGAGAAATGTCTACCCACAACTGTTGTTAACTGTGAATCAGGTTAATGTGTCTGAGTGGAGAGAAATGTCTACCCACGACTCTTGTTAACTCTGAATGAGGTAAATTTGTCTGAGTGGAGAGAAATGTCTACCCACGACTGTTGTTAACTCTGAATCAGGTTAATGTGTCCGAGTGGAGAGAAATGTCTACCCACGACTCTTGTTAACTCTGAATCAGGTTAATGTGTCTTGAGTGGAGAGAAATGTCTACCCACGACTGTTGTTAACTCTGAATCAGGTTAATGTGTTTGAGTGGAGAGAAATGTCTACCCACGACTCTTGTTTACTCTGAATCAGGTTAATGTGTCTGAGTGGAGAGAAATGTCTACCCACGACTCTTGTTAACTCTGAATCAGGTTAATGTGTCTGAGTGGAGAGAAATGTCTACCCACGACTGTTGTTAACTCTGAATCAGGTTAATGTGTCTGAGTGGAGAGAAATGTCTACCCACGACTCTTGTTAACTCTGAATCAGGTAAATGTGTCAGATTGGAGAGAAATGCCTACCCACGACTCTTGTTAACTCTGAATCACTTAAATGTGTCTGAGTGGAGAGAAATGTCTACCCACGACTCTGGTTAACTCTGAATCAGGTAAATGTGTCAGATTGGAGAGAAATGTCTACCCACGACTCTTGTTAACTCTGAATCAGGTAAATGTGTCTGAGTGGAGAGAAATGTCTACCCACGACTCTTGTTAACTCTGAATCAGGTTAATGTGTCTGAGTGGAGAGAAATGTCTACCCACGACTGTTGTTAACCCTGAATCAGGTTAATGTGTCTTGAGTGGAGAGAAATGTCTACCCACGACTGTTGTTAACTCTGAATCAGGTTAATGTGTCTTGAGTGGAGAGAAATGTCTACCCACGACTGTTGTTAACTCTGAATCAGGTTAATGTGTCTGAGTGGAGAGAAATGTCTACCCACGACTCTTGTTTACTCTGAATCAGGTAAATGTGTCTGAGTGGAGAGAAATGTCTACCCACGACTGTTGTTAACTCTGAATCAGGTTAATGTGTCTGAGTGGAGAGAAATGTCTACCCACGACTCTTGTTAACTCTGAATCAGGTAAATTTGTCTGAGTGGAGAGAAATGTCTACCCACGACTGTTGTTAACTCTGAATCAGGTTAATGTGTCCGGGTGGAGAGAAATGTCTACCCACGACTCTTGTTAACTCTGAATAGGTTAATGTGTCTGAGTGGAGAGACATGTCTACCCACGACTGTTGTTAACTCTGAATCAGGTAAATGTGTCTGAGTGGAGAGAAATGTCTACCCACGTCTGTTGTTAACTCTGAATCAGGTAAATGAGTGGCGAGAAATGTCTACCCACGACTGTTGTTAAATCTGCATAGGTTAATGTGTCTGAGTGGAGAGAAATGTCTACCCACGACTCTTGTTAACTCTGAATCAGGTTAATGTGTCTGAGTGGAGAGAAATTTCTACCCACGACTGTTGTTAACTCTGAATCAGGTTAATGTGTCTTGAGTGGAGAGAAATGTCTACCCACGACTGTTGTTAACTCTGAATCAGGTTAATGTGTCTTGAGTGGAGAGAAATGTCTACCCACGACTGTTGTTAACTCTGAATCAGGTTAATGTGTCTGAGTGGAGAGAAATGTCTACCCACGACTCTTGTTTACTCTGAATCAGGTAAATGTGTCTGAGTGGAGAGAAATGTCTACCCACGACTGTTGTTAACTCTGAATCAGGTTAATGTGTCTGAGTGGAGAGAAATGTCTACCCACGACTCTTGTTAACTCTGAATCAGGTAAATTTGTCTGAGTGGAGAGAAATGTCTACCCACGACTGTTGTTAACTCTGAATCAGGTTAATGTGTCCGAGTGGAGAGAAATGTCTACCCACGACTCTTGTTAACTCTGAATAGGTTAATGTGTCTGAGTGGAGAGACATGTCTACCCACGACTGTTGTTAACTCTGAATCAGGTAAATGTGTCTGAGTGGAGAGAAATGTCTACCCACGTCTGTTGTTAACTCTGAATCAGGTAAATGAGTGGCGAGAAATGTCTACCCACGACTGTTGTTAACTCTGCATAGGTTAATGTGTCTGAGTGGAGAGAAATGTCTACCCACGACTCTTGTTAACTCTAAATCAGGTAAATGTGTCTGAGTGGAGAGAAATGTCTACCCACGACTGTTGTTAACTCTGAATCAGGTTAATGTGTCTGAGTGGAGAGAAATGTCTACCCACGACTGTTGTTAACTCTGAATCAGGTAAATGAGTGGCGAGAAATGTCTACCCACGACTGTTGTTAACTCTGAATAGGTTAATGTGTTTGAGTGGAGAGAAATGTCTACCCACGACTCTTGTTAACTCTAAATCAGGTAAATGTGTCTGAGTGGAGAGAAATGTCTACCCACGACTGTTGTTAATTCAGAATCAGCTAAATGTGTCTGAGTGGAGAGAAATGTCTACCCACGACTCTGGTTAACTCTGAATCAGGTAAATGTGTCTGAGTGGAGAGAAATGTCTACCCACGACTGTTGTTAACTCTGAATCAGGTTAATGTGTCTGAGAGGAGAGAAATGTTTACCCACGACTGTTGTTAACTCTGAATCAGGTTAATGTGTCTGAGTGGAGAGAAATGTCTACCCACGACTCTTGTTAACTCTGAATCAGGTTAATGTGTCTGTGTGGAGAGAAATGTCTACCCACGACTGTTGTTAACTCTGAATCAGGTTAATGTGTCTTGAGTGGAGAGAAATGTCTACCCACGACTGTTGTTAACTCTGAATCAGGTTAATGTGTCTGAGTGGAGAGAAATGTCTACCCACGACTCTTGTTTACTCTGAATCAGGTAAATGTGTCTGATTGTAGAGAAATGTCTACCCACGACTCTTGTTAACTCTGAATCAGGTTAATGTGTCTGAGTGGAGAGAAATGTCTACCCACGACTCTTGTTAACTCTGAATCAGGTAAATGTGTCAGATTGGAGAGAAATGCCTACCCACGACTCTTGTTAACTCTGAATCACTTAAATGTGTCTGAGTGGAGAGAAATGTCTACCCACGACTCTTGTTAACTCTGAATCAGGTAAATGTGTCAGATTGGAGAGAAATGTCTACCCACGACTCTTGTTAACTCTGAATCAGGTAAATGTGTCTGAGTGGAGAGAAATGTCTACCCACGACTCTTGTTAACTCTGAATCAGGTTAATGTGTCTGAGTGGAGAGAAATGTCTACCAACGACTGTTGTTAACTCTGAATCAGGTTAATGTGTCTTGAGTGGAGAGAAATGTCTACCCACGACTGTTGTTAACTCTGAATCAGGTTAATGTGTCTTGAGTGGAGAGAAATGTCTACCCACGACTCTTGTTAACTCTGAATCAGGTTAATGTGTCTGAGTGGAGAGAAATGTCTACCCACGACTCTTGTTAACTCTGAATCAGGTAAATGTGTCAGATTGGAGAGAAATGCCTACCCACGACTCTTGTTAACTCTGAATCACTTAAATGTGTCTGAGTGGAGATAAATGTCTACCCACGACTCTGGTTAACTCTGAATCAGGTAAATGTGTCAGATTGGAGAGAAATGTCTACCCACGACTCTTGTTAACTCTGAATCAGGTAAATGTGTCAGATTGGAGAGAAATGCCTACCCACGACTCTTGTTAACTCTGAATCACTTAAATGTGTCTGAGTGGAGAGAAATGTCTACCCACGACTCTGGTTAACTCTGAATCAGGCAAATGTGTCAGATTGGAGAGAAATGTCTACCCACGACTCTTGTTAACTCTGAATCAGGTAAATGTGTCTGAGTGGAGAGAAATGTCTACCCACGACTGTTGTTAACTCTGAATCAGGTTAATGTGTCTTGAGTGGAGAGAAATGTCTACCCACGACTGTTGTTAACTCTGAATCAGGTTAATGTGTCTTGAGTGGAGAGAAATGTCTACCCACGACTGTTGTTAACTCTGAATCAGGTTAATGTGTCTGAGTGGAGAGAAATGTCTACCCACGACTCTTGTTTACTCTGAATCAGGTAAATGTGTCTGAGTGGAGAGAAATGTCTACCCACGACTGTTGTTAACTCTGAATCAGGTTAATGTGTCTGAGTGGAGAGAAATGTCTACCCACGACTCTTGTTAACTCTGAATCAGGTAAATTTGTCTGAGTGGAGAGAAATGTCTACCCACGACTGTTGTTAACTCTGAATCAGGTTAATGTGTCCGAGTGGAGAGAAATGTCTACCCACGACTCTTGTTAACTCTGAATAGGTTAATGTGTCTGAGTGGAGAGACATGTCTACCCACGACTGTTGTTAACTCTGAATCAGGTAAATGAGTCTGAGTGGAGAGAAATGTCTACCCACGTCTGTTGTTAACTCTGAATCAGGTAAATGAGTGGCGAGAAATGTCTACCCACGACTGTTGTTAACTCTGCATAGGTTAATGTGTCTGAGTGGAGAGAAATGTCTACCCACGACTCTTGTTAACTCTGAATCAGGTTAATGTGTCTGAGTGGAGAGAAATGTCTACCCACGACTGTTGTTAAATCTGAATCAGGTTAATGTGTCTTGAGTGGAGAGAAATGTCTACCCACGACTGTTGTTAACTCTGAATCAGGTTAATGTGTCTTGAGTGGAGAAAAATGTCTACCCACGACTGTTGTTAACTCTGAATCAGGTTAATGTGTCTGAGTGGAGAGAAATGTCTACCCACGACTCTTGTTTACTCTGAATCAGGTAAATGTGTCTGAGTGGAGAGAAATGTCTACCCACGACTGTTGTTAACTCTGAATCAGGTTAATGTGTCTGAGTGGAGAGAAATGTCTACCCACGACTCTTGTTAACTCTGAATCAGGTAAATTTGTCTGAGTGGAGAGAAATGTCTACCCACGACTGTTGTTAACTCTGAATCAGGTTAATGTGTCCGAGTGGAGAGAAATGTCTACCCACGACTGTTGTTAACTCTGAATAGGTTAATGTGTCTGAGTGGAGAGACATGTCTACCCACGACTGTTGTTAACTCTGAATCAGGTAAATGTGTCTGAGTGGAGAGAAATGTCTACCCACGTCTGTTGTTAACTCTGAATCAGGTAAATGAGTGGCGAGAAATGTCTACCCACGACTGTTGTTAACTCTGCATAGGTTAATGTGTCTGAGTGGAGAGAAATGTCTACCCACGACTCTTGTTAACTCTAAATCAGGTAAATGTGTCTGAGTGGAGAGAAATGTCTACCCACGACTGTTGTTAACTCTGAATCAGGTTAATGTGTCTGAGTGGAGAGAAATGTCTACCCACGACTGTTGTTAACTCTGAATCAGGTAAATGAGTGGCGAGAAATGTCTACCCACGACTGTTGTTAACTCTGAATAGGTTAATGTGTTTGAGTGGAGAGAAATGTCTACCCACGACTCTTGTTAACTCTAAATCAGGTAAATGTGTCTGAGTGGAGAGAAATGTCTACCCACGACTGTTGTTAATTCAGAATCAGCTAAATGTGTCTGAGTGGAGAGAAATGTCTACCCACGACTCTGGTTAACTCTGAATCAGGTAAATGTGTCTGAGTGGAGAGAAATGTCTACCCACGACTGTTGTTAACTCTGAATCAGGTTAATGTGTCTGAGTGGAGAGAAATGTCTACCCACGACTGTTGTTAACTCTGAATCAGGTTAATGTGTCTGAGTGGAGAGAAATGTCTACCCACGACTGTTGTTAACTCTGAATCAGGTTAATGTGTCTGTGTGGAGAGAAATGTCTACCCACGACTGTTGTTAACTCTGAATCAGGTTAATGTGTCTTGAGTGGAGAGAAATGTCTACCCACGACTGTTGTTAACTCTGAATCAGGTTAATGTGTCTGAGTGGAGAGAAATGTCTACCCACGACTCTTGTTAACTCTGAATCAGGTAAATGTGTCAGATTGGAGAGAAATGTCTACCCACGACTGTGGTTAACTCTGAATCAGGTAAATGTGTCAGATTGGAGAGAAATGTCTACCCACGACTGTTGTTAACTCTGAATCAGGTAAATGTGTCTGAGTGGAGAGAAATGTCTACCCACGACTCTTGTTAACTCTGAATCAGGTTAATGTGTCTGAGTGGAGAGAAATGTCTACCCACGACTGTTGTTAACTCTGAATCAGGTTAATGTGTCTGAGTGGAGAGAAATGTCTACCCACGACTCTTGTTAACTCTGAATCAGGAAATTTGTCTGAGTGGAGAGAAATGTCTACCCACGACTGTTGTTAACTCTGAATCAGGTTAATGTGTCTGAGTGGAGAGAAATGTCTACCCACGACTCTTGTTAAATCTGAATAGGTTAATGTGTCTGAGTGGAGAGACATGTCTACCCACGACTGTTGTTAACTCTGAATCAGGTAAATGTGTCTGAGTGGAGAGAAATGTCTACCCACGACTCTTGTTAACTCTGAATCAGGTTAATGTGTCTTGAGTGGAGAGAAATGTCTACCCACGACTCTTGTTAACTCTGAATCAGGTTAATGTTTCTGAGTGGAGAGAAATGTCTACCCACGACTGTTAACTCTGAATCAGGTAAATGTGTCTGAGTGGAGAGAAATGTCTACCCACGACTCTTGTTAACTCTGAATCAGGTTAATGTGTTTTGAGTGGAGAGAAATGTCTACCCACGACTGTTGTTAACTCTGAATCAGGTTAATGTGTCTGAGTGGAGAGAAATGTCTACCCACGACTCTTGTTAACTCTGAATCAGGTTAATGTGTCTTGAGTGGAGAGAAATGTCTACCCACGACTCTTGTTAACTCTGAATCAGGTTAATGTGTCTGAGTGCAGAGAAATGTCTACCCACGACTGTTAACTCTGAATCAGGTAAATGTGTCTGAGTGGAGAGAAATGTCTACCCACGACTCTTGTTAACTCTGAATCAGGTTAATGTGTCTTGAGTGGAGAGAAATGTCTACCCACGACTCTTGTTAACTCTAAATCAGGTAAATGTGTCTGAGTGGAGAGAAACGTCTACCCACGACTGTTGTTAACTCTGAATCAGGTTAATGTGTCTGAGTGGAGAGAAATGTCTACCCACGACTGTTGTTAACTCTGAATCAGGTTAATGTGTCTGAGTGGAGAGAAATGTCTACCCACGTCTGTTGTTAACTCTGAATCAGGTTAATGTGTCCGAGTGGAGAGAAATGTCTACCCACGACTCTTGTTAACTCTGAATAGGTTAATGTGTCTGAGTGGAGAGACATGTCTACCCACGACTGTTGTTAACTCTGAATCAGGTAAATGTGTCTGAGTGGAGAGAAATGTCTACCCACGACTGTTGTTAACTCTGAATCAGGTAAATGAGTGGCGAGAAATGTCTACCCACGACTGTTGTTAACTCTGAATAGGTTAATGTGTTTGAGTGGAGAGAAATGTCTACCCACGACTCTTGTTAACTCTAAATCAGGTAAATGTGTCTGAGTGGAGAGAAATGTCTACCCACGACTGTTGTTAATTCAGAATCAGCTAAATGTGTCTGAGTGGAGAGAAATGTCTACCCACGACTCTGGTTAACTCTGAATCAGGTAAATGTGTCTGAGTGGAGAGAAATGTCTACCCACGACTGTTGTTAACTCTGAATCAGGTTAATGTGTCTGAGTGGAGAGAAATGTCTACCCACGACTGTTGTTAACTCTGAATCAGGTTAATGTGTCTGAGTGGAGAGAAATGTCTACCCACGACTCTTGTTAACTCTGAATCAGGTTAATGTGTCTGTGTGGAGAGAAATGTCTACCCACGACTGTTGTTAACTCTGAATCAGGTTAATGTGTCTTGAGTGGAGAGAAATGTCTACCCACGACTGTTGTTAACTCTGAATCAGGTTAATGTGTCTGAGTGGAGAGAAATGTCTACCCACGACTCTTGTTTACTCTGAATCAGGTAAATGTGTCTGATTGTAGAGAAATGTCTACCCACGACTCTTGTTAACTCTGAATCAGGTTAATGTGTCTGAGTGGAGAGAAACGTCTACCCACGACTCTTGTTAACTCTGAATCAGGTTAATGTGTCTGAGTGGAGAGAAATGTCTACCCACGACTCTTGTTAACTCTGAATCAGGTAAATGTGTCAGATTGGAGAGAAATGCCTACCCACGACTCTTGTTAACTCTGAATCACTTAAATGTGTCTGAGTGGAGAGAAATGTCTACCCACGACTCTGGTTAACTCTGAATCAGGTAAATGTGTCAGATTGGAGAGAAATGTCTACCCACGACTCTTGTTAACTCTGAATCAGGTAAATGTGTCTGAATGGAGAGAAATGTCTACCCACGACTCTTGTTAACTCTGAATCAGGTTAATGTGTCTGAGTGGAGAGAAATGTCTACCCACGACTCTTGTTAACTCTGAATCAGGAAATTTGTCTGAGTGGAGAGAAATGTCTACCCACGACTGTTGTTAACTCTGAATCAGGTTAATGTGTCTGAGTGGAGAGAAATGTCTACCCACGACTCTTGTTAAATCTGAATAGGTTAATGTGTCTGAGTGGAGAGACATGTCTACCCACGACTGTTGTTAACTCTGAATCAGGTAAATGTGTCTGAGTGGAGAGAAATGTCTACCCACGACTCTTGTTAACTCTGAATCAGGTTAATGTGTCTTGAGTGGAGAGAAATGTCTACCCACGACTCTTGTTAACTCTGAATCAGGTTAATGTTTCTGAGTGGAGAGAAATGTCTACCCACGACTGTTAACTCTGAATCAGGTAAATGTGTCTGAGTGGAGAGAAATGTCTACCCACGACTCTTGTTAACTCTGAATCAGGTTAATGTGTTTTGAGTGGAGAGAAATGTCTACCCACGACTGTTGTTAACTCTGAATCAGGTTAATGTGTCTGAGTGGAGAGAAATGTCTACCCACGACTCTTGTTAACTCTGAATCAGGTTAATGTGTCTTGAGTGGAGAGAAATGTCTACCCACGACTCTTGTTAACTCTGAATCAGGTTAATGTGTCTGAGTGCAGAGAAATGTCTACCCACGACTGTTAACTCTGAATCAGGTAAATGTGTCTGAGTGGAGAGAAATGTCTACCCACGACTCTTGTTAACTCTGAATCAGGTTAATGTGTCTTGAGTGGAGAGAAATGTCTACCCACGACTCTTGTTAACTCTAAATCAGGTAAATGTGTCTGAGTGGAGAGAAACGTCTACCCACGACTGTTGTTAACTCTGAATCAGGTTAATGTGTCTGAGTGGAGAGAAATGTCTACCCACGACTGTTGTTAACTCTGAATCAGGTTAATGTGTCTGAGTGGAGAGAAATGTCTACCCACGTCTGTTGTTAACTCTGAATCAGGTTAATGTGTCCGAGTGGAGAGAAATGTCTACCCACGACTCTTGTTAACTCTGAATAGGTTAATGTGTCTGAGTGGAGAGACATGTCTACCCACGACTGTTGTTAACTCTGAATCAGGTAAATGTGTCTGAGTGGAGAGAAATGTCTACCCACGACTGTTGTTAACTCTGAATCAGGTAAATGAGTGGCGAGAAATGTCTACCCACGACTGTTGTTAACTCTGAATAGGTTAATGTGTTTGAGTGGAGAGAAATGTCTACCCACGACTCTTGTTAACTCTAAATCAGGTAAATGTGTCTGAGTGGAGAGAAATGTCTACCCACGACTGTTGTTAATTCAGAATCAGCTAAATGTGTCTGAGTGGAGAGAAATGTCTACCCACGACTCTGGTTAACTCTGAATCAGGTAAATGTGTCTGAGTGGAGAGAAATGTCTACCCACGACTGTTGTTAACTCTGAATCAGGTTAATGTGTCTGAGTGGAGAGAAATGTCTACCCACGACTGTTGTTAACTCTGAATCAGGTTAATGTGTCTGAGTGGAGAGAAATGTCTACCCACGACTCTTGTTAACTCTGAATCAGGTTAATGTGTCTGTGTGGAGAGAAATGTCTACCCACGACTGTTGTTAACTCTGAATCAGGTTAATGTGTCTTGAGTGGAGAGAAATGTCTACCCACGACTGTTGTTAACTCTGAATCAGGTTAATGTGTCTGAGTGGAGAGAAATGTCTACCCACGACTCTTGTTTACTCTGAATCAGGTAAATGTGTCTGATTGTAGAGAAATGTCTACCCACGACTCTTGTTAACTCTGAATCAGGTTAATGTGTCTGAGTGGAGAGAAACGTCTACCCACGACTCTTGTTAACTCTGAATCAGGTTAATGTGTCTGAGTGGAGAGAAATGTCTACCCACGACTCTTGTTAACTCTGAATCAGGTAAATGTGTCAGATTGGAGAGAAATGCCTACCCACGACTCTTGTTAACTCTGAATCACTTAAATGTGTCTGAGTGGAGAGAAATGTCTACCCACGACTCTGGTTAACTCTGAATCAGGTAAATGTGTCAGATTGGAGAGAAATGTCTACCCACGACTCTTGTTAACTCTGAATCAGGTAAATGTGTCTGAATGGAGAGAAATGTCTACCCACGACTCTTGTTAACTCTGAATCAGGTTAATGTGTCTGAGTGGAGAGAAATGTCTACCAACGACTGTTGTTAACTCTGAATCAGGTTAATGTGTCTTGAGTGGAGAGAAATGTCTACCCATGACTGTTGTTAACTCTGAATCAGGTTAATGTGTCTTGAGTGGAGAGAAATGTCTACCCACGACTCTTGTTAACTCTGAATCAGGTTAATGTGTCTGAGTGGAGAGAAATGTCTACCCACGACTCTTGTTAACTCTGAATCAGGTAAATGTGTCAGATTGGAGAGAAATGCCTACCCACGACTCTTGTTAACTCTGAATCACTTAAATGTGTCTGAGTGGAGAGAAATGTCTACCCACGACTCTGGTTAACTCTGAATCAGGTAAATGTGTCAGATTGGAGAGCAATGTCTACCCACGACTCTTGTTAACTCTGAATCAGGTAAATGTGTCAGATTGGAGGGAAATGCCTACCCACGACTCTTGTTAACTCTGAATCACTTAAATGTGTCTGAGTGGAGAGAAATGTCTACCCACGACTCTGGTTAACTCTGAATCCGGCAAATGTGTCAGATTGGAGAGAAATGTCTACCCACGACTCTTGTTAACTCTGAATCAGGTAAATGTGTCTGAGTGGAGAGAAATGTCTACCCACGACTCTTGTTAACTCTGAATCAGGTTAATGTGTCTGAGTGGAGAGAAATGTCTACCCACGACTGTTGTTAACTCTGAATCAGGTTAATGTGTCTTGAGTGGAGAGAAATGTCTACCCACGACTGTTGTTAACTCTGAATCAGGTTAATGTGTCTTGAGTGGAGAGAAATGTCTACCCACGACTGTTGTTAACTCTGAATCAGGTTAATGTGTCTGAGTGGAGAGAAATGTCTACCCACGACTCTTGTTTACTCTGAATCAGGTAAATGTGTCTGAGTGGAGAGAAATGTCTACCCACGACTGTTGTTAACTCTGAATCAGGTTAATGTGTCTGAGTGGAGAGAAATGTCTACCCACGACTCTTGTTAACTCTGAATCAGGTAAATTTGTCTGAGTGGAGAGAAATGTCTACCCACGACTGTTGTTAACTCTGAATCAGGTTAATGTGTCCGAGTGGAGAGAAATGTCTACCCACGACTCTTGTTAACTCTGAATAGGTTAATGTGTCTGAGTGGAGAGACATGTCTACCCACGACTGTTGTTAACTCTGAATCAGGTAAATGAGTCTGAGTGGAGAGAAATGTCTACCCACGTCTGTTGTTAACTCTGAATCAGGTAAATGAGTGGCGAGAAATGTCTACCCACGACTGTTGTTAACTCTGCATAGGTTAATGTGTCTGAGTGGAGAGAAATGTCTACCCACGACTCTTGTTAACTCTGAATCAGGTTAATGTGTCTGAGTGGAGAGAAATGTCTACCCACGACTGTTGTTAACTCTGAATCAGGTTAATGTGTCTTGAGTGGAGAGAAATGTCTACCCACGACTGTTGTTAACTCTGAATCAGGTTAATGTGTCTTGAGTGGAGAAAAATGTCTACCCACGACTGTTGTTAACTCTGAATCAGGTTAATGTGTCTGAGTGGAGAGAAATGTCTACCCACGACTCTTGTTTACTCTGAATCAGGTAAATGTGTCTGAGTGGAGAGAAATGTCTACCCACGACTGTTGTTAACTCTGAATCAGGTTAATGTGTCTGAGTGGAGAGAAATGTCTACCCACGACTCTTGTTAACTCTGAATCAGGTAAATTTGTCTGAGTGGAGAGAAATGTCTACCCACGACTGTTGTTAACTCTGAATCAGGTTAATGTGTCCGAGTGGAGAGAAATGTCTACCCACGACTCTTGTTAACTCTGAATCAGGTAAATGTGTCTGAGTGGAGAGAAATGTCTACCCACGTCTGTTGTTAACTCTGAATCAGGTAAATGAGTGGCGAGAAATGTCTACCCACGACTGTTGTTAACTCTGCATAGGTTAATGTGTCTGAGTGGAGAGAAATGTCTACCCACGACTCTTGTTAACTCTAAATCAGGTAAATGTGTCTGAGTGGAGAGAAATGTCTACCCACGACTGTTGTTAACTCTGAATCAGGTTAATGTGTCTGTTTGGAGAGAAATGTCTACCCACGACTGTTGTTAACTCTGAATCAGGTAAATGAGTGGCGAGAAATGTCTATCCACGACTGTTGTTAACTCTGAATAAGTTAATGTGTTTGAGTGGAGAGAAATGTCTACCCACGACTCTTGTTAACTCTAAATCAGGTAAATGTGTCTGAGTGGAGAGAAATGTCTACCCACGACTGTTGTTAATTCAGAATCAGCTAAATGTGTCTGAGTGGAGAGAAATGTCTACCCACGACTCTGGTTAACTCTGAATCAGGTAAATGTGTCTGAGTGGAGAGAAATGTCTACCCACGACTGTTGTTAACTCTGAATCAGGTTAATGTGTCTGAGTGGAGAGAAATGTCTACCCACGACTGTTGTTAACTCTGAATCAGGTTAATGTGTCTGAGTGGAGAGAAATGTCTACCCACGACTCTTGTTAACTCTGAATCAGGTTAATGTGTCTGTGTGGAGAGAAATGTCTACCCACGACTGTTGTTAACTCTGAATCAGGTTAATGTGTCTTGAGTGGAGAGAAATGTCTACCCACGACTGTTGTTAACTCTGAATCAGGTTAATGTGTCTGAGTGGAGAGAAATGTCTACCCACGACTCTTGTTTACTCTGAATCAGGTAAATGTGTCTGATTGTAGAGAAATGTCTACCCACGACTCTTGTTAACTCTGAATCAGGTTAATGTGTCTGAGTGGAGAGAAATGTCTACCCACGACTCTGGTTAACTCTGAATCAGGTTAATGTGTCTGAGTGGAGAGAAATGTCTACCCACGACTCTTGTTAACTCTGAATCAGGTAAATGTGTCAGATTGGAGAGAAATGTCTACCCACGACTGTTGTTAACTCTGAATCACTTAAATGTGTCTGAGTGGAGAGAACTGTCTACCCACGACTCTGGTTAACTCTGAATCAGGTAAATGTGTCAGATTGGAGAGAAATGTCTACCCACGACTGTTGTTAACTCTGAATCAGGTAAATGTGTCTGAGTGGAGAGAAATGTCTACCCACGACTCTTGTTAACTCTGAATCAGGTTAATGTGTCTGAGTGGAGAGAAATGTCTACCCACGACTGTTGTTAACTCTGAATCAGGTTAATGTGTCTGAGTGGAGAGAAATGTCTACCCACGACTCTTGTTAACTCTGAATCAGGAAATTTGTCTGAGTGGAGAGAAATGTCTACCCACGACTGTTGTTAACTCTGAATCAGGTTAATGTGTCTGAGTGGAGAGAAATGTCTACCCACGACTCTTGTTAAATCTGAATAGGTTAATGTGTCTGAGTGGAGAGACATGTCTACCCACGACTGTTGTTAACTCTGAATCAGGTAAATGTGTCTGAGTGGAGAGAAATGTCTACCCACGACTCTTGTTAACTCTGAATCAGGTTAATGTGTCTTGAGTGGAGAGAAATGTCTACCCACGACTCTTGTTAACTCTGAATCAGGTTAATGTTTCTGAGTGGAGAGAAATGTCTACCCACGACTGTTAACTCTGAATCAGGTAAATGTGTCTGAGTGGAGAGAAATGTCTACCCACGACTCTTGTTAACTCTGAATCAGGTTAATGTGTTTTGAGTGGAGAGAAATGTCTACCCACGACTGTTGTTAACTCTGAATCAGGTTAATGTGTCTGAGTGGAGAGAAATGTCTACCCACGACTCTTGTTAACTCTGAATCAGGTTAATGTGTCTTGAGTGGAGAGAAATGTCTACCCACGACTCTTGTTAACTCTGAATCAGGTTAATGTGTCTGAGTGCAGAGAAATGTCTACCCACGACTGTTAACTCTGAATCAGGTAAATGTGTCTGAGTGGAGAGAAATGTCTACCCACGACTCTTGTTAACTCTGAATCAGGTTAATGTGTCTTGAGTGGAGAGAAATGTCTACCCACGACTCTTGTTAACTCTAAATCAGGTAAATGTGTCTGAGTGGAGAGAAACGTCTACCCACGACTGTTGTTAACTCTGAATCAGGTTAATGTGTCTGAGTGGAGAGAAATGTCTACCCACGACTGTTGTTAACTCTGAATCAGGTTAATGTGTCTGAGTGGAGAGAAATGTCTACCCACGACTGTTGTTAACTCTGAATCAGGTTAATGTGTCCGAGTGGAGAGAAATGTCTACCCACGACTCTTGTTAACTCTGAATAGGTTAATGTGTCTGAGTGGAGAGACATGTCTACCCACGACTGTTGTTAACTCTGAATCAGGTAAATGTGTCTGAGTGGAGAAAAATGTCTACCCACGACTCTTGTTAACTCTGAATCAGGTTAATGTGTCTTGAGTGGAGAGAAATGTCTACCCACGACTCTTGTTAACTCTGAATCAGGTTAATGTGTCTGAGTGGAGAGAAATGTCTACCCACGACTCTGGTTAACTCTGAATCAGGTTAATGTGTCTGAGTGGAGAGAAATGTCTACCCACGACTCTTGTTAACTCTGAATCAGGTAAATGTGTCAGATTGGAGAGAAATGTCTACCCACGACTGTTGTTAACTCTGAATCACTTAAATGTGTCTGAGTGGAGAGAACTGTCTACCCACGACTCTGGTTAACTCTGAATCAGGTAAATGTGTCAGATTGGAGAGAAATGTCTACCCACGTCTGTTGTTAACTCTGAATCAGGTAAATGTGTCTGAGTGGAGAGAAATGTCTACCCACGACTCTTGTTAACTCTGAATCAGGTTAATGTGTCTGAGTGGAGAGAAATGTCTACCCACGACTGTTGTTAACTCTGAATCAGGTTAATGTGTCTGAGTGGAGAGAAATGTCTACCCACGACTCTTGTTAACTCTGAATCAGGAAATTTGTCTGAGTGGAGAGAAATGTCTACCCACGACTGTTGTTAACTCTGAATCAGGTTAATGTGTCTGAGTGGAGAGAAATGTCTACCCACGACTCTTGTTAAATCTGAATAGGTTAATGTGTCTGAGTGGAGAGACATGTCTACCCACGACTGTTGTTAACTCTGAATCAGGTAAATGTGTCTGAGTGGAGAGAAATGTCTACCCACGACTCTTGTTAACTCTGAATCAGGTTAATGTGTCTTGAGTGGAGAGAAATGTCTACCCACGACTCTTGTTAACTCTGAATCAGGTTAATGTTTCTGAGTGGAGAGAAATGTCTACCCACGACTGTTAACTCTGAATCAGGTAAATGTGTCTGAGTGGAGAGAAATGTCTACCCACGACTCTTGTTAACTCTGAATCAGGTTAATGTGTTTTGAGTGGAGAGAAATGTCTACCCACGACTGTTGTTAACTCTGAATCAGGTTAATGTGTCTGAGTGGAGAGAAATGTCTACCCACGACTCTTGTTAACTCTGAATCAGGTTAATGTGTCTTGAGTGGAGAGAAATGTCTACCCACGACTCTTGTTAACTCTGAATCAGGTTAATGTGTCTGAGTGCAGAGAAATGTCTACCCACGACTGTTAACTCTGAATCAGGTAAATGTGTCTGAGTGGAGAGAAATGTCTACCCACGACTCTTGTTAACTCTGAATCAGGTTAATGTGTCTTGAGTGGAGAGAAATGTCTACCCACGACTCTTGTTAACTCTAAATCAGGTAAATGTGTCTGAGTGGAGAGAAACGTCTACCCACGACTGTTGTTAACTCTGAATCAGGTTAATGTGTCTGAGTGGAGAGAAATGTCTACCCACGACTGTTGTTAACTCTGAATCAGGTTAATGTGTCTGAGTGGAGAGAAATGTCTACCCACGACTGTTGTTAACTCTGAATCAGGTTAATGTGTCCGAGTGGAGAGAAATGTCTACCCACGACTCTTGTTAACTCTGAATAGGTTAATGTGTCTGAGTGGAGAGACATGTCTACCCACGACTGTTGTTAACTCTGAATCAGGTAAATGTGTCTGAGTGGAGAGAAATGTCTACCCACGACTCTGGTTAACTCTGAATCAGGTTAATGTGTCTTGAGTGGAGAGAAATGTCTACCCACGACTCTTGTTAACTCTGAATCAGGTTAATGTGTCTGAGTGGAGAGAAATGTCTACCCACGACTGTTAACTCTGAATCAGGTAAATATGTCTGAGTGGAGAGAAATGTCTACCCACGACTCTTGTTAACTCTGAATCAGGTTAATGTGTCTTGAGTGGAGAGAAATGTCTACCCACAACTGTTGTTAACTCTGAATCAGGTTAATGTGTCTGAGTGGAGAGAAATGTCTACCAACGACTCTTGTTAACTCTAAATCAGGTAAATGTATCTGAGTGGAGAGAAACGTCTACCCACGACTGGTGTTAACTCTGAATAAGGTAAATGTGTCTGAGTGGAGAGAAATGTCTACCCACGACTCTTGTTAACTCTGAATCAGGTTAATGTGTCTGAGTGGAGAGAAACGTCAACCCACGACTGTTGTTAACTCTGAATAGGTTAATGTGTCTGAGTGGGAGAGAAATGTCTACCCACGACTCTTGTTAACTCTAAATCAGGTAAATGTGTCTGAGTGGAGAGAAATGTCTACCCACGACTGTTGTTAACTCTGAATCAGCTAAATGTGTCTGAGTGGAGAGAAATGTCTACCCACGACTCTGGTTAACTCTGAATCAGGTAAATGTGTCTGAGTGGAGAGAAATGTCTACCCACGACTGTTGTTAACTCTGAATCAGGTTAATGTGTCTGAGTGGAGAGAAATGTCTACCCACGACTGTTGTTAACTCTGAATCAGGTTAATGTGTCTGAGTGGAGAGAAATGTCTACCCACGACTCTTGTTAACTCTGAATCAGGTTAATGTGTCTTGAGTGGAGAGAAATGTCTACCCACGACTCTTGTTAACTCTGAATCAGGTTAATGTGTCTGAGTGCAGAGAAATGTCTACCCACGACTGTTAACTCTGAATCAGGTAAATGTGTCTGAGTGGAGAGAAATGTCTACCCACGACTCTTGTTAACTCTGAATCAGGTTAATGTGTCTTGAGTGGAGAGAAATGTCTACCCACGACTCTTGTTAACTCTAAATCAGGTAAATGTGTCTGAGTGGAGAGAAACGTCTACCCACGACTGTTGTTAACTCTGAATCAGGTTAATGTGTCTGAGTGGAGAGAAATGTCTACCCACGACTGTTGTTAACTCTGAATCAGGTTAATGTGTCTGAGTGGAGAGAAATGTCTACCCACGACTGTTGTTAACTCTGAATCAGGTTAATGTGCCCGAGTGGAGAGAAATGTCTACCCACGACTCTTGTTAACTCTGAATAGGTTAATGTGTCTGAGTGGAGAGACATGTCTACCCACGACTGTTGTTAACTCTGAATCAGGTAAATGTGTCTGAGTGGAGAGAAATGTCTACCCACGACTCTGGTTAACTCTGAATCAGGTTAATGTGTCTTGAGTGGAGAGAAATGTCTACCCACGACTCTTGTTAACTCTGAATCAGGTTAATGTGTCTGAGTGGAGAGAAATGTCTACCCACGACTGTTAACTCTGAATCAGGTAAATGTGTCTGAGTGGAGAGAAATGTCTACCCACGACTCTTGTTAACTCTGAATCAGGTTAATGTGTCTTGAGTGGAGAGAAATGTCTACCCACAACTGTTGTTAACTCTGAATCAGGTTAATGTGTCTGAGTGGAGAGAAATGTCTACCAACGACTCTTGTTAACTCTAAATCAGGTAAATGTATCTGAGTGGAGAGAAACGTCTACCCACGACTGGTGTTAACTCTGAATAAGGTAAATGTGTCTGAGTGGAGAGAAATGTCTACCCACGACTCTTGTTAACTCTGAATCAGGTTAATGTGTCTGAGTGGAGAGAAACGTCAACCCACGACTGTTGTTAACTCTGAATAGGTTAATGTGTCTGAGTGGGAGAGAAATGTCTACCCACGACTCTTGTTAACTCTAAATCAGGTAAATGTGTCTGAGTGGAGAGAAATGTCTACCCACGACTGTTGTTAACTCTGAATCAGCTAAATGTGTCTGAGTGGAGAGAAATGTCTACCCACGACTCTGGTTAACTCTGAATCAGGTAAATGTGTCTGAGTGGAGAGAAATGTCTACCCACGACTGTTGTTAACTCTGAATCAGGTTAATGTGTCTGAGTGGAGAGAAATGTCTACCCACGACTGTTGTTAACTCTGAATCAGGTTAATGTGTCTGAGTGGAGAGAAATGTCTACCCACGACTCTTGTTAACTCTGAATCAGGTTAATGTGTCTGTGTGGAGAGAAATGTCTACCCACGACTGTTGTTAACACTGAATCAGGTTAATGTGTCTTGAGTGGAGAGAAATGTCTACCCACGATTGTTGTTAACTCTGAATCAGGTTAATGTGTCTGAGTGGAGAGAAATGTCTACCCACGACTCTTGTTTACTCTGAATCAGGTAAATGTGTCTGAGTGTAGAGAAATGTCTACCCACGACTCTTGTTAACTCTGAATCAGGTTAATGTGTCTGAGTGGAGAGAAATGTCTACCCAGGACTCTAGTTAACTCTGAATCAGGTTAATGTGTCTGAGTGGAGAGAAATGTCTACCCACGACTGTTGTTAACTCTGAATCAGGTAAAGTGTCAGATTGGAGAGAAATGTCTACCCACGACTGTTGTTAACTCTGAATCAGGTAAATGTGTCTGAGTGGAGAGAAATGTCTACCCACGACGGTTGTTAACTCTGAATCAGGTTAATGTGTCTGAGTGGAGAGAAATGTCTACCCACGACTGTTGTTAACTCTGAATCAGGTTAATGTGTCTGAGTGGAGAGAAATGTCTACCCACGACTGTTGTTAACTCTGAATCAGGTTAATGTGTCTTGAGTGGAGAGAAATGTCTACCCACAACTGTTGTTAACTCTGAATCAGGTTAATGTGTCTGAGTGGAGAGAAATGTCTACCAACGACTCTTGTTAACTCTAAATCAGGTAAATGTATCTGAGTGGAGAGAAACGTCTACCCACGACTGGTGTTAACTCTGAATAAGGTAAATGTGTCTGAGTGGAGAGAAATGTCTACCCACGACTCTTGTTAACTCTGAATCAGGTTAATGTGTCTGAGTGGAGAGAAACGTCAACCCACGACTGTTGTTAACTCTGAATAGGTTAATGTGTCTGAGTGGGAGAGAAATGTCTACCCACGACTCTTGTTAACTCTAAATCAGGTAAATGTGTCTGAGTGGAGAGAAATGTCTACCCACGACTGTTGTTAACTCTGAATCAGCTAAATGTGTCTGAGTGGAGAGAAATGTCTACCCACGACTCTGGTTAACTCTGAATCAGGTAAATGTGTCTGAGTGGAGAGAAATGTCTACCCACGACTGTTGTTAACTCTGAATCAGGTTAATGTGTCTGAGTGGAGAGAAATGTCTACCCACGACTGTTGTTAACTCTGAATCAGGTTAATGTGTCTGAGTGGAGAGAAATGTCTACCCACGACTCTTGTTAACTCTGAATCAGGTTAATGTGTCTGTGTGGAGAGAAATGTCTACCCACGACTGTTGTTAACACTGAATCAGGTTAATGTGTCTTGAGTGGAGAGAAATGTCTACCCACGATTGTTGTTAACTCTGAATCAGGTTAATGTGTCTGAGTGGAGAGAAATGTCTACCCACGACTCTTGTTTACTCTGAATCAGGTAAATGTGTCTGAGTGTAGAGAAATGTCTACCCACGACTCTTGTTAACTCTGAATCAGGTTAATGTGTCTGAGTGGAGAGAAATGTCTACCCAGGACTCTAGTTAACTCTGAATCAGGTTAATGTGTCTGAGTGGATAGAAATGTCTACCCACGACTGTTGTTAACTCTGAATCAGGTAAATGTGTCAGATTGGAGAGAAATGTCTACCCACGACTGTTGTTAACTCTGAATCAGGTAAATGTGTCTGAGTGGAGAGAAATGTCTACCAACGACGGTTGTTAACTCTGAATCAGGTTAATGTGTCTGAGTGGAGAGAAATGTCTACCCACGACTGTTGTTAACTCTGAATCAGGTTAATGTGTCTGAGTGGAGAGAAATGTCTACCCACGACTGTTGTTAACTCTGAATCAGGTTAATGTGTCCGAGTGGAGAGAAATGTCTACCCACGACTCTTGTTAAATCTGAATAGGTTAATGTGTCTGAGTAGAGAGATATGTCTACCCACGACTGTTGTTAACTCTGAATCAGGTAAATGTGTCTGAGTGGAGAGAAATGTCTACCCACGACTCTTGTTAACTCTGAATCAGGTTAATGTGTCTTGAGCGGAGAGAAATGTCTACCCACGACTCTTGTTAACTCTGAATCAGGTTAATGTGTCTGAGTGGAGAGAAATGTCTACCCACGACTCTTGTTAACTCTGAATCAGGTTAATGTGTCTTGAGTGGAGAGAAATGTCTACCCACGACTGTTGTTAACTCTGAATCAGGTTAATGTGTCCGAGTGGAGAGAAATGTCTACCCACGACTCTTGTTAAATCTGAATAGGTTAATGTGTCTGAGTAGAGAGACATGTCTACCCACGACTGTTGTTAACTCTGAATCAGGTAAATGTGTCTGAGTGGAGAGAAATGTCTACCCACGACTCTTGTTAACTCTGAATCAGGTTAATGTGTCTTGAGCGGAGAGAAATGTCTACCCACGACTCTTGTTAACTCTGAATCAGGTTAATGTGTCTGAGTGGAGAGAAATGTCTACCCACGACTCTTGTTAACTCTGAATCAGGTTAATGTGTCTTGAGCGGAGAGAAATGTCTACCCACGACTCTTGTTAACTCTGAATCAGGTTAATGTGTCTTGAGTGGAGAGAAATGTCTACCCATGACTGTTGTTAACTCTGAATCAGGTTAATGTGTCTGAGTGGAGAGAAATGTCTACCCACGACTCTTGTTAACTCTGAATCAGGTAAATTTGTCTGAGTGGAGAGAAATGTCTACCTACGACTGTTGTTAACTCTGAATCAGGTTAATGTGTCCGAGTGGAGAGAAATGTCTACCCACGACTCTTGTTAACTCTGAATAGGTTAATGTGTCTGAGTGGAGAGACATGTCTACCCACGACTGTTGTTAACTCTGAATCAGGTAAATGTGTCTGAGTGGAGAGAAATGTCTTCCCACGACTGTTGTTAACTCTGAATCAGGTTAATGTGTCTTGAGTGGAGAGAAATGTCTACCCACGACTCTTGTTAACTCTGAATCAGGTTAATGTGTCTGAGTGGAGAGAAATGTCTGCCCACGACTGTTAACCCTGAATCAGGTAAATGTGTCTGAGTAGAGAGAAATGTCTACCCACGACTCTTGTTAACTCTGAATCAGGTTAATGTGTCTTGAGTGGAGAGAAATGTCTACCCACGACTCTTGTTAACTCTGAATGAGGTTAATGTGTCTGAGTGGAGAGAAATGTCTACCAACGACTCTTGTTAACTCTGAATCAGGTAAATGTATCTGAGTGGAGAGAAACGTCAACCCACGACTGTTGTTAACTCTGAATAGGTTAATGTGTCTGAGTGGGAGAGAAATGTCTACCCACGACTCTTGTTAACTCTAAATCAGGTAAATGTGTCTGAGTGGAGAGAAATGTCTACCCACGACTGTTGTTAACTCTGAATCAGCTAAATGTGTCTGAGTGGAGAGAAATGTCTACCCACGACTCTGGTTAACTCTGAATCAGGTAAATGTGTCTGAGTGGAGAGAAATGTCTACCCACGACTGTTGTTAACTCTGAATCAGGTTAATGTGTCTGAGTGGAGAGAAATGTCTACCCACGACTGTTGTTAACTCTGAATCAGGTTAATGTGTCTGAGTGGAGAGAAATGTCTACCCACGACTCTTGTTAACTCTGAATCAGGTTAATGTGTCTGTGTGGAGAGAAATGTCTACCCACGACTGTTGTTAACACTGAATCAGGTTAATGTGTCTTGAGTGGAGAGAAATGTCTACCCACGATTGTTGTTAACTCTGAATCAGGTTAATGTGTCTGAGTGGAGAGAAATGTCTACCCACGACTCTTGTTTACTCTGAATCAGGTAAATGTGTCTGAGTGTAGAGAAATGTCTACCCACGACTCTTGTTAACTCTGAATCAGGTTAATGTGTCTGAGTGGAGAGAAATGTCTATCCAGGACTCTAGTTAACTCTGAATCAGGTTAATGTGTCTGAGTGGAGAGAAATGTCTACCCACGACTGTTGTTAACTCTGAATCAGGTAAATGTGTCAGATTGGAGAGAAATGTCTACCCACGACTGTTGTTAACTCTGAATCAGGTAAATGTGTCTGAGTGGAGAGAAATGTCTACCCACGACGGTTGTTAACTCTGAATCAGGTTAATGTGTCTGAGTGGAGAGAAATGTCTACCCACGACTGTTGTTAACTCTGAATCAGGTTAATGTGTCTGAGTGGAGAGAAATGTCTACCCACGACTGTTGTTAACTCTGAATCAGGTTAATGTGTCCGAGTGGAGAGAAATGTCTACCCACGACTCTTGTTAAATCTGAATAGGTTAATGTGTCTGAGTAGAGAGACATGTCTACCCACGACTGTTGTTAACTCTGAATCAGGTAAATGTGTCTGAGTGGAGAGAAATGTCTACCCACGACTCTTGTTAACTCTGAATCAGGTTAATGTGTCTTGAGCGGAGAGAAATGTCTACCCACGACTCTTGTTAACTCTGAATCAGGTTAATGTGTCTGAGTGGAGAGAAATGTCTACCCACGACTGTTAACTCTGAATCAGATAAATGTGTCTGAGTGGAGAGAAATGTCTACCCACGACTCTTGTTAACTCTGAATCAGGTTAATGTGTCTTGAGTGGAGAGAAATGTCTACCCATGACTGTTGTTAACTCTGAATCAGGTTAATGTGTCTGAGTGGAGAGAAATGTCTACCCACGACTCTTGTTAACTCTGAATCAGGTAAATTTGTCTGAGTGGAGAGAAATGTCTACCTACGACTGTTGTTAACTCTGAATCAGGTTAATGTGTCCGAGTGGAGAGAAATGTCTACCCACGACTCTTGTTAACTCTGAATAGGTTAATGTGTCTGAGTGGAGAGACATGTCTACCCACGACTGTTGTTAACTCTGAATCAGGTAAATGTGTCTGAGTGGAGAGAAATGTCTTCCCACGACTGTTGTTAACTCTGAATCAGGTTAATGTGTCTTGAGTGGAGAGAAATGTCTACCCACAACTCTTGTTAACTCTGAATCAGGTTAATGTGTCTGAGTGGAGAGAAATGTCTACCCACGACTGTTAACCCTGAATCAGGTAAATGTGTCTGAGTAGAGAGAAATGTCTACCCACGACTCTTGTTAACTCTGAATCAGGTTAATGTGTCTTGAGTGGAGAGAAATGTCTACCCACGACTCTTGTTAACTCTGAATGAGGTTAATGTGTCTGAGTGGAGAGAAATGTCTACCAACGACTCTTGTTAACTCTGAATCAGGTAAATGTATCTGAGTGGAGAGAAACGTCTACCCACGACTGTTGTTAACTCTGAATCAGGTAAATGTGTCTGAGTGGAGAGAAATGTCTACCCACGACTCTTGTTAACTCTGAATCAGGTTAATGTGTCTGAGTGGAGAGAAATGTCTACCCACGACTCTTGTTAACTCTGAATCAGGTTAATGTGTCTGAGTGGAGAGAAATGTCTACCCACGACTGTTGTTAACTCTGAATCAGGTTAATGTGTCTGAGTGGAGAGAAATGTCTATCCACGACTGTTAACTCTGAATCAGGTAAATGTGTCTGAGTGGAGAGAAATGTCTACCAACGACTCTTGTTAACTCTAAATCAAGTAAATGTGTCTGAGTGGAGAGAAATGTCTACCCAAGACTGTTGTTAACTCTGAATCAGGTTAATGTGTCTGAGCGGAGAAAAATGTCTACCCACGACTGTTGTTAACTCTGAATCAGGTTAATGTGTCCGAGTGGAGAGAAATTTCTACCCACGACTCTTGTTTTCTCTGAATCAGGTTAATGTGTCCGAGTGGAGAGAAATGTCTACCCACGACTGTTGTTAACTCTGAATCAGGTTAATGTGTCTGAGTGGAGAGAAATGTCTACCCACGACTGTTGTTAACTCTGAATCAGGTTAATGTGTCTGTGTGGAGAGAAATATATACCCACGACTCTTATTATCTCTGAATCAGGTAAATGAGTGGAGAGAAACGTCTACCCACGACTGTTGTTAACTCTGAATCAGGTTAATGTGTCCGAGTGGAGAGAAATTTCTACCCACGACTCTTGTTTACTCTTAATCAGGTTAATGTGTCCGAGTGGAGAGAAATGTGTACCCACGACTGTTGTTAACTCTGAATCAGGTTAATGTGTCTGAGTGGAGAGAAATGTCTACCCACGACTCTTGTTTACTCTGAATCAGGTAAATGTGTTTGAGTAGAGAGAAATGTCTACCCACGACTGTTGTTAACTCTGAATCAGGTTAATGTGTTTGAGTGGAGAGAAATGTCTACCCACGACTCTTGTTAACTCTGAATCAGGTTAATGTGTCTGAGTGGAGAGAAATGTCTACCCACGACTGTTGTTAACTCTGAAACAGGTTAATGTGTCTGTGTGGAGAGAAATGTCTACCAACGACTCTTGCTAACTCTAAATCAGGTTAATGTGTCTGAGTGGAGAGAAATGTCTACCCACGACTGTTGTTAACTCTGAATCAGGTTAATGTGTCTGTGTGGAGAGAAATGTCTACCAACGACTCTTGTTAACTCTAAATCAGGTTAATGTGTCTGAGTGAAGAGAAATGTCTACCCACGACTGTTGTTAACTCTGAATCAGGTAAATGTGTCTGAGTGGAGAGAAATGTCTACCCACGACTGTTTTTAACTCTGAATCAGGTTAATGTGTCTGAGTGGAGAGAAATGTCTACCCACGACTGTTGTTAACTCTGAATCAGGTTAATGTGTCTGTGTGGAGAGAAATGTCTACCCACGACTCTTGTTAACTCTGAATCAGGTTAATGTGTCTGAGTGGAGAGAAATGTCTACCCATGACTGTTGTTAACTCTCAATCAGGTTAATGTGTCTGTGTGGAGAGAAATGTCTACCCACGACTGTTGTTAACTCTGAATCAGGTTAATGTGTCTGAGTGGAGAGAAATGTCTACCCACGACTCTTGTTAAATCTGAATCAGGTAAATGTGTCTGAGTGGAGAGAAATGTCTACCCACGACTGTTGTTAACTCTGAATCAGGTTAATGTGTCTGAGTGGAGAGAAATGTCTACCCACGACTGTTGTTAACTCTGAATCAGGTTAATGTGTCTTGAGTGGAGAGAAATGGCTACCCACGACTCTTGTTAACTCTGAATCAGGTTAATGTGTCTTGAGTGGAGAGAAATGTCTACCCACGACTGTTGTTAACTCTGAATCAGGTTAATGTGTCTGAGTGGAGAGAAATGTCTACCCACGACTGTTGTTAACTCTGAATCAGGTAAATGAGTCTTGTGTGGAGAGAAATGTCTACCCACGACTGTTGTTAACTCTGAATCAGGTTAATGTGTCTGTGTGGAGAGAAATGTCTACCCACGACTCTTGTTAACTCTGAATCAGGTAAATGTGTCTGAGTGGAGAGAAATGTCTACCCACGACTGTTGTTAACTCTGAATGAGGTTAATGTGTCTGAGTGGAGAGAAATGTCTACCCACGACTGTTGTTAACTCTGAATCAGGTTAATGAGTGGAGAGAAATGTCTACCCACGACTTGTTTACTCTGAATCAGGTAAATGTGTCTGAGTGGAGAGAAATGTCTACCCACGACTGTTGTTAACTCTGAATCAAGTAAATGTGTCAGATTGGAGAGAAATGTCTACCCACGACTGTTGTTAACTCTGAATCAGGTTAATGTGTCTGAGTGGAGAGAAATGTCTACCCACGACTGTTGTTAACTCTGAATCAGGTAAATGTGTCTGAGTGGAGAGAAATGTCTACCCACGACTGTTAACTCTGAATCAGGTTAATGTGTCTGAGTGGAGAGAAATGTGTACCCACGACTCTTGTTAACTCTGAATCAGGTAAATGTGTCTGAGTGGAGAGAAATGTCTACCCACGACTCTTGTTAACTCTGAATCAGGTTAATGTGTCAGATTGGAGAGAAATGTCTACCCACGACTCTTGTTAACTCTGAATCAGGTAAATGTGTCTGAGTGGAGAGAAATGTCTACCCACGACTCTTGTTAACTCTGAATCAGGTAAATGTGTCTGAGTGGAGAGAAATGTCTACTCACGACTGTTGTTAACTCTGAATCAGGTTAATGTGTCTGAGTGGAGAGAAATGTCTACCCACGACTGTTGTTAATTCTGAATCAGGTTAATGTGTCTGTGTGGAGAGAAATGTCTACCCACGACTCTTGTTTACTCTGAATCAGGTAAATTTGTCTGTGTGGAGAGAAATGTCTACCCACGACTCTGGTTAACTCTGAATCAGGTAAATGTGTCTGAGTGGAGAGAAACGTCTACCCACGAATCTTGTTAACTCTGAATCAGGTTAATGTGTCTGAGTGGAGAGAAATGTCTACCCACGACTCTTGTTAACTCTGAATCAGGTAAATGTGTGTGAGTGGAGAGACATGTCTACCCACGATTCTGGTTAACTCTGAATCAGGTTAATGTGTCAGAGTGGAGAGAAATGTCTACCCACGACTCTTGTTATAATGAGCTAGCACTATAAAAATCTAACTAAGTTTGTTGGTCTAGTACAAAGCGGACGTCATCACCATTTCATCGAAATTTAACTTATTCTCCCCATGATATGTAGCTAAAAAATTTCTGACTTGGTGTTCACCAAACAACCACTCGCTACTCGCTCTAATCAGAGTCAGGTGACTTATTGCGATCATTTGCCAACCGTCATCCATCCTTAAACTTTTCATATTCAAATCTTCTTCTCAAGAAGTACTGAAGGGATCAACATGTTCTTTACAGGGTTATATGGTGTTTAACACAACTTTCAACAATATTTCAGTTATATCGTGGCGGTCAATTTTATTGGTGGATGTACCTGCAGAAAACCACCAACCTGTCGCAAGTCGCTGACGAATTTTGTATTATCACATAATGTATCGAGTAGTCCTCGCCATTCGAACTCGCAACTACCATACGATCACGATTACGACAGCTCTTTTCTTTGTTTTTTACAAAGTTTTACTTTTGTGTCAATTAACAATCATACGTACTTGGATGTCAGGGGCACGAATTATATAATATTTCAAATATTTCCTAAATAACTGCTTAACCAATTGAACCAAATATGCATGAGTTGGACCTTGCTGGATATTTCCCAAGTGTTGTTACGTTGTTGTCGATCAATATCTCTATATGATGTGATTGAGAGATGTAGGGTCAATGTGAGCTATAAACGTTTAAAAAAAACCAAAGGGGCAATGAAGAATGGACATTCCTGAGACAAAGGCAACATAGTGTACAGTAGTAGTAGTAGTAATCTTTATTTAAAGTCGGGTTTATCAAGAGCTTGTCGAAATATATTCCGTCTGTTCAGAGACGATAATAAACTATCAAGTGAAAATGTATAAAGATAAGGAAGTCAACAAAAATGTAAAAAATATTTTTTGTCAATGTGTGACGTAAGCGTGTTTTTGACATTTACTTTCGTAGTTAAAATACTTCAGGTTGTTGATGGAGATGGTTCACGATAGATGTTCCAGCCTCCTGATTGAATTTAGTTCTGTGTTGATTACTATTTTACCTATTTTGTTCCAGTGTTGTTATAAATACTGTTATAGTGACAGCCGGAACCTTTGAACCGTAATGAAAGCGGGAGGTTTGACGCCTTAAAATCTGATTCAACCCACCATTTCTTTAGAAATGCCTGTACCAAGTCAGGGTCATTACGGTTTTCACAATTTTCCGGTTGTTGACTGATTTTGTCTGTTTATATACTTATGAGTTTTGACTTTCCCTTTGGAAGATTGTTTTGAGTTCGGTAATTTTGTTATTACCCTTATTTATATACATATAGCAAATAACATAAGCTCTCAGGAGCTGTTGTACCGACTACAAATGCATATACATATATCATACGCAAAACATGCAAGTTATTACACATAGCATAAAGATAATACAATACATAAGACAAAGACAATAGCATACACATACATAACATGTAACTATAGCACAATAATACAGGTCATGGCATTACAAATACATATCCTTCTAAGATTTGATGCATGCATTTCTATGTTTTGATCTATGGGCCTCCACAGTCAGTGATCATGTGACAAGTGCCTCTCTGTACACTAACTGTTATAGGACCAGAAATCAACACAAAAATAGATGCCAACATACATGTGCATAGCACACACTAAGCATACAACATTTAAAAGACGAAGCACACAAACTTGTGCGGCAGGCTAGGCAATAAATAATAAGCAAAATAAAAAATGGGGTATAAGCACTAGGAAATCATGCAGAAGCACATACAAGTAAGAGAAAGCCGGTTATGACGAAAAATGCAGAAAAAGCATAACACTAAGATCGACACACAATACATGGTACAAATAAAAACAACCTTTGCTTGTGAAGGTTAAGAAGTTCCTGCTGCTTCCAATGAGACACCTGCCGTGTTACTGGTATATATAGTCAAGTTAAATAAAAGTCTTGTCGCTGAGGGAGAGAAAGAAAAATATTCGTAAAAAGTTGCCCATCATCAAACGTCTGTCTCAGTGTCTGTTCCTTTGTCATAATTTATTTTAAAAATCTCCTCTGAAACAAGGGGGCCAATTTCAACCAAAGTTTGTAATCAACACCCATCAGGTGTAGACTTTCAAATATATATACGATAGCCTTGCAAATCATCCTACATGTTACTATACATAGATTATAAGGTGTAAAACCTTCAGACCAACTAGAATCACATTTTTCCATCAAAACTGAAATTTTATCAGTTGTTCGATTTTAATGAAAGGTATTCTATGACATATGCTACAGGTTTTGCTGAAATATGAGACGTTTTGACAACGATGTAAAAATTAGACTGACTGAGAAAAGTGATTTGAAAATCTCCTCCTCTGAAATGACTGAGCCAAATTAATCTAAAGAAGGCTGTGCACGTATTTGACCTTGGGTAACTCCTTTCAAAATCATATTAAAATATCCTGACCTCCATCCAGGATGCCACCGTTACTAATAATAGAAATATCTAAATGGACAAAACTGCTACATTTGAGACTAAAAACCGGAGGGGCATTCAAAAATGGACAATCAAGAAACGCATGCAGGGCACACACATGACAAAGACTAAAGCGGAACAAAAAACTAACAAGATGAGCAACACGGACTCCACCCAAACACTGGTGCATTAACCCCGATTCTCGGGAAGGATAAGCAGTTCCTGTTTGTTATAAGATGCCCGCCGTGACCCATGTCATAGTTAGAGTGTATATCATTAACCCCGGTTCTCGGGAAGGATAAGCAGTTCCTGTTTGTTATAAGATGCCCGCCGTGACCCATGTCATAGTTAGAGTGTATATCATTAACCCCGGTTCTCGGGAAGGATAAGCAGTTCCTGTTTGTTATAAGATGCCTCCCGTGACCCATGTCATAATTAGAGTGTATATCCAATGATCTTCCTAACCAAACAACAAAGTTACTTTTGCAGTGGATGGAACCCTGGTGAGGAGTTTCAGATTTGTTGTTCATTCCCTATAAATCAGGTGAATGTTGCTGGCTCTTGAGAACTTCTGGTTATCCTCTCCTAATACCAGTAAACAAGACAGAATAACTTTAAGGTGATGTTTTGGTTTGTTTACTGACAGAACAGTCTGTGTGACAGATATCCTTGTGGGATAACAATTTGATGAGTCCCAACAAAAAAGTCCCACAAATGTATATTCTTTGTTATTTTTTGTGAAAATAAAATGGTGAGTCCCAAACATAAAAGACTCGCCCAGACGACTTGCAAGTATAGACTATTTGTTTGGTATGTTGTTATAATTACGGTTTGGTTATTGGCAGCGCGGAAAGTGATCTGTTGTTACGGTTTGGTTATTGGCAGCGCGGTAAGTGTGTTATCTGTTGTTACGGTTTGGTTATTGGCAGCGCGGTAAGTGTGTTATCTGTTGTTACGGTTTGGTTATTGGCAGCGCGGTAAGTGTGTTATCTGTTGTTACGGTTTGGTTATTGGCAGTGCGGTAAGTGATCTGTTGTTACGGTTTGGTTATTGGCAGCGCGGTAAGTGATCTGTTGTTACAGTTTGGTTATTGGCAGTGCGGTAAGTGATCTGTTGTTACGGTTTGGTTATTGGCAGCGCGGTAGGTGATCTGTTACGGTGTGGTTATTGGCAGAGCGGTGGGTAATCTGTTGTTACGGTTTGGTTATTGGCAGCGAAGTAAGTGATCTGTTGTTACGGTGTGGTTATTGGCAGTGCGGTAAGTGATCTGTTGTTACGGTTTGGTTATTGGCAGAGCGGTAAGTGATCTGTTACGGTTTGGTTATTGGCAGTGCGGTAAGTGATCTGTTGTTACGGTTTGGTTATTGGCAGCGCGGTAAGTGATCTGTTGTTACGGTGTGGTTATTGGCAGCGCGGTAAGTGATCTGTTGTTACGGTTTTGTTATTGGCAGCACGTTAAGTGATCTGTTGTTACGGTTTGGTTATTGGCAGCGTGGTAAGTGATCTTTTGTTACGGTTTTGTTATTGGCAGCGCGGTAAGTGATCTGTTGTTACGGTTTGGTTATTGACAGCGCGGTAAGTGATCTGTTGTTACGGTTTTGTTATTGGCAGCGCGGTAAGTGATCTGTTGTTACGGTTTGGTTATTGGCAGCGCGGTAAGTGATCTGTTTTTACGGTTTGATTATTGGCAGCGCGGTAAGTGATCTGTTGTTACGGTTTGGTTATTGGCAGCGCGGTAAGTGATCTGTTGTTACGGTTTGGTTATTGGCAGCACGGTAAGTGTGTTATCTGTTGTTACGGTTTAGTTATTGGCAGCGCGGTAAGTGTGTTATCTGTTGCTACTGTTTGGTTAGTGGCAGCGCGGTAAGTGCATTATCTGTTGTTATAATTACGGTTTGGTTATTGGCAGCACGGTAAGTGTGTTATCTGTTGTTATCATTATGGTTTGGTTATTGGCAGCGCGGTAAGTGTGATATCTGTTGTTATAATTACGGTTTGGTTATTGGCAGCACGATAAGTGTGTTATCTGTTGTTATAATTACGGTTTGGTTATTGGCAGAGCGGTAAGTTATCTGTTACGGTTTGGTTATTGGCAGAGCGGTAAGTGATCTGTTGTTACGGTGTGGTTATTGGCAGCGCGGTAAGTGATCTGTTGTTACGGTTTTGTTATTGGCAGCACGGTAAGTGATCTGTTGTTACGGTTTGGTTATTGGCAGCGTGGTAAGTGATCTGTTGTTACGGTTTTGTTATTGGCAGCGCGGTAAGTGATCTGTTGTTACGGTTTGGTTATTGGCAGCGCGGAAAGTGATCTGTTGTTACTGTTTGGTTATTGGCAGCGCGGTAAGTGTGTTATCTGTTGTTACGGTTTGGTTATTGGCAGCGCGGTAAGTGTGTTATCTGTTGTTACGGTTTGGTTATTGGCAGCGCGGTAAGTGTGTTATCTGTTGTTACGGTTTGGTAATTGGCAGTGCGGTAAGTGATCTGTTGTTACGGTTTGGTTATTGGCAGCGCGGTAAGTGATCTGTTGTTACAGTTTGGTTATTGGCAGTGCGGTAAGTGATCTGTTGTTACGGTTTGGTTATTGGCAGCGCGGTAGGTGATCTGTTACGGTTTGGTTATTGGCAGAGCGGTGGGTAATCTCTTGTGACGGTTTGGTTATTGGCAGCGAGGTAAGTGATCTGTTGTTACTATGTGGTTATTGGCAGTGCGGTAAGTGATCTGTTGTTACAGTTTGGTTATTGGCAGAGCGGTAAGTGATCTGTTACGGTTTGGTTATTGGCAGAGCGGTAAGTGATCTGTTGTTACGGTTTGGTTATTGGCAGCGCGGTAAGTGATCTGTTGTTACGGTGTGGTTATTGGCAGCGCGGTAAGTGATCTGTTGTTACGGTTTTGTTATTGGCAGCACAGTAAGTGATCTGTTGTTACGGTTTGGTTATTGGCAGCGTGGTAAGTGATCTGTTGTTACGGTTTTGTTATTGGCAGCGCGGTAAGTGATCTGTTGTTACGGTTTGGTTATTGACAGCGCGGTAAGTGATCTGTTGTTACGGTTTGGTTATTGGCAGCGCGGTAAGTGATCTGTTGTTACGGTTTGGTTATTGGCAGAGCGGTAAGTGATCTGTTGTTACGGTTTGGTTATTGGCAGCGCGGTATGTGATCTGTTGTTACGGTTTGGTTATTGGCAGCACGGTAAGTGTGTTATCTGTTGTTACGGTTTAGTTATTGGCAGCGCGGTAAGTGTGTTATCTGTTGCTACTGTTTGGTTATTGGCAGCGCGGTAAGTGCATTATCTGTTGTTATAATTACGGTTTGGTTATTGGCAGCATGGTAAGTGTATTATCTGTTGTTATCATTACGGTTTGGTTATTGGCAGCGCGGTAAGTGTGCTATCTGTTGTTATCATTACGGTTTAGTTATTGGCAGCGCGGAAAGTGTGTTATCTGTTGTTATAATTACGGTTTGGTTATTGGCAGTGCGGAAAGTGTGTTATCTGTTGTTATAATTACGGTTTGGTTATTGGCAGCGCGGTAAGTGATCTGTTGTTACGGTTTGGTTATTGGCAGCACGGTAAGTGTGTTATCTGTTGTTATTATTACGGTTTAGTTATTGGCAGCACGGTAAGTGTGTTATCTGTTGTTATAATTACAGTTTGGTTATTGGCAGCGCGGAAAGTGTGTTATCTGTTGTTATTATTACGGTTTGTTTATTGGCAGCGCGGAAAGTGTGTTATCTGTTGTTATAATTACGGTTTGGTTATTGGCAGAGCGGTAAGTGATCTGTTGTTACATTTTGATTATTGGCAACGTGGTAAGTGTGTTATCTGTTGTTACGGTTTGGTTCTTGGCAGCACGGTAAGTGTGTTATCTGTTGTTATAATTACGGTTTGGTTATTGGCAGCGCGGTAAGTGTGTTATCTGTTGTTATAATTACGGTTTGGTTATTGGCAGCGCGGAAAGTGTGTTATCTGTTGTTATAATTACGTTTGGTTATTGGCAGCGCGGAAAGTGTGTTATCTGTTGTTATAATTACGGTTTGGTTATTGGCAGAGCGGTAAGTGATCTGTTGTTACATTTTGGTTATTGGCAGCGTGGTAAGTGTGTTATCTGTTGTTACGGTTTGGTTATTGGCAGCACGGTAAGTGTGTTATCTGTTGTTACGGATTAGTTATTGGCAGCGAGATAAGTGTGTTATCTGTTGTTACGGTGTGGTTATTGGCAGTGCAGTAAGTGTGTTATTTGTTGTTACGGTTTGGTTATTGGCAGCGCGGTAAGTTTGTTATCTGTTGTTATAATTACGGTTTGGTTATTGGCAGCACGGTAAGTGTGTTATCTGTTGTTACGGTGTGGTTATTGGCAGCGCGGTAAGTGTGTTACCTGTTGTTATAATTACGGTTTGGTTATTGGCAGCGCGGTAAGTGTGTTATCTGTTGTTATAATTACGGTTTAGTTATTGGCAGCGCGGTAAGTGATCTGTTGTTACGGTTTGGTTATTGACAGTGCGGTAAGTGTGTTACCTGTTGTTATAATTACGGTTTAGTTATTGGCAGCGCGGTAAGTGTGTTATCTGTTGTTATTATTACGGTTTGGTTATTGGCAGCACGGTAAGTGCGTTATCTGTTGTTACGGTTTATTTGTTGATAGAACATTCATCAGTGTTTATAGCAGTCGGCCAATGATGGCCATAAATATCTATTTTGGACGCACATTACACTCAGATACGGATTGCGCAAGCAAAAAGAAAACAAATGACAATTGTTAATTTGATTTAAGAATTACTAACAAGCAACTTTTCTTCTTCCAGGTAAGGAACCGGATTCGTTAAACGAATGTATTTGGTTCTGCTTGAAAGCTTTACGCAGTGTCCTCTCTATATTACTTACATTTAAAACAATCTCCAATTTACAATTAAAATTATATACACGCTATTTGTTCAGTGTCTTCCAGAACGTGACTTTAGGGCAGTTCTGAATCCTTCAACTGTTTCTACCGATGTTGTAGTAGCTGAAAGTTTATTCCAGTCTTTGATGGTCTTAGGGAAAAATGATTATCTATATGTATCTGTCTTTGATGGTCTTAGATAAGAATGATTGTCTGTATGTATCTGTCTTTGATGATCTTAGGGAAGAATGAATGTCTGTATATCTGTCTTTGATGGTCTTAGGGAAGAATGATTGTCTGTATGTATCTGTCTTTGATGGTCTTAGGTAAGAATGATTGTCTGTATGTATCTGTCTTTGATGGTCTTAGGGAAGAATGATTGTCTGTATGTATCTGTCTTTGATGGTCTTAGGTAAGAATGATTGTCTGTATGTATCTGTCTTTGATGGTCTTAGGGAAGAATGATTGTCTGTATGTATCTGTCTTTGATGGTCTTAGGTAAGAATGATTGTCTGTATGTATCTGTCTTTGATGGTCTTAGGTAAGAATGATTGTCTGTATGTATCTGTCTTTGATGGTCTTAGGTAAGAATGATTGTCTGTATGTATCTGTCTTGGATGGTCTTAGGTAAGAATGATTGTCTGTGTGTATCTGTCTTGGATGGTCTTAGGTAAGAATGATTGTCTGTATGTATCTGTCTTCGATGGTCTTAGGGAAGAATGATTGTCTGTATGTATCTGTCTTCGATGGTCTTAGGGAAGAATGATTGTCTGTATGTATCTGTCTTTGATGGTCTTAGGGAAGAATGATTGTCTGTATGTATCTTTCTTTGATGGTCTGAGGGAAGAATGATTGTCTGTGTGTATCTGTCTTTGATGGTCTTAGGGAAGAATGATTGTCTGTATGTATCTGTCTTTGATGGTCTTAGGGAAGAATGATTGTCTGTATGTATCTGTCTTTGATGGTCTTAGGTAAGAATGATTGTCTGTATGTATCTGTCTTTGATGGTCTTAGGTAAGAATGATTGTCTGTATGTATCTGTCTTTGATGGTCTTAGGTAAGAATGATTGTCTGTATGTATCTGTCTTTGATGGTCTTAGGTAAGAATGATTGTCTGTATGTATCTGTCTTTGATGGTCTTATGTAAGAATGATTGTCTGTATGTATTTGTCTTTGATGGTCTTAGGTAAGAATGATTGTCTGTATGTATCTGTCTTTGATGGTCTTAGGTAAGAATGATTGTCTGTATGTATCTGTCTTTGATGGTCTTAGGTAAGAATGATTGTCTGTATGTATTTGTCTTCGATGGTCTTAGGGAAGAATGATTGTCTGTATGTATCTGTCTTTGATGGTCTTAGGTAAGAATGATTGTCTGTATGTATCTGTCTTTGATGGTCTTAGGGAAGACTGATTGTCTGTATGTATCTGTCTTTGATGGTCTTAGGTAAGAATGATTGTCTGTATGTATCTGTCTTTGATGGTCTTAGGGAAGAATGATTGTCTGTATGTATCTGTCTTTGATGGTCTTGGGTAAGAATGATTGTCTGTATGTATCTGTCTTTGATGGTCTTGGGGGAGAATGATTGTCTGTATGTATCTGTCTTTGATGGTCTTAGGGAAGAATGATTGTCTGTATGTATCTGTCTTTGATGGTCTTAGATAAGAATGATTGTCTGTATGTATCTGTCTTTGATGGTCTTGGGGAAGAATGATTGTCTGTATGTATCTGTCTTTGATGATCTTAGGGAAGAATGAATGTCTGTATATCTGTCTTTGATGGTCTTAGGGAAGAATGATTGTCTGTATGTATCTGTCTTTGATGGTCTTAGGTAAGAATGATTGTCTGTATGTATCTGTCTTTGATGGTCTTAGGGAAGAATGATTGTCTGTATGTATCTGTCTTTGATGGTCTTAGGTAAGAATGATTGTCTGTATGTATCTGTCTTTGATGGTCTTAGGGAAGAATGATTGTCTGTATGTATCTGTCTTTGATGGTCTTAGGTAAGAATGATTGTCTGTATGTATCTGTCTTTGATGGTCTTAGGTAAGAATGATTGTCTATATGTATCTGTCTCTGATGGTCTTAGGTAAGAATGATTGTCTGTATGTATCTGTCTTTGATGGTCTTAGGTAAGAATGATTGTCTGTATGTATCTGTCTTTGATGGTCTTAGGTAAGAATGATTTTCTGTATGTATCTGTCTTTGATGGTCTTAGGTAAGAATGATTGTCTGTGTGTATCTGTCTTGGATGGTCTTAGGTAAGAATGATTGTCTGTATGTATCTGTCTTCGATGGTCTTAGGGAAGAATGATTGTCTGTATGTATCTGTCTTTGATGGTCTTAGGTAAGAATGATTGTCTGTATGTATCTGTCTTTGATGGTCTTAGGGAAGAATGATTGTCTGTATGTATCTGTCTTTGATGGTCTTAGGTAAGAATGATTGTCTGTATGTATCTGTCTTTGATGGTCTGAGGGAAGAATGATTGTCTGTATGTATCTGTCTTCGATGGTCTTAGGGAAGAATGATTGTCTGTATGTATCTGTCTTTGATGGTCTTAGGTAAGAATGATTGTCTGTATTTATGTCTTTGATGGTCTTAGGTAAGAATGATTGTCTTTATGTATCTGTCTTCGATGGTCTTAGGTAAGAATGATTGTCTGTATGTATCTGTCTTTGATGGTCTTAGGTAAGAATGATTGTCTGTATGTATCTGTCTTTGATGGTCTTAGGGAAGACTGATTGTCTGTATGTATCTGTCTTTGATGGTCTTAGGTAAGAATGATTGTCTGTATGTATCTGTCTTTGATGGTCTTAGGGAAGAATGATTGTCTGTATGTATCTGTCTTTGATGGTCTTAGGGAAGAATGATTGTCTGTATGTATCTGTCTTTGATGGTCTTAGGGAAGACTGATTGTCTGTATGTATCTGTCTTTGATGGTCTTAGGGAAGAATGATTGTCTGTATGTATCTGTCTTTGATGGTCTTAGGTAAGAATGATTGTCTGTATGTATCTGTCTTTGATGGTCTTAGGTAAGAATGATTTTCTGTATGTATCTGTCTTTGATGGTCTTAGGTAAGAATGATTGTCTGTGTGTATCTGTCTTGGATGGTCTTAGGTAAGAATGATTGTCTGTATGTATCTGTCTTTGATGGTCTTAGGGAAGAATGATTGTCTGTATGTATCTGTCTTTGATGGTCTTAGGTAAGAATGATTGTCTGTATGTATCTGTCTTTGATGGTCTTAGGTAAGAATGATTGTCTATATGTATCTGTCTCTGATGGTCTTAGGTAAGAATGATTGTCTGTATGTATCTGTCTTTGATGGTCTTAGGTAAGAATGATTGTCTGTATGTATCTGTCTTTGATGGTCTTAGGTAAGAATGATTTTCTGTATGTATCTGTCTTTGATGGTCTTAGGTAAGAATGATTGTCTGTGTGTATCTGTCTTGGATGGTCTTAGGTAAGAATGATTGTCTGTATGTATCTGTCTTCGATGGTCTTAGGGAAGAATGATTGTCTGTATGTATCTGTCTTTGATGGTCTTAGGTAAGAATGATTGTCTGTATGTATCTGTCTTTGATGGTCTTAGGGAAGAATGATTGTCTGTATGTATCTGTCTTTGATGGTCTTAGGTAAGAATGATTGTCTGTATGTATCTGTCTTTGATGGTCTGAGGGAAGAATGATTGTCTGTATGTATCTGTCTTCGATGGTCTTAGGGAAGAATGATTGTCTGTATGTATCTGTCTTTGATGGTCTTAGGTAAGAATGATTGTCTGTATTTATGTCTTTGATGGTCTTAGGTAAGAATGATTGTCTGTATGTATCTGTCTTCGATGGTCTTAGGTAAGAATGATTGTCTGTATGTATCTGTCTTTGATGGTCTTAGGTAAGAATGATTGTCTGTATGTATCTGTCTTTGATGGTCTTAGGGAAGACTGATTGTCTGTATGTATCTGTCTTTGATGGTCTTAGGTAAGAATGATTGTCTGTATGTATCTGTCTTTGATGGTCTTAGGGAAGAATGATTGTCTGTATGTATCTGTCTTTGATGGTCTTAGGGAAGAATGATTGTCTGTATGTATCTGTCTTTGATGGTCTTAGGGAAGACTGATTGTCTGTATGTATCTGTCTTTGATGGTCTTAGGGAAGAATGATTGTCTGTATGTATCTGTCTTTGATGGTCTTAGGTAAGAATGATTGTCTGTATGTATCTGTCTTTGATGGTCTTAGGTAAGAATGATTTTCTGTATGTATCTGTCTTTGATGGTCTTAGGTAAGAATGATTGTCTGTGTGTATCTGTCTTGGATGGTCTTAGGTAAGAATGATTGTCTGTATGTATCTGTCTTCGATGGTCTTAGGGAAGAATGATTGTCTGTATGTATCTGTCTTTGATGGTCTTAGGTAAGAATGATTGTCTGTATGTATCTGTCTTTGATGGTCTTAGGGAAGAATGATTGTCTGTATGTATCTGTCTTTGATGGTCTTAGGTAAGAATGATTGTCTGTATGTATCTGTCTTTGATGGTCTGAGGGAAGAATGATTGTCTGTATGTATCTGTCTTCGATGGTCTTAGGGAAGAATGATTGTCTGTATGTATCTGTCTTTGATGGTCTTAGGTAAGAATGATTGTCTGTATGTATGTCTTTGATGGTCTTAGCTAAGAATGATTGTCTGTATGTATCTGTCTTCGATGGTCTTAGGTAAGAATGATTGTCTGTATGTATCTGTCTTTGATGGTCTTAGGTAAGAATGATTGTCTGTATGTATCTGTCTTTGATGGTCTTAGGGAAGACTGATTGTCTGTATGTATCTGTCTTTGATGGTCTTAGATAAGAATGATTGTCTGTATGTATCTGTCTTTGATGGTCTTAGGGAAGAATGATTGTCTGTATGTATCTGTCTTTGATGGTCTTAAGGAAGAATGATTGTCTGTATGTATCTGTCTTTGATGGTCTTAGGGAAGACTGATTGTCTGTATGTATCTGTCTTTGATGGTCTTAGGTAAGAATGATTGTCTGTATGTATCTGTCTTTGATGGTCTTAGGGAAGACTGATTGTCTGTATGTATCTGTCTTTGATGGTCTTAGGTAAGAATGATTGTCTGTATGTATCTGTCTTTGATGGTCTTAGGGAAGAATGATTGTCTGTATGTATCTGTCTTTGATGGTCTTGGGTAAGAATGATTGTCTGTATGTATCTGTCTTTGATGGTCTTGGGGGAGAATGATTGTCTGTATGTATCTGTCTTTGATGGTCTTAGGGAAGAATGATTGTCTGTATGTATCTGTCTTTGATGGTCTTAGGGAAGAATGATTGTCTGTATTTATGTCTTTGATGGTCTTAGGGAAGAATGATTGTCTGTATGTATCTGTCTTTGATGGTCTTAGGTAAGAATGATTGTCTATATGTATCTGTCTTTGATGGTCTTAGGGAAGAATGATTGTCTGTATGTATCTGTCTTTGATGGTCTTAGGTAAGAATGATTGTCTGTATGTATCTGTCTTTGATGGTCTTATGGAAGAATGATTGTCTGTATGTATCTGTCTTTGATCTTTCCTCTGTAATGATGAAGCAGGACACAACGCGTGCCCTGCAACAATCACAAAGTAAATGAAATGACAAAAACACGTCTGCTGCCATTTCTTACATTTATTCAAGAGACAGATAATACATAAAACAAATCCGGACAAAGTAAAAACGGAGATAACTCTTACACAAACTTACGAGACCATACAAACAACTACATATATATAACACTTCGTAGAAGCGGTTTTTACCTCTGATCCGACTTTTTGTTTTTGGCATTAGGTATTGCTGCCTAGCTATGTCGATAAGTTCATAGTAGAACTTAAATAGCGTGCACAGTCTTGCTGATTTCCTTCTATCTTCAAGGTTTTCCCATTTTAATGAATTTACCATCTTTATGACACAGCCTGGTGTTCGGTGTCTGTAGTTGTTGTGTACAAATCTTGCCGTTCTTTTCTGTACCTGTTCTATAGATTTGATCTTTTTTGGGTTTGATGGATCGCAAAGCGTGCATGCATATACCACTGTCGGTCTATCTACTGCATCGATACGATTAAAATACCATATGATTTCAGGGGCGGATCCAGGATTTCAAGTTAGGGGGGGGGGCGCACTTAAAAAAATGGCGCCGAGCGGAGGTAGGCGCGAAAATAGTTTGCGGTATTTCGTGTGAAAAATCACGATTTGACGCCAACAAATCATATTTTTTCCAATTGCGGAGGGAGGCGCGAAAATATTTGGGGTATTTCGTGTGAAAAATCACGATTTTACGCCAAAAAATCATATGTTTTCCAATTTTAGGGGGGGCGCGTACACGTGACCCGTGCTTCACCACCATTAGTATCATATGGAACTGGATTTTATTTAATAGTGATTCGTGCTACCGTTTGTGTCAACTTGAAAGGAACATCAATTTAGAACCATGCTATTAAACCAAATGTTACTATACATGATGCCACATTCTCACTTAAAACAGGTTAATTTTCATAGGCGAATCCATGGGAGCCAGTCCCCCCTTTTTGGACTAAGTTATAGGCTGGTAAAACGTGTTTTAACAGAATATTTCCAATTTCGTGCTTGTCATTTTTCTATTTACCATGTTTTGTAATTCTCGCTTTAAATTGCGCCTATGTATCTTTTGATTTTTCTTAATACAAATTGTTTTGAAATCAATGTTAATGTGTCTTGAGTGGAGAGAAATGTCTACCCACGACTGTTGTTAACTCTGAATCAGGTTAATGTGTCTTGAGTGGAGAGAAATGTCTACCCACGACTGTTGTTAACTCTGAATCAGGTTAATGTGTCTGAGTGGAGAGAAATGTCTACCCACGACTCTTGTTTACTCTGAATCAGGTAAATGTGTCTGAGTGGAGAGAAATCTCTACCCACGACTGTTGTTAACTCTGAATCAGGTTAATGTGTCTGAGTGGAGAGAAATGTCTACCCACGACTCTTGTTAACTCTGAATCAGGTAAATTTGTCTGAGTGGAGAGAAATGTCTACCCACGACTGTTGTTAACTCTGAATCAGGTTAATGTGTCCGAGTGGAGAGATATGTCTACCCACGACTCTTGTTAACTCTGAATAGGTTAATGTGTCTGAGTGGAGAGACATGTCTACCCACGACTGTTGTTAACTCTGAATCAGGTAAATGTGTCTGAGTGGAGAGAAATGTCTACCCACGTCTGTTGTTAACTCTGAATCAGGTAAATGAGTGGCGAGAAATGTCTACCCACGACTGTTGTTAACTCTGCATAGGTTAATGTGTCTGAGTGGAGAGAAATGTCTACCCACGACTCTTGTTAACTCTAAATCAGGTAAATGTGTCTGAGTGGAGAGAAATGTCTACCCACGACTGTTGTTAACTCTGAATCAGGTTAATGTGTCTGAGTGGAGAGAAATGTCTACCCACGACTGTTGTTAACTCTGAATCAGGTAAATGAGTGGCGAGAAATGTCTACCCACGACTGTTGTTAACTCTGAATAGGTTAATGTGTTTGAGTGGAGAGAAATGTCTACCCACGACTCTTGTTAACTCTAAATCAGGTAAATGTGTCTGAGTGGAGAGAAATGTCTACCCACGACTGTTGTTAACTCTGAATCAGGTTAATGTGTCTGAGTGGAGAGAAATGTCTACCCACGACTCTGGTTAACTCTGAATCAGGTAAATGTGTCTGAGTGGAGAGAAATGTCTACCCACGACTGTTGTTAACTCTGAATCAGGTTAATGTGTCTGAGTGGAGAGAAATGTCTACCCACGACTGTTGTTAACTCTGAATCAGGTTAATGTGTCTGAGTGGAGAGAAATGTCTACCCACGACTCTTGTTAACTCTGAATCAGGTTAATGTGTCTGTGTGGAGAGAAATGTCTACCCACGACTGTTGTTAACTCTGAATCAGGTTAATGTGTCTTGAGTGGAGAGAAATGTCTACCCACGACTGTTGTTAACTCTGAATCAGGTTAATGTGTCTGAGTGGAGAGAAATGTCTACCCACGACTCTTGTTTACTCTGAATCGGGTAAATGTGTCTGAGTGTAGAGAAATGTCTACCCACGACTCTTGTTAACTCTGAATCAGGTTAATGTGTCTGAGTGGAGAGAAATGTCTACCCAGGACTCTGGTTAACTCTGAATCAGGTTAATGTGTCTGAGTGGAGAGAAATGTCTACCCACGACTCTTGTTAACTCTGAATCAGGTAAATGTGTCAGATTGGAGAGAAATGTCTACCCACGACTGTTGTTAACTCTGAATCAGGTAAATGTGTCTGAGTGGAGAGAAATGTCTACCCACGACTGTTGTTAACTCTGAATCAGGTTAATGTGTCTGAGTGGAGAGAAATGTCTACCCACGACTGTTGTTAACTCTGAATCAGGTTAATGTGTCTGAGTGGAGAGAAATGTCTACCCACGACTCTTGTTAACTCTGAATCAGGAAATTTGTCTGAGTGGAGAGAAATGTCTACCCACGACTGTTGTTAACTCTGAATCAGGTTAATGTGTCTGAGTGGAGAGAAATGTCTACCCACGACTCTTGTTAAATCTGAATAGGTTAATGTGTCTGAGTGGAGAGACATGTCTACCCACGACTGTTGTTAACTCTGAATCAGGTAAATGTGTCTGAGTGGAGAGAAATGTCTACCCACGACTCTTGTTAACTCTGAATCAGGTTAATGTGTCTTGAGTGGAGAGAAATGTCTACCCACGACTCTTGTTAACTCTGAATCAGGTTAATGTGTCTGAGTGGAGAGAAATGTCTACCCACGACTGTTAACTCTGAATCAGGTAAATGTGTCTGAGTGGAGAGAAATGTCTACCCACGACTGTTGTTAACTCTGAATCAGGTTAATGTGTCTGAGTGGAGAGAAATGTCTACCAACGACTCTTGTTAACTCTAAATCAGGTAAATGTGTCTGAGTGGAGAGAAACGTCTACCCACGACTGTTGTTAACTCTGAATCAGGTTAATGTGTCTGAGTGGAGAGAAATGTCTACCCACGACTGTTGTTAACTCTGAATCAGGTTAATGTGTCTGAGTGGAGAGAAATGTCTACCCACGACTGTTGTTAACTCTGAATCAGGTTAATGTGTCCGAGTGGAGAGAAATGTCTACCCACGACTCTTGTTAACTCTGAATAGGTTAATGTGTCTGAGTGGAGAGACATGTCTACCCACGACTGTTGTTAACTCTGAATCAGGTAAATGTGTCTGAGTGGAGAGAAATGTCTACCCACGACTGTTGTTAACTCTGAATCAGGTTAATGTGTCTTGAGTGGAGAGAAATGTCTACCCACGACTCTTGTTAACTCTGAATCAGGTTAATGTGTCTGAGTGGAGAGAAATGTCTACCCACGACTGTTAACTCTGAATCAGGTAAATGTGTCTGAGTGGAGAGAAATGTCTACCCACGACTCTTGTTAACTCTGAATCAGGTTAATGTGTCTTGAGTGGAGAGAAATGTCTACCCACGACTGTTGTTAACTCTGAATCAGGTTAATGTGTCTGAGTGGAGAGAAATGTCTACCAACGACTCTTGTTAACTCTAAATCAGGTAAATGTATCTGAGTGGAGAGAAACGTCTACCCACGACTGTTGTTAACTCTGAATCAGGTAAATGTGTCTGAGTGGAGAGAAATGTCTACCCACGACTCTTGTTAACTCTGAATCAGGTTAATGTGTCTGAGTGGAGAGAAACGTCTACCCACGACTGTTGTTAACTCTGAATAGGTTAATGTGTCAGAGTGGGAGAGAAATGTCTACCCACGACTCTTGTTATCTCTAAATCAGGTAAATGTGTCTGAGTGGAGAGAAATGTCTACCCACGACTGTTGTTAACTCTGAATCAGCTAAATGTGTCTGAGTGGAGAGAAATGTCTACCCACGACTCTGGTTAACTCTGAATCAGGTAAATGTGTCTGAGTGGAGAGAAATGTCTACCCACGACTGTTGTTAACTCTGAATCAGGTTAATGTGTCTGAGTGGAGAGAAATGTCTACCCACGACTGTTGTTAACTCTGAATCAGGTTAATGTGTCTGAGTGGAGAGAAATGTCTACCCACGACTCTTGTTTACTCTGAATCAGGTTAATGTGTCTGTGTGGAGAGAAATGTCTACCCACGACTGTTGTTAACTCTGAATCAGGTTAATGTGTCTTGAGTGGAGAGAAATGTCTACCCACGACTGTTGTTAACTCTGAATCAGGTTAATGTGTCTGAGTGGAGAGAAATGTCTACCCACGACTCTTGTTTACTCTGAATCAGGTAAATGTGTCTGAGTGTAGAGAAATGTCTACCCACGACTCTTGTTAACTCTGAATCAGGTTAATGTGTCTGAGTGGAGAGAAATGTCTACCCAGGACTCTGGTTAACTCTGAATCAGGTTAATGTGTCTGAGTGGAGAGAAATGTCTACCCACGACTGTTGTTAACTCTGAATCACTTAAATGTGTCTGAGTGGAAAGAACTGTCTACCCACGACTCTGGTTAACTCTGAATCAGGTAAATGTGTCAGATTGGAGAGAAATGTCTACCCACGACTGTTGTTAACTCTGAATCAGGTAAATGTGTCTGAGTGGAGAGAAATGTCTACCCACGACTGTTGTTAACTCTGAATCAGGTTAATGTGTCTGAGTGGAGAGAAATGTCTACCCACGACTGTTGTTAACTCTGAATCAGGTTAATGTGTCTGAGTGGAGAGAAATGTCTACCCACGACTATTGTTAACTCTGAATCAGGAAATTTGTCTGAGTGGAGAGAAATGTCTACCCACGACTGTTGTTAACTCTGAATCAGGTTAATGTGTCCGAGTGGAGAGAAATGTCTACCCACGACTCTTGTTAACTCTGAATCAGGTTAATGTGTCTTGAGTGGAGAGAAATGTCTACCCACGACTGTTGTTAACTCTGAATCAGGTTAATGTGTCTGAGTGGAGAGAAATGTCTACCCACGACTGTTAACTCTGAATCAGGTAAATGTGTCTGAGTGGAGAGAAATGTCTACCCACGACTCTTGTTAACTCTGAATCAGGTAAATGTGTCTGAGTGGAGAGAAATGTCTACCCACGACTCTTGTTAACTCTGAATCAGGTTAATGTGTCTGAGTGGAGAGAAACGTCTACCCACGACTGTTGTTAACTCTGAATAGGTTAATGTGTCAGAGTGGGAGAGAAATGTCTACCCACGACTCTTGTTATCTCTAAATCAGGTAAATGTGTCTGAGTGGAGAGAAATGTCTACCCACGACTGTTGTTAACTCTGAATCAGCTAAATGTGTCTGAGTGGAGAGAAATGTCTACCCACGACTCTGGTTAACTCTGAATCAGGTAAATGTGTCTGAGTGGAGAGAAATGTCTACCCACGACTGTTGTTAACTCTGAATCAGGTTAATGTGTCTGAGTGGAGAGAAATGTCTACCCACGACTGTTGTTAACTCTGAATCAGGTTAATGTGTCTGAGTGGAGAGAAATGTCTACCCACGACTCTTGTTTACTCTGAATCAGGTTAATGTGTCTGTGTGGAGAGAAATGTCTACCCACGACTGTTGTTAACTCTGAATCAGGTTAATGTGTCTTGAGTGGAGAGAAATGTCTACCCACGACTGTTGTTAACTCTGAATCAGGTTAATGTGTCTGAGTGGAGAGAAATGTCTACCCACGACTCTTGTTTACTCTGAATCAGGTAAATGTGTCTGAGTGTAGAGAAATGTCTACCCACGACTCTTGTTAACTCTGAATCAGGTTAATGTGTCTGAGTGGAGAGAAATGTCTACCCAGGACTCTGGTTAACTCTGAATCAGGTTAATGTGTCTGAGTGGAGAGAAATGTCTACCCACGACTGTTGTTAACTCTGAATCACTTAAATGTGTCTGAGTGGAAAGAACTGTCTACCCACGACTCTGGTTAACTCTGAATCAGGTAAATGTGTCAGATTGGAGAGAAATGTCTACCCACGACTGTTGTTAACTCTGAATCAGGTAAATGTGTCTGAGTGGAGAGAAATGTCTACCCACGACTGTTGTTAACTCTGAATCAGGTTAATGTGTCTGAGTGGAGAGAAATGTCTACCCACGACTGTTGTTAACTCTGAATCAGGTTAATGTGTCTGAGTGGAGAGAAATGTCTACCCACGACTATTGTTAACTCTGAATCAGGAAATTTGTCTGAGTGGAGAGAAATGTCTACCCACGACTGTTGTTAACTCTGAATCAGGTTAATGTGTCCGAGTGGAGAGAAATGTCTACCCACGACTCTTGTTAACTCTGAATCAGGTTAATGTGTCTTGAGTGGAGAGAAATGTCTACCCACGACTGTTGTTAACTCTGAATCAGGTTAATGTGTCTGAGTGGAGAGAAATGTCTACCCACGACTGTTAACTCTGAATCAGGTAAATGTGTCTGAGTGGAGAGAAATGTCTACCCACGACTCTTGTTAACTCTGAATCATGTTAATGTGTCTTGAGTGGAGAGAAATGTCTACCCACGACTGTTGTTAACTCTGAATCAGGTTAATGTGTCTGAGTGGAGAGAAATGTCTACCAACGACTCTTGTTAACTCTAAATCAGGTAAATGTGTCTGAGTGGAGAGAAACGTCTACCCACGACTGTTGTTAACTCTGAATCAGGTAAATGTGTCTGAGTGGAGAGAAATGTCTACCCACGACTGTTGTTAACTCTGAATCAGGTTAATGTGTCTTGAGTGGAGAGAAATGTCTACCCACGACTCTTGTTAACTCTGAATCAGGTTAATGTGTCTGAGTGGAGAGAAATGTCTACCCACGACTGTTAACTCTGAATCAGGTAAATGTGTCTGAGTGGAGAGAAATGTCTACCCACGACTCTTGTTAACTCTGAATCAGGTTAATGTGTCTTGAGTGGAGAGAAATGTCTACCCACGACTGTTGTTAACTCTGAATCAGGTTAATGTGTCTGAGTGGAGAGAAATGTCTACCAACGACTCTTGTTAACTCTAAATCAGGTAAATGTATCTGAGTGGAGAGAAACGTCTACCCACGACTGTTGTTAACTCTGAATCAGGTAAATGTGTCTGAGTGGAGAGAAATGTCTACCCACGACTCTTGTTAACTCTGAATCAGGTTAATGTGTCTGAGTGGAGAGAAACGTCTACCCACGACTGTTGTTAACTCTGAATAGGTTAATGTGTCAGAGTGGGAGAGAAATGTCTACCCACGACTCTTGTTATCTCTAAATCAGGTAAATGTGTCTGAGTGGAGAGAAATGTCTACCCACGACTGTTGTTAACTCTGAATCAGCTAAATGTGTCTGAGTGGAGAGAAATGTCTACCCACGACTCTGGTTAACTCTGAATCAGGTAAATGTGTCTGAGTGGAGAGAAATGTCTACCCACGACTGTTGTTAACTCTGAATCAGGTTAATGTGTCTGAGTGGAGAGAAATGTCTACCCACGACTGTTGTTAACTCTGAATCAGGTTAATGTGTCTGAGTGGAGAGAAATGTCTACCCACGACTCTTGTTTACTCTGAATCAGGTTAATGTGTCTGTGTGGAGAGAAATGTCTACCCACGACTGTTGTTAACTCTGAATCAGGTTAATGTGTCTTGAGTGGAGAGAAATGTCTACCCACGACTGTTGTTAACTCTGAATCAGGTTAATGTGTCTGAGTGGAGAGAAATGTCTACCCACGACTCTTGTTTACTCTGAATCAGGTAAATGTGTCTGAGTGTAGAGAAATGTCTACCCACGACTCTTGTTAACTCTGAATCAGGTTAATGTGTCTGAGTGGAGAGAAATGTCTACCCAGGACTCTGGTTAACTCTGAATCAGGTTAATGTGTCTGAGTGGAGAGAAATGTCTACCCACGACTGTTGTTAACTCTGAATCACTTAAATGTGTCTGAGTGGAAAGAACTGTCTACCCACGACTCTGGTTAACTCTGAATCAGGTAAATGTGTCAGATTGGAGAGAAATGTCTACCCACGACTGTTGTTAACTCTGAATCAGGTAAATGTGTCTGAGTGGAGAGAAATGTCTACCCACGACTGTTGTTAACTCTGAATCAGGTTAATGTGTCTGAGTGGAGAGAAATGTCTACCCACGACTGTTGTTAACTCTGAATCAGGTTAATGTGTCTGAGTGGAGAGAAATGTCTACCCACGACTATTGTTAACTCTGAATCAGGAAATTTGTCTGAGTGGAGAGAAATGTCTACCCACGACTGTTGTTAACTCTGAATCAGGTTAATGTGTCCGAGTGGAGAGAAATGTCTACCCACGACTCTTGTTAACTCTGAATCAGGTTAATGTGTCTTGAGTGGAGAGAAATGTCTACCCACGACTGTTGTTAACTCTGAATCAGGTTAATGTGTCTGAGTGGAGAGAAATGTCTACCCACGACTGTTAACTCTGAATCAGGTAAATGTGTCTGAGTGGAGAGAAATGTCTACCCACGACTCTTGTTAACTCTGAATCATGTTAATGTGTCTTGAGTGGAGAGAAATGTCTACCCACGACTGTTGTTAACTCTGAATCAGGTTAATGTGTCTGAGTGGAGAGAAATGTCTACCAACGACTCTTGTTAACTCTAAATCAGGTAAATGTGTCTGAGTGGAGAGAAACGTCTACCCACGACTGTTGTTAACTCTGAATCAGGTTAATGTGTCTGAGTGGAGAGAAATGTCTACCCACGACTCTTGTTAACTCTGAATCAGGTAAATTTGTCTGAGTGGAGAGAAATGTCTACCCACGACTGTTGTTAACTCTGAATCAGGTTAATGTGTCCGAGTGGAGAGAAATGTCTACCCACGACTCTTGTTAACTCTGAATAGGTTAATGTGTCTGAGTGGAGAGACATGTCTACCCACGACTGTTGTTAACTCTGAATCAGGTAAATGTGTCTGAGTGGAGAGAAATGTCTACCCACGACTGTTGTTAACTCTGAATCAGGTTAATGTGTCTTGAGTGGAGAGAAATGTCTACCCACGACCGTTGTTAACTCTGAATCAGGTTAATGTGTCTGAGTGGAGAGAAATGTCTACCCACGACTGTTAACCCTGAATCAGGTAAATGTGTCTGAGTGGAGAGAAATGTCTACCCACGACTCTTGTTAACTCTGAATCAGGTTAATGTGTCTGAGTGGAGAGAAATGTCTACCAACGACTCTTGTTAAATTTAAATCAGGTAAATGTATCTGAGTGGAGAGAAACGTCTACCCACGACTGTTGTTAACTCTGAATCAGGTAAATGTGTCTGAGTGGAGAGAAATGTCTACCCACGACTGTTGTTAACTCTGAATCAGGTTAATGTGTCTGAGTGGAGAGAAACGTCTACCCACGACTGTTGTTATCTCTGAATCAGGTTAATGTGTCTGAGTGGAGAGAAATGTCTATCCACGACTGTTAACTCTGAATCAGGTAAATGTGTCTGAGTGGAGAGAAATGTCTACCAACGACTCTTGTTAACTCTAAATCAAGTAAATGTGTCTGAGTGGAGAGAAATGTCTACCCACGACTGTTGTTAACTCTGAATCAGGTTAATGTGTCTGAGTGGAGAAAAATGTCTACCCACGACTGTTGTTAACTCTGAATCAGGTTAATGTGTCCGAGTGGAGAGAAATGTCTACCCACGACTCTTGTTAACTCTGAATCAGGTTAATGTGTCTTGAGTGGAGAGAAATGTCTACCCACGACTGTTGTTAACTCTGAATCAGGTTAATGTGCTTGAGTGGAGAGAAATGTCTACCCACGACTCTTGTTTACTCTGAATCAGGTAAATGTGTCTGAGTGGAGAGAAATGTCTACCCACGACCCTTGTTAACTCTGAATCAGGTTAATGTGTCTGAGTGGAGAGAAATGTCTACCCACGACTGTTGTTAACTCTGAATCAGGTTAATGTGTCTGAGTGGAGAGAAATGTCTACCCACGACTCTTGTTAACTCTGAATCCCTTAAATGTGTCTGAGTGGAGAGAAACGTCTACCCACGATTGTTGTTAACTCTGAATCAGGTAAATGTGTCAGATTGGAGAGAAATGTCTACCCACGACTCTTGTTAACTCTAAATCAGGTAAATGTGTCTGAGTGGAGAGAAACGTCTACCCACGACTGTTGTTAACTCTGAATCAGGTTAATGTGTCTGAGTGGAGAGAAATGTCTACCCACGACTCTTGTTAACTCTGAATCAGGTAAATTTGTCTGAGTGGAGAGAAATGTCTACCCACGACTGTTGTTAACTCTGAATCAGGTTAATGTGTCCGAGTGGAGAGAAATGTCTACCCACGACTCTTGTTAACTCTGAATAGGTTAATGTGTCTGAGTGGAGAGACATGTCTACCCACGACTGTTGTTAACTCTGAATCAGGTAAATGTGTCTGAGTGGAGAGAAATGTCTACCCACGACTGTTGTTAACTCTGAATCAGGTTAATGTGTCTTGAGTGGAGAGAAATGTCTACCCACGACTCTTGTTAACTCTGAATCAGGTTAATGTGTCTGAGTGGAGAGAAATGTCTACCCACGACTGTTGACCCTGAATCAGGTAAATGTGTCTGAGTGGAGAGAAATGTCTACCCACGACTCTTGTTAACTCTGAATCAGGTTAATGTGTCTTGAGTGGAGAGAAATGTCTACCCACGACTCTTGTTAACTCTGAATCAGGTTAATGTGTCTGAGTGTAGAGAAATGTCTACCAACGACTCTTGTTAAATTTAAATCAGGTAAATGTATCTGAGTGGAGAGAAACGTCTACCCACGACTGTTGTTAACTCTGAATCAGGTAAATGTGTCTGAGTGGGGAGAAATGTCTACCCACGACTGTTGTTAACTCTGAATCAGGTTAATGTGTCTGAGTGGAGAGAAATGTCTACCCACGACTCTTGTTAACTCTGAATCAGGTTAATGTGTCTGAGTGGAGAGAAATGTCTACCCACGACTCTTGTTAACTCTGAATCACTTAAATGTGTCTGAGTGGAGAGAAACGTCTACCCACGATTGTTGTTAACTCTGAATCAGGTAAATGTGTCAGATTGGAGAGAAATGTCTACCCACGACTGTTGTTAACTCTGAATCACTTAAATGTGTCTGAGTGGAGAGAAATGTCTACCCACGACTCTTGTTAACTCTGAATCAGGTTAATGTGTCTGAGTGGAGAGAAATGTCTACCCACGACTGTTGTTAACTCTGAATCAGGTTAATGTGTCTTGAGTGGAGAGAAATGTCTACCCACGACTGTTGTTAACTCTGAATCAGGTTAATGTGTCTTGAGTGGAGAGAAATGTCTACCCACGACTGTTGTTAACTCTGAATCAGGTTAATGTGTCTGAGTGGAGAGAAATGTCTACCCACGACTCTTGTTTACTCTGAATCAGGTAAATGTGTCTGAGTGGAGAGAAATGTCTACCCACGACTGTTGTTAACTCTGAATCAGGTTAATGTGTCTGAGTGGAGAGAAATGTCTACCCACGACTCTTGTTAACTCTGAATCAGGTAAATGTGTCTGAGTGGAGAGAAATGTCTACCCACGACTCTTGTTAACTCTGAATCATGTTAATGTGTCTTGAGTGGAGAGAAATGTCTACCCACGACTCTTGTTAACTCTGAATCAGGTTAATGTGTCTGAGTGTAGAGAAATGTCTACCAACGACTCTTGTTAAATTTAAATCAGGTAAATGTATCTGAGTGGAGAGAAACGTCTACCCACGACTGTTGTTAACTCTGAATCAGGTAAATGTGTCTGAGTGGGGAGAAATGTCTACCCACGACTGTTGTTAACTCTGAATCAGGTTAATGTGTCTGAGTGGAGAGAAATGTCTACCCACGACTCTTGTTAACTCTGAATCAGGTTAATGTGTCTGAGTGGAGAGAAACGTCTACCCACGACTGTTGTTAACTCTGAATCAGGTTAATGTGTCTGAGTGGAGAGAAATGTCTATCCACGACTGTTAACTCTGAATCAGGTAAATGTGTCTGAGTGGAGAGAAATGTCTACCAACGACTCTTGTTAACTCTAAATCAAGTAAATGTGTCTGAGTGGAGAGAAATGTCTACCCACGACTGTTGTTAACTCTGAATCAGGTTAATGTGTCTGAGTGGAGAAAAATGTCTACCCACGACTGTTGTTAACTCTGAATCAGGTTAATGTGTCCGAGTGGAGAGAAATGTCTACCCACGACTCTTGTTAACTCTGAATCAGGTTAATGTGTCTTGAGTGGAGAGAAATGTCTACCCACGACTGTTGTTAACTCTGAATCAGGTTAATGTGTTTGAGTGGAGAGAAATGTCTACCCACGACTCTTGTTTACTCTGAATCAGGTAAATGTGTCTGAGTGGAGAGAAATGTCTACCCACGACACTTGTTAACTCTGAATCAGGTTAATGTGTCTGAGTGGAGAGAAATGTCTACCCACGACTGTTGTTAACTCTGAATCAGGTTAATGTGTCTGAGTGGAGAGAAATGTCTACCCACGACTCTTGTTAACTCTGAATCACTTAAATGTGTCTGAGTGGAGAGAAACGTCTACCCACGATTGTTGTTAACTCTGAATCAGGTAAATGTGTCAGATTGGAGAGAAATGTCTACCCACGACTGTTGTTAACTCTGAATCACTTAAATGTGTCTGAGTGGAGAGAAATGTCTACCCACGACTCTTGTTAACTCTGAATCAGGTTAATGTGTCTGAGTGGAGAGAAATGTCTACCCACGACTGTTGTTAACTCTGAATCAGGTTAATGTGTCTTGAGTGGAGAGAAATGTCTACCCACGACTGTTGTTAACTCTGAATCAGGTTAATGTGTCTTGAGTGGAGAGAAATGTCTACCCACGACTGTTGTTAACTCTGAATCAGGTTAATGTGTCTGAGTGGAGAGAAATGTCTACCCACGACTCTTGTTTACTCTGAATCAGGTAAATGTGTCTGAGTGGAGAGAAATGTCTACCCACGACTGTTGTTAACTCTGAATCAGGTTAATGTGTCTGAGTGGAGAGAAATGTCTACCCACGACTCTTGTTAACTCTGAATCAGGTAAATGTGTCTGAGTGGAGAGAAATGTCTACCCACGACTCTTGTTAACTCTGAATCAGGTTAATGTGTCTGAGTGGAGAGAAACGTCTACCCACGACTGTTGTTAACTCTGAATCAGGTTAATGTGTCTGAGTGGAGAGAAATGTCTACCCACGACTCTTGTTAACTCTGAATCACTTAAATGTGTCTGAGTGGAGAGAAACGTCTACCCACGATTGTTGTTAACTCTGAATCAGGTAAATGTGTCAGATTGGAGAGAAATGTCTACCCACGACTGTTGTTAACTCTGAATCACTTAAATGTGTCTGAGTGGAGAGAAATGTCTACCCACGACTCTTGTTAACTCTGAATCAGGTTAATGTGTCTTGAGTGGAGAGAAATGTCTACCCACGACTGTTGTTAACTCTGAATCAGGTTAATGTGTCTTGAGTGGAGAGAAATGTCTACCCACGACTGTTGTTAACTCTGAATCAGGTTAATGTGTCTGAGTGGAGAGAAATGTCTACCCACGACTCTTGTTTACTCTGAATCAGGTAAATGTGTCTGAGTGGAGAGAAATGTCTACCCACGACTGTTGTTAACTCTGAATCAGGTTAATGTGTCTGAGTGGAGAGAAATGTCTACCCACGACTCTTGTTAACTCTGAATCAGGTAAATGTGTCTGAGTGGAGAGAAATGTCTACCCACGACTCTTGTTAACTCTGAATCAGGTTAATGTGTCTGAGTGGAGAGAAACGTCTACCCACGACTGTTGTTAACTCTGAATCAGGTTAATGTGTCTGAGTGGAGAGAAATGTCTATCCACGACTGTTAACTCTGAATCAGGTAAATGTGTCTGAGTGGAGAGAAATGTCTACCAACGACTCTTGTTAACTCTAAATCAAGTAAATGTGTCTGAGTGGAGAGAAATGTCTACCCACGACTGTTGTTAACTCTGAATCAGGTTAATGTGTCTGAGTGGAGAAAAATGTTTACCCACGACTGTTGTTAACTCTGAATCAGGTTAATGTGTCCGAGTGGAGAGAAATGTCTACCCACGACTCTTGTTAACTCTGAATCAGGTTAATGTGTCTTGAGTGGAGAGAAATGTCTACCCTCGACTGTTGTTAACTCTGAATCAGGTTAATGTGTTTGAGTGGAGAGAAATGTCTACCCACCACTCTTGTTTACTCTGAATCAGGTAAATGTGTCTGAGTGGAGAGAAATGTCTACCCACGACACTTGTTAACTCTGAATCAGGTTAATGTGTCTGAGTGGAGAGAAATGTCTACCCACGACTGTTGTTAACTCTGAATCAGGTTAATGTGTCTGAGTGGAGAGAAATGTCTACCCACGACTCTTGTTAACTCTGAATCACTTAAATGTGTCTGAGTGGAGAGAAACGTCTACCCACGACTGTTGTTAACTCTGAATCAGGTAAATGTGTCAGATTGGAGAGAAATGTCTACCCACGACTGTTGTTAACTCTGAATCACTTAAATGTGTCTGAGTGGAGAAAAATGTCTACCCACGACTCTTGTTAACTCTGAATCAGGTTAATGTGTCTGAGTGGAGAGAAATGTCTACCCACGACTGTTGTTAACTCTGAATCAGGTTAATGTGTCTTGAGTGGAGAGAAATGTCTACCCACGACTGTTGTTAACTCTGAATCAGGTTAATGTGTCTTGAGTGGAGAGAAATGTCTACCCACGACTCTTGTTAACTCTGAATCAGGTTAATGTGTCTGAGTGGAGAGAAATGTCTACCCACGACTCTTGTTTACTCTGAATCTGGTAAATGTGTCTGAGTGGAGAGAAATGTCTACCCACGACTGTTGTTAACTCTGAATCAGGTTAATGTGTCTGAGTGGAGAGAAATGTCTACCCACGACTCTTGTTAACTCTGAATCAGGTAAATTTGTCTGAGTGGAGAGAAATGTCTACCCACGACTGTTGTTAACTCTGAATCAGGTTAATGTGTCCGAGTGGAGAGAAATTTCTACCCACGACTCTTGTTAACTCTGAATAGGTTAATGTGTCTGAGTGGAGAGACATGTCCCACGACTGTTGTTAACTCTGAATCAGGTAAATGTGTCTGAGTGGAGAGAAATGTCTACCCACGACTGTTGTTAACTCTGAATCAGGTAAATGAGTGGCGAGAAATGTCTACCCACGACTGTTGTTAACTCTGCATAGGTTAATGTGTCTGAGTGGAGAGAAATGTCTACCCACGACTCTTGTTAACTCTAAATCAGGTAAATGTGTCTGAGTGGAGAGAAATGTCTACCCACGACTGTTGTTAACTCTGAATCAGGTTAATGTGTCTGAGTGGAGAGAAATGTCTACCCACGACTCTTGTTAACTCTGAATCAGGTAAATGAGTGGCGAGAAATGTCTACCCACGACTCTTGTTAACTCTGAATCAGGTTAATGTGTCTGAGAGGAGAGAAATGTCTACCCACGACTCTTGTTAACTCTGAATCAGGTTAATGTGTCTGTGTGGAGAGAAATGTCTACCCACGACTGTTGTTAACTCTGAATCAGGTTAATGTGTCTTGAGTGGAGAGAAATGTCTACCCACGACTGTTGTTAACTCTGAATCAGGTTAATGTGTCTGAGTGGAGAGAAAAGTCTACCAACGACTCTTGTTTACTCTGAATCAGGTAAATGTGTCTGAGTGGAGAGAAATGTCTACCCACAACTGTTGTTAACTGTGAATCAGGTTAATGTGTCTGAGTGGAGAGAAATGTCTACCCACGACTCTTGTTTACTCTGAATCAGGTAAATTTGTCTGAATGGAGAGAAATGTCTACCCACGACTGTTGTTAACTCTGAATCAGGTTAATGTGTCCGAGTGGAGAGAAATGTCTACCCACGTCTCTTGTTAACTCTGAATCAGGTTAATGTGTCTTGAGTGGAGAGAAATGTCTACCCACGACTGTTGTTAACTCTGAATCAGGTTAATATGTTTGAGTGGAGAGAAATGTCTACCCACGACTCTTGTTTACTCTGAATCAGGTTAATGTGTCTGAGTGGAGAGAAATGTCTACCCACGACTCTTGTTAACTCTGAATCAGGTTAATGTGTCTGAGTGGAGAGAAATGTCTACCCACGACTGTTGTTAACTCTGAATCAGGTTAATGTGTCTGAGTGGAGAGAAATGTCTACCCACGACTCTTGTTAACTCTGAATCAGGTAAATGTGTCAGATTGGAGAGAAATGTCTACCCACGACTCTTGTTAACTCTGAATCACTTAAATGTGTCTGAGTGGAGAGAAATGTCTACCCACAACTCTGGTTAACTCTGAATCAGGTAAATGTGTCAGATTGGAGAGAAATGTCTACCCACGACTCTTGTTAACTCTGAATCAGGTAAATGTGTCTGAGTGGAGAGAAATGTCTACCCACGACTCTTGTTAACTCTGAATCAGGTTAATGTGTCTGAGTGGAGAGAAATGTCTACCCACGACTGTTGTTAACTCTGAATCAGGTTAATGTGTCTTGAGTGGAGAGAAATGTCTACCCACGACTGTTGTTAACTCTGAATCAGGTTAATGTGTCTTGAGTGGAGAGAAATGTCTACCCACGACTGTTGTTAACTCTGAATCAGGTTAATGTGTCTGAGTGGAGAGAAATGTCTACCCACGACTCTTGTTTACTCTGAATCAGGTAAATGTGTCTGAGTGGAGAGAAATGTCTACCCACGACTGTTGTTAACTCTGAATCAGGTTAATGTGTCTGAGTGGAGAGAAATGTCTACCCACGTCTCTTGTTAACTCTGAATCAGGTAAATTTGTCTGAGTGGAGAGAAATGTCTACCCACGACTGTTGTTAACTCTGAATCAGGTTAATGTGTCCGAGTGGAGAGAAATGTCTACCCACGACTCTTGTTAACTCTGAATAGGTTAATGTGTCTGAGTGGAGAGACATGTCTACCCACGACTGTTGTTAACTCTGAATCAGGTAAATGTGTGGCGAGACATGTCTACCCACGACTGTTGTTAACTCTGAATCAGGTAAATGAGTGGCGAGAAATGTCTACCCACGACTGTTGTTAACTCTGCATAGGTTAATGTGTCTGAGTGGAGAGAAATGTCTACCCACGACTCTTGTTAACTCTGAATCAGGTTAATGTGTCTGAGTGGAGAGAAATGTCTACCCACGACTCTTGTTTACTCTGAATCAGGTAAATGTGTCTGAGTGGAGAGAAATGTCTACCCACGACTGTTGTTAACTCTGAATCAGGTTAATGTGTCTTGAGTGGAGAGAAATGTCTACCCACGACTGTTGTTAACTCTGAATCAGGTTAATGTGTCTTGAGTGGAGAGAAATGTCTACCCACGACTGTTGTTAACTCTGAATCAGGTTAATGTGTCTGAGTGGAGAGAAATGTCTACCCACGACTCTTGTTTACTCTGAATCAGGTAAATGTGTCTGAGTGGAAAGAAATGTCTACCCACGACTGTTGTTAACTCTGAATCAGGTTAATGTGTCTGAGTGGAGAGAAGTGTCTACCCACGACTCTTGTTTACTCTGAAACAGGTTAATGTGTTTGAGTGGAGAGAAATGTCTACCCACGACTCTTGTTTACTCTGAATCAGGTAAATGTGTCTGAGTGGAGAGAAATGTCTACCCACGACACTTGTTAACTCTGAATCAGGTTAATGTGTCTGAGTGGAGAGAAATGTCTACCCACGACTCTTGTTAACTCTGAATCAGGTTAATGTGTCTGAGTGGAGAGAAATGTCTACCCACGACTCTTGTTAACTCTGAATCACTTAAATGTGTCTGAGTGGAGAGAAACGTCTACCCACGACTGTTGTTAACTCTGAATCAGGTAAATGTGTCAGATTGGAGAGAAATGTCTACCCACGACTGTTGTTAACTCTGAATCACTTAAATGTGTCTGAGTGGAGAGAAATGTCTACCCACGACTCTTGTTAACTCTGAATCAGGTTAATGTGTCTGAGTGGAGAGAAATGTCTACCCACGACTGTTGTTAACTCTGAATCAGGTTAATGTGTCTTGAGTGGAGAGAAATGTCTACCCACGACTGTTGTTAACTCTGAATCAGGTTAATGTGTCTTGAGTGGAGAGAAATGTCTACCCACGACTCTTGTTAACTCTGAATCAGGTTAATGTGTCTGAGTGGAGAGAAATGTCTACCCACGACTCTTGTTTACTCTGAATCAGGTAAATGTGTCTGAGTGGAGAGAAATGTCTACCCACGACTGTTGTTAACTCTGAATCAGGTTAATGTGTCTGAGTGGAGAGAAATGTCTACACACGACTGTTGTTAACTCGGAATCAGGTAAATTTGTCTGAGTGGAGAGAAATGTCTACCCACGACTGTTGTTAACTCTGAATCAGGTTAATGTGTCCGAGTGGAGAGAAATTTCTACCCACGTCTCTTGTTAACTCTGAATAGGTTAATGTGTCTGAGTGGAGAGACATGTCTACCCACGACTGTTGTTAACTCTGAATCAGGTAAATGTGTCTGAGTGGAGAGAAATGTCTACCCACGACTGTTGTTAACTCTGAATCAGGTAAATGAGTGGCGAGAAATGTCTACCCACGACTGTTGTTAACTCTGCATAGGTTAATGTGTCTGAGTGGAGAGAAATGTCTACCCACGACTCTTGTTAACTCTAAATCAGGTAAATGTGTCTGAGTGGAGAGAAATGTCTACCCACGACTGTTGTTAACTCTGAATCAGGTTAATGTGTCTGAGTGGAGAGAAATGTCTACCCACGACTCTTGTTAACTCTGAATCAGGTAAATGAGTGGCGAGAAATGTCTACCCACGACTGTTGTTAACTCTGAATAGGTTAATGTGTCTGAGTGGAGAGAAATGTCTACCCACGACTCTTGTTAACTCTAAATCAGGTAAATGTGTCTGAGTGGAGAGAAATGTCTACCCACGACTCTTGTTAACTCTGAATCAGGTAAATGTGTCTGAGTGGAGAGAAATGTCTACCCACGACTCTGGTTAACTCTGAATCAGGTAAATGTGTTTGAGTGGAGAGAAATGTCTACCCACGACTCTTGTTAACTCTGAATCAGGTTAATGTGTCTGAGTGGAGAGAAATGTCTACCCACGACTCTTGTTAACTCTGAATCAGGTTAATGTGTCTGTGTGGAGAGAAATGTCTACCCACGACTGTTGTTAACTCTGAATCAGGTTAATGTGTCTTGAGTGGAGAGAAATGTCTACCCACGACTGTTGTTAACTCTGAATCAGGTTAATGTGTCTGAGTGGAGAGAAAAGTCTACCAACGACTCTTGTTTACTCTGAATCAGGTAAATGTGTCAGAGTGGAGAGAAATGTCTACCCACAACTGTTGTTAACTGTGAATCAGGTTAATGTGTCTGAGTGGAGAGAAATGTCTACCCACGACTCTTGTTTACTCTGAATCAGGTAAATTGGTCTGAGTGGAGAGAAATGTCTACCCACGACTGTTGTTAACTCTGAATCAGGTTAATGTGTCCGAGTGGAGAGAAATGTCTACCCACGTCTCTTGTTAACTCTGAATCAGGTTAATGTGTCTTGAGTGGAGAGAAATGTCTACCCACGACTGTTGTTAACTCTGAATCAGGTTAATGTGTTTGAGTGGAGAGAAATGTCTACCCACGACTCTTGTTTACTCTGAATCAGGTTAATGTGTCTGAGTGGAGAGAAATGTCTACCCACGACTGTTGTTAACTCTGAATCAGGTTAATGTGTCTGAGTGGAGAGAAATGTCTACCCACGACTCTTGTTAACTCTGAATCACTTAAATGTGTCTGAGTGGAGAGAAATGTCTACCCACGACTCTGGTTAACTCTGAATCACTTAAATGTGTCTGAGTGGAGAGAAATGTCTACCCACGACTCTGGTTAACTCTGAATCAGGTAAATGTGTCAGATTGGAGAGAAATGTCTACTCACGACTCTTGTTAACTCTGAATCAGGTAAATGTGTCTGAGTGGAGAGAAATGTCTACCCACGACTGTTGTTAACTCTGAATCAGGTTAATGTGTCTTGAGTGGAGATAAATGTCTACCCACGACTGTTGTTAACTCTGAATCAGGTTAATGTGTCTTGAGTGGAGAGAAATGTCTACCCACGACTGTTGTTAACTCTGAATCAGGTTAATGTGTCTGAGTGGAGAGAAATGTCTACCCACGACTCTTGTTTACTCTGAATCAGGTAAATGTGTCTGAGTGGAGAGAAATGTCTACCCACGACTGTTGTTAACTCTGAATCAGGTTAATGTGTCTGAGTGGAGAGAAATGTCTACCCACGTCTCTTGTTAACTCTGAATCAGGTAAATTTGTCTGAGTGGAGAGAAATGTCTACCCACGACTGTTGTTAACTCTGAATCAGGTTAATGTGTCCGAGTGGAGAGAAATGTCTACCCACGACTCTTGTTAACTCTGAATAGGTTAATGTGTCTGAGTGGAGAGACATGTCTACCCACGACTGTTGTTAACACTGAATCAGGTAAATGTGTGGCGAGACATGTCTACCCACGACTGTTGTTAACTCTGAATCAGGTAAATGAGTGGCGGGAAATGTCTACCCACGACTGTTGTTAACTCTGCATAGGTTAATGTGTCTGAGTGGAGAGAAATGTCTACCCACGACTCTTGTTTACTCTGAATCAGGTAAATGTGTCTGAATGGAGAGAAATGTCTACCCACGACTGTTGTTAACTCTGAATCAGGTTAATGTGTCTGAGTGGAGAGAAATGTCTACCCACGTCTCTTGTTAACTCTGAATCAGGTAAATTTGTCTGAGTGGAGAGAAATGTCTACCCACGACTGTTGTTAACTCTGAATCAGGTTAATGTGTCCGAGTGGAGAGAAATGTCTACCCACGACTCTTGTTAACTCTGAATAGGTTAATGTGTCTGAGTGGAGAGACATGTCTACCCACGACTGTTGTTAACTCTGAATCAGGTAAATGTGTGGCGAGACATGTCTACCCACGACTGTTGTTAACTCTGAATCAGGTAAATGAGTGGCGAGAAATGTCTACCCACGACTGTTGTTAACTCTGCATAGGTTAATGTGTCTGAGTGGAGAGAAATGTCTACCCACGACTCTTGTTAACTCTGAATCAGGTTAATGTGTCTGAGTGGAGAGAAATGTCTACCCACGACTCTTGTTTACTCTGAATCAGGTAAATGTGTCTGAGTGGAGAGAAATGTCTACCCACGACTGTTGTTAACTCTGAATCAGGTTAATGTGTCTTGAGTGGAGAGAAATGTCTACCCACGACTGTTGTTAACTCTGAATCAGGTTAATGTGTCTTGAGTGGAGAGAAATGTCTACCCACGACTGTTGTTAACTCTGAATCAGGTTAATGTGTCTGAGTGGAGAGAAATGTCTACCCACGACTGTTGTTAACTCTGAATCAGGTAAATGTGTCTGAGTGGAGAGAAATGTCTACCCACGACTGTTGTTAACTCTGAATCAGGTTAATGTGTCTGAGTGGAGAGAAATGTCTACCCACGACTCTTGTTTACTCTGAATCAGGTTAATGTGTCTGAGTGGAGAGAAATGTCTACCCACGACTCTTGTTAACTCTGAATCAGGTTAATGTGTCTGAGTGGAGAGAAATGTCTACCCACGACTGTTGTTAACTCTGAATAAGGTTAATGTGTCTGAGTGGAGAGAAATGTCTACCCACGACTCTTGTTAACTCTGAATCAGGTAAATGTGTCAGATTGGAGAGAAATGTCTACCCACGACTCTTGTTAACTCTGAATCACTTAAATGTGTCTGAGTGGAGAGAAATGTCTACCCACGACTCTGGTTAACTCTGAATCAGGTAAATGTGTCAGATTGGAGAGAAATGTCTACCCACGACTCTTGTTAACTCTGAATCAGGTAAATGTGTCTGAGTGGAGAGAAATGTCTACCCACGACTCTTGTTAACTCTGAATCAGGTTAATGTGTCTGAGTGGAGAGAAATGTCTACCCACGACTGTTGTTAACTCTGAATCAGGTTAATGTGTCTTGAGTGGAGAGAAATGTCTACCCACGACTCTTGTTAACTCTGAATCAGGTTAATGTGTCTTGAGTGGAGAGAAATGTCTACCCACGACTGTTGTTAACTCTGAATCAGGTTAATGTGTCTGAGTGGAGAGAAATGTCTACCCACGACTCTTGTTTACTCTGAATCAGGTAAATGTGTCTGAGTGGAGAGAAATGTCTACCCACGACTGTTGTTAACTCTGAATCAGGTTAATGTGTCTGAGTGGAGAGAAATGTCTACCCACGTCTCTTGTTAACTCTGAATCAGGTAAATTTGTCTGAGTGGAGAGAAATGTCTACCCACGACTGTTGTTAACTCTGAATCAGGTTAATGTGTCCGAGTGGAGAGAAATGTCTACCCACGACTCTTGTTAACTCTGAATAGGTTAATGTGTCTGAGTGGAGAGACATGTCTACCCACGACTGTTGTTAACTCTGAATCAGGTAAATGTGTGGCGAGACATGTCTACCCACGACTGTTGTTAACTCTGAATCAGGTAAATGAGTGGCGAGAAATGTCTACCCACGACTGTTGTTAACTCTGCATAGGTTAATGTGTCTGAGTGGAGAGAAATGTCTACCCACGACTCTTGTTAACTCTGAATCAGGTTAATGTGTCTGAGTGGAGAGAAATGTCTACCCACGACTGTTGTTAACTCTGAATCAGGTTAATGTGTCTTGAGTGGAGAGAAATGTCTACCCACGACTGTTGTTAACTCTGAATCAGGTTAATGTGTCCGAGTGGAGAGAAATGTCTACCCACGTCTCTTGTTAACTCTGAATCAGGTTAATGTGTCTTGAGTGGAGAGAAATGTCTACCCACGACTGTTGTTAACTCTGAATCAGGTTAATGTGTTTGAGTGGAGAGAAATGTCTACCCACGTCTCTTGTTTACTCTGAATCAGGTTAATGTGTCTGAGTGGAGAGAAATGTCTACCCACGACTGTTGTTAACTCTGAATCAGGTTAATGTGTCTGAGTGGAGAGAAGTGTCTACCCACGACTCTTGTTAACTCTGAATCACTTAAATGTGTCTGAGTGGAGAGAAATGTCTACCCACGACTCTGGTTAACTCTGAATCACTTAAATGTGTCTGAGTGGAGAGAAATGTCTACCCACGACTCTGGTTAACTCTGAATCAGGTAAATGTGTCAGATTGGAGAGAAATGTCTACTCACGACTCTTGTTAACTCTGAATCAGGTAAATGTGTCTGAGTGGAGAGAAATGTCTACCCACGACTGTTGTTAACTCTGAATCAGGTTAATGTGTCTTGAGTGGAGAGAAATGTCTACCCACGACTGTTGTTAACTCTGAATCAGGTTAATGTGTCTTGAGTGGAGAGAAATGTCTACCCACGACTGTTGTTAACTCTGAATCAGGTTAATGTGTCTGAGTGGAGAGAAATGTCTACCCACGACTCTTGTTTACTCTGAATCAGGTAAATGTGTCTGAGTGGAGAGAAATGTCTACCCACGACTGTTGTTAACTCTGAATCAGGTTAATGTGTCTGAGTGGAGAGAAATGTCTACCCACGTCTCTTGTTAACTCTGAATCAGGTAAATTTGTCTGAGTGGAGAGAAATGTCTACCCACGACTGTTGTTAACTCTGAATCAGGTTAATGTGTCCGAGTGGAGAGAAATGTCTACCCACGACTCTTGTTAACTCTGAATAGGTTAATGTGTCTGAGTGGAGAGACATGTCTACCCACGACTGTTGTTAACTCTGAATCAGGTAAATGTGTGGCGAGACATGTCTACCCACGACTGTTGTTAACTCTGAATCAGGTAAATGAGTGGCGGGAAATGTCTACCCACGACTGTTGTTAACTCTGCATAGGTTAATGTGTCTGAGTGGAGAGAAATGTCTACCCACGACTCTTGTTTACTCTGAATCAGGTAAATGTGTCTGAGTGGAGAGAAATGTCTACCCACGACTGTTGTTAACTCTGAATCAGGTTAATGTGTCTGAGTGGAGAGAAATGTCTACCCACGTCTCTTGTTAACTCTGAATCAGGTAAATTTGTCTGAGTGGAGAGAAATGTCTACCCACGACTGTTGTTAACTCTGAATCAGGTTAATGTGTCCGAGTGGAGAGAAATGTCTACCCACGACTCTTGTTAACTCTGAATAGGTTAATGTGTCTGAGTGGAGAGACATGTCTACCCACGACTGTTGTTAACTCTGAATCAGGTAAATGTGTGGCGAGACATGTCTACCCACGACTGTTGTTAACTCTGAATCAGGTAAATGAGTGGCGAGAAATGTCTACCCACGACTGTTGTTAACTCTGCATAGGTTAATGTGTCTGAGTGGAGAGAAATGTCTACCCACGACTCTTGTTAACTCTGAATCAGGTTAATGTGTCTGAGTGGAGAGAAATGTCTACCCACGACTCTTGTTTACTCTGAATCAGGTAAATGTGTCTGAGTGGAGAGAAATGTCTACCCACGACTGTTGTTAACTCTGAATCAGGTTAATGTGTCTTGAGTGGAGAGAAATGTCTACCCACGACTGTTGTTAACTCTGAATCAGGTTAATGTGTCTTGAGTGGAGAGAAATGTCTACCCACGACTCTTGTTAACTCTGAATCAGGTAAATGTGTCAGATTGGAGAGAAATGTCTACCCACGACTCTTGTTAACTCTGAATCACTTAAATGTGTCTGAGTGGAGAGAAATGTCTACCCACGACTCTGGTTAACTCTGAATCAGGTAAATGTGTCAGATTGGAGAGAAATGTCTACCCACGACTCTTGTTAACTCTGAATCAGGTAAATGTGTCTGAGTGGAGAGAAATGTCTACCCACGACTCTTGTTAACTCTGAATCAGGTTAATGTGTCTGAGTGGAGAGAAATGTCTACCCACGACTGTTGTTAACTCTGAATCAGGTTAATGTGTCTTGAGTGGAGAGAAATGTCTACCCACGACTCTTGTTAACTCTGAATCAGGTTAATGTGTCTTGAGTGGAGAGAAATGTCTACCCACGACTGTTGTTAACTCTGAATCAGGTTAATGTGTCTGAGTGGAGAGAAATGTCTACCCACGACTCTTGTTTACTCTGAATCAGGTAAATGTGTCTGAGTGGAGAGAAATGTCTACCCACGACTGTTGTTAACTCTGAATCAGGTTAATGTGTCTGAGTGGAGAGAAATGTCTACCCACGTCTCTTGTTAACTCTGAATCAGGTAAATTTGTCTGAGTGGAGAGAAATGTCTACCCACGACTGTTGTTAACTCTGAATCAGGTTAATGTGTCCGAGTGGAGAGAAATGTCTACCCACGACTCTTGTTAACTCTGAATAGGTTAATGTGTCTGAGTGGAGAGACATGTCTACCCACGACTGTTGTTAACTCTGAATCAGGTAAATGTGTGGCGAGACATGTCTACCCACGACTGTTGTTAACTCTGAATCAGGTAAATGAGTGGCGAGAAATGTCTACCCACGACTGTTGTTAACTCTGCATAGGTTAATGTGTCTGAGTGGAGAGAAATGTCTACCCACGACTCTTGTTAACTCTGAATCAGGTTAATGTGTCTGAGTGGAGAGAAATGTCTACCCACGACTGTTGTTAACTCTGAATCAGGTTAATGTGTCTTGAGTGGAGAGAAATGTCTACCCACGACTGTTGTTAACTCTGAATCAGGTTAATGTGTCCGAGTGGAGAGAAATGTCTACCCACGTCTCTTGTTAACTCTGAATCAGGTTAATGTGTCTTGAGTGGAGAGAAATGTCTACCCACGACTGTTGTTAACTCTGAATCAGGTTAATGTGTTTGAGTGGAGAGAAATGTCTACCCACGACTCTTGTTTACTCTGAATCAGGTTAATGTGTCTGAGTGGAGAGAAATGTCTACCCACGACTGTTGTTAACTCTGAATCAGGTTAATGTGTCTGAGTGGAGAGAAATGTCTACCCACGACTCTTGTTAACTCTGAATCACTTAAATGTGTCTGAGTGGAGAGAAATGTCTACCCACGACTCTGGTTAACTCTGAATCACTTAAATGTGTCTGAGTGGAGAGAAATGTCTACCCACGACTCTGGTTAACTCTGAATCAGGTAAATGTGTCAGATTGGAGAGAAATGTCTACTCACGACTCTTGTTAACTCTGAATCAGGTAAATGTGTCTGAGTGGAGAGAAATGTCTACCCACGACTGTTGTTAACTCTGAATCAGGTTAATGTGTCTTGAGTGGAGAGAAATGTCTACCCACGACTGTTGTTAACTCTGAATCAGGTTAATGTGTCTTGAGTGGAGAGAAATGTCTACCCACGACTGTTGTTAACTCTGAATCAGGTTAATGTGTCTGAGTGGAGAGAAATGTCTACCCACGACTCTTGTTTACTCTGAATCAGGTAAATGTGTCTGAGTGGAGAGAAATGTCTACCCACGACTGTTGTTAACTCTGAATCAGGTTAATGTGTCTGAGTGGAGAGAAATGTCTACCCACGTCTCTTGTTAACTCTGAATCAGGTAAATTTGTCTGAGTGGAGAGAAATGTCTACCCACGACTGTTGTTAACTCTGAATCAGGTTAATGTGTCCGAGTGGAGAGAAATGTCTACCCACGACTCTTGTTAACTCTGAATAGGTTAATGTGTCTGAGTGGAGAGACATGTCTACCCACGACTGTTGTTAACTCTGAATCAGGTAAATGTGTGGCGAGACATGTCTACCCACGACTGTTGTTAACTCTGAATCAGGTAAATGAGTGGCGGGAAATGTCTACCCACGACTGTTGTTAACTCTGCATAGGTTAATGTGTCTGAGTGGAGAGAAATGTCTACCCACGACTCTTGTTTACTCTGAATCAGGTAAATGTGTCTGAGTGGAGAGAAATGTCTACCCACGACTGTTGTTAACTCTGAATCAGGTTAATGTGTCTGAGTGGAGAGAAATGTCTACCCACGTCTCTTGTTAACTCTGAATCAGGTAAATTTGTCTGAGTGGAGAGAAATGTCTACCCACGACTGTTGTTAACTCTGAATCAGGTTAATGTGTCCGAGTGGAGAGAAATGTCTACCCACGACTCTTGTTAACTCTGAATAGGTTAATGTGTCTGAGTGGAGAGACATGTCTACCCACGACTGTTGTTAACTCTGAATCAGGTAAATGTGTGGCGAGACATGTCTACCCACGACTGTTGTTAACTCTGAATCAGGTAAATGAGTGGCGAGAAATGTCTACCCACGACTGTTGTTAACTCTGCATAGGTTAATGTGTCTGAGTGGAGAGAAATGTCTACCCACGACTCTTGTTAACTCTGAATCAGGTTAATGTGTCTGAGTGGAGAGAAATGTCTACCCACGACTCTTGTTTACTCTGAATCAGGTAAATGTGTCTGAGTGGAGAGAAATGTCTACCCACGACTGTTGTTAACTCTGAATCAGGTTAATGTGTCTTGAGTGGAGAGAAATGTCTACCCACGACTGTTGTTAACTCTGAATCAGGTTAATGTGTCTTGAGTGGAGAGAAATGTCTACCCACGACTGTTGTTAACTCTGAATCAGGTTAATGTGTCTGAGTGGAGAGAAATGTCTACCCACGACTGTTGTTAACTCTGAATCAGGTAAATGTGTCTGAGTGGAGAGAAATGTCTACCCACGACTGTTGTTAACTCTGAATCAGGTTAATGTGTCTGAGTGGAGAGAAATGTCTACCCACGACTCTTGTTTACTCTGAATCAGGTTAATGTGTCTGAGTGGAGAGAAATGTCTACCCACGACTGTTGTTAACTCTGAATCAGGTTAATGTGTCTGAGTGGAGAGAAATGTCTACCCACGACTGTTGTTAACTCTGAATCAGGTTAATGTGTCTGAGTGGAGAGAAATGTCTACCCACGACTCTTGTTAACTCTGAATCAGGTAAATGTGTCAGATTGGAGAGAAATGTCTACCCACGACTCTTGTTAACTCTGAATCACTTAAATGTGTCTGAGTGGAGAGAAATGTCTACCCACGACTCTGGTTAACTCTGAATCAGGTAAATGTGTCAGATTGGAGAGAAATGTCTACCCACGACTCTTGTTAACTCTGAATCAGGTAAATGTGTCTGAGTGGAGAGAAATGTCTACCCACGACTCTTGTTAACTCTGAATCAGGTTAATGTGTCTGAGTGGAGAGAAATGTCTACCCACGACTGTTGTTAACTCTGAATCAGGTTAATGTGTCTTGAGTGGAGAGAAATGTCTACCCACGACTGTTGTTAACTCTGAATCAGGTTAATGTGTCTTGAGTGGAGAGAAATGTCTACCCACGACTGTTGTTAACTCTGAATCAGGTTAATGTGTCTGAGTGGAGAGAAATGTCTACCCACGACTGTTGTTAACTCTGAATCAGGTTAATGTGTCCGAGTGGAGAGAAATGTCTACCCACGACTCTTGTTAACTCTGAATAGGTTAATGTGTCTGAGTGGAGAGACATGTCTACCCACGACTGTTGTTAACTCTGAATCAGGTAAATGTGTGGCGAGACATGTCTACCCACGACTGTTGTTAACTCTGAATCAGGTAAATGAGTGGCGAGAAATGTATACCCACGACTGTTGTTAACTCTGCATAGGTTAATGTGTCTGAGTGGAGAGAAATGTCTACCCACGACTCTTGTTAACTCTGAATCAGGTTAATGTGTCTGAGTGGAGAGAAATGTCTACCCACGACTGTTGTTAACTCTGAATCAGGTTAATGTGTCTTGAGTGGAGAGAAATGTCTACCCACGACTGTTGTTAACTCTGAATCAGGTTAATGTGTCCGAGTGGAGAGAAATGTCTACCCACGTCTCTTGTTAACTCTGAATCAGGTTAATGTGTCTTGAGTGGAGAGAAATGTCTACCCACGACTGTTGTTAACTCTGAATCAGGTTAATGTGTTTGAGTGGAGAGAAATGTCTACCCACGACTCTTGTTTACTCTGAATCAGGTTAATGTGTCTGAGTGGAGAGAAATGTCTACCCACGACTGTTGTTAACTCTGAATCAGGTTAATGTGTCTGAGTGGAGAGAAATGTCTACCCACGACTCTTGTTAACTCTGAATCACTTAAATGTGTCTGAGTGGAGAGAAATGTCTACCCACGACTCTGGTTAACTCTGAATCACTTAAATGTGTCTGAGTGGAGAGAAATGTCTACCCACGACTCTGGTTAACTCTGAATCAGGTAAATGTGTCAGATTGGAGAGAAATGTCTACTCACGACTCTTGTTAACTCTGAATCAGGTAAATGTGTCTGAGTGGAGAGAAATGTCTACCCACGACTGTTGTTAACTCTGAATCAGGTTAATGTGTCTTGAGTGGAGAGAAATGTCTACCCACGACTGTTGTTAACTCTGAATCAGGTTAATGTGTCTTGAGTGGAGAGAAATGTCTACCCACGACTGTTGTTAACTCTGAATCAGGTTAATGTGTCTGAGTGGAGAGAAATGTCTACCCACGACTCTTGTTTACTCTGAATCAGGTAAATGTGTCTGAGTGGAGAGAAATGTCTACCCACGACTGTTGTTAACTCTGAATCAGGTTAATGTGTCTGAGTGGAGAGAAATGTCTACCCACGTCTCTTGTTAACTCTGAATCAGGTAAATTTGTCTGAGTGGAGAGAAATGTCTACCCACGACTGTTGTTAACTCTGAATCAGGTTAATGTGTCCGAGTGGAGAGAAATGTCTACCCACGACTCTTGTTAACTCTGAATAGGTTAATGTGTCTGAGTGGAGAGACATGTCTACCCACGACTGTTGTTAACTCTGAATCAGGTAAATGTGTGGCGAGACATGTCTACCCACGACTGTTGTTAACTCTGAATCAGGTAAATGAGTGGCGGGAAATGTCTACCCACGACTGTTGTTAACTCTGCATAGGTTAATGTGTCTGAGTGGAGAGAAATGTCTACCCACGACTCTTGTTTACTCTGAATCAGGTAAATGTGTCTGAGTGGAGAGAAATGTCTACCCACGACTGTTGTTAACTCTGAATCAGGTTAATGTGTCTGAGTGGAGAGAAATGTCTACCCACGTCTCTTGTTAACTCTGAATCAGGTAAATTTGTCTGAGTGGAGAGAAATGTCTACCCACGACTGTTGTTAACTCTGAATCAGGTTAATGTGTCCGAGTGGAGAGAAATGTCTACCCACGACTCTTGTTAACTCTGAATAGGTTAATGTGTCTGAGTGGAGAGACATGTCTACCCACGACTGTTGTTAACTCTGAATCAGGTAAATGTGTGGCGAGACATGTCTACCCACGACTGTTGTTAACTCTGAATCAGGTAAATGTGTGGCGAGAAATGTCTACCCACGACTGTTGTTAACTCTGCATAGGTTAATGTGTCTGAGTGGAGAGAAATGTCTACCCACGACTCTTGTTAACTCTGAATCAGGTTAATGTGTCTGAGTGGAGAGAAATGTCTACCCACGACTCTTGTTTACTCTGAATCAGGTAAATGTGTCTGAGTGGAGAGAAATGTCTACCCACGACTGTTGTTAACTCTGAATCAGGTTAATGTGTCTTGAGTGGAGAGAAATGTCTACCCACGACTGTTGTTAACTCTGAATCAGGTTAATGTGTCTTGAGTGGAGAGAAATGTCTACCCACGACTGTTGTTAACTCTGAATCAGGTTAATGTGTCTGAGTGGAGAGAAATGTCTACCCACGACTGTTGTTAACTCTGAATCAGGTAAATGTGTCTGAGTGGAGAGAAATGTCTACCCACGACTGTTGTTAACTCTGAATCAGGTTAATGTGTCTGAGTGGAGAGAAATGTCTACCCACGACTCTTGTTAACTCTGAATCAGGTTAATGTGTCTGAGTGGAGAGAAATGTCTACCCACGACTGTTGTTAACTCTGAATCAGGTTAATGTGTCTGAGTGGAGAGAAATGTCTACCCACGACTCTTGTTAACTCTGAATCAGGTAAATGTGTCAGATTGGAGAGAAATGTCTACCCACGACTCTTGTTAACTCTGAATCACTTAAATGTGTCTGAGTGGAGAGAAATGTCTACCCACGACTCTGGTTAACTCTGAATCAGGTAAATGTGTCAGATTGGAGAGAAATGTCTACCCACGACTCTTGTTAACTCTGAATCAGGTAAATGTGTCTGAGTGGAGAGAAATGTCTACCCACGACTCTTGTTAACTCTGAATCAGGTTAATGAGTCTGAGTGGAGAGAAATGTCTACCCACGACTGTTGTTAACTCTGAATCAGGTTAATGTGTCTTGAGTGGAGAGAAATGTCTACCCACGACTGTTGTTAACTCTGAATCAGGTTAATGTGTCTTGAGTGGAGAGAAATGTCTACCCACGACTGTTGTTAACTCTGAATCAGGTTAATGTGTCTGAGTGGAGAGAAATGTCTACCCACGACTCTTGTTTACTCTGAATCAGGTAAATGTGTCTGAGTGGAGAGAAATGTCTACCCACGACTGTTGTTAACTCTGAATCAGGTTAATGTGTCTGAGTGGAGAGAAATGTCTACCCACGTCTCTTGTTAACTCTGAATCAGGTAAATTTGTCTGAGTGGAGAGAAATGTCTACCCACGACTGTTGTTAACTCTGAATCAGGTTAATGTGTCCGAGTGGAGAGAAATGTCTACCCACGACTCTTGTTAACTCTGAATAGGTTAATGTGTCTGAGTGGAGAGACATGTCTACCCACGACTGTTGTTAACTCTGAATCAGGTAAATGTGTGGCGAGACATGTCTACCCACGACTGTTGTTAACTCTGAATCAGGTAAATGAGTGGCGAGAAATGTCTACCCACGACTGTTGTTAACTCTGCATAGGTTAATGTGTCTGAGTGGAGAGAAATGTCTACCCACGTCTCTTGTTAACTCTGAATCAGGTAAATTTGTCTGAGTGGAGAGAAATATCTACCCACGACTGTTGTTAACTCTGAATCAGGTTAATGTGTCCGAGTGGAGAGAAATGTCTACCCACGACTCTTGTTAACTCTGAATAGGTTAATGTGTCTGAGTGGAGAGACATGTCTACCCACGACTGTTGTTAACTCTGAATCAGGTAAATGTGTCTGAGTGGAGAGAAATGTCTACCCACGTCTGTTGTTAACTCTGAATCAGGTAAATGAGTGGCTAGAAATGTCTACCCACGACTGTTGTTAACTCTGCATAGGTTAATGTGTCTGAGTGGAGAGAAATGTCTACCCACGACTCTTGTTAACTCTAAATCAGGTTAATGTGTCTGAGTGGAGAGAAATGTCTACCCACGACTGTTGTTAACTCTGAATCAGGTTAATGTGTCTGAGTGGAGAGAAATGTCTACCCACGACTGTTGTTAACTCTGAATCAGGTAAATGAGTGGCGAGAAATGTCTACCCACGACTGTTGTTAACTCTGAATAGGTTAATGTGTTTGAGTGGAGAGAAATGTCTACCCACGACTCTTGTTAACTCTGAATCAGGTAAATGTGTCTGAGTGGAGAGAAATGTCTACCCACGACTGTTGTTAATTACGAATCAGGTAAATGTGTCTGAGTGGAGAGAAATGTCTACCCACGACTCTGGTTAACTCTGAATCAGGTAAATGTGTCTGAGTGGAGAGAAATGTCTACCCACGACTCTTGTTAACTCTGAATCAGGTTAATGTGTCTGAGTGGAGAGAAATGTCTACCCACGACTGTTGTTAACTCTGAATCAGGTTAATGTGTCTGAGTGGAGAGAAATGTCTACCCACGACTCTTGTTAACTCTGAATCAGGTTAATGTGTCTGTGTGGAGAGAAATGTCTACCCACGACTGTTGTTAACTCTGAATCAGGTTAATGTGTCTTGAGTGGAGAGAAATGTCTACCCACGACTGTTGTTAACTCTGAATCAGGTTAATGTGTCTGAGTGGAGAGAAATGTCTACCCACGACTCTTGTTTACTCTGAATCAGGTAAATGTGTCTGAGTGTAGAGAAATGTCTACCCACGACTCTTGTTAACTCTGAATCAGGTTAATGTGTCTGAGTGGAGAGAAATGTCTACCCAGGACTCTGGTTAACTCTGAATCAGGTTAATGTGTCTGAGTGGAGAGAAATGTCTACCCACGACTGTTGTTAACTCTGAATCACTTAAATGTGTCTGAGTGGAGAGAACTGTCTACCCACGACTGTTGTTTACTCTGAATCAGGTAAATGTGTCTGAGTGGAGAGAAATGTCTACCCACGACTCTTGTTAACTCTGAATCAGGTTAATGTGTCTGAGTGGAGAGAAATGTCTACCCACGACTGTTGTTAACTCTGAATCAGGTTAATGTGTCTGAGTGGAGAGAAATGTCTACCCACGACTCTTGTTAACTCTGAATAAGGAAATTTTTCTGAATGGAGAGAAATGTCTACCCACGACTGTTGTTAACTCTGAATCAGGTTAATGTGTCTGAGTGGAGAGAAATGTCTACCCACGACTCTTGTTAAATCTGAATAGGTTAATGTGTCTGAGTGGAGAGACATGTCTACCCACGACTGTTGTTAACTCTGAATCAGGTAAATGTGTCTGAGTGGAGAGAAATGTCTACCCACGACTCTTGTTAACTCTGAATGAGGTTAATGTGTCTTGAGTGGAGAGAAATGTCTACCCACGACTCTTGTTAACTCTGAATCAGGTTAATGTGTCTGAGTGGAGAGAAATGTCTACCCACGACTGTTAACTCTGAATCAGGTAAATGTGTCTGAGTGGAGAGAAATGTCTACCCACGACTCTTGATAACTCTGAATCAGGTTAATGTGTCTTGAGTGGAGAGAAATGTCTACCCACGACTGTTGTTAACTCTGAATCAGGTTAATGTGTCTGAGTGGAGAAAAATGTCTACCAACGACTCTTGTTAACTCTAAATCAGGTAAATGTGTCTGAGTGGAGAGAAACGTCTACCCACGACTGTTGTTAACTCTGAATCAGGTTAATGTGTCTGAGTGGAGAGAAATGTCTACCCACGACTGTTGTTAACTCTGAATCAGGTTAATGTGTCTGAGTGGAGAGAAATGTCTACCCACGACTCTTGTTAACTCTGAATCAGGTTAATGTGTCCGAGTGGAGAGAAATGTCTACCCACGACTCTTGTTAACTCTGAATAGGTTAATGTGTCTGAGTGGAGAGACATGTCTACCCACGACTGTTGTTAACTCTGAATCAGGTAAATGTGTCTGAGTGGAGAGAAATGTCTACCCACGACTGTTGTTAACTCTGAATCAGGTTAATGTGTCTTGAGTGGAGAGAAATGTCTACCCACGACTCTTGTTAACTCTGAATCAGGTTAATGTGTCTGAGTGGAGAGAAATGTCTACCCACGACTGTTAACTCTGAATCAGGTAAATGTGTCTGAGTGGAGAGAAATGTCTACCCACGACTCTTGTTAACTCTGAATCAGGTTAATGTGTCTTGAGTGGAGAGAAATGTCTACCCACAACTGTTGTTAACTCTGAATCAGGTTAATGTGTCTGAGTGGAGAGAAATGTCTACCAACGACTCTTGTTAACTCTAAATCAGGTAAATGTATCTGAGTGGAGAGAAACGTCTACCCACGACTGTTGTTAACTCTGAATCAGGTAAATGTGTCTGAGTGGAGAGAAATGTCTACCCACGACTCTTGTTAACTCTGAATCAGGTTAATGTGTCCGAGTGGAGAGAAACGTCAACCCACGACTGTTGTTAACTCTGAATAGGTTAATGTGTCTGAGTGGGAGAGAAATGTCTACCCACGACTCTTGTTAACTCTAAATCAGGTAAATGTGTCTGAGTGGAGAGAAATGTCTACCCACGACTGTTGTTAACTCTGAATCAGCTAAATGTGTCTGAGTGGAGAGAAATGTCTACCCACGACTCTGGTTAACTCTGAATCAGGTAAATGTGTCTGAGTGGAGAGAAATGTCTACCCACGACTGTTGTTAACTCTGAATCAGGTTAATGTGTCTGAGTGGAGAGAAATGTCTACCCACGACTGTTGTTAACTCTGAATCAGGTTAATGTGTCTGAGTGGAGAGAAATGTCTACCCACGACTCTTGTTAACTCTGAATCAGGTTAATGTGTCTGTGTGGAGAAAAATGTCTACCCACGACTGTTGTTAACACTGAATCAGGTTAATGTGTCTTGAGTGGATAGAAATGTCTACCCACGACTGTTGTTAACTCTGAATCAGGTTAATGTGTCTGAGTGGAGAGAAATGTCTACCCACGACTCTTGTTTACTCTGAATCAGGTAAATGTGTCTAAGTGTAGAGAAATGTCTACCCACGACTCTTGTTAACTCTGAATCAGGTTAATGTGTCTGAGTGGAGAGAAATGTCTACCCAGGACTCTAGTTAACTCTGAATCAGGTTAATGTGTCTGAGTGGAGAGAAATGTCTACCCACGACTGTTGTTAACTCTGAATCAGGTAAATGTGTCAGATTGGAGAGAAATGTCTACCCACGACTGTTGTTAACTCTGAATCAGGTAAATGTGTCTGAGTGGAGAGAAATGTCTACCCACGACTGTTGTTAACTCTGAATCAGGTTAATGTGTCTTGAGCGGAGAGAAATGTCTACCCACGACTCTTGTTAACTCTGAATCAGGTTAATGTGTCTGAGTGGAGAGAAATGTCTACCCACGACTGTTAACTCTGAATCAGGTAAATGTGTCTGAGTGGAGAGAAATGTCTACCCACGACTCTTGTTAATTCTGAATCAGGTTAATGTGTCTTGAGTGGAGAGAAATGTCTACCCACGACTGTTGTTAACTCTGAATCAGGTTAATGTGTCTGAGTGGAGAGAAATGTCTACCAACGACTCTTGTTAACACTAAATCAGGTAAATGTGTCTGAGTGGAGAGAAACGTCTACCCACGACTGTTGTTAACTCTGAATCAGGTTAATGTGTCCGAGTGGAGAGAAATATCTACCCACGACTCTTGTTTACTCTGAATCAGGTAAATGTGTCTGAGTAGAGAGAAATGTCTACCCATGACTGTTGTTAACTCTGAATCAGGTTAATGTGTCTGAGTGGAGAGAAATGTCTACCCACGACTGTTGTTAACTCTGAATCAGGTTAATGTGTCTGTATGGAGAGAAATATATACCCACGACTCTTATTAACTCTGAATCAGGTAAATGAGTGGAGAGAAATGTCTACCCACGACTGTTGTTAACTCTGAATCAGGTTAATGTGTCCGAGTGGAGAGAAATTTCTACCCACGACTCTTGTTTACTCTGAATCAGGTTAATGTGTCCGAGTGGAGAGAAATGTCTACCCACGACTGTTGTTAACTCTGAATCAGGTTAATGTGTCTGAGTGGAGAGAAATGTCTACCCACGACTCTTGTTTACTCTGAATCAGGTAAATGTGTCTGAGTAGAGAGAAATGTCTACCCACGACTGTTGTTAACTCTGAATCAGGTTAATGTGTTTGAGTGGAGAGAAATGTCTACCCACGACTCTTGTTAACTCTGAATCAGGTTAATGTGTCTGAGTGGAGAGAAATGTCTACCCACGACTGTTGTTAACTCTGAATCAGGTTAATGTGTCTGTGTGGAGGGAAATGTCTACCAACGACTCTTGCTAACTCTAAATCAGGTTAATGTGTCTGAGTGGAGAGAAATGTCTACCCATGACTGTTGTTAACTCTGAATCAGGTTAATGTGTCTGTGTGGAGAGAAATGTCTACCCACGACTCTTGTTAACTCTGAATCAGGTTAATGTGTCTGAGTGGAGAGAAATGTCTACCCAGGACTCTAGTTAACTCTGAATCAGGTTAATGTGTCTGAGTGGAGAGAAATGTCTACCCACGACTGTTGTTAACTCTGAATCAGGTAAATGTGTCAGATTGGAGAGAAATGTCTACCCACGACTGTTGTTAACTCTGAATCAGGTAAATGTGTCTGAGTGGAGAGAAATGTCTACCCACGACTGTTGTTAACTCTGAATCAGGTTAATGTGTCTTGAGCGGAGAGAAATGTCTACCCACGACTCTTGTTAACTCTGAATCAGGTTAATGTGTCTGAGTGGAGAGAAATGTCTACCCACGACTGTTAACTCTGAATCAGGTAAATGTGTCTGAGTGGAGAGAAATGTCTACCCACGACTCTTGTTAATTCTGAATCAGGTTAATGTGTCTTGAGTGGAGAGAAATGTCTACCCACGACTGTTGTTAACTCTGAATCAGGTTAATGTGTCTGAGTGGAGAGAAATGTCTACCAACGACTCTTGTTAACACTAAATCAGGTAAATGTGTCTGAGTGGAGAGAAACGTCTACCCACGACTGTTGTTAACTCTGAATCAGGTTAATGTGTCCGAGTGGAGAGAAATATCTACCCACGACTCTTGTTTACTCTGAATCAGGTAAATGTGTCTGAGTAGAGAGAAATGTCTACCCATGACTGTTGTTAACTCTGAATCAGGTTAATGTGTCTGAGTGGAGAGAAATGTCTACCCACGACTGTTGTTAACTCTGAATCAGGTTAATGTGTCTGTATGGAGAGAAATATATACCCACGACTCTTATTAACTCTGAATCAGGTAAATGAGTGGAGAGAAATGTCTACCCACGACTGTTGTTAACTCTGAATCAGGTTAATGTGTCCGAGTGGAGAGAAATTTCTACCCACGACTCTTGTTTACTCTGAATCAGGTTAATGTGTCCGAGTGGAGAGAAATGTCTACCCACGACTGTTGTTAACTCTGAATCAGGTTAATGTGTCTGAGTGGAGAGAAATGTCTACCCACGACTCTTGTTTACTCTGAATCAGGTAAATGTGTCTGAGTAGAGAGAAATGTCTACCCACGACTGTTGTTAACTCTGAATCAGGTTAATGTGTTTGAGTGGAGAGAAATGTCTATCCACGACTCTTGTTAACTCTGAATCAGGTTAATGTGTCTGAGTGGAGAGAAATGTCTACCCACGACTGTTGTTAACTCTGAATCAGGTTAATGTGTCTGTGTGGAGGGAAATGTCTACCAACGACTCTTGCTAACTCTAAATCAGGTTAATGTGTCTGAGTGGAGAGAAATGTCTACCCATGACTGTTGTTAACTCTGAATCAGGTTAATGTGTCTGTGTGGAGAGAAATGTCTACCAACGACTCTTGTTAACTCTAAATCAGGTTAATGTGTCTGAGTGGAGAGAAATGTCTACCCACGACTGTTGTTAACTCTGAATCAGGTAAATGTGTCTGAGTGGAGAGAAATGTCTACCCACGACTGTTTTTAACTCTGAATCAGGTTAATGTGTCTTGAGTGGAGAGAAATGTCTACCCACGACTGTTGTTAACTCTGAATCAGGTTAATGTGTCTGAGTGGAGAGAAATGTCTACGCACGACTGTTAACCCTGAATCAGGTAAATGTGTCTGAGTGGAGAGAAATGTCTACCCACGACTCTTGTTAACTCTGAATCAGGTTAATGTGTCTTGAGTGGAGAGAAATGTCTACCCACGACTCTTGTTAACTCTGAATCAGGTTAATGTGTCTGAGTGGAGAGAAATGTCTACCAACGACTCTTGTTAACTCTAAATCAGGTAAATGTATCTGAGTGGAGAGAAACGTCTACCCACGACTGTTGTTAACTCTGAATCAGGTAAATGTGTCTGAGTGGAGAGAAATGTCTACCCACGACTCTTGTTAACTCTGAATCAGGTTAATGTGTCTGAGTGGAGAGAAATGTCTACCCACGACTCTTGTTAACTCTGAATCAGGTTAATGTGTCTGAGTGGAGAGAAACGTCTACCCACGACTGTTGTTAACTCTGAATCAGGTTAATGTGTCTGAGTGGAGAGAAATGTCTATCCACGACTGTTAACTCTGAATCAGGTAAATGTGTCCGAGTGGAGAGAAATTTCTACCCACGACTCTTGTTTACTCTGAATCAGGTTAATGTGTCCGAGTGGAGAGAAATGTCTACCCACGACTGTTGTTAACTCTGAATCAGGTTAATGTGTCTGAGTGGAGAGAAATATCTACCCACGACTCTTGTTTACTCTGAATCAGGTAAATGTGTCTGAGTAGAGAGAAATGTCTACCCATGACTGTTGTTAACTCTGAATCAGGTTAATGTGTCTGAGTGGAGAGAAATGTCTACCCACGACTGTTGTTAACTCTGAATCAGGTTAATGTGTCTGTGTGGAGAGAAATATATACCCACGACTCTTATTAACTCTGAATCAGGTAAATGAGTGGAGAGAAATGTCTACCCACGACTGTTGTTAACTCTGAATCAGGTTAATGTGTCCGAGTGGAGAGAAATTTCTACCCACGACTCTTGTTTACTCTGAATCAGGTTAATGTGTCCGAGTGGAGAGAAATGTCTACCCACGACTGTTGTTAACTCTGAATCAGGTTAATGTGTCTGAGTGGAGAGAAATGTCTACCCACGACTCTTGTTTACTCTGAATCAGGTAAATGTGTCTGAGTAGAGAGAAATGTCTACCCACGACTGTTGTTAACTCTGAATCAGGTTAATGTGTTTGAGTGGAGAGAAATGTCTACCCACGACTCTAGTTAACTCTGAATCAGGTTAATGTGTCTGAGTGGAGAGAAATGTCTACCCACGACTGTTGTTAACTCTGAATCAGGTTAATGTGTCTGTGTGGAGAGAAATGTCTACCAACGACTCTTGCTAACTCTAAATCAGCTTAATGTGTCTGAGTGGAGAGAAATGTCTACCCACGACTGTTGTTAACTCTGAATCAGGTTAATGTGTCTGTGTGGAGAGAAATGTCTACCAACGACTCTTGTTAACTCTAAATCAGGTTAATGTGTCTGAGTGGAGAGAAATGTCTACCCACGACTGTTGTTAACTCTGAATCAGGTAAATGTGTCTGAGTGGAGAGAAATGTCTACCCACGACTGTTTTTAACTCTGAATCAGGTTAATGTGTCTGAGTGGAGAGAAATGTCTACCCACGACTGTTGTTAACTCTGAATCAGGTTAATGTGTCTGTGTGGAGAGAAATGTCTACCCACGACTCTTGTTAACTCTGAATCAGGTTAATGTGTCTGAGTGGAGAGAAATGTCTACCCATGACTGTTGTTAACTCTCAATCAGGCTAATGTGTCTGTGTGGAGAGAAATGTCTACCCACGACTGTTGTTAACTCTGAATCAGGTTAATGTGTCTGAGTGGAGAGAAATGTCTACCCACGACTCTTGTTAACTCTGAATCAGGTAAATGTGTCTGAGTGGAGAGAAATGTCTACCCACGACTGTTGTTAACTCTGAATCAGGTTAATGTGTCTGAGTGGAGAGAAATGTCTACCCACGACTGTTGTTAACTCTGAATCAGGTTAATGTGTCTTGAGTGGAGAGAAATGGCTACCCACGACTGTTGTTAACTCTGAATCAGGTTAATGTGTCTTGAGTGGAGAGAAATGTCTACCCACGACTGTTGTTAACTCTGAATCAGGTTAATGTGTCTGAGTGGAGAGAAATGTCTACCCACGACTCTTGTTAACTCTGAATCAGGTAAATGAGTCTTGTGTGGAGAGAAATGTCTACCCACGACTGTTGTTAACTCTGAATCAGGTTAATGTGTCTGTGTGGAGAGAAATGTCTACCCACGACTCTTGTTAACTCTGAATCAGGTAAATGTGTCTGAGTGGAGAGAAATGTCTACCCACGACTCTTGTTAACTCTGAATCAGGTTAATGTGTCTGAGTGGAGAGAAATGTCTACCCACGACTGTTGTTAACTCTGAATCAGGTTAATGTGTCTGTGTGGAGAGAAATGTCTACCAACGACTCTTGCTAACTCTAAATCAGGTTAATGTGTCTGAGTGGAGAGAAATGTCTACCCACGACTGTTGTTAACTCTGAATCAGGTTAATGTGTCTGTGTGGAGAGAAATGTCTACCAACGACTCTTGTTAACTCTAAATCAGGTTAATGTGTCTGAGTGGAGAGAAATTTCTACCCACGACTGTTGTTAACTCTGAATCAGGTAAATGTGTCTGAGTGGAGAGAAATGTCTACCCACGACTGTTTTTAACTCTGAATCAGGTTAATGTGTCTGAGTGGAGAGAAATGTCTACCCACGACTGTTGTTAACTCTGAATCAGGTTAATGTGTCTGTGTGGAGAGAAATGTCTACCCACGACTCTTGTTAACTCTGAATCAGGTTAATGTGTCTCAGTGGAGAGAAATGTCTACCCATGACTGTTGTTAACTCTCAATCAGGCTAATGTGTCTGTGTGGAGAGAAATGTCTACCCACGACTCTTGTTAACTCTGAATCAGGTAAATGTGTCTGAGTGGAGAGAAATGTCTACCCACGACTGTTGTTAACTCTGAATCAGGTTAATGTGTCTGAGTGGAGAGAAATGTCTACCCACGACTGTTGTTAACTCTGAATCAGGTTAATGTGTCTTGAGTGGAGAGAAATGGCTACCCACGACTGTTGTTAACTCTGAATCAGGTTAATGTGTCTTGAGTGGAGAGAAATGTCTACCCACGACTCTTGTTAACTCTGAATCAGGTTAATGTGTCTGAGTGGAGAGAAATGTCTACCCACGACTCTTGTTTACTCTGAATCAGGTAAATGTGTCTGAGTGGAAAGAAATGTCTACCCACGACTGTTGTTAACTCTGAATCAGGTAAATGAGTCTTGTGTGGAGAGAAATGTCTACCCACGACTGTTGTTAACTCTGAATCAGGTTAATGTGTCTGTGTGGAGAGAAATGTCTACCTACGACTCTTGTTAACTCTGAATCAGGTAAATGTGTCTGAGTGGAGAGAAATGTCTACCCACGACTGTTGTTAACTCTGAATGAGGTTAATGTGTCTGAGTGGAGAGAAATGTCTACCCACGACTGTTGTTAACTCTGAATCAGGTTAATGAGTGGAGAGAAATGTCTACCCACGACTTGTTTACTCTGAATCAGGTAAATGTGTCTGAGTGGAGAGAAATGTCTACCCACGACTGTTGTTAACTCTGAATCAGGTAAATGTGTCAGATTGGAGAGAAATGTCTACCCACGACTGTTGTTAACTCTGAATCAGGTTAATGTGTTGAGTGGAGAGAAATGTCTACCCACGACTGTTGTTAACTCTGAATCAGGTAAATGTGTCTGAGTGGAGAGAAATGTCTAACCACGACTGTTAACTCTGAATCAGGTTAATGTGTCTGAGTGGAGAGAAATGTGTACCCACGACTCTTGTTAACTTTGAATCAGGTAAATGTGTCTGAGTGGAGAGAAATGTCTACCCACGACTCTTGTTAACTCTGAATCAGGTTAATGTGTCAGATTGGAGAGAAATGTCTACCCACGACTCTTGTTAACTCTGAATCAGGTAAATTTGTCTGTGTGGAGAGAAATGTCTACCCACGACTCTTGTTAACTCTGAATCAGGTTAATGTGTCTGAGTGGAGAGAAATGTCTACCCACGACTGTTGTTAACTCTGAATCAGGTTAATGTGTCTGTGTGGAGAGAAATGTCTACCAACGACTCTTGCTAACTCTAAATCAGGTTAATGTGTCTGAGTGGAGAGAAATGTCTACCCACGACTGTTGTTAACTCTGAATCAGGTTAATGTGTCTGTGTGGAGAGAAATGTCTACCAACGACTCTTGTTAACTCTAAATCAGGTTAATGTGTCTGAGTGGAGAGAAATGTCTACCCACGACTGTTGTTAACCCTGAATCAGGTAAATGTGTCTGAGTGGAGAGAAATGTCTACCCACGACTGTTTTTAACTCTGAATCAGGTTAATGTGTCTGAGTGGAGAGAAATGTCTACCCACGACTGTTGTTAACTCTGAATCAGGTTAATGTGTCTGTGTGGAGAGAAATGTCTACCCACGACTCTTGTTAACTCTGAATCAGGTTAATGTGTCTCAGTGGAGAGAAATGTCTACCCATGACTGTTGTTAACTCTCAATCAGGCTAATGTGTCTGTGTGGAGAGAAATGTCTACCCACGACTGTTGTTAACTCTGAATCAGGTTAATGTGTCTGAGTGGAGAGAAATGTCTACCCACGACTCTTGTTAACTCTGAATCAGGTAAATGTGTCTGAGTGGAGAGAAATGTCTACCCACGACTGTTGTTAACTCTGAATCAGGTTAATGTGTCTGAGTGGAGAGAAATGTCTACCCACGACTGTTGTTAACTCTGAATCAGGTTAATGTGTCTTGAGTGGAGAGAAATGGCTACCCACGACTGTTGTTAACTCTGAATCAGGTTAATGTGTCTTGAGTGGAGAGAAATGTCTACCCACGACCGTTGTTAACTCTGAATCAGGTTAATGTGTCTGAGTGGAGAGAAATGTCTACCCACGACTGTTGTTAACTCTGAATCAGGTAAATGAGTCTTGTGTGGAGAGAAATGTCTACCCACGACTCTTGTTTACTCTGAATCAGGTAAATTTGTCTGAATGGAGAGAAATGTCTACCCACGACTCTTGTTAACTCTGAATCAGGTAAATGAGTCTTGTGTGGAGAGAAATGTCTACCCACGACTGTTGTTAACTCTGAATCAGGTTAATGTGTCTGTGTGGAGAGAAATGTCTACCCACGACTCTTGTTAACTCTGAATCAGGTAAATGTGTCTGAGTGGAGAGAAATGTCTACCCACGACTCTTGTTAACTCTGAATCAGGTTAATGTGTCTGAGTGGAGAGAAATGTCTACCCACGACTGTTGTTAACTCTGAATCAGGTTAATGTGTCTGTGTGGAGAGAAATGTCTACCAACGACTCTTGCTAACTCTAAATCAGGTTAATGTGTCTGAGTGGAGAGAAATGTCTACCCACGACTGTTGTTAACTCTGAATCAGGTTAATGTGTCTGTGTGGAGAGAAATGTCTACCAACGACTCTTGTTAACTCTAAATCAGGTTAATGTGTCTGAGTGGAGAGAAATTTCTACCCACGACTGTTGTTAACTCTGAATCAGGTAAATGTGTCTGAGTGGAGAGAAATGTCTACCCACGACTGTTTTTAACTCTGAATCAGGTTAATGTGTCTGAGTGGAGAGAAATGTCTACCCACGACTGTTGTTAACTCTGAATCAGGTTAATGTGTCTGTGTGGAGAGAAATGTCTACCCACGACTCTTGTTAACTCTGAATCAGGTTAATGTGTCTCAGTGGAGAGAAATGTCTACCCATGACTGTTGTTAACTCTCAATCAGGCTAATGTGTCTGTGTGGAGAGAAATGTCTACCCACGACTGTTGTTAACTCTGAATCAGGTTAATGTGTCTGAGTGGAGAGAAATGTCTACCCACGACTCTTGTTAACTCTGAATCAGGTAAATGTGTCTGAGTGGAGAGAAATGTCTACCCACGACTGTTGTTAACTCTGAATCAGGTTAATGTGTCTGAGTGGAGAGAAATGTCTACCCACGACTGTTGTTAACTCTGAATCAGGTTAATGTGTCTTGAGTGGAGAGAAATGGCTACCCACGACTGTTGTTAACTCTGAATCAGGTTAATGTGTCTTGAGTGGAGAGAAATGTCTACCCACGACTGTTGTTAACTCTGAATCAGGTTAATGTGTCTGAGTGGAGAGAAATGTCTACCCACGACTCTTGTTTACTCTGAATCAGGTAAATGTGTCTGAGTGGAAAGAAATGTCTACCCACGACTGTTGTTAACTCTGAATCAGGTAAATGAGTCTTGTGTGGAAAGAAATGTCTACCCACGACTGTTGTTAACTCTGAATCAGGTTAATGTGTCTGTGTGGAGAGAAATGTCTACCCACGACTCTTGTTAACTCTGAATCAGGTAAATGTGTCTGAGTGGAGAGAAATGTCTACCCACGACTGTTGTTAACTCTGAATGAGGTTAATGTGTCTGAGTGGAGAGAAATGTCTACCCACGACTGTTGTTAACTCTGAATCAGGTTAATGAGTGGAGAGAAATGTCTACCCACGACTTGTTTACTCTGAATCAGGTAAATGTGTCTGAGTGGAGAGAAATGTCTACCCACGACTGTTGTTAACTCTGAATCAGGTAAATGTGTCAGATTGGAGAGAAATGTCTACCCACGACTGTTGTTAACTCTGAATCAGGTTAATGTGTTGAGTGGAGAGAAATGTCTACCCACGACTGTTGTTAACTCTGAATCAGGTAAATGTGTCTGAGTGGAGAGAAATGTCTAACCACGACTGTTAACTCTGAATCAGGTTAATGTGTCTGAGTGGAGAGAAATGTGTACCCACGACTCTTGTTAACTTTGAATCAGGTAAATGTGTCTGAGTGGAGAGAAATGTCTACCCACGACTCTTGTTAACTCTGAATCAGGTTAATGTGTCAGATTGGAGAGAAATGTCTACCCACGACTCTTGTTAACTCTGAATCAGGTAAATTTGTCTGTGTGGAGAGAAATGTCTACCCACGACTCTTGTTAACTCTGAATCAGGTTAATGTGTCTGAGTGGAGAGAAATGTCTACCCACGACTGTTGTTAACTCTGAATCAGGTTAATGTGTCTGTGTGGAGAGAAATGTCTACCAACGACTCTTGCTAACTCTAAATCAGGTTAATGTGTCTGAGTGGAGAGAAATGTCTACCCACGACTGTTGTTAACTCTGAATCAGGTTAATGTGTCTGTGTGGAGAGAAATGTCTACCAACGACTCTTGTTAAATCTAAATCAGGTTAATGTGTCTGAGTGGAGAGAAATGTCTACCCACGACTGTTGTTAACCCTGAATCAGGTAAATGTGTCTGAGTGGAGAGAAATGTCTACCCACGACTGTTTTTAACTCTGAATCAGGTTAATGTGTCTGAGTGGAGAGAAATGTCTACCCACGACTGTTGTTAACTCTGAATCAGGTTAATGTGTCTGTGTGGAGAGAAATGTCTACCCACGACTCTTGTTAACTCTGAATCAGGTTAATGTGTCTCAGTGGAGAGAAATGTCTACCCATGACTGTTGTTAACTCTCAATCAGGCTAATGTGTCTGTGTGGAGAGAAATGTCTACCCACGACTGTTGTTAACTCTGAATCAGGTTAATGTGTCTGAGTGGAGAGAAATGTCTACCCACGACTGTTGTTAACTCTGAATCAGGTAAATGTGTCTGAGTGGAGAGAAATGTCTACCCACGACTGTTGTTAACTCTGAATCAGGTTAATGTGTCTGAGTGGAGAGAAATGTCTACCCACGACTGTTGTTAACTCTGAATCAGGTTAATGTGTCTTGAGTGGAGAGAAATGGCTACCCACGACTGTTGTTAACTCTGAATCAGGTTAATGTGTCTTGAGTGGAGAGAAATGTCTACCCACGACCGTTGTTAACTCTGAATCAGGTTAATGTGTCTGAGTGGAGAGAAATGTCTACCCACGACTGTTGTTAACTCTGAATCAGGTAAATGAGTCTTGTGTGGAGAGAAATGTCTACCCACGACTGTTGTTAACTCTGAATCAGGTTAATGTGTCTGTGTGGAGAGAAATGTCTACCCACGACTCTTGTTAACTCTGAATCAGGTAAATGTGTCTGAGTGGAGAGAAATGTCTACCCACGACTGTTGTTAACTCTGAATGAGGTTAATGTGTCTGAGTGGAGAGAAATGTCTACCCACGACTGTTGTTAACTCTGAATCAGGTTAATGAGTGGAGAGAAATGTCTACCCACGACTTGTTTACTCTGAATCAGGTAAATGTGTCTGAGTGGAGAGAAATGTCTACCCACGACTCTTGTTAACTCTGAATCAGGTAAATGAGTCTTGTGTGGAGAGAAATGTCTACCCACGACTGTTGTTAACTCTGAATCAGGTTAATGTGTCTGTGTGGAGAGAAATGTCTACCCACGACTCTTGTTAACTCTGAATCAGGTAAATGTGTCTGAGTGGAGAGAAATGTCTACCCACGACTCTTGTTAACTCTGAATCAGGTTAATGTGTCTGAGTGGAGAGAAATGTCTACCCACGACTGTTGTTAACTCTGAATCAGGTTAATGTGTCTGTGTGGAGAGAAATGTCTACCAACGACTCTTGCTAACTCTAAATCAGGTTAATGTGTCTGAGTGGAGAGAAATGTCTACCCACGACTGTTGTTAACTCTGAATCAGGTTAATGTGTCTGTGTGGAGAGAAATGTCTACCAACGACTCTTGTTAACTCTAAATCAGGTTAATGTGTCTGAGTGGAGAGAAATTTCTACCCACGACTGTTGTTAACTCTGAATCAGGTAAATGTGTCTGAGTGGAGAGAAATGTCTACCCACGACTGTTTTTAACTCTGAATCAGGTTAATGTGTCTGAGTGGAGAGAAATGTCTACCCACGACTGTTGTTAACTCTGAATCAGGTTAATGTGTCTGTGTGGAGAGAAATGTCTACCCACGACTCTTGTTAACTCTGAATCAGGTTAATGTGTCTGAGTGGAGAGAAATGTCTACCCATGACTGTTGTTAACTCTCAATCAGGCTAATGTGTCTGTGTGGAGAGAAATGTCTACCCACGACTGTTGTTAACTCTGAATCAGGTTAATGTGTCTGTGTGGAGAGAAATGTCTACCAACGACTCTTGCTAACTCTAAATCAGGTTAATGTGTCTGAGTGGAGAGAAATGTCTACCCACGACTGTTGTTAACTCTGAATCAGGTTAATGTGTCTGTGTGGAGAGAAATGTCTACCAACGACTCTTGTTAACTCTAAATCAGGTTAATGTGTCTGAGTGGAGAGAAATGTCTACCCACGACTGTTGTTAACCTTGAATCAGGTAAATGTGTCTGAGTGGAGAGAAATGTCTACCCACGACTGTTTTTAACTCTGAATCAGGTTAATGTGTCTGAGTGGAGAGAAATGTCTACCCACGACTGTTGTTAACTCTGAATCAGGTTAATGTGTCTGTGTGGAGAGAAATGTCTACCCACGACTCTTGTTAACTCTGAATCAGGTTAATGTGTCTCAGTGGAGAGAAATGTCTACCCATGACTGTTGTTAACTCTCAATCAGGCTAATGTGTCTGTGTGGAGAGAAATGTCTACCCACGACTGTTGTTAACTCTGAATCAGGTTAATGTGTCTGAGTGGAGAGAAATGTCTACCCACGACTCTTGTTAACTCTGAATCAGGTAAATGTGTCTGAGTGGAGAGAAATGTCTACCCACGACTGTTGTTAACTCTGAATCAGGTTAATGTGTCTGAGTGGAGAGAAATGTCTACCCACGACTGTTGTTAACTCTGAATCAGGTTAATGTGTCTTGAGTGGAGAGAAATGGCTACCCACGACTGTTGTTAACTCTGAATCAGGTTAATGTGTCTTGAGTGGAGAGAAATGTCTACCCACGACCGTTGTTAACTCTGAATCAGGTTAATGTGTCTGAGTGGAGAGAAATGTCTACCCACGACTGTTGTTAACTCTGAATCAGGTAAATGAGTCTTGTGTGGAGAGAAATGTCTACCCACGACTCTTGTTTACTCTGAATCAGGTAAATTTGTCTGAATGGAGAGAAATGTCTACCCACGACTCTTGTTAACTCTGAATCAGGTAAATGAGTCTTGTGTGGAGAGAAATGTCTACCCACGACTGTTGTTAACTCTGAATCAGGTTAATGTGTCTTGAGTGGAGAGAAATGGCTACCCACGACTGTTGTTAACTCTGAATCAGGTTAATGTGTCTTGAGTGGAGAGAAATGTCTACCCACGACCGTTGTTAACTCTGAATCAGGTTAATGTGTCTGAGTGGAGAGAAATGTCTACCCACGACTGTTGTTAACTCTGAATCAGGTAAATGAGTCTTGTGTGGAGAGAAATGTCTACCCACGACTGTTGTTAACTCTGAATCAGGTTAATGTGTCTGTGTGGAGAGAAATGTCTACCCACGACTCTTGTTAACTCTGAATCAGGTAAATGTGTCTGAGTGGAGAGAAATGTCTACCCACGACTGTTGTTAACTCTGAATGAGGTTAATGTGTCTGAGTGGAGAGAAATGTCTACCCACGACTGTTGTTAACTCTGAATCAGGTTAATGAGTGGAGAGAAATGTCTACCCACGACTTGTTTACTCTGAATCAGGTAAATGTGTCTGAGTGGAGAGAAATGTCTACCCACGACTCTTGTTAACTCTGAATCAGGTAAATGAGTCTTGTGTGGAGAGAAATGTCTACCCACGACTGTTGTTAACTCTGAATCAGGTTAATGTGTCTGTGTGGAGAGAAATGTCTACCCACGACTCTTGTTAACTCTGAATCAGGTAAATGTGTCTGAGTGGAGAGAAATGTCTACCCACGACTCTTGTTAACTCTGAATCAGGTTAATGTGTCTGAGTGGAGAGAAATGTCTACCCACGACTGTTGTTAACTCTGAATCAGGTTAATGTGTCTGTGTGGAGAGAAATGTCTACCAACGACTCTTGCTAACTCTAAATCAGGTTAATGTGTCTGAGTGGAGAGAAATGTCTACCCACGACTGTTGTTAACTCTGAATCAGGTTAATGTGTCTGTGTGGAGAGAAATGTCTACCAACGACTCTTGTTAACTCTAAATCAGGTTAATGTGTCTGAGTGGAGAGAAATTTCTACCCACGACTGTTGTTAACTCTGAATCAGGTAAATGTGTCTGAGTGGAGAGAAATGTCTACCCACGACTGTTTTTAACTCTGAATCAGGTTAATGTGTCTGAGTGGAGAGAAATGTCTACCCACGACTGTTGTTAACTCTGAATCAGGTTAATGTGTCTGTGTGGAGAGAAATGTCTACCCACGACTCTTGTTAACTCTGAATCAGGTTAATGTGTCTGAGTGGAGAGAAATGTCTACCCATGACTGTTGTTAACTCTCAATCAGGCTAATGTGTCTGTGTGGAGAGAAATGTCTACCCACGACTGTTGTTAACTCTGAATCAGGTTAATGTGTCTGTGTGGAGAGAAATGTCTACCAACGACTCTTGCTAACTCTAAATCAGGTTAATGTGTCTGAGTGGAGAGAAATGTCTACCCACGACTGTTGTTAACTCTGAATCAGGTTAATGTGTCTGTGTGGAGAGAAATGTCTACCAACGACTCTTGTTAACTCTAAATCAGGTTAATGTGTCTGAGTGGAGAGAAATGTCTACCCACGACTGTTGTTAACCTTGAATCAGGTAAATGTGTCTGAGTGGAGAGAAATGTCTACCCACGACTGTTTTTAACTCTGAATCAGGTTAATGTGTCTGAGTGGAGAGAAATGTCTACCCACGACTGTTGTTAACTCTGAATCAGGTTAATGTGTCTGTGTGGAGAGAAATGTCTACCCACGACTCTTGTTAACTCTGAATCAGGTTAATGTGTCTCAGTGGAGAGAAATGTCTACCCATGACTGTTGTTAACTCTCAATCAGGCTAATGTGTCTGTGTGGAGAGAAATGTCTACCCACGACTGTTGTTAACTCTGAATCAGGTTAATGTGTCTGAGTGGAGAGAAATGTCTACCCACGACTCTTGTTAACTCTGAATCAGGTAAATGTGTCTGAGTGGAGAGAAATGTCTACCCACGACTGTTGTTAACTCTGAATCAGGTTAATGTGTCTGAGTGGAGAGAAATGTCTACCCACGACTGTTGTTAACTCTGAATCAGGTTAATGTGTCTTGAGTGGAGAGAAATGGCTACCCACGACTGTTGTTAACTCTGAATCAGGTTAATGTGTCTTGAGTGGAGAGAAATGTCTACCCACGACCGTTGTTAACTCTGAATCAGGTTAATGTGTCTGAGTGGAGAGAAATGTCTACCCACGACTGTTGTTAACTCTGAATCAGGTAAATGAGTCTTGTGTGGAGAGAAATGTCTACCCACGACTCTTGTTTACTCTGAATCAGGTAAATTTGTCTGAATGGAGAGAAATGTCTACCCACGACTCTTGTTAACTCTGAATCAGGTAAATGAGTCTTGTGTGGAGAGAAATGTCTACCCACGACTGTTGTTAACTCTGAATCAGGTTAATGTGTCTGTGTGGAGAGAAATGTCTACCCACGACTCTTGTTAACTCTGAATCATGTAAATGTGTCTGAGTGGAGAGAAATGTCTACCCACGACTCTTGTTAACTCTGAATCAGGTTAATGTGTCTGAGTGGAGAGAAATGTCTACCCACGACTGTTGTTAACTCTGAATCAGGTTAATGTGTCTGTGTGGAGAGAAATGTCTACCAACGACTCTTGCTAACTCTAAATCAGGTTAATGTGTCTGAGTGGAGAGAAATGTCTACCCACGACTGTTGTTAACTCTGAATCAGGTTAATGTGTCTGTGTGGAGAGAAATGTCTACCAACGACTCTTGTTAACTCTAAATCAGGTTAATGTGTCTGAGTGGAGAGAAATTTCTACCCACGACTGTTGTTAACTCTGAATCAGGTAAATGTGTCTGAGTGGAGAGAAATGTCTACCCACGACTGTTTTTAACTCTGAATCAGGTTAATGTGTCTGAGTGGAGAGAAATGTCTACCCACGACTGTTGTTAACTCTGAATCAGGTTAATGTGTCTGTGTGGAGAGAAATGTCTACCCACGACTCTTGTTAACTCTGAATCAGGTTAATGTGTCTCAGTGGAGAGAAATGTCTACCCATGACTGTTGTTAACTCTCAATCAGGCTAATGTGTCTGTGTGGAGAGAAATGTCTACCCACGACTGTTGTTAACTCTGAATCAGGTTAATGTGTCTGAGTGGAGAGAAATGTCTACCCACGACTCTTGTTAACTCTGAATCAGGTAAATGTGTCTGAGTGGAGAGAAATGTCTACCCACGACTGTTGTTAACTCTGAATCAGGTTAATGTGTCTGAGTGGAGAGAAATGTCTACCCACGACTGTTGTTAACTCTGAATCAGGTTAATGTGTCTTGAGTGGAGAGAAATGGCTACCCACGACTGTTGTTAACTCTGAATCAGGTTAATGTGTCTTGAGTGGAGAGAAATGTCTACCCACGACTGTTGTTAACTCTGAATCAGGTTAATGTGTCTGAGTGGAGAGAAATGTCTACCCACGACTCTTGTTTACTCTGAATCAGGTAAATGTGTCTGAGTGGAAAGAAATGTCTACCCACGACTGTTGTTAACTCTGAATCAGGTAAATGAGTCTTGTGTGGAGAGAAATGTCTACCCACGACTGTTGTTAACTCTGAATCAGGTTAATGTGTCTGTGTGGAGAGAAATGTCTACCCACGACTCTTGTTAACTCTGAATCAGGTAAATGTGTCTGAGTGGAGAGAAATGTCTACCCACGACTGTTGTTAACTCTGAATGAGGTTAATGTGTCTGAGTGGAGAGAAATGTCTACCCACGACTGTTGTTAACTCTGAATCAGGTTAATGAGTGGAGAGAAATGTCTACCCACGACTTGTTTACTCTGAATCAGGTAAATGTGTCTGAGTGGAGAGAAATGTCTACCCACGACTGTTGTTAACTCTGAATCAGGTAAATGTGTCAGATTGGAGAGAAATGTCTACCCACGACTGTTGTTAACTCTGAATCAGGTTAATGTGTTGAGTGGAGAGAAATGTCTACCCACGACTGTTGTTAACTCTGAATCAGGTAAATGTGTCTGAGTGGAGAGAAATGTCTAACCACGACTGTTAACTCTGAATCAGGTTAATGTGTCTGAGTGGAGAGAAATGTGTACCCACGACTCTTGTTAACTTTGAATCAGGTAAATGTGTCTGAGTGGAGAGAAATGTCTACCCACGACTCTTGTTAACTCTGAATCAGGTTAATGTGTCAGATTGGAGAGAAATGTCTACCCACGACTCTTGTTAACTCTGAATCAGGTAAATTTGTCTGTGTGGAGAGAAATGTCTACCCACGACTCTTGTTAACTCTGAATCAGGTTAATGTGTCTGAGTGGAGAGAAATGTCTACCCACGACTGTTGTTAACTCTGAATCAGGTTAATGTGTCTGTGTGGAGAGAAATGTCTACCAACGACTCTTGCTAACTCTAAATCAGGTTAATGTGTCTGAGTGGAGAGAAATGTCTACCCACGACTGTTGTTAACTCTGAATCAGGTTAATGTGTCTGTGTGGAGAGAAATGTCTACCAACGACTCTTGTTAACTCTAAATCAGGTTAATGTGTCTGAGTGGAGAGAAATGTCTACCCACGACTGTTGTTAACCCTGAATCAGGTAAATGTGTCTGAGTGGAGAGAAATGTCTACCCACGACTGTTTTTAACTCTGAATCAGGTTAATGTGTCTGAGTGGAGAGAAATGTCTACCCACGACTGTTGTTAACTCTGAATCAGGTTAATGTGTCTGTGTGGAGAGAAATGTCTACCCACGACTCTTGTTAACTCTGAATCAGGTTAATGTGTCTCAGTGGAGAGAAATGTCTACCCATGACTGTTGTTAACTCTGAATCAGGTTAATGAGTGGAGAGAAATGTCTACCCACGACTTGTTTACTCTGAATCAGGTAAATGTGTCTGAGTGGAGAGAAATGTCTACCCACGACTGTTGTTAACTCTGAATCAGGTAAATGTGTCAGATTGGAGAGAAATGTCTACCCACGACTGTTGTTAACTCTGAATCAGGTTAATGTGTTGAGTGGAGAGAAATGTCTACCCACGACTGTTGTTAACTCTGAATCAGGTAAATGTGTCTGAGTGGAGAGAAATGTCTAACCACGACTGTTAACTCTGAATCAGGTTAATGTGTCTGAGTGGAGAGAAATGTGTACCCACGACTCTTGTTAACTTTGAATCAGGTAAATGTGTCTGAGTGGAGAGAAATGTCTACCCACGACTCTTGTTAACTCTGAATCAGGTTAATGTGTCAGATTGGAGAGAAATGTCTACCCACGACTCTTGTTAACTCTGAATCAGGTAAATTTGTCTGTGTGGAGAGAAATGTCTACCCACGACTCTTGTTAACTCTGAATCAGGTTAATGTGTCTGAGTGGAGAGAAATGTCTACCCACGACTGTTGTTAACTCTGAATCAGGTTAATGTGTCTGTGTGGAGAGAAATGTCTACCAACGACTCTTGCTAACTCTAAATCAGGTTAATGTGTCTGAGTGGAGAGAAATGTCTACCCACGACTGTTGTTAACTCTGAATCAGGTTAATGTGTCTGTGTGGAGAGAAATGTCTACCAACGACTCTTGTTAACTCTAAATCAGGTTAATGTGTCTGAGTGGAGAGAAATGTCTACCCACGACTGTTGTTAACCCTGAATCAGGTAAATGTGTCTGAGTGGAGAGAAATGTCTACCCACGACTGTTTTTAACTCTGAATCAGGTTAATGTGTCTGAGTGGAGAGAAATGTCTACCCACGACTGTTGTTAACTCTGAATCAGGTTAATGTGTCTGTGTGGAGAGAAATGTCTACCCACGACTCTTGTTAACTCTGAATCAGGTTAATGTGTCTCAGTGGAGAGAAATGTCTACCCATGACTGTTGTTAACTCTCAATCAGGCTAATGTGTCTGTGTGGAGAGAAATGTCTACCCACGACTGTTGTTAACTCTGAATCAGGTTAATGTGTCTGAGTGGAGAGAAATGTCTACCCACGACTCTTGTTAACTCTGAATCAGGTAAATGTGTCTGAGTGGAGAGAAATGTCTACCCACGACTGTTGTTAACTCTGAATCAGGTTAATGTGTCTGAGTGGAGAGAAATGTCTACCCACGACTGTTGTTAACTCTGAATCAGGTTAATGTGTCTTGAGTGGAGAGAAATGGCTACCCACGACTGTTGTTAACTCTGAATCAGGTTAATGTGTCTTGAGTGGAGAGAAATGTCTACCCACGACCGTTGTTAACTCTGAATCAGGTTAATGTGTCTGAGTGGAGAGAAATGTCTACCCACGACTGTTGTTAACTCTGAATCAGGTAAATGAGTCTTGTGTGGAGAGAAATGTCTACCCACGACTGTTGTTAACTCTGAATCAGGTTAATGTGTCTGTGTGGAGAGAAATGTCTACCCACGACTCTTGTTAACTCTGAATCAGGTAAATGTGTCTGAGTGGAGAGAAATGTCTACCCACGACTGTTGTTAACTCTGAATGAGGTTAATGTGTCTGAGTGGAGAGAAATGTCTACCCACGACTGTTGTTAACTCTGAATCAGGTTAATGAGTGGAGAGAAATGTCTACCCACGACTTGTTTACTCTGAATCAGGTAAATGTGTCTGAGTGGAGAGAAATGTCTACCCACGACTCTTGTTAACTCTGAATCAGGTAAATGAGTCTTGTGTGGAGAGAAATGTCTACCCACGACTGTTGTTAACTCTGAATCAGGTTAATGTGTCTGTGTGGAGAGAAATGTCTACCCACGACTCTTGTTAACTCTGAATCAGGTAAATGTGTCTGAGTGGAGAGAAATGTCTACCCACGACTCTTGTTAACTCTGAATCAGGTTAATGTGTCTGAGTGGAGAGAAATGTCTACCCACGACTGTTGTTAACTCTGAATCAGGTTAATGTGTCTGTGTGGAGAGAAATGTCTACCAACGACTCTTGCTAACTCTAAATCAGGTTAATGTGTCTGAGTGGAGAGAAATGTCTACCCACGACTGTTGTTAACTCTGAATCAGGTTAATGTGTCTGTGTGGAGAGAAATGTCTACCAACGACTCTTGTTAACTCTAAATCAGGTTAATGTGTCTGAGTGGAGAGAAATTTCTACCCACGACTGTTGTTAACTCTGAATCAGGTAAATGTGTCTGAGTGGAGAGAAATGTCTACCCACGACTGTTTTTAACTCTGAATCAGGTTAATGTGTCTGAGTGGAGAGAAATGTCTACCCACGACTGTTGTTAACTCTGAATCAGGTTAATGTGTCTGTGTGGAGAGAAATGTCTACCCACGACTCTTGTTAACTCTGAATCAGGTTAATGTGTCTCAGTGGAGAGAAATGTCTACCCATGACTGTTGTTAACTCTCAATCAGGCTAATGTGTCTGTGTGGAGAGAAATGTCTACCCACGACTGTTGTTAACTCTGAATCAGGTTAATGTGTCTGAGTGGAGAGAAATGTCTACCCACGACTCTTGTTAACTCTGAATCAGGTAAATGTGTCTGAGTGGAGAGAAATGTCTACCCACGACTGTTGTTAACTCTGAATCAGGTTAATGTGTCTGAGTGGAGAGAAATGTCTACCCACGACTGTTGTTAACTCTGAATCAGGTTAATGTGTCTTGAGTGGAGAGAAATGGCTACCCACGACTGTTGTTAACTCTGAATCAGGTTAATGTGTCTTGAGTGGAGAGAAATGTCTACCCACGACTGTTGTTAACTCTGAATCAGGTTAATGTGTCTGAGTGGAGAGAAATGTCTACCCACGACTCTTGTTTACTCTGAATCAGGTAAATGTGTCTGAGTGGAAAGAAATGTCTACCCACGACTGTTGTTAACTCTGAATCAGGTAAATGAGTCTTGTGTGGAGAGAAATGTCTACCCACGACTGTTGTTAACTCTGAATCAGGTTAATGTGTCTGTGTGGAGAGAAATGTCTACCCACGACTCTTGTTAACTCTGAATCAGGTAAATGTGTCTGAGTGGAGAGAAATGTCTACCCACGACTGTTGTTAACTCTGAATGAGGTTAATGTGTCTGAGTGGAGAGAAATGTCTACCCACGACTGTTGTTAACTCTGAATCAGGTTAATGAGTGGAGAGAAATGTCTACCCACGACTTGTTTACTCTGAATCAGGTAAATGTGTCTGAGTGGAGAGAAATGTCTACCCACGACTGTTGTTAACTCTGAATCAGGTAAATGTGTCAGATTGGAGAGAAATGTCTACCCACGACTGTTGTTAACTCTGAATCAGGTTAATGTGTTGAGTGGAGAGAAATGTCTACCCACGACTGTTGTTAACTCTGAATCAGGTAAATGTGTCTGAGTGGAGAGAAATGTCTAACCACGACTGTTAACTCTGAATCAGGTTAATGTGTCTGAGTGGAGAGAAATGTGTACCCACGACTCTTGTTAACTTTGAATCAGGTAAATGTGTCTGAGTGGAGAGAAATGTCTACCCACGACTCTTGTTAACTCTGAATCAGGTTAATGTGTCAGATTGGAGAGAAATGTCTACCCACGACTCTTGTTAACTCTGAATCAGGTAAATTTGTCTGTGTGGAGAGAAATGTCTACCCACGACTCTTGTTAACTCTGAATCAGGTTAATGTGTCTGAGTGGAGAGAAATGTCTACCCACGACTGTTGTTAACTCTGAATCAGGTTAATGTGTCTGTGTGGAGAGAAATGTCTACCAACGACTCTTGCTAACTCTAAATCAGGTTAATGTGTCTGAGTGGAGAGAAATGTCTACCCACGACTGTTGTTAACTCTGAATCAGGTTAATGTGTCTGTGTGGAGAGAAATGTCTACCAACGACTCTTGTTAACTCTAAATCAGGTTAATGTGTCTGAGTGGAGAGAAATGTCTACCCACGACTGTTGTTAACCCTGAATCAGGTAAATGTGTCTGAGTGGAGAGAAATGTCTACCCACGACTGTTTTTAACTCTGAATCAGGTTAATGTGTCTGAGTGGAGAGAAATGTCTACCCACGACTGTTGTTAACTCTGAATCAGGTTAATGTGTCTGTGTGGAGAGAAATGTCTACCCACGACTCTTGTTAACTCTGAATCAGGTTAATGTGTCTCAGTGGAGAGAAATGTCTACCCATGACTGTTGTTAACTCTCAATCAGGCTAATGTGTCTGTGTGGAGAGAAATGTCTACCCACGACTGTTGTTAACTCTGAATCAGGTTAATGTGTCTGAGTGGAGAGAAATGTCTACCCACGACTCTTGTTAACTCTGAATCAGGTAAATGTGTCTGAGTGGAGAGAAATGTCTACCCACGACTGTTGTTAACTCTGAATCAGGTTAATGTGTCTTGAGTGGAGAGAAATGTCTACCCACGACTGTTGTTAACTCTGAATCAGGTTAATGTGTCTTGAGTGGAGAGAAATGGCTACCCACGACTGTTGTTAACTCTGAATCAGGTTAATGTGTCTTGAGTGGAGAGAAATGTCTACCCACGACTGTTGTTAACTCTGAATCAGGTTAATGTGTCTGAGTGGAGAGAAATGTCTACCCACGACTGTTGTTAACTCTGAATCAGGTAAATGAGTCTTGTGTGGAGAGAAATGTCTACCCACGACTGTTGTTAACTCTGAATCAGGTTAATGTGTCTGTGTGGAGAGAAATGTCTACCCACGACTCTTGTTAACTCTGAATCAGGTAAATGTGTCTGAGTGGAGAGAAATGTCTACCCACGACTGTTGTTAACTCTGAATGAGGTTAATGTGTCTGAGTGGAGAGAAATGTCTACCCACGACTGTTGTTAACTCTGAATCAGGTTAATGAGTGGAGAGAAATGTCTACCCACGACTTGTTTACTCTGAATCAGGTAAATGTGTCTGAGTGGAGAGAAATGTCTACCCACGACTGTTGTTAACTCTGAATCAGGTAAATGTGTCAGATTGGAGAGAAATGTCTACCCACGACTGTTGTTAACTCTGAATCAGGTTAATGTGTCTGAGTGGAGAGAAATGTCTACCCACGACTGTTGTTAACTCTGAATCAGGTAAATGTGTCTGAGTGGAGAGAAATGTCTACCCACGACTGTTAACTCTGAATCAGGTTAATGTGTCTGAGTGGAGAGAAATGTGTACCCACGACTCTTGTTAACTCTGAATCAGGTAAATGTGTCTGAGTGGAGAGAAATGTCTACCCACGACTCTTGTTAACTCTGAATCAGGTAAATGTGTCAGATTGGAGAGAAATGTCTACCCACGACTGTTGTTAACTCTGAATCAGGTAAATGAGTTGAGTGGAGAGAAATGTCTACCCACGACTGTTGTTAACTCTGAATCAGGTAAATGTGTCTGAGTGGAGAGAAATGTCTAACCACGACTGTTAACTCTGAATCAGGTTAATGTGTCTGAGTGGAGAGAAATGTGTACCCACGACTCTTGTTAACTCTGAATCAGGTAAATGTGTCTGAGTGGAGAGAAATGTCTACCCACGACTCTTGTTAACTCTGAATCAGGTTAATGTGTCAGATTGGAGAGAAATGTCTACCCACGACTCTTGTTAACTCTGAATCAGGTAAATTTGTCTGTGTGGAGAGAAATGTCTACCCACGACTCTTGTTAACTCTGAATCAGGTTAATGTGTCTGAGTGGAGAGAAATGTCTACCCACGACTGTTGTTAACTCTGAATCAGGTTAATGTGTCTGTGTGGAGAGAAATGTCTACCAACGACTCTTGCTAACTCTAAATCAGGTTAATGTGTCTGAGTGGAGAGAAATGTCTACCCACGACTGTTGTTAACTCTGAATCAGGTTAATGTGTCTGTGTGGAGAGAAATGTCTACCAACGACTCTTGTTAACTCTAAATCAGGTTAATGTGTCTGAGTGGAGAGAAATGTCTACCCACGACTGTTGTTAACCCTGAATCAGGTAAATGTGTCTGAGTGGAGAGAAATGTCTACCCACGACTGTTTTTAACTCTGAATCAGGTTAATGTGTCTGAGTGGAGAGAAATGTCTACCCACGACTGTTGTTAACTCTGAATCAGGTTAATGTGTCTGTGTGGAGAGAAATGTCTACCCACGACTCTTGTTAACTCTGAATCAGGTTAATGTGTCTCAGTGGAGAGAAATGTCTACCCATGACTGTTGTTAACTCTCAATCAGGCTAATGTGTCTGTGTGGAGAGAAATGTCTACCCACGACTGTTGTTAACTCTGAATCAGGTTAATGTGTCTGAGTGGAGAGAAATGTCTACCCACGACTCTTGTTAACTCTGAATCAGGTAAATGTGTCTGAGTGGAGAGAAATGTCTACCCACGACTGTTGTTAACTCTGAATCAGGTTAATGTGTCTGAGTGGAGAGAAATGTCTACCCACGACTGTTGTTAACTCTGAATCAGGTTAATGTGTCTTGAGTGGAGAGAAATGGCTACCCACGACTGTTGTTAACTCTGAATCAGGTTAATGTGTCTTGAGTGGAGAGAAATGTCTACCCACGACTGTTGTTAACTCTGAATCAGGTTAATGTGTCTGAGTGGAGAGAAATGTCTACCCACGACTGTTGTTAACTCTGAATCAGGTAAATGAGTCTTGTGTGGAGAGAAATGTCTACCCACGACTGTTGTTAACTCTGAATCAGGTTAATGTGTCTGTGTGGAGAGAAATGTCTACCCACGACTCTTGTTAACTCTGAATCAGGTAAATGTGTCTGAGTGGAGAGAAATGTCTACCCACGACTGTTGTTAACTCTGAATGAGGTTAATGTGTCTGAGTGGAGAGAAATGTCTACCCACGACTGTTGTTAACTCTGAATCAGGTTAATGAGTGGAGAGAAATGTCTACCCACGACTTGTTTACTCTGAATCAGGTAAATGTGTCTGAGTGGAGAGAAATGTCTACCCACGACTGTTGTTAACTCTGAATCAGGTAAATGTGTCAGATTGGAGAGAAATGTCTACCCACGACTGTTGTTAACTCTGAATCAGGTTAATGTGTCTGAGTGGAGAGAAATGTCTACCCACGACTGTTGTTAACTCTGAATCAGGTAAATGTGTCTGAGTGGAGAGAAATGTCTACCCACGACTGTTAACTCTGAATCAGGTTAATGTGTCTGAGTGGAGAGAAATGTGTACCCACGACTCTTGTTAACTCTGAATCAGGTAAATGTGTCTGAGTGGAGAGAAATGTCTACCCACGACTCTTGTTAACTCTGAATCAGGTTAATGTGTCAGATTGGAGAGAAATGTCTACCCACGACTCTTGTTAACTCTGAATCAGGTAAATGTGTCTGAGTGGAGAGAAATGTCTACCCACGACTCTTGTTAACTCTGAATCAGGTAAATGTGTCTGAGTGGAGAGAAATGTCTACTCACGACTGTTGTTAACTCTGAATCAGGTTAATGTGTCTGAGTGGAGAGAAATGTCTACCCACGACTGTTGTTAATTCTGAATCAGGTTAATGTGTCTGTGTGGAGAGAAATGTCTACCCACGACTCTTGTTTACTCTGAATCAGGTAAATTTGTCTGTGTGGAGAGAAATGTCTACCCACGACTCTGGTTAACTCTGAATCAGGTAAATGTGTCTGAGTGGAGAGAAACGTCTACCCACGACTCTTGTTAACTCTGAATCAGGTTAATGTGTCTGAGTGGAGAGAAATGTCTACCCACGACTCTTGTTAACTCTGAATCAGGTTAATGTGTCTTGAGTGGAGAGAAATGTCTACCCACGACTCTTGTTAACTCTGAATCAGGTTAATGTGTCTGAGTGGAGAGAAATGTCTACCCACGACTGTTAACTCTGAATCAGGTAAATGTGTCTGAGTGGAGAGAAATGTCTACCCACGACTCTTGTTAACTCTGAATCAGGTTAATGTGTCTTGAGTGGAGAGAAATGTCTACCCACGACTGTTGTTAACTCTGAATCAGGTTAATGTGTCTGAGTGGAGAGAAATGTCTACCAACGACTCTTGTTAACTCTAAATCAGGTAAATGTGTCTGAGTGGAGAGAAACGTCTACCCACGACTGTTGTTAACTCTGAATCAGGTTAATGTGTCTGAGTGGAGAGAAATGTCTACCCACGACAGTTGTTAACTCTGAATCAGGTTAATGTGTCTGAGTGGAGAGAAATGTCTACCCACGACTCTTGTTAACTCTGAATCAGGTTAATGTGTCCGAGTGGAGAGAAATGTCTACCCACGACTCTTGTTAACTCTGAATAGGTTAATGTGTCTGAGTGGAGAGACATGTCTACCCACGACTGTTGTTAACTCTGAATCAGGTAAATGTGTCTGAGTGGAGAGAAATGTCTACCCACGACTGTTGTTAACTCTGAATCAGGTTAATGTGTCTTGAGTGGAGAGAAATGTCTACCCACGACTCTTGTTAACTCTGAATCAGGTTAATGTGTCTGAGTGGAGAGAAATGTCTACCCACGACTGTTAACTCTGAATCAGGTAAATGTGTCTGAGTGGAGAGAAATGTCTACCCACGACTCTTGTTAACTCTGAATCAGGTTAATGTGTCTTGAGTGGAGAGAAATGTCTACCCACAACTGTTGTTAACTCTGAATCAGGTTAATGTGTCTGAGTGGAGAGAAATGTCTACCCACGACTCTTGTTAACTCTGAATCAGGTTAATGTGTCCGAGTGGAGAGAAACGTCAACCCACGACTGTTGTTAACTCTGAATAGGTTAATGTGTCTGAGTGGGAGAGAAATGTCTACCCACGACTCTTGTTAACTCTAAATCAGGTAAATGTGTCTGAGTGGAGAGAAATGTCTACCCACGACTGTTGTTAACCCTGAATCAGCTAAATGTGTCTGAGTGGAGAGAAATGTCTACCCACGACTCTGGTTAACTCTGAATCAGGTAAATGTGTCTGAGTGGAGAGAAATGTCTACCCACGACTGTTGTTAACTCTGAATCAGGTTAATGTGTCTGAGTGGAGAGAAATGTCTACCCACGACTGTTGTTAACTCTGAATCAGGTTAATGTGTCTGAGTGGAGAGAAATGTCTACCCACGACTCTTGTTAACTCTGAATCAGGTTAATGTGTCTGTGTGGAGAAAAATGTCTACCCACGACTGTTGTTAACACTGAATCAGGTTAATGTGTCTTGAGTGGAGAGAAATGTCTACCCACGACTGTTGTTAACTCTGAATCAGGTTAATGTGTCTGAGTGGAGAGAAATGTCTACCCACGACTCTTGTTTACTCTGAATCAGGTAAATGTGTCTGAGTGTAGAGAAATGTCTACCCACGACTCTTGTTAACTCTGAATCACTTTAATGTGTCTGAGTGGAGAGAAATGTCTACCCAGGACTCTAGTTAACTCTGAATCAGGTTAATGTGTCTGAGTGGAGAGAAATGTCTACCCACGACTGTTGTTAACTCTGAATCAGGTAAATGTGTCAGATTGGAGAGAAATGTCTACCCACGACTGTTGTTAACTCTGAATCAGGTAAATGTGTCTGAGTGGAGAGAAATGTCTACCCACGACTGTTGTTAACTCTGAAACAGGTTAATGTGTCCGAGTGGAGAGAAATTTCTACCCACGACTCTTGTTTACTCTGAATGAGGTTAATGTGTCCGAGTGGAGAGAAATGTCTACCCACGACTGTTGTTAACTCTGAATCAGGTAAATGTGTCAGATTGGAGAGAAATGTCTACCCACGACTGTTGTTAACTCTGAATCAGGTTAATGTGTCTGAGTGGAGAGAAATGTCTACCCACGACTGTTGTTAACTCTGAATCAGGTAAATGTGTCTGAGTGGAGAGAAATGTCTACCCACGACTGTTAACTCTGAATCAGGTTAATGTGTCTGAGTGGAGAGAAATGTGTACCCACGACTCTTGTTAACTCTGAATCAGGTAAATGTGTCTGAGTGGAGAGAAATGTCTACCCACGACTCTTGTTAACTCTGAATCAGGTTAATGTGTCAGATTGGAGAGAAATGTCTACCCACGACTCTTGTTAACTCTGAATCAGGTAAATGTGTCTGAGTGGAGAGAAATGTCTACCCACGACTCTTGTTAACTCTGAATCAGGTAAATGTGTCTGAGTGGAGAGAAATGTCTACTCACGACTGTTGTTAACTCTGAATCAGGTTAATGTGTCTGAGTGGAGAGAAATGTCTACCCACGACTGTTGTTAATTCTGAATCAGGTTAATGTGTCTGTGTGGAGAGAAATGTCTACCCACGACTCTTGTTTACTCTGAATCAGGTAAATTTGTCTGTGTGGAGAGAAATGTCTACCCACGACTCTGGTTAACTCTGAATCAGGTAAATGTGTCTGAGTGGAGAGAAACGTCTACCCACGACTCTTGTTAACTCTGAATCAGGTTAATGTGTCTGAGTGGAGAGAAATGTCTACCCACGACTCTTGTTAACTCTGAATCAGGTTAATGTGTCTTGAGTGGAGAGAAATGTCTACCCACGACTCTTGTTAACTCTGAATCAGGTTAATGTGTCTGAGTGGAGAGAAATGTCTACCCACGACTGTTAACTCTGAATCAGGTAAATGTGTCTGAGTGGAGAGAAATGTCTACCCACGACTCTTGTTAACTCTGAATCAGGTTAATGTGTCTTGAGTGGAGAGAAATGTCTACCCACGACTGTTGTTAACTCTGAATCAGGTTAATGTGTCTGAGTGGAGAGAAATGTCTACCAACGACTCTTGTTAACTCTAAATCAGGTAAATGTGTCTGAGTGGAGAGAAACGTCTACCCACGACTGTTGTTAACTCTGAATCAGGTTAATGTGTCTGAGTGGAGAGAAATGTCTACCCACGACAGTTGTTAACTCTGAATCAGGTTAATGTGTCTGAGTGGAGAGAAATGTCTACCCACGACTCTTGTTAACTCTGAATCAGGTTAATGTGTCCGAGTGGAGAGAAATGTCTACCCACGACTCTTGTTAACTCTGAATAGGTTAATGTGTCTGAGTGGAGAGACATGTCTACCCACGACTGTTGTTAACTCTGAATCAGGTAAATGTGTCTGAGTGGAGAGAAATGTCTACCCACGACTGTTGTTAACTCTGAATCAGGTTAATGTGTCTTGAGTGGAGAGAAATGTCTACCCACGACTCTTGTTAACTCTGAATCAGGTTAATGTGTCTGAGTGGAGAGAAATGTCTACCCACGACTGTTAACTCTGAATCAGGTAAATGTGTCTGAGTGGAGAGAAATGTCTACCCACGACTCTTGTTAACTCTGAATCAGGTTAATGTGTCTTGAGTGGAGAGAAATGTCTACCCACAACTGTTGTTAACTCTGAATCAGGTTAATGTGTCTGAGTGGAGAGAAATGTCTACCAACGACTCTTGTTAACTCTAAATCAGGTAAATGTATCTGAGTGGAGAGAAACGTCTACCCACGACTGTTGTTAACTCTGAATCAGGTAAATGTGTCTGAGTGGAGAGAAATGTCTACCCACGACTCTTGTTAACTCTGAATCAGGTTAATGTGTCCGAGTGGAGAGAAACGTCAACCCACGACTGTTGTTAACTCTGAATAGGTTAATGTGTCTGAGTGGGAGAGAAATGTCTACCCACGACTCTTGTTAACTCTAAATCAGGTAAATGTGTCTGAGTGGAGAGAAATGTCTACCCACGACTGTTGTTAACCCTGAATCAGCTAAATGTGTCTGAGTGGAGAGAAATGTCTACCCACGACTCTGGTTAACTCTGAATCAGGTTAATGTGTCTGAGTGGAGAGAAATGTCTACCCACGACTGTTGTTAACTCTGAATCAGGTTAATGTGTCTGAGTGGAGAGAAATGTCTACCCACGACTCTTGTTAACTCTGAATCAGGTTAATGTGTCTGTGTGGAGAAAAATGTCTACCCACGACTGTTGTTAACACTGAATCAGGTTAATGTGTCTTGAGTGGAGAGAAATGTCTACCCACGACTGTTGTTAACTCTGAATCAGGTTAATGTGTCTGAGTGGAGAGAAATGTCTACCCACGACTCTTGTTTACTCTGAATCAGGTAAATGTGTCTGAGTGTAGAGAAATGTCTACCCACGACTCTTGTTAACTCTGAATCACTTTAATGTGTCTGAGTGGAGAGAAATGTCTACCCAGGACTCTAGTTAACTCTGAATCAGGTTAATGTGTCTGAGTGGAGAGAAATGTCTACCCACGACTGTTGTTAACTCTGAATCAGGTAAATGTGTCAGATTGGAGAGAAATGTCTACCCACGACTGTTGTTAACTCTGAATCAGGTAAATGTGTCTGAGTGGAGAGAAATGTCTACCCACGACTGTTGTTAACTCTGAATCAGGTTAATGTGTCTGAGTGGAGAGAAATGTCTACCCACGACTGTTGTTAACTCTGAATCAGGTTAATGTGTCTGAGTGGAGAGAAATGTCTACCCACGACTCTTGTTAACTCTTAATCAGGAAATTTGTCTGAGTGGAGAGAAATGTCTACCCACGACTGTTGTTAACTCTGAATCAGGTTAATGTGTCCGAGTGGAGAGAAATGTCTACCCACGACTCTTGTTAAATCTGAATCAGGTTAATGTGTCTGAGTGGAGAGACATGTCTACCCACGACTGTTGTTAACTCTGAATCAGGTAAATGTGTCTGAGTGGAGAGAAATGTCTACCCACGACTCTTGTTAACTCTGAATCAGGTTAATGTGTCTTGAGCGGAGAGAAATGTCTACCCACGACTCTTGTTAACTCTGAATCAGGTTAATGTGTCTGAGTGGAGAGAAATTTCTACCCACGACTGTTAACTCTGAATCAGGTAAATGTGTCTGAGTGGAGAGAAATGTCTACCCACGACTCTTGTTAACTCTGAATCAGGTTAATGTGTCTTGAGTGGAGAGAAATGTCTACCCACGACTGTTGTTAACTCTGAATCAGGTTAATGTGTCTGAGTGGAGAGAAATGTCTACCAACGACTCTTGTTAACTCTAAATCAGGTAAATGTGTCTGAGTGGAGAGAAACGTCTACCCACGACTGTTGTTAACTCTGAATCAGGTTAATGTGTCTGAGTGGAGAGAAATGTCTACCCACGACTCTTGTTAACTCTGAATCAGGTAAATTTGTCTGAGTGGAGAGAAATGTCTACCTACGACTGTTGTTAACTCTGAATCAGGTTAATGTGTCCGAGTGGAGAGAAATGTCTACCCACGACTCTTGTTAACTCTGAATAGGTTAATGTGTCTGAGTGGAGAGACATGTCTACCCACGACTGTTGTTAACTCTGAATCAGGTAAATGTGTCTGAGTGGAGAGAAATGTCTACCCACGACTGTTGTTAACTCTGAATCAGGTTAATGTGTCTTGAGTGGAGAGAAATGTCTACCCACGACTCTTGTTAACTCTGAATCAGGTTAATGTGTCTGAGTGGAGAGAAATGTCTACGCACGACTGTTAACCCTGAATCAGGTAAATGTGTCTGAGTGGAGAGAAATGTCTACCCACGACTCTTGTTAACTCTGAATCAGGTTAATGTGTCTTGAGTGGAGAGAAATGTCTACCCACGACTCTTGTTAACTCTGAATCAGGTTAATGTGTCTGAGTGGAGAGAAATGTCTACCAACGACTCTTGTTAACTCTAAATCAGGTAAATGTATCTGAGTGGAGAGAAACGTCTACCCACGACTGTTGTTAACTCTGAATCAGGTAAATGTGTCTGAGTGGAGAGAAATGTCTACCCACGACTCTTGTTAACTCTGAATCAGGTTAATGTGTCTGAGTGGAGAGAAATGTCTACCCACGACTCTTGTTAACTCTGAATCAGGTTAATGTGTCTGAGTGGAGAGAAACGTCTACCCACGACTGTTGTTAACTCTGAATCAGGTTAATGTGTCTGAGTGGAGAGAAATGTCTATCCACGACTGTTAACTCTGAATCAGGTAAATGTGTCTGAGTGGAGAGAAATGTCTACCAACGACTCTTGTTAACTATAAATCAAGTAAATGTGTCTGAGTGGAGAGAAATGTCTACCCACGACTGTTGTTAACTCTGAATCAGGTTAATGTGTCTGAGCGGAGAAAAATGTCTACCCACGACTGTTGTTAACTCTGAATCAGGTTAATGTGTCTGAGTGGAGAGAAATTTCTACCCACGACTCTTGTTTACTCTGAATCAGGTTAATGTGTCCGAGTGGAGAGAAATGTCTACCCACGACTGTTGTTAACTCTGAATCAGGTTAATGTGTCTGAGTGGAGAGAAATATCTACCCACGACTCTTGTTTACTCTGAATCAGGTAAATGTGTCTGAGTAGAGAGAAATGTCTACCCATGACTGTTGTTAACTCTGAATCAGGTTAATGTGTCTGAGTGGAGAGAAATGTCTACCCACGACTGTTGTTAACTCTGAATCAGGTTAATGTGTCTGTGTGGAGAGAAATATATACCCACGACTCTTATTAACTCTGAATCAGGTAAATGAGTGGAGAGAAATGTCTACCCACGACTGTTGTTAACTCTGAATCAGGTTAATGTGTCCGAGTGGAGAGAAATTTCTACCCACGACTCTTGTTTACTCTGAATCAGGTTAATGTGTCCGAGTGGAGAGAAATGTCTACCCACGACTGTTGTTAACTCTGAATCAGGTTAATGTGTTTGAGTGGAGAGAAATGTCTACCCACGACTCTTGTTAACTCTGAATCAGGTTAATGTGTCTGAGTGGAGAGAAATGTCTACCCACGACTGTTGTTAACTCTGAATCAGGTTAATGTGTCTGTGTGGAGAGAAATGTCTACCAACGACTCTTGTTAACTCTAAATCAGGTTAATGTGTCTGAGTGGAGAGAAATGTCTACCCACGACTGTTGTTAACTCTGAATCAGGTAAATGTGTCTGAGTGGAGAGAAATGTCTACCCACGACTGTTTTTAACTCTGAATCAGGTTAATGTGTCTGAGTGGAGAGAAATGTCTACCCACGACCCTTGTTAACTCTGAATCAGGTTAATGTGTCTGTGTGGAGAGAAATGTCTACCCACGACTCTTGTTAACTCTGAATCAGGTAAATGTGTCTGAGTGGAGGGAAATGTCTACCCATGACTGTTGTTAACTCTCAATCAGGTTAATGTGTCTGTGTGGAGAGAAATGTCTACCCACGACTGTTGTTAATTCTGAATCAGGTTAATGTGTCTGAGTGGAGAGAAATGTCTACCCACGACTCTTGTTAACTCTGAATCAGGTAAATGTGTCTGAGGGGAGAGAAATGTCTACCCACGACTGTTGTTAACTCTGAATCAGGTTAATGTGTCTGAGTGGAGAGAAATGTCTACCCACGACTGTTGTTAACTCTGAATCAGGTTAATGTGTCTTGAGTGGAGAGAAATGGCTACCCACGACTGTTGTTAACTCTGAATCAGGTTAATGTGTCTTGAGTGGAGAGAAATGTCTACCCACGACTGTTGTTAACTCTGAATCAGGTTAATGTGTCTGAGTGGAGAGAAATGTCTACCCACGACTGTTGTTAACTCTGAATCAGGTAAATGAGTCTTGTGTGGAGAGAAATGTCTACCCACGACTGTTGTTAACTCTGAATCAGGTTAATGTGTCTGTGTGGAGAGAAATGTCTACCCACGACTCTTGTTAACTCTGAATCAGGTAAATGTGTCTGAGTGGAGAGAAATGTCTACCCACGACTGTTGTTAACTCTGAATGAGGTTAATGTGTCTGAGTGGAGAGAAATGTCTACCCACGACTGTTGTTAACTCTGAATCAGGTAAATGTGTCAGATTGGAGAGAAATGTCTACCCACGACTGTTGTTAACTCTGAATCAGGTTAATGTGTCTGAGTGGAGAGAAATGTCTACCCACGACTCTTGTTTACTCTGAATCAGGTAAATTTGTCTGTGTGGAGAGAAATGTCTACCCACGACTCTGGTTAACTCTGAATCAGGTAAATGTGTCTGAGTGGAGAGAAACGTCTACCCACGACTCTTGTTAACTCTGAATCAGGTTAATGTGTCTGAGTGGAGAGAAATGTCTACCCACGACTCTTGTTAACTCTGAATCAGTTAAATGTGTCTGAGTGGAGAGACATGTCTACCCACGATTCTGGTTAACTCTGAATCAGGTTAATGTGTCAGAGTGGAGAGAAATGTCTACCCGCGACTCTTGTTATAGTGAGCTAGCACTATAAAAATCTAACTAAGTTTGTTGGTCTAGTACAAAGCGGACGTCATCACCATTTCATCGAAATTTAACTTATTCTCCCCATGATATGTAGCTAAAAAATTTCTGACTTGGTGTTCACCAAACAACCACTCGCTACTCGCTCTAATCAGAGTCAGGTGACTTATTGCGATCATTTGCCAACCGTCATCCATCCTTAAACTTTTCATATTCAAATCTTCTTCTCAAGAAGTACTGAAGGGATCAACATGTTCTTTACAGGGTTATATGGTGTTTAACACAACTTTCAACAATATTTCAGTTATATCGTGGCGGTCAATTTTATTGGTGGATGTACCTGCAGAAAACCACCAACCTGTCGCAAGTCGCTGACGAATTTTGTATTATCACATAATGTATCGAGTAGTCCTCGCCATTCGAACTCGCAACTACCATACGATCACGATTACGACAGCTCTTTTCTTTGTTTTTTACAAAGTTTTACTTTTGTGTCAATTAACAATCATACGTACTTGGATGTCAGGGGCACGAATTATATAATATTTCAAATATTTCCTAAATAACTGCTTAACCAATTGAACCAAATATGCATGAGTTGGACCTTGCTGGATATTTCCCAAGTGTTGTTACGTTGTTGTCGATCAATATCTCTATATGATGTGATTGAGAGATGTAGGGTCAATGTGAGCTATAAACGTTTAAAAAAAACCAAAGGGGCAATGAAGAATGGACATTCCTGAGACAAAGGCAACATAGTGTACAGTAGTAGTAGTAGTAATCTTTATTTAAAGTCGGGTTTATCAAGAGCTTGTCGAAATATATTCCGTCTGTTCAGAGACGATAATAAACTATCAAGTGAAAATGTATAAAGATAAGGAAGTCAACAAAAATGTAAAAAATATTTTTTGTCAATGTGTGACGTAAGCGTGTTTTTGACATTTACTTTCGTAGTTAAAATACTTCAGGTTGTTGATGGAGATGGTTCACGATAGATGTTCCAGCCTCCTGATTGAATTTAGTTCTGTGTTGATTACTATTTTACCTATTTTGTTCCAGTGTTGTTATAAATACTGTTATAGTGACAGCCGGAACCTTTGAACCGTAATGAAAGCGGGAGGTTTGACGCCTTAAAATCTGATTCAACCCACCATTTCTTTAGAAATGCCTGTACCAAGTCAGGGTCATTACGGTTTTCACAATTTTCCGGTTGTTGACTGATTTTGTCTGTTTATATACTTATGAGTTTTGACTTTCCCTTTGGAAGATTGTTTTGAGTTCGGTAATTTTGTTATTACCCTTATTTATATACATATAGCAAATAACATAAGCTCTCAGGAGCTGTTGTACCGACTACAAATGCATATACATATATCATACGCAAAACATGCAAGTTATTACACATAGCATAAAGATAATACAATACATAAGACAAAGACAATAGCATACACATACATAACATGTAACTATAGCACAATAATACAGGTCATGGCATTACAAATACATATCCTTCTAAGATTTGATGCATGCATTTCTATGTTTTGATCTATGGGCCTCCACAGTCAGTGATCATGTGACAAGTGCCTCTCTGTACACTAACTGTTATAGGACCAGAAATCAACACAAAAATAGATGCCAACATACATGTGCATAGCACACACTAAGCATACAACATTTAAAAGACGAAGCACACAAACTTGTGCGGCAGGCTAGGCAATAAATAATAAGCAAAATAAAAAATGGGGTATAAGCACTAGGAAATCATGCAGAAGCACATACAAGTAAGAGAAAGCCGGTTATGACGAAAAATGCAGAAAAAGCATAACACTAAGATCGACACACAATACATGGTACAAATAAAAACAACCTTTGCTTGTGAAGGTTAAGAAGTTCCTGCTGCTTCCAATGAGACACCTGCCGTGTTACTGGTATATATAGTCAAGTTAAATAAAAGCCTTGTCGCTGAGGGAGAGAAAGAAAAATATTCGTAAAAAGTTGCCCATCATCAAACGTCTGTCTCAGTGTCTGTTCCTTTGTCATAATTTATTTTAAAAATCTCCTCTGAAACAAGGGGGCCAATTTCAACCAAAGTTTGTAATCAACACCCATCAGGTGTAGACTTTCAAATATATATACGATAGCCTTGCAAATCATCCTACATGTTACTATACATAGATTATAAGGTGTAAAACCTTCAGACCAACTAGAATCACATTTTTCCATCAAAACTGAAATTTTATCAGTAGTTCGATTTTAATGAAAGGTATTCTATGACATATGCTACAGGTTTTGCTGAAATATGAGACGTTTTGACAACGATGTACAAATTAGACTGACTGAGAAAAGTGATTTGAAAATCTCCTCCTCTGAAATGACTGAGCCAAATTAATCTAAAGAAGGCTGTGCACGTATTTGACCTTGGGTAACTCCTTTCAAAATCATATTAAAATATCCTGACCTCCATCCAGGATGCCACCGTTACTAATAATAGAAATATCTAAATGGACAAAACTGCTACATTTGAGACTAAAAACCGGAGGGGCATTCAAAAATGGACAATCAAGAAACGCATGCAGGGCACACACATGACAAAGACTAAAGCGGAACAAAAAACTAACAAGATGAGCAACACGGACTCCACCCAAACACTGGTGCATTAACCCCGATTCTCGGGAAGGATAAGCAGTTCCTGTTTGTTATAAGATGCCCGCCGTGACCCATGTCATAGTTAGAGTGTATATCATTAACCCCGGTTCTCGGGAAGGATAAGCAGTTCCTGTTTGTTATAAGATGCCCGCCGTGACCCATGTCATAGTTAGAGTGTATATCATTAACCCCGGTTCTCGGGAAGGATAAGCAGTTCCTGTTTGTTATAAGATGCCTCCCGTGACCCATGTCATAATTAGAGTGTATATCCAATGATCTTCCTAACCAAACAACAAAGTTACTTTTGCAGTGGATGGAACCCTGGTGAGGAGTTTCAGATTTGTTGTTCATTCCCTATAAATCAGGTGAATGTTGCTGGCTCTTGAGAACTTCTGGTTATCCTCTCCTAATACCAGTAAACAAGACAGAATAACTTTAAGGTGATGTTTTGGTTTGTTTACTGACAGAACAGTCTGTGTGACAGATATCCTTGTGGGATAACAATTTGATGAGTCCCAACAAAAAAGTCCCACAAATGTATATTCTTTGTTATTTTTTGTGAAAATAAAATGGTGAGTCCCAAACATAAAAGACTCGCCCAGACGACTTGCAAGTATAGACTATTTGTTTGGTATGTTGTTATAATTACGGTTTGGTTATTGGCAGCGCGGAAAGTGATCTGTTGTTACGGTTTGGTTATTGGCAGCGCGGTAAGTGTGTTATCTGTTGTTACGGTTTGGTTATTGGCAGCGCGGTAAGTGTGTTATCTGTTGTTACGGTTTGGTTATTGGCAGTGCGGTAAGTGATCTGTTGTTACGGTTTGGTTATTGGCAGTGCGGTAAGTGATCTGTTGTTACGGTTTGGTTATTGGCAGCGCGGTAGGTGATCTGTTACGGTGTGGTTATTGGCAGAGCGGTGGGTAATCTGTTGTTACGGTTTGGTTATTGGCAGCGAGGTAAGTGATCTGTTGTTACGGTGTGGTTATTGGCAGTGCGGTAAGTGATCTGTTGTTACGGTTTGGTTATTGGAAGAGCGGTAAGTGATCTGTTACGGTTTGGTTATTGGCAGAGCGGTAAGTGATCTGTTGTTACGGTTTGGTTATTGGCAGCGCGGTAAGTGATCTGTTGTTACGGTGTGGTTATTGGCAGCGCGGTAAGTGATCTGTTGTTACGGTTTTGTTATTGGCAGCACGTTAAGTGATCTGTTGTTACGGTTTGGTTATTGGCAGCGCGGTAAGTGATCTTTTGTTACGGTTTTGTTATTGGCAGCGCGGTAAGTGATCTGTTGTTACGGTTTGGTTATTGACAGCGCGGTAAGTGATCTGTTGTTACGGTTTTGTTATTGGCAGCGCGGTAAGTGATCTGTTGTTACGGTTTGGTTATTGGCAGCGCGGTAAGTGATCTGTTTTTACGGTTTGATTATTGGCAGCGCGGTAAGTGATCTTTTGTTACGGTTTGGTTATTGGCAGCGCGGTAAGTGATCTGTTGTTACGGTTTGGTTATTGGCAGCACGGTAAGTGTGTTATCTGTTGTTACGGTTTAGTTATTGGCAGCGCGGTAAGTGTGTTATCTGTTGCTACTGTTTGGTTATTGGCAGCGCGGTAAGTGCATTATCTGTTGTTATAATTACGGTTTGGTTATTGGCAGCACGGTAAGTGTGTTATCTGTTGTTATCATTATGGTTTGGTTATTGGCAGCGCGGTAAGTGTGCTATCTGTTGTTATAATTACGGTTTGGTTATTGGCAGCACGGTAAGTGTGTTATCTGTTGTTATAATTACGGTTTGGTTATTGGCAGAGCGGTAAGTGTGTTATCTGTTGTTACGGTGTGGTTATTGGCAGCGCGGTAAGTGTGCTATCTGTTGTTATGGTTTGGTTATTGGCAGTGCGGTAAGTGATCTGTTGTTACGGTTTGGTTATTGGCAGCGCGGTAAGTGATCTGTTGTTACAGTTTGGTTATTGGCAGTGCGGTAAGTGATCTGTTGTTACGGTTTGGTTATTGGCAGCGCGGTAGGTGATCTGTTACGGTTTGGTTATTGGCAGAGCGGTGGGTAATCTGTTGTGACGGTTTGGTTATTGGCAGCGAGGTAAGTGATCTGTTGTTACTATGTGGTTATTGGCAGTGCGGTAAGTGATCTGTTGTTACAGTTTGGTTATTGGCAGAGCGGTAAGTGATCTGTTACGGTTTGGTTATTGGCAGAGCGGTAAGTGATCTGTTGTTACGGTTTGGTTATTGGCAGCGCGGTAAGTGATCTGTTGTTACGGTGTGGTTATTGGCAGCGCGGTAAGTGATCTGTTGTTACGGTTTTGTTATTGGCAGCACGGTAAGTGATCTGTTGTTACGGTTTGGTTATTGGCAGCGTGGTAAGTGATCTGTTGTTACGGTTTTGTTATTGGCAGCGCGGTAAGTGATCTGTTGTTACGGTTTGGTTATTGACAGCGCGGTAAGTGATCTGTTGTTACGGTTTTGTTATTGGCAGCGCGGTAAGTGATCTGTTGTTACGGTTTGGTTATTGGCAGCGCGGTAAGTGATCTGTTGTTACGGTTTGGTTATTGGCAGCGCGGTAAGTGATCTGTTGTTACGGTTTGGTTATTGGCAGCGCGGTATGTGATCTGTTGTTACGGTTTGGTTATTGGCAGCACGGTAAGTGTGTTATCTGTTGTTACGGTTTAGTTATTGGCAGCGCGGTAAGTGTGTTATCTGTTGCTACTGTTTGGTTATTGGCAGCGCGGTAAGTGCATTATCTGTTGTTATAATTACGGTTTGGTTATTGGCAGCACGGTAAGTGTATTATCTGTCGTTATCATTACGGTTTGGTTATTGGCAGCGCGGTAAGTGTGCTATCTGTTGTTATCATTACGGTTTAGTTATTGGCAGCGCGGAAAGTGTGTTATCTGTTGTTATAATTACGGTTTGGTTATTGGCAGTGCGGAAAGTGTGTTATCTGTTGTTATAATTACGGTTTGGTTATTGGCAGCGCGGTAAGTGATCTGTTGTTACGGTTTGGTTATTGGCAGCACAGTAAGTGTGTTATCTGTTGTTATAATTACGGTTTAGTTATTGGCAGCACGGTAAGTGTGTTATCTGTTGTTATAATTACAGTTTGGTTATTGGCAGCGCGGAAAGTGTGTTATCTGTTGTTATAATTACGGTTTGGTTATTGGCAGCGCGGAAAGTGTGTTATCTGTTGTTATAATTACGGTTTGGTTATTGGCAGAGCGGTAAGTGATCTGTTGTTACATTTTGATTATTGGCAGCGTGGTAAGTGTGTTATCTGTTGTTACGGTTTGGTTATTGGCAGCACGGTAAGTGTGTTATCTGTTGTTATAATTACGGTTTGGTTATTGGCAGCGCGGTAAGTGTGTTATCTGTTGTTATAATTACGGTTTGGTTATTGGCAGCGCGGAAAGTGTGTTATCTGTTGTTATAATTACGTTTGGTTATTGGCAGCGCGGAAAGTGTGTTATCTGTTGTTATAATTACGGTTTGGTTATTGGCAGAGCGGTAAGTGATCTGTTGTTACATTTTGGTTATTGGCAGCGTGGTAAGTGTGTTATCTGTTGTTACGGTTTGGTTATTGGCAGCACGGTAAGTGTGTTATCTGTTGTTACGGATTAGTTATTGGCAGCGAGATAAGTGTGTTATCTGTTGTTACGGTGTGGTTATTGGCAGTGCAGTAAGTGTGTTATTTGTTGTTACGGTTTGGTTATTGGCAGCGCGGTAAGTTTGTTATCTGTTGTTATAATTACGGTTTGGTTATTGGCAGCACGGTAAGTGTGTTATCTGTTGTTACGGTGTGGTTATTGGCAGCGCGGTAAGTGTGTTACCTGTTGTTATAATTACGGTTTGGTTATTGGCAGCGCGGTAAGTGTGTTATCTGTTGTTATAATTACGGTTTAGTTATTGGCAGCGCGGTAAGTGATCTGTTGTTACGGTTTGGTTATTGACAGTGCGGTAAGTGTGTTACCTGTTGTTATAATTACGGTTTAGTTATTGGCAGCGCGGTAAGTGTGTTATCTGTTGTTATTATTACGGTTTGGTTATTGGCAGCACGGTAAGTGTGTTATCTGTTGTTACGGTTTATTTGTTGATAGAACATTCATCAGTGTTTATAGCAGTCGGCCAATGCTGGCCATAAATATCTATTTTGGACGCACATTACACTCAGATACGGATTGCGCAAGCAAAAAGAAAACAAATGACAATTGTTAATTTGATTTAAGAATTACTAACAAGCAACTTTTCTTCTTCCAGGTAAGGAACCGGATTCGTTAAACGAATGTATTTGGTTCTGCTTGAAAGCTTTACGCAGTGTCCTCTCTATATTACTTACATTTAAAACAATCTCCAATTTACAACTAAAATTATATACACGCTATTTGTTCAGTGTCTTCCAGAACGTGACTTTAGGGCAGTTCTGAATCCTTCAACTGTGTCTACCGATGTTGTAGTAGCTGAAAGTTTATTCCAGTCTTTGATGGTCTTAGGGAAAAATGATTATCTATATGTATCTGTCTTTGATGGTCTTAGATAAGAATGATTGTCTGTATGTATCTGTCTTTGATGATCTTAGGGAAGAATGAATGTCTGTATATCTGTCTTTGATGGTCTTAGGGAAGAATGATTGTCTGTATGTATCTGTCTTTGATGGTCTTAGGTAAGAATGATTGTCTGTATGTATCTGTCTTTGATGGTCTTAGGGAAGAATGATTGTCTGTATGTATCTGTCTTTGATGGTCTTAGGTAAGAATGATTGTCTGTATGTATCTGTCTTTGATGGTCTTAGGGAAGAATGATTGTCTGTATGTATCTGTCTTTGATGGTCTTAGGTAAGAATGATTGTCTGTATGTATCTGTCTTTGATGGTCTTAGGTAAGAATGATTGTCTGTATGTATCTGTCTTTGATGGTCTTAGGTAAGAATGATTGTCTGTATGTATCTGTCTTGGATGGTCTTAGGTAAGAATGATTGTCTGTGTGTATCTGTCTTGGATGGTCTTAGGTAAGAATGATTGTCTGTATGTATCTGTCTTCGATGGTCTTAGGGAAGAATGATTGTCTGTATGTATCTGTCTTCGATGGTCTTAGGGAAGAATGATTGTCTGTATGTATCTGTCTTTGATGGTCTTAGGGAAGAATGATTGTCTGTATGTATCTGTCTTTGATGGTCTGAGGGAAGAATGATTGTCTGTATGTATCTGTCTTTGATGGTCTTAGGGAAGAATGATTGTCTGTATGTATCTGTCTTTGATGGTCTTAGGGAAGAATGATTGTCTGTATGTATCTGTCTTTGATGGTCTTAGGTAAGAATGATTGTCTGTATGTATCTGTCTTTGATGGTCTTAGATAAGAATGATTGTCTGTATGTATCTGTCTTTGATGGTCTTAGGTAAGAATGATTGTCTGTATGTATCTGTCTTTGATGGTCTTAGGTAAGAATGATTGTCTGTATGTATCTGTCTTTGATGGTCTTAGGTAAGAATGATTGTCTGTATGTATTTGTCTTTGATGGTCTTAGGGAAGAATGATTGTCTGTATGTATCTGTCTTTGATGGTCTTAGGTAAGAATGATTGTCTGTATGTATCTGTCTTTGATGGTCTTAGGGAAGACTGATTGTCTGTATGTATCTGTCTTTGATGGTCTTAGGTAAGAATGATTGTCTGTATGTATCTGTCTTTGATGGTCTTAGGGAAGAATGATTGTCTGTATGTATCTGTCTTTGATGGTCTTGGGTAAGAATGATTGTCTGTATGTATCTGTCTTTGATGGTCTTGGGGGAGAATGATTGTCTGTATGTATCTGTCTTTGATGGTCTTAGGGAAGAATGATTGTCTGTATGTATCTGTCTTTGATGGTCTTAGATAAGAATGATTGTCTGTATGTATCTGTCTTTGATGGTCTTGGGGAAGAATGATTGTCTGTATGTATCTGTCTTTGATGATCTTAGGGAAGAATGAATGTCTGTATATCTGTCTTTGATGGTCTTAGGGAAGAATGATTGTCTGTATGTATCTGTCTTTGATGGTCTTAGGTAAGAATGATTGTCTGTATGTATCTGTCTTTGATGGTCTTAGGGAAGAATGATTGTCTGTATGTATCTGTCTTTGATGGTCTTAGGTAAGAATGATTGTCTGTATGTATCTGTCTTTGATGGTCTTAGGGAAGAATGATTGTCTGTATGTATCTGTCTTTGATGGTCTTAGGTAAGAATGATTGTCTGTATGTATCTGTCTTTGATGGTCTTAGGTAAGAATGATTTTCTGTATGTATCTGTCTTTGATGGTCTTAGGTAAGAATGATTGTCTGTGTGTATCTGTCTTGGATGGTCTTAGGTAAGAATGATTGTCTGTATGTATCTGTCTTCGATGGTCTTAGGGAAGAATGATTGTCTGTATGTATCTGTCTTTGATGGTCTTAGGTAAGAATGATTGTCTGTATGTATCTGTCTTTGATGGTCTTAGGGAAGAATGATTGTCTGTATGTATCTGTCTTTGATGGTCTTAGGTAAGAATGATTGTCTGTATGTATCTGTCTTTGATGGTCTGAGGGAAGAATGATTGTCTGTATGTATCTGTCTTCGATGGTCTTAGGGAAGAATGATTGTCTGTATGTATCTGTCTTTGATGGTCTTAGGTAAGAATGATTGTCTGTATGTATCTGTCTTGGATGGTCTTAGGTAAGAATGATTGTCTGTGTGTATCTGTCTTGGATGGTCTTAGGTAAGAATGATTGTCTGTATGTATCTGTCTTCGATGGTCTTAGGGAAGAATGATTGTCTGTATGTATCTGTCTTCGATGGTCTTAGGGAAGAATGATTGTCTGTATGTATCTGTCTTTGATGGTCTTAGGGAAGAATGATTGTCTGTATGTATCTGTCTTTGATGGTCTGAGGGAAGAATGATTGTCTGTATGTATCTGTCTTTGATGGTCTTAGGGAAGAATGATTGTCTGTATGTATCTGTCTTTGATGGTCTTAGGAAAGAATGATTGTCTGTATGTATCTGTCTTTGATGGTCTTAGGTAAGAATGATTGTCTGTATGTATCTGTCTTTGATGGTCTTAGATAAGAATGATTGTCTGTATGTATCTGTCTTTGATGGTCTTAGGTAAGAATGATTGTCTGTATGTATCTGTCTTTGATGGTCTTAGGTAAGAATGATTGTCTGTATGTATCTGTCTTTGATGGTCTTATGTAAGAATGATTGTCTGTATGTATTTGTCTTTGATGGTCTTAGGTAAGAATGATTGTCTGTATGTATCTGTCTTTGATGGTCTTAGGTAAGAATGATTGTCTGTATGTATCTGTCTTTGATGGTCTTAGGTAAGAATGATTGTCTGTATGTATTTGTCTTCGATGGTCTTAGGGAAGACTGATTGTCTGTATGTATCTGTCTTTGATGGTCTTAGGTAAGAATGATTGTCTGTATGTATCTGTCTTTGATGGTCTTAGGGAAGACTGATTGTCTGTATGTATCTGTCTTTGATGGTCTTAGGTAAGAATGATTGTCTGTATGTATCAGTCTTTGATGGTCTTAGGGAAGAATGATTGTCTGTATGTATCTGTCTTTGATGGTCTTGGGTAAGAATGATTGTCTGTATGTATCTGTCTTTGATGGTCTTGGGGGAGAATGATTGTCTGTATGTATCTGTCTTTGATGGTCTTAGGGAAGAATGATTGTCTGTATGTATCTGTCTTTGATGGTCTTAGATAAGAATGATTGTCTGTATGTATCTGTCTTTGATGGTCTTGGGGAAGAATGATTGTCTGTATGTATCTGTCTTTGATGGTCTTAGGGAAGAATGATTGTCTGTATGTATCTGTCTTTGATGGTCTTAGGTAAGAATGATTGTCTGTATGTATCTGTCTTTGATGGTCTTAGGTAAGAATGATTGTCTGTATGTATCTGTCTTTGATGGTCTTAGGTAAGAATGATTGTCTGTATGTATGTCTTTGATGGTCTTAGGTAAGAATGATTGTCTGTATGTATCTGTCTTCGATGGTCTTAGGTAAGAATGATTGTCTGTATGTATCTGTCTTTGATGGTCTTAGGTAAGAATGATTGTCTGTATGTATCTGTCTTTGATGGTCTTAGGGAAGACTGATTGTCTGTATGTATCTGTCTTTGATGGTCTTAGGTAAGAATGATTGTCTGTATGTATCTGTCTTTGATGGTCTTAGGGAAGAATGATTGTCTGTATGTATCTGTCTTTGATGGTCTTAGGGAAGAATGATTGTCTGTATGTATCTGTCTTTGATGGTCTTAGGGAAGAATGATTGTCTGTATGTATCTGTCTTTGATGGTCTTATGTAAGAATGATTGTCTGTATGTATCTGTCTTTGATGGTCTTAGGGAAGACTGATTGTCTGTATGTATCTGTCTTTGATGGTCTTAGGTAAGAATGATTGTCTGTATGTATCTGTCTTTGATGGTCTTAGGGAAGAATGATTGTCTGTATGTATCTGTCTTTGATGGTCTTGGGTAAGAATGATTGTCTGTATGTATCTGTCTTTGATGGTCTTGGGGGAGAATGATTGTCTGTATGTATCTGTCTTTGATGGTCTTAGGGAAGAATGATTGTCTGTATGTATCTGTCTTTGATGGTCTTAGGGAAGAATGATTGTCTGTATTTATGTCTTTGATGGTCTTAGGGAAGAATGATTGTCTGTATGTATCTGTCTTTGATGGTCTTAGGTAAGAATGATTGTCTATATGTATCTGTCTTTGATGGTCTTAGGGAAGAATGATTGTCTGTATGTATCTGTCTTTGATGGTCTTAGGTAAGAATGATTGTCTGTATGTATCTGTCTTTGATGGTCTTATGGAAGAATGATTGTCTGTATGTATCTGTCTTTGATCTTTCCTCTGTAATGATGAAGCAGGACACAACGCGTGCCCTGCAACAATCACAAAGTAAATGAAATGACAAAAACACGTCTGCTGCCATTTCTTACATTTATTCAAGAGACAGATAATACATAAAACAAATCCGGACAAAGTAAAAACGGAGATAACTCTTACACAAACTTACGAGACCATACAAACAACTACATATATATAACACTTCGTAGAAGCGGTTTTTACCTCTGATCCGACTATGTCGATAAGTTCATACTAGAACTTAAATAGCGTGCACAGTCTTGCTGATTTCCTTCTATCTTCAAGGTTTTCCCATTTTAATGAATTTACCATCTTTATGACACAGCCTGGTGTTCGGTGTCTGTAGTTGTTGTGTACAAATCTCGCCGCTCTTTTCTGTACCTGTTCTATAGATTTGATCTTTTTTTGGTTTGATGGATCGCAAAGCGTGCATGCATATACCACTGTCGGTCTATCTACTGCATCGATACGATTAAAATACCATATGATTTCAGGGGCGGATCCAGGATTTCAAGTTAGGGGGGGGGCGCACTTAAAAAAATGGCGCCGAGCGGAGGTAGGCGCGAAAATAGTTTGCGGTATTTCGTGTGAAAAATCACGATTTGACGCCAAAAAATCATATTTTTTCCAATTGCGGAGGGAGGCGCGAAAATATTTGGGGTATTTCGTGTGAAAAATCACGATTTTACGCCAAAAAATCATATGTTTTCCAATTTTAGGGGGGGCGCGTACACGTGACCCGTGCTTCACCACCATTAGTATCATATGGAACTGGATTTTATTTAATAGTGATTCGTGCTACCGTTTGTGTCAACTTGAAAGGAACATCAATTTAGAACCATGCTATTAAACCAAATGTTACTATACATGATGCCACATTCTCACTTAAAACAGGTTAATTTTCATAGGCGAATCCATGGGAGCCAGTCCCCCCTTTTTGGACTAAGTTATAGGCTGGTAAAACGTGTTTTAACAGAATATTTCCAATTTCGTGCTTGTCATTTTTCTATTTACCATGTTTTGTAATTCTCGCTTTAAATTGCGCCTATGTATCTTTTGATTTTTCTTAATACAAATTGTTTTGAAATCAATGTTAATGTGTCTTGAGTGGAGAGAAATGTCTACCCACGACTGTTGTTAACTCTGAATCAGGTTAATGTGTCTTGAGTGGAGAGAAATGTCTACCCACGACTGTTGTTAACTCTGAATCAGGTTAATGTGTCTGAGTGGAGAGAAATGTCTACCCACGACTCTTGTTTACTCTGAATCAGGTAAATGTGTCTGAGTGGAGAGAAATCTCTACCCACGACTGTTGTTAACTCTGAATCAGGTTAATGTGTCTGAGTGGAGAGAAATGTCTACCCACGACTCTTGTTAACTCTGAATCAGGTAAATTTGTCTGAGTGGAGAGAAATGTCTACCCACGACTGTTGTTAACTCTGAATCAGGTTAATGTGTCCGAGTGGAGAGATATGTCTACCCACGACTCTTGTTAACTCTGAATAGGTTAATGTGTCTGAGTGGAGAGACATGTCTACCCACGACTGTTGTTAACTCTGAATCAGGTAAATGTGTCTGAGTGGAGAGAAATGTCTACCCACGTCTGTTGTTAACTCTGAATCAGGTAAATGAGTGGCGAGAAATGTCTACCGACGACTGTTGTTAACTCTGCATAGGTTAATGTGTCTGAGTGGAGAGAAATGTCTACCCACGACTCTTGTTAACTCTAAATCAGGTAAATGTGTCTGAGTGGAGAGAAATGTCTACCCACGACTGTTGTTAACTCTGAATCAGGTTAATGTGTCTGAGTGGAGAGAAATGTCTACCCACGACTGTTGTTAACTCTGAATCAGGTAAATGAGTGGCGAGAAATGTCTACCCACGACTGTTGTTAACTCTGAATAGGTTAATGTGTTTGAGTGGAGAGAAATGTCTACCCACGACTCTTGTTAACTCTGAATCAGGTAAATGTGTCTGAGTGGAGAGAAATGTCTACCCACGACTGTTGTTAACTCTGAATCAGCTAAATGTGTCTGAGTGGAGAGAAATGTCTACCCACGACTCTGGTTAACTCTGAATCAGGTAAATGTGTCTGAGTGGAGAGAAATGTCTACCCACGACTGTTGTTAACTCTGAATCAGGTTAATGTGTCTGAGTGGAGAGAAATGTCTACCCACGACTGTTGTTAACTCTGAATCAGGTTAATGTGTCTGAGTGGAGAGAAATGTCTACCCACGACTCTTGTTAACTCTGAATCAGGTTAATGTGTCTGTGTGGAGAGAAATGTCTACCCACGACTGTTGTTAACTCTGAATCAGGTTAATGTGTCTTGAGTGGAGAGAAATGTCTACCCACGACTGTGGTTAACTCTGAATCAGGTTAATGTGTCTGAGTGGAGAGAAATGTCTACCCACGACTCTTGTTTACTCTGAATCAGGTAAATGTGTCTGAGTGTAGAGAAATGTCTACCCACGACTCTTGTTAACTCTGAATCAGGTTAATGTGTCTGAGTGGAGAGAAATGTCTACCCAGGACTCTGGTTAACTCTGAATCAGGTTAATGTGTATGAGTGGAGAGAAATGTCTACCCACGACTCTTGTTAACTCTGAATCAGGTAAATGTGTCAGATTGGAGAGAAATGTCTACCCACGACTGTTGTTAACTCTGAATCACTTAAATGTGTCTGAGTGGAGAGAACTGTCTACCCACGACTCTGGTTAACTCTGAATCAGGTAAATGTGTCAGATTGGAGAGAAATGTCTACCCACGACTCTTGTTAACTCTGAATCAGGTAAATGTGTCTGAGTGGAGAGAAATGTCTACCCACGACTGTTGTTAACTCTGAATCAGGTTAATGTGTCTGAGTGGAGAGAAATGTCTACCCACGACTGTTGTTAACTCTGAATCAGGTTAATGTGTCTGAGTGGAGAGAAATGTCTACCCACGACTCTTGTTAACTCTGAATCAGGAAATTTGTCTGAGTGGAGAGAAATGTCTACCCACGACTGTTGTTAACTCTGAATCAGGTTAATGTGTCTGAGTGGAGAGAAATGTCTACCCACGACTCTTGTTAAATCTAAATAGGTTAATGTGTCTGAGTGGAGAGACATGTCTACCCACGACTGTTGTTAACTCTGAATCAGGTAAATGTGTCTGAGTGGAGAGAAATGTCTACCCACGACTCTTGTTAACTCTGAATCAGGTTAATGTGTCTTGAGTGGAGAGAAATGTCTACCCACGACTCTTGTTAACTCTGAATCAGGTTAATGTGTCTGAGTGGAGAGAAATGTCTACCCACGACTGTTAACTCTGAATCAGGTAAATGTGTCTGAGTGGAGAGAAATGTCTACCCACGACTCTTGTTAACTCTGAATCAGGTTAATGTGTCTTGAGTGGAGAGAAATGTCTACCCACGACTGTTGTTAACTCTGAATCAGGTTAATGTGTCTGAGTGGAGAGAAATGTCTACCAACGACTCTTGTTAACTCTAAATCAGGTAAATGTGTCTGAGTGGAGAGAAACGTCTACCCACGACTGTTGTTAACTCTGAATCAGGTTAATGTGTCTGAGTGGAGAGAAATGTCTACCCACGACTGTTGTTAACTCTGAATCAGGTTAATGTGTCTGAGTGGAGAGAAATGTCTACCCACGACTGTTGTTAACTCTGAATCAGGTTAATGTGTCCGAGTGGAGAGAAATGTCTACCCACGACTCTTGTTAACTCTGAATAGGTTAATGTGTCTGAGTGGAGAGACATGTCTACCCACGACTGTTGTTAACTCTGAATCAGGTAAATGTGTCTGAGTGGAGAGAAATGTCTACCCACGACTGTTGTTAACTCTGAATCAGGTTAATGTGTCTTGAGTGGAGAGAAATGTCTACCCACGACTCTTGTTAACTCTGAATCAGGTTAATGTGTCTGAGTGGAGAGAAATGTCTACCCACGACTGTTAACTCTGAATCAGGTAAATGTATCTGAGTGGAGAGAAATGTCTACCCACGACTCTTGTTAACTCTGAATCAGGTTAATGTGTCTTGAGTGGAGAGAAATGTCTACCCACGACTGTTGTTAACTCTGAATCAGGTTAATGTGTCTGAGTGGAGAGAAATGTCTACCAACGACTCTTGTTAACTCTAAATCAGGTAAATGTATCTGAGTGGAGAGAAACGTCTACCCACGACTGTTGTTAACTCTGAATCAGGTAAATGTGTCTGAGTGGAGAGAAATGTCTACCCACGACTCTTGTTAACTCTGAATCAGGTTAATGTGTCTGAGTGGAGAGAAACGTCTACCCACGACTGTTGTTAACTCTGAATATGTTAATGTGTCTGAGTGGGAGAGAAATGTCTACCCACGACTCTTGTTAACTCTAAATCAGGTAAATGTGTCTGAGTGGAGAGAAATGTCTACCCACGACTGTTGTTAACTCTGAATCAGCTAAATGTGTCTGAGTGGAGAGAAATGTCTACCAACGACTCTGGTTAACTCTGAATCAGGTAAATGTGTCTGAGTGGAGAGAAATGTCTACCCACGACTGTTGTTAACTCTTAATCAGGTTAATGTGTCTGAGTGGAGAGAAATGTCTACCCACGACTGTTGTTAACTCTGAATCAGGTTAATGTGTCTGAGTGGAGAGAAATGTCTACCCACTACTCTTGTTAACTCTGAATCAGGTTAATGTGTCTGTGAGGAGAGAAATGTCTACCCACGACTGTTGTTAACTCTGAATCAGGTTAATGTGTCTTGAGTGGAGAGAAATGTCTACCCACGACTGTTGTTAACTCTGAATCAGGCTAATGTGTCTGAGTGGAGAGAAATGTCTACCCACGACTCTTGTTTACTCTGAATCAGGTAAATGTGTCTGAGTGTAGAGAAATGTCTACCCACGACTCTTGTTAACTCTGAATCAGGTTAATGTGTCTGAGTGGAGAGAAATGTCTACCCAGGACTCTGGTTAACTCTGAATCAGGTTAATGTGTCTGAGTGGAGAGAAATGTCTACCCACGACTGTTGTTAACTCTGAATCACTTAAATGTGTCTGAGTGGAGAGAACTGTCTACCCACGACTCTGGTTAACTCTGAATCAGGTAAATGTGTCAGATTGGAGAGAAATGTCTACCCACGACTGTTGTTAACTCTGAATCAGGTAAATGTGTCTGAGTGGAGAGAAATGTCTACCCACGACTGTTGTTAACTCTGAATCAGGTTAATGTGTCTGAGTGGAGAGAAATGTCTACCCACGACTGTTGTTAACTCTGAATCAGGTTAATGTGTCTGAGTGGAGAGAAATGTCTACCCACGACTCTTGTTAACTCTGAATCAGGAAATTTGTCTGAGTGGAGAGAAATGTCTACCCACGACTGTTGTTAACTCTGAATCAGGTTAATGTGTCCGAGTGGAGAGAAATGTCTACCCACGACTCTTGTTAAATCTGAATAGGTTAATGTGTCTGAGTGGAGAGACATGTCTACCCACGACTGTTGTTAACTCTGAATCAGGTAAATGTGTCTGAGTGGAGAGAAATGTCTACCCACGACTGTTGTTAACTCTGAATCAGGTTAATGTGTCCGAGTGGAGAGAAATGTCTACCCACGACTCTTGTTAACTCTGAATAGGTTAATGTGTCTGAGTGGAGAGACATGTCTACCCACGACTGTTGTTAACTCTGAATCAGGTAAATGTGTCTGAGTGGAGAGAAATGTCTACCCACGACTGTTGTTAACTCTGAATCAGGTTAATGTGTCTTGAGTGGAGAGAAATGTCTACCCACGACTCTTGTTAACTCTGAATCAGGTTAATGTGTCTGAGTGGAGAGAAATGTCTACCCACGACTGTTAACTCTGAATCAGGTAAATGTGTCTGAGTGGAGAGAAATGTCTACCCACGACTCTTGTTAACTCTGAATCAGGTTAATGTGTCTTGAGTGGAGAGAAATGTCTACCCACGACTGTTGTTAACTCTGAATCAGGTTAATGTGTCTGAGTGGAGAGAAATGTCTACCAACGACTCTTGTTAACTCTAAATCAGGTAAATGTATCTGAGTGGAGAGAAACGTCTACCCACGACTGTTGTTAACTCTGAATCAGGTAAATGTGTCTGAGTGGAGAGAAATGTCTACCCACGACTCTTGTTAACTCTGAATCAGGTTAATGTGTCTGAGTGGAGAGAAACGTCTACCCACGACTGTTGTTAACTCTGAATAGGTTAATGTGTCTGAGTGGGAGAGAAATGTCTACCCACGACTCTTGTTAACTCTAAATCAGGTAAATGTGTCTGAGTAGAGAGAAATGTCTACCCACGACTGTTGTTAACTCTGAATCAGCTAAATGTGTCTGAGTGGAGAGAAATGTCTACCCACGACTCTGGTTAACTCTGAATCAGGTAAATGTGTCTGAGTGGAGAGAAATGTCTACCCACGACTGTTGTTAACTCTTAATCAGGTTAATGTGTCTGAGTGGAGAGAAATGTCTACCCACGACTGTTGTTAACTCTGAATCAGGTTAATGTGTCTGAGTGGAGAGAAATGTCTACCCACTACTCTTGTTAACTCTGAATCAGGTTAATGTGTCTGTGAGGAGAGAAATGTCTACCCACGACTGTTGTTAACTCTGAATCAGGTTAATGTGTCTTGAGTGGAGAGAAATGTCTACCCACGACTGTTGTTAACTCTGAATCAGGTTAATGTGTCTGAGTGGAGAGAAATGTCTACCCACGACTCTTGTTTACTCTGAATCAGGTAAATGTGTCTGAGTGTAGAGAAATGTCTACCCACGACTCTTGTTAACTCTGAATCAGGTTAATGTGTCTGAGTGGAGAGAAATGTCTACCCAGGACTCTGGTTAACTCTGAATCAGGTTAATGTGTCTGAGTGGAGAGAAATGTCTACCCACGACTGTTGTTAACTCTGAATCACTTAAATGTGTCTGAGTGGAGAGAACTGTCTACCCACGACTCTGGTTAACTCTGAATCAGGTAAATGTGTCAGATTGGAGAGAAATGTCTACCCACGACTGTTGTTAACTCTGAATCAGGTAAATGTGTCTGAGTGGAGAGAAATGTCTACCCACGACTGTTGTTAACTCTGAATCAGGTTAATGTGTCTGAGTGGAGAGAAATGTCTACCCACGACTGTTGTTAACTCTGAATCAGGTTAATGTGTCTGAGTGGAGAGAAATGTCTACCCACGACTCTTGTTAACTCTGAATCAGGAAATTTGTCTGAGTGGAGAGAAATGTCTACCCACGACTGTTGTTAACTCTGAATCAGGTTAATGTGTCCGAGTGGAGAGAAATGTCTACCCACGACTCTTGTTAAATCTGAATAGGTTAATGTGTCTGAGTGGAGAGACATGTCTACCCACGACTGTTGTTAACTCTGAATCAGGTAAATGTGTCTGAGTGGAGAGAAATGTCTACCCACGACTCTTGTTAACTCTGAATCAGGTTAATGTGTCTTGAGTGGAGAGAAATGTCTACCCACGACTCTTGTTAACTCTGAATCAGGTTAATGTGTCTGAGTGGAGAGAAATGTCTACCCACGACTCTTGTTAACTCTGAATCAGGTTAATGTGTCTTGAGTGGAGAGAAATGTCTACCCACGACTGTTGTTAACTCTGAATCAGGTTAATGTGTATGAGTGGAGAGAAATGTCTACCAAGGACTCTTGTTAACTCTAAATCAGGTAAATGTGTCTGAGTGGAGAGAAACGTCTACCCACGACTGTTGTTAACTCTGAATCAGGTTAATGTGTCTGAGTGGAGAGAAATGTCTACCCACGACTCTTGTTAACTCTGAATCAGGTAAATTTGTCTGAATGGAGAGAAATGTCTACCCACGACTGTTGTTAACTCTGAATCAGGTTAATGTGTCCGAGTGGAGAGAAATGTCTACCCACGACTCTTGTTAACTCTGAATAGGTTAATGTGTCTGAGTGGAGAGACATGTCTACCCACGACTGTTGTTTACTCTGAATCAGGTAAATGTGTCTGAGTGGAGAGAAATGTCTACCCACGACTGTTGTTAACTCTGAATCAGGTTAATGTGTCTTGAGTGGAGAGAAATGTCTACCCACGACTCTTGTTAACTCTGAATCAGGTTAATGTGTCTGAGTGGAGAGAAATGTCTACCCACGACTGTTAACCCTGAATCAGGTAAATGTGTCTGAGTGGAGAGAAATGTCTACCCACGACTCTTGTTAACTCTGAATCAGGTTAATGTGTCTTGAGTGGAGAGAAATGTCTACCCACGACTCTTGTTAACTCTGAATCAGGTTAATGTGTCTGAGTGGAGAGAAATGTCTACCAACGACTCTTGTTAACTTTAAATCAGGTAAATGTATCTGAGTGGAGAGAAACGTCTACCCACGACTGTTGTTAACTCTGAATCAGGTAAATGTGTCTGAGTGGAGAGAAATGTCTACCCACGACTCTTGTTAACTCTGAATCAGGTTAATGTGTCTGAGTGGAAAGAAATGTCTACCCACGACTCTTGTTAACTCTGAATCAGGTTAATGTGTCTGAGTGGAGAGAAACGTCTACCCACGACTGTTGTTAACTCTGAATCAGGTTAATGTGTCTGAGTGGAGAGAAATGTCTATCCACGATTGTTAACTCTGAATCAGGTAAATGTGTCTGAGTGGAGAGAAATGTCTACCAACGACTCTTGTTAACTCTAAATCAAGTAAATGTGTCTGAGTGGAGAGAAATGTCTACCCACGACTGTTGTTAACTCTGAATCAGGTTAATGTGTCCGAGTGGAGAGAAATGTCTACCCACGACTCTTGTTTACTCTGAATCAGGTTAATGTGTCCGAGTGGAGAGAAATGTCTACCCACGACTGTTGTTAACTCTGAATCAGGTTAATGTGTCTGAGTGGAGAGAAATATCTACCCACGACTCTTGTTTACTCTGAATCAGGTAAATGTGTCTGAGTAGAGAGAAATGTCTACCCACGACTGTTGTTAACTCTGAATCAGGTTAATGTGTCTGAGTGGAGAGAAATGTCTACCCACGACTGTTGTTAACTCTGAATCAGGTTAATGTATCTGTGTGGAGAGAAATATATACCCACGACTCTTATTAACTCTGAATCAGGTAAATGAGTGGAGAGAAATGTCTACCCACGACTGTTGTTAACTCTGAATCAGGTTAATGTGTCCGAGTGGAGAGAAATGTCTACCCACGACTCTTGTTTACTCTGAATCAGGTAAATGTGTCTGAGTAGAGAGAAATGTCTACCCACGACTGTTGTTAACTCTGAATCAGGTTAATGTGTTTGAGTGGAGAGAAATGTCTACCCACGTCTCTTGTTAACTCTGAATCAGGTTAATGTGTCTGAGTGGAGAGAAATGTCTACCCACGACTGTTGTTAACTCTGAATCAGGTTAATGTGTCTGTGTGGAGAGAAATGTCTACCAACGACTCTTGCTAACTCTAAATCAGGTTAATGTGTCTGAGTGGAGAGAAATGTCTACCCACGACTGTTGTTAACTCTGAATCAGGTTAATGTGTCTGTGTGGAGAGAAATGTCTACCAACGACTCTTGTTAACTCTAAATCAGGTTAATGTGTCTGAGTGGAGAGAAATGTCTACCCACGACTGTTGTTAACTCTGAATCAGGTAAATGTGTCTGAGTGGAGAGAAATGTCTACCCACGACTGTTTTTAACTCTGAATCAGGTTAATGTGTCTGAGTGGAGAGAAATGTCTACCCACGACTGTTGTTAACTCTGAATCAGGTTAATGTGTCTGTGTGGAGAGAAATGTCTACCCACGACTCTTGTTAACTCTGAATCAGGTTAATGTGTCTGAGTGGAGAGAAATGTCTACCCACGACTGTTAACTCTGAATCAGGTAAATGTGTCTGAGTGGAGAGAAATGTCTACCCACGACTGTTGTTAACTCTGAATCAGGTTAATGTGTCTGAGTGGAGAGAAATGTCTACCCACGACTCTTGTTAACTCTGAATCAGGTTAATGTGTCTGAGTGGAGAGAAATGTCTACCCACGACTCTTGTTAACTCTGAATCAGGTTAATGTGTCTGAGTGGAGAGAAACGTCTACCCACGACTGTTGTTAACTCTGAATCAGGTTAATGTGTCTGAGTGGAGAGAAATGTCTATCCACGACTGTTAACTCTGAATCAGGTAAATGTGTCTGAGTGGAGAGAAATGTCTACCAACGACTCTTGTTAACTCTAAATCAAGTAAATGTGTCTGAGTGGAGAGAAATGTCTACCCACGACAGTTGTTAACTCTGAATCAGGTTAATGTGTCTGAGTGGAGAAAAATGTCTACCCACGACTCTTGTTAACTCTGAATCAGGTTAATGTGTCTGAGTGGAGAGAAATGTCTACCCACGACTGTTGTTAACTCTGAATCAGGTTAATGTATCTGTGTGGAGAGAAATATATACCCACGACTCTTATTAACTCTGAATCAGGTAAATGAGTGGAGAGAAATGTCTACCCACGACTGTTGTTAACTCTGAATCAGGTTAATGTGTCCGAGTGGAGAGAAATGTCTACCCACGACTCTTGTTTACTCTGAATCAGGTAAATGTGTCTGAGTAGAGAGAAATGTCTACCCACGACTGTTGTTAACTCTGAATCAGGTTAATGTGTTTGAGTGGAGAGAAATGTCTACCCACGTCTCTTGTTAACTCTGAATCAGGTTAATGTGTCTGAGTGGAGAGAAATGTCTACCCACGACTGTTGTTAACTCTGAATCAGGTTAATGTGTCTGTGTGGAGAGAAATGTCTACCAACGACTCTTGCTAACTCTAAATCAGGTTAATGTGTCTGAGTGGAGAGAAATGTCTACCCACGACTGTTGTTAACTCTGAATCAGGTTAATGTGTCTGTGTGGAGAGAAATGTCTACCAACGACTCTTGTTAACTCTAAATCAGGTTAATGTGTCTGAGTGGAGAGAAATGTCTACCCACGACTGTTGTTAACTCTGAATCAGGTAAATGTGTCTGAGTGGAGAGAAATGTCTACCCACGACTGTTTTTAACTCTGAATCAGGTTAATGTGTCTGAGTGGAGAGAAATGTCTACCCACGACTGTTGTTAACTCTGAATCAGGTTAATGTGTCTGTGTGGAGAGAAATGTCTACCCACGACTCTTGTTAACTCTGAATCAGGTTAATGTGTCTGAGTGGAGAGAAATGTCTACCCACGACTGTTAACTCTGAATCAGGTAAATGTGTCTGAGTGGAGAGAAATGTCTACCCACGACTGTTGTTAACTCTGAATCAGGTTAATGTGTCTGAGTGGAGAGAAATGTCTACCCACGACTCTTGTTAACTCTGAATCAGGTAAATGTATCTGTGTGGAGAGAAATATATACCCACGACTCTTATTAACTCTGAATCAGGTAAATGAGTGGAGAGAAATGTCTACCCACGACTGTTGTTAACTCTGAATCAGGTTAATGTGTCCGAGTGCAGAGAAATGTCTACCCACGACTCTTGTTTACTCTGAATCAGGTAAATGTGTCTGAGTAGAGAGAAATGTCTACCCACGACTGTTGTTAACTCTGAATCAGGTTAATGTGTTTGAGTGGAGAGAAATGTCTACCCACGTCTCTTGTTAACTCTGAATCAGGTTAATGTGTCTGAGTGGAGAGAAATGTCTACCCACGACTGTTGTTAACTCTGAATCAGGTTAATGTGTCTGTGTGGAGAGAAATGTCTACCAACGACTCTTGCTAACTCTAAATCAGGTTAATGTGTCTGAGTGGAGAGAAATGTCTACCCACGACTGTTGTTAACTCTGAATCAGGTTAATGTGTCTGTGTGGAGAGAAATGTCTACCAACGACTCTTGTTAACTCTAAATCAGGTTAATGTGTCTGAGTGGAGAGAAATGTCTACCCACGACTGTTGTTAACTCTGAATCAGGTAAATGTGTCTGAGTGGAGAGAAATGTCTACCCACGACTGTTTTTAACTCTGAATCAGGTTAATGTGTCTGAGTGGAGAGAAATGTCTACCCACGACTGTTGTTAACTCTGAATCAGGTTAATGTGTCTGTGTGGAGAGAAATGTCTACCCACGACTCTTGTTAACTCTGAATCAGGTTAATGTGTCTGAGTGGAGAGAAATGTCTACCCACGACTGTTAACTCTGAATCAGGTAAATGTGTCTGAGTGGAGAGAAATGTCTACCCACGACTGTTGTTAACTCTGAATCAGGTTAATGTGTCTGAGTGGAGAGAAATGTCTACCCACGACTCTTGTTAACTCTGAATCAGGTTAATGTGTCTGAGTGGAGAGAAATGTCTACCCACGACTCTTGTTAACTCTGAATCAGGTTAATGTGTCTGAGTGGAGAGAAACGTCTACCCACGACTGTTGTTAACTCTGAATCAGGTTAATGTGTCTGAGTGGAGAGAAATGTCTATCCACGACTGTTAACTCTGAATCAGGTAAATGTGTCTGAGTGGAGAGAAATGTCTACCAACGACTCTTGTTAACTCTAAATCAAGTAAATGTGTCTGAGTGGAGAGAAATGTCTACCCACGACAGTTGTTAACTCTGAATCAGGTTAATGTGTCTGAGTGGAGAAAAATGTCTACCCACGACTCTTGTTAACTCTGAATCAGGTTAATGTGTCTGAGTGGAGAGAAATGTCTACCCACGACTGTTGTTAACTCTGAATCAGGTTAATGTATCTGTGTGGAGAGAAATATATACCCACGACTCTTATTAACTCTGAATCAGGTAAATGAGTGGAGAGAAATGTCTACCCACGACTGTTGTTAACTCTGAATCAGGTTAATGTGTCCGAGTGGAGAGAAATGTCTACCCACGACTCTTGTTTACTCTGAATCAGGTAAATGTGTCTGAGTAGAGAGAAATGTCTACCCACGACTGTTGTTAACTCTGAATCAGGTTAATGTGTTTGAGTGGAGAGAAATGTCTACCCACGTCTCTTGTTAACTCTGAATCAGGTTAATGTGTCTGAGTGGAGAGAAATGTCTACCCACGACTGTTGTTAACTCTGAATCAGGTTAATGTGTCTGTGTGGAGAGAAATGTCTACCAACGACTCTTGCTAACTCTAAATCAGGTTAATGTGTCTGAGTGGAGAGAAATGTCTACCCACGACTGTTGTTAACTCTGAATCAGGTTAATGTGTCTGTGTGGAGAGAAATGTCTACCAACGACTCTTGTTAACTCTAAATCAGGTTAATGTGTCTGAGTGGAGAGAAATGTCTACCCACGACTGTTGTTAACTCTGAATCAGGTAAATGTGTCTGAGTGGAGAGAAATGTCTACCCACGACTGTTTTTAACTCTGAATCAGGTTAATGTGTCTGAGTGGAGAGAAATGTCTACCCACGACTGTTGTTAACTCTGAATCAGGTTAATGTGTCTGTGTGGAGAGAAATGTCTACCCACGACTCTTGTTAACTCTGAATCAGGTTAATGTGTCTGAGTGGAGAGAAATGTCTACCCACGACTGTTAACTCTGAATCAGGTAAATGTGTCTGAGTGGAGAGAAATGTCTACCCACGACTGTTGTTAACTCTGAATCAGGTTAATGTGTCTGAGTGGAGAGAAATGTCTACCCACGACTCTTGTTAACTCTGAATCAGGTTAATGTGTCTGAGTGGAGAGAAATGTCTACCCACGACTCTTGTTAACTCTGAATCAGGTTAATGTGTCTGAGTGGAGAGAAACGTCTACCCACGACTGTTGTTAACTCTGAATCAGGTTAATGTGTCTGAGTGGAGAGAAATGTCTATCCACGACTGTTAACTCTGAATCAGGTAAATGTGTCTGAGTGGAGAGAAATGTCTACCAACGACTCTTGTTAACTCTAAATCAAGTAAATGTGTCTGAGTGGAGAGAAATGTCTACCCACGACAGTTGTTAACTCTGAATCAGGTTAATGTGTCTGAGTGGAGAAAAATGTCTACCCACGACTCTTGTTAACTCTGAATCAGGTTAATGTGTCCGAGTGGAGAGAAATTTCTACCCACGACTCTTGTTTACTCTGAATCAGGTTAATGTGTCCGAGTGGAGAGAAATGTCTACCCACGACTGTTGCTAACTCTGAATCAGGTTAATGTGTCTGAGTGGAGAGAAATATCTACCCACGACTCTTGTTTACTCTGAATCAGGTAAATGTGTCTGAGTAGAGAGAAATGTCTACCCACGACTCTTGTTAACTCTGAATCAGGAAATTTGTCTGAGTGGAGAGAAATGTCTACCCACGACTGTTGTTAACTCTGAATCAGGTTAATGTGTCCGAGTGGAGAGAAATGTCTACCCACGACTCTTGTTAAATCTGAATAGGTTAATGTGTCTGAGTGGAGAGACATGTCTACCCACGACTGTTGTTAACTCTGAATCAGGTAAATGTGTCTGAGTGGAGAGAAATGTCTACCCACGACTCTTGTTAACTCTGAATCAGGTTAATGTGTCTTGAGTGGAGAGAAATGTCTACCCACGACTCTTGTTAACTCTGAATCAGGTTAATGTGTCTGAGTGGAGAGAAATGTCTACCCACGACTGTTAACTCTGAATCAGGTAAATGTGTCTGAGTGGAGAGAAATGTCTACCCACGACTCTTGTTAACTCTGAATCAGGTTAATGTGTCTTGAGTGGAGAGAAATGTCTACCCACGACTGTTGTTAACTCTAAATCAGGTAAATGTGTCTGAGTGGAGAGAAACGTCTACCCACGACTGTTGTTAACTCTGAATCAGGTTAATGTGTCTGAGTGGAGAGAAATGTCTACCCACGACTCTTGTTAACTCTGAATCAGGTAAATTTGTCTGAATGGAGAGAAATGTCTACCCACGACTGTTGTTAACTCTGAATCAGGTTAATGTGTCCGAGTGGAGAGAAATGTCTACCCACGACTCTTGTTAACTCTGAATAGGTTAATGTGTCTGAGTGGAGAGACATGTCTACCCACGACTGTTGTTTACTCTGAATCAGGTAAATGTGTCTGAGTGGAGAGAAATGTCTACCCACGACTGTTGTTAACTCTGAATCAGGTTAATGTGTCTTGAGTGGAGAGAAATGTCTACCCACGACTCTTGTTAACTCTGAATCAGGTTAATGTGTCTGAGTGGAGAGAAATGTCTACCCACGACTGTTAACCCTGAATCAGGTAAATGTGTCTGAGTGGAGAGAAATGTCTACCCACGACTCTTGTTAACTCTGAATCAGGTTAATGTGTCTTGAGTGGAGAGAAATGTCTACCCACGACTCTTGTTAACTCTGAATCAGGTTAATGTGTCTGAGTGGAGAGAAATGTCTACCCACGACTCTTGTTAACTTTAAATCAGGTAAATGTATCTGAGTGGAGAGAAACGTCTACCCACGACTGTTGTTAACTCTGAATCAGGTTAATGTGTCTTGAGTGGAGAGAAATGTCTACCCACGACTCTTGTTAACTCTGAATCAGGTTAATGTGTCTGAGTGGAGAGAAATGTCTACCCACGACTGTTAACTCTGAATCAGGTAAATGTGTCTGAGTGGAGAGAAATGTCTACCCACGACTCTTGTTAACTCTGAATCAGGTTAATGTGTCTTGAGTGGAGAGAAATGTCTACCCACGACTGTTGTTAACTCTAAATCAGGTAAATGTGTCTGAGTGGAGAGAAACGTCTACCCACGACTGTTGTTAACTCTGAATCAGGTTAATGTGTCTGAGTGGAGAGAAATGTCTACCCACGACTCTTGTTAACTCTGAATCAGGTAAATTTGTCTGAATGGAGAGAAATGTCTACCCACGACTGTTGTTAACTCTGAATCAGGTTAATGTGTCCGAGTGGAGAGAAATGTCTACCCACGACTCTTGTTAACTCTGAATAGGTTAATGTGTCTGAGTGGAGAGACATGTCTACCCACGACTGTTGTTTACTCTGAATCAGGTAAATGTGTCTGAGTGGAGAGAAATGTCTACCCACGACTGTTGTTAACTCTGAATCAGGTTAATGTGTCTTGAGTGGAGAGAAATGTCTACCCACGACTCTTGTTAACTCTGAATCAGGTTAATGTGTCTGAGTGGAGAGAAATGTCTACCCACGACTGTTAACCCTGAATCAGGTAAATGTGTCTGAGTGGAGAGAAATGTCTACCCACGACTCTTGTTAACTCTGAATCAGGTTAATGTGTCTTGAGTGGAGAGAAATGTCTACCCACGACTCTTGTTAACTCTGAATCAGGTTAATGTGTCTGAGTGGAGAGAAATGTCTACCCACGACTCTTGTTAACTTTAAATCAGGTAAATGTATCTGAGTGGAGAGAAACGTCTACCCACGACTGTTGTTAACTCTGAATCAGGTAAATGTGTCTGAGTGGAGAGAAATGTCTACCCACGACTCTTGTTAACTCTGAATCAGGTTAATGTGTCTGAGTGGAAAGAAATTTCTACCCACGACTCTTGTTAACTCTGAATCAGGTTAATGTGTCTGAGTGGAGAGAAACGTCTACCCACGACTGTTGTTAACTCTGAATCAGGTTAATGTGTCTGAGTGGAGAGAAATGTCTATCCACGACTGTTAACTCTGAATCAGGTAAATGTGTCTGAGTGGAGAGAAATGTCTACCAACGACTCTTGTTAACTCTAAATCAAGTAAATGTGTCTGAGTGGAGAGAAATGTCTACCCACGACTGTTGTTAACTCTGAATCAGGTTAATGTGTCCGAGTGGAGAGAAATGTCTACCCACGACTCTTGTTTACTCTGAATCAGGTTAATGTGTCCGAGTGGAGAGAAATGTCTACCCACGACTGTTGTTAACTCTGAATCAGGTTAATGTGTCTGAGTGGAGAGAAATATCTACCCACGACTCTTGTTTACTCTGAATCAGGTAAATGTGTCTGAGTAGAGAGAAATGTCTACCCACGACTGTTGTTAACTCTGAATCAGGTTAATGTGTCTGAGTGGAGAGAAATGTCTACCCACGACTGTTGTTAACTCTGAATCAGGTTAATGTGTCTGTGTGGAGAGAAATATATACCCACGACTCTTATTAACTCTGAATCAGGTAAATGAGTGGAGAGAAATGTCTACCCACGACTGTTGTTAACTCTGAATCAGGTTAATGTGTCCGAGTGGAGAGAAATTTCTACCCACGACTCTTGTTTACTCTGAATCAGGTTAATGTGTCCGAGTGGAGAGAAATATCTACCCACGACTGTTGTTAACTCTGAATCAGGTTAATGTGTCTGAGTGGAGAGAAATGTCTACCCACGACTCTTGTTTACTCTGAATCACTTAAATGTGTCTGAGTAGAGAGAAATGTCTACCCACGACTCTTGTTAACTCTGAATCAGGTTAATGTGTTTGAGTGGAGAGAAATGTCTACCCACGACTCTTGTTAACTCTGAATCAGGTTAATGTGTCTGAGTGGAGAGAAATGTCTACCCACGACTGTTGTTAACTCTGAATCAGGTTAATGTGTCTGTGTGGAGAGAAATGTCTACCAACGACTCTTGCTAACTCTAAATCAGGTTAATGTGTCTGAGTGGAGAGAAATGTCTACCCACGACTGTTGTTAACTCTGAATCAGGTTAATGTGTCTGTGTGGAGAGAAATGTCTACCAACGACTCTTGTTAACTCTAAATCAGGTTAATGTGTCTGAGTGGAGAGAAATGTCTACCCACGACTGTTGTTAACTCTGAATCAGGTAAATGTGTCTGAGTGGAGAGAAATGTCTACCCACGACTGTTTTTAACTCTGAATCAGGTTAATGTGTCTGAGTGGAGAGAAATGTCTACCCACGACTGTTGTTAACTCTGAATCAGGTTAATGTGTCTGTGTGGAGAGAAATGTCTACCCACGACTCTTGTTAACTCTGAATCAGGTTAATGTGTCTGAGTGGAGAGAAATGTCTACCCACGACTGTTAACTCTGAATCAGGTAAATGTGTCTGAGTGGAGAGAAATGTCTACCCACGACTGTTGTTAACTCTGAATCAGGTTAATGTGTCTGAGTGGAGAGAAATGTCTACCCACGACTCTTGTTAACTCTGAATCAGGTTAATGTGTCTGAGTGGAGAGAAATGTCTACCCACGACTCTTGTTAACTCTGAATCAGGTTAATGTGTCTGAGTGGAGAGAAACGTCTACCCACGACTGTTGTTAACTCTGAATCAGGTTAATGTGTCTGAGTGGAGAGAAATGTCTATCCACGACTGTTAACTCTGAATCAGGTAAATGTGTCTGAGTGGAGAGAAATGTCTACCAACGACTCTTGTTAACTCTAAATCAAGTAAATGTGTCTGAGTGGAGAGAAATGTCTACCCACGACAGTTGTTAACTCTGAATTAGGTTAATGTGTCTGAGTGGAGAAAAATGTCTACCCACGACTCTTGTTAACTCTGAATCAGGTTAATGTGTCCGAGTGGAGAGAAATTTCTACCCACGACTGTTGCTAACTCTGAATCAGGTTAATGTGTCTGAGTGGAGAGAAATATCTACCCACGACTCTTGTTTACTCTGAATCAGGTAAATGTGTCTGAGTAGAGAGAAATGTCTACCCACGACTGTTGTTAACTCTGAATCAGGTTAATGTGTCTGAGTGGAGAGAAATGTCTACCCACGACTGTTGTTAACTCTGAATCAGGTTAATGTGTCTGTGTGGAGAGAAATATCTACCCACGACTCTTATTAACTCTGAATCAGGTAAATGAGTGGAGAGAAATGTCTACCCACGACTGTTGTTAACTCTGAATCAGGTTAATGTGTCTGTGTGGAGAGAAATATATACCCACGACTCTTATTAACTCTGAATCAGGTAAATTAGTGGAGAGAAATGTCTACCCACGACTGTTGTTAACTCTAAATCAGGTTAATGTGTCCGAGTGGAGAGAATTTTCTACCCACGACTCTTGTTTACTCTGAATCAGGTTAATGTGTCCGAGTGGAGAGAAATGTCTACCCACGACTGTTGTTAACTCTGAATCAGGTTAATGTGTCTGAGTGGAGAGAAATGTCTACCCACGACTCTTATTTACTCTGAATCAGGTAAATGTGTCTGAGTAGAGAGAAATGTCTACCCACGACTGTTGTTAACTCTGAATCAGGTTAATGTGTTTGAGTGGAGAGAAATGTCTACCCACGACTCTTGTTAACTCTGAATCAGGTTAATGTGTCTGAGTGGAGAGAAATGTCTACCCACGACTGTTGTTAACTCTGAATCAGGTTAATGTGTCTGTGTGGAGAGAAATGTCTACCAACGACTCTTGTTAACTCTAAATCAGGTTAATGTGTCTGAGTGGAGAGAAATGTCTACCCACGACTGTTGTTAACTCTGAATCAGGTAAATGTGTCTGAGTGGAGAGAAATGTCTACCCACGACTGTTAACTCTGAATCAGGTAAATGTGTCTGAGTGGAGAGAAATGTCTACCCACGACTGTTGTTAACTCTGAATCAGGTTAATGTGTCTGAGTGGAGAGAAATGTCTACCCACGCCTCTTGTTAACTCTGAATCAGGTTAATGTGTCTGAGTGGAGAGAAATGTCTACCCACGACTCTTGTTAACTCTGAATCAGGTTAATGTGTCTGAGTGGAGAGAAACGTCTACCCACGACTGTTGTTAACTCTGAATCAGGTTAATGTGTCTGAGTGGAGAGAAATGTCTATCCACGACTGTTAACTCTGAATCAGGTAAATGTGTCTGAGTGGAGAGAAATGTCTACCAACGACTCTTGTTAACTCTAAATCAAGTAAATGTGTCTGAGTGGAGAGAAATGTCTACCCACGACTGTTGTTAACTCTGAATCAGGTTAATGTGTCTGAGTGGAGAAAAATGTCTACCCACGATTGTTGTTAACTCTGAATCAGGTTAATGTGTCCGAGTGGAGAGAAATTTCTACCCACGACTCTTGTTTACTCTGAATCAGGTTAATGTGTCCGAGTGGAGAGAAATGTCTACCCACGACTGTTGCTAAATCTGAATCAGGTTAATGTGTCTGAGTGGAGAGAAATATCTACCCACGACTCTTGTTTACTCTGAATCAGGTAAATGTGTCTGAGTAGAGAGAAATGTCTACCCACGACTGTTGTTAACTCTGAATCAGGTTAATGTGTCTGAGTGGAGAGAAATGTCTACCCACGACTGTTGTTAACTCTGAATCAGGTTAATGTGTCTGTGTGGAGAGAAATATATACCCACGACTCTTATTAACTCTGAATCAGGTAAATGAGTGGAGAGAAATGTCTACCCACGACTGTTGTTAACTCTGAATCAGGTTAATGTGTCTGTGTGGAGAGAAATATATACCCACGACTCTTATTAACTCTGAATCAGGTAAATTAGTGGAGAGAAATGTCTACCCACGACTGTTGTTAACTCTGAATCAGGTTAATGTGTCCGAGTGGAGAGAAATTTCTACCCACGACTCTTGTTTACTCTGAATCAGGTTAATGTGTCCGAGTGGAGAGAAATGTCTACCCACGACTGTTGTTAACTCTGAATCAGGTTAATGTGTCTGAGTGGAGAGAAATGTCTACCCACGACTCTTGTTTACTCTGAATCAGGTAAATGTGTCTGAGTAGAGAGAAATGTCTACCCACGACTGTTGTTAACTCTGAATCAGGTTAATGTGTTTGAGTGGAGAGAAATGTCTACCCACGACTCTTGTTAACTCTGAATCAGGTTAATGTGTCTGAGTGGAGAGAAATGTCTACCCACGACTGTTGTTAACTCTGAATCAGGTTAATGTGTCTGTGTGGAGAGAAATGTCTACCAACGACACTTGTTAACTCTAAATCAGGTTAATGTGTCTGAGTGGAGAGAAATGTCTACCCACGACTGTTGTTAACTCTGAATCAGGTAAATGTGTCTGAGTGGAGAGAAATGTCTACCCACGACTGTTTTTAACTCTGAATCAGGTTAATGTGTCTGTGTGGAGAGAAATGTCTACCAACGACTCTTGTTAACTCTAAATCAGGTTAATGTGTCTGAGTGGAGAGAAATGTCTACCCACGACTGTTGTTAACTCTGAATCAGGTAAATGTGTCTGAGTGGAGAGAAATGTCTACCCACGACTGTTTTTAACTCTGAATCAGGTTAATGTGTCTGAGTGGAGAGAAATGTCTACCCACGACTGTTGTTAACTCTGAATCAGGTTAATGTGTCTGTGTGGAGAGAAATGTCTACCCACGACTCTTGTTAACTCTGAATCAGGTTAATGTGTCTGAGTGGAGAGAAATGTCTACCCATGACTGTTGTTAACTCTGAATCAGGTTAATGTGTCTGTGTGGAGAGAAATGTCTACCCACGACTGTTGTTAACTCTGAATCAGGTTAATGTGTCTGAGTGGAGAGAAATGTCTACCCACGACTCTTGTTAACTCTGAATCAGGTAAATGTGTCTGAGTGGAGAGAAATGTCTACCCACGACTGTTGTTAACTCTGAATCAGGTTAATGTGTCTGAGTGGAGAGAAATGTCTACCCACGACTGTTGTTAACTCTGAATCAGGTTAATGTGTCTTGAGTGGAGAGAAATGGCTACCCACGACTGTTGTTAACTCTGAATCAGGTTAATGTGTCTTGAGTGGAGAGAAATGTCTACCCACGACTGTTGTTAACTCTGAATCAGGTTAATGTGTCTGAGTGGAGAGAAATGTCTACCCACGACTGTTGTTAATTCTGAATCAGGTAAATGAGTCTTGTGTGGAGAGAAATGTCTACCCACGACTGTTGTTAACTCTGAATCAGGTTAATGTGTCTGTGTGGAGAGAAATGTCTACCCACGACTCTTGTTAACTCTGAATCAGGTAAATGTGTCTGAGTGGAGAGAAATGTCTACCCACGACTGTTGTTAACTCTGAATGAGGTTAATGTGTCTGAGTGGAGAGAAATGTCTACCCACGACTGTTGTTAACTCTGAATCAGGTTAATGAGTGGAGAGAAATGTCTACCCACGACTTGTTTACTCTGAATCAGGTAAATGTGTCTGAGTGGAGAGAAATGTCTACCCACGACTGTTGTTAACTCTGAATCAGGTAAATGTGTCAGATTGGAGAGAAATGTCTACCCACGAATGTTGTTAACTCTGAATCAGGTTAATGTGTCTGAGTGGAGAGAAATGTCTACCCACGACTGTTGTTAACTCTGAATCAGGTAAATGTGTCTGAGTGGAGAGAAATGTCTACCCACGACTGTTAACTCTGAATCAGGTTAATGTGTCTGAGTGGAGAGAAATGTGTACCCACGACTCTTGTTAACTCTGAATCAGGTAAATGTGTCTGAGTGGAGAGAAATGTCTACCCACGACTCTTGTTAACTCTGAATCAGGTTAATGTGTCAGATTGGAGAGAAATGTCTACCCACGACTCTTGTTAACTCTGAATCAGGTTAATGTGTCTGAGTGGAGAGAAATGTCTACCCACGACTGTTGTTAACTCTGAATCAGGTTAATGTGTCTGTGTGGAGAGAAATGTCTACCAACGACTCTTGTTAACTCTAAATCAGGTTAATGTGTCTGAGTGGAGAGAAATGTCTACCCACGACTGTTGTTAGCTCTGAATCAGGTAAATGTGTCTGAGTGGAGAGAAATGTCTACCCACGACTGTTAACTCTGAATCAGGTAAATGTGTCTGAGTGGAGAGAAATGTCTACCCACGACTGTTGTTAACTCTGAATCAGGTTAATGTGTCTGAGTGGAGAGAAATGTCTACCCACGACTCTTCTTAACTCTGAATCAGGTTAATGTGTCTGAGTGGAGAGAAATGTCTACCCACGACTCTTGTTAACTCTGAATCAGGTTAATGTGTCTGAGTGGAGAGAAACGTCTACCCACGACTGTTGTTAACTCTGAATCAGGTTAATGTGTCTGAGTGGAGAGAAATGTCTATCCACGACTGTTAACTCTGAATCAGGTAAATGTGTCTGAGTGGAGAGAAATGTCTACCAACGACTCTTGTTAACTCTAAATCAAGTAAATGTGTCTGAGTGGAGAGAAATGTCTACCCACGACTGTTGTTAACTCTGAATCAGGTTAATGTGTCTGAGTGGAGAAAAATGTCTACCCACGATTGTTGTTAACTCTGAATCAGGTTAATGTGTCCGAGTGGAGAGAAATTTCTACCCACGACTCTTGTTTACTCTGAATCAGGTTAATGTGTCCGAGTGGAGAGAAATGTCTACCCACGACTGTTGCTAAATCTGAATCAGGTTAATGTGTCTGAGTGGAGAGAAATATCTACCCACGACTCTTGTTTACTCTGAATCAGGTAAATGTGTCTGAGTAGAAAGAAATGTCTACCCACGACTGTTGTTAACTCTGAATCAGGTTAATGTGTCTGAGTGGAGAGAAATGTCTACCCACGACTGTTGTTAACTCTGAATCAGGTTAATGTGTCTGTGTGGAGAGAAATATATACCCACGACTCTTATTAACTCTGAATCAGGTAAATGAGTGGAGAGAAATGTCTACCCACGACTGTTGTTAACTCTGAATCAGGTTAATGTGTCTGTGTGGAGAGAAATATATACCCACGACTCTTATTAACACTGAATCAGGTAAATTAGTGGAGAGAAATGTCTACCCACGACTGTTGTTAACTCTGAATCAGGTTAATGTGTCCGAGTGGAGAGAAATTTCTACCCACGACTCTTGTTTACTCTGAATCAGGTTAATGTGTCCGAGTGGAGAGAAATGTCTACCCACGACTGTTGTTAACTCTGAATCAGGTTAATGTGTCTGAGTGGAGAGAAATGTCTACCCACGACTCTTGTTTACTCTGAATCAGGTAAATGTGTCTGAGTAGAGAGAAATGTCTACCCACGACTGTTGTTAACTCTGAATCAGGTTAATGTGTTTGAGTGGAGAGAAATGTCTACCCACGACTCTTGTTAACTCTGAATCAGGTTAATGTGTCTGAGTGGAGAGAAATGTCTACCCACGACTGTTGTTAACTCTGAATCAGGTTAATGTGTCTGTGTGGAGAGAAATGTCTACCAACGACACTTGTTAACTCTAAATCAGGTTAATGTGTCTGAGTGGAGAGAAATGTCTACCCACGACTGTTGTTAACTCTGAATCAGGTAAATGTGTCTGAGTGGAGAGAAATGTCTACCCACGACTGTTTTTAACTCTGAATCAGGTTAATGTGTCTGTGTGGAGAGAAATGTCTACCAACGACTCTTGTTAACTCTAAATCAGGTTAATGTGTCTGAGTGGAGAGAAATGTCTACCCACGACTGTTGTTAACTCTGAATCAGGTAAATGTGTCTGAGTGGAGAGAAATGTCTACCCACGACTGTTTTTAACTCTGAATCAGGTTAATGTGTCTGAGTGGAGAGAAATGTCTACCCACGACTGTTGTTAACTCTGAATCAGGTTAATGTGTCTGTGTGGAGAGAAATGTCTACCCACGACTCTTGTTAACTCTGAATCAGGTTAATGTGTCTGAGTGGAGAGAAATGTCTACCCATGACTGTTGTTAACTCTGAATCAGGTTAATGTGTCTGTGTGGAGAGAAATGTCTACCCACGACTGTTGTTAACTCTGAATCAGGTTAATGTGTCTGAGTGGAGAGAAATGTCTACCCACGACTCTTGTTAACTCTGAATCAGGTAAATGTGTCTGAGTGGAGAGAAATGTCTACCCACGACTGTTGTTAACTCTGAATCAGGTTAATGTGTCTGAGTGGAGAGAAATGTCTACCCACGACTGTTGTTAACTCTGAATCAGGTTAATGTGTCTTGAGTGGAGAGAAATGGCTACCCACGACTGTTGTTAACTCTGAATCAGGTTAATGTGTCTTGAGTGGAGAGAAATGTCTACCCACGACTGTTGTTAACTCTGAATCAGGTTAATGTGTCTGAGTGGAGAGAAATGTCTACCCACGACTGTTGTTAATTCTGAATCAGGTAAATGAGTCTTGTGTGGAGAGAAATGTCTACCCACGACTGTTGTTAACTCTGAATCAGGTTAATGTGTCTGTGTGGAGAGAAATGTCTACCCACGACTCTTGTTAACTCTGAATCAGGTAAATGTGTCTGAGTGGAGAGAAATGTCTACCCACGACTGTTGTTAACTCTGAATGAGGTTAATGTGTCTGAGTGGAGAGAAATGTCTACCCACGACTGTTGTTAACTCTGAATCAGGTTAATGAGTGGAGAGAAATGTCTACCCACGACTTGTTTACTCTGAATCAGGTAAATGTGTCTGAGTGGAGAGAAATGTCTACCCACGACTGTTGTTAACTCTGAATCAGGTAAATGTGTCAGATTGGAGAGAAATGTCTACCCACGAATGTTGTTAACTCTGAATCAGGTTAATGTGTCTGAGTGGAGAGAAATGTCTACCCACGACTGTTGTTAACTCTGAATCAGGTAAATGTGTCTGAGTGGAGAGAAATGTCTACCCACGACTGTTAACTCTGAATCAGGTTAATGTGTCTGAGTGGAGAGAAATGTGTACCCACGACTCTTGTTAACTCTGAATCAGGTAAATGTGTCTGAGTGGAGAGAAATGTCTACCCACGACTCTTGTTAACTCTGAATCAGGTTAATGTGTCAGATTGGAGAGAAATGTCTACCCACGACTCTTGTTAACTCTGAATCAGGTAAATGTGTCTGAGTGGAGAGAAATGTCTACCCACGACTCTTGTTAACTCTGAATCAGGTAAATGTGTCTGAGTGGAGAGAAATGTCTACTCACGACTGTTGTTAACTCTGAATCAGGTTAATGTGTCTGTGTGGAGAGAAATGTCTACCCACGACTCTTGTTTACTCTGAATCAGGTAAATTTGTCTGTGTGGAGAGAAATGTCTACCCACGACTCTGGTTAACTCTGAATCAGGTAAATGTGTCTGAGTGGAGAGAAACGTCTACCCACGACTCTTGTTAACTCTGAATCAGGTTAATGTGTCTGAGTGGAGAGAAATGTCTACCCACGACTCTTGTTAACTCTGAATCAGGTAAATGTGTCTGAGTGGAGAGACATGTCTACCCACGATTCTGGTTAACTCTGAATCAGGTTAATGTGTCAGAGTGGAGAGAAATGTCTACCCACGACTCTTGTTATAGTGAGCTAGCACTATAAAAATCTAACTAAGTTTGTTGGTCTAGTACAAAGCGGACGTCATCACCATTTCATCGAAATTTAACTTATTCTCCCCATGATATGTAGCTAAAAAATTTCTGACTTGGTGTTCACCAAACAACCACTCGCTACTCGCTCTAATCAGAGTCAGGTGACTTATTGCGATCATTTGCCAACCGTCATCCATCCTTAAACTTTTCATATTCAAATCTTCTTCTCAAGAAGTACTGAAGGGATCAACATGTTATTTACAGGGTTATATGGTGTTTAACACAACTTTCAACAATATTTCAGTTATATCGTGGCGGTCAATTTTATTGGTGGATGTACCTGCAGAAAACCACCAACCTGTCGCAAGTCGCTGACGAATTTTGTATTATCACATAATGTATCGAGTAGTCCTCGCCATTCGAACTCGCAACTACCATACGATCACGATTACGACAGCTCTTTTCTTTGTTTTTTACAAAGTTTTACTTTTGTGTCAATTAACAATCATACGTACTTGGATGTCAGGGGCACGAATTATATAATATTTCAAATATTTCCTAAATAACTGCTTAACCAATTGAACCAAATATGCATGAGTTGGACCTTGCTGGATATTTCCCAAGTGTTGTTACGTTGTTGTCGATCAATATCTCTATATGATGTGATTGAGAGATGTAGGGTCAATGTGAGCTATAAACGTTTAAAAAAACCCAAAGGGGCAATGAAGAATGGACATTCCTGAGACAAAGGCAACATAGTGTACAGTAGTAGTAGTAGTAATCTTTATTTAAAGTCGGGTTTATCAAGAGCTTGTCGAAATATATTCCGTCTGTTCAGAGACGATAATAAACTATCAAGTGAAAATGTATAAAGATAAGGAAGTCAACAAAAATGTAAAAAATATTTTTTGTCAATGTGTGACGTAAGCGTGTTTTTGACATTTACTTTCGTAGTTAAAATACTTCAGGTTGTTGATGGAGATGGTTCACGATAGATGTTCCAGCCTCCTGATTGAATTTAGTTCTGTGTTGATTACTATTTTACCTATTTTGTTCCAGTGTTGTTATAAATACTGTTATAGTGACAGCCGGAACCTTTGAACCGTAATGAAAGCGGGAGGTTTGACGCCTTAAAATCTGATTCAACCCACCATTTCTTTAGAAATGCCTGTACCAAGTCAGGATCATTACGGTTTTCACAATTTTCCGGTTGTTGACTGATTTTGTCTGTTTATATACTTATGAGTTTTGACTTTCCCTTTGGAAGATTGTTTTGAGTTCGGTAATTTTGTTATTACCCTTATTTATATACATATAACAAATAACATAAGCTCTCAGGAGCTGTTGTACCGACTACAAATGCATATACATATATCATACGCAAAACATGCAAGTTATTACACATAGCATAAAGATAATACAATACATAAGACAAAGACAATAGCATACACATACATAACATGTAACTATAGCACAATAATACAGGTCATGGCATTACAAATACATATCCTTCTAAGATTTGATGCATGCATTTCTATGTTTTGATCTATGGGCCTCCACAGTCAGTGATCATGTGACAAGTGCCTCTCTGTACACTAACTGTTATAGGACCAGAAATCAACACAAAAATAGATGCCAACATACATGTGCATAGCACACACTAAGCATACAACATTTAAAAGACGAAGCACACAAACTTGTGCGGCAGGCTAGGCAATAAATAATAAGCAAAATAAAAAATGGGGTATAAGCACTAGGAAATCATGCAGAAGCACATACAAGTAAGAGAAAGCCGGTTATGACGAAAAATGCAGAAAAAAGCATAACACTAAGATCGACACACAATACATGGTACAAATAAAAACAACCTTTGCTTGTGAAGGTTAAGAAGTTCCTGCTGCTTCCAATGAGACACCTGCCGTGTTACTGGTATATATAGTCAAGTTAAATAAAAGTCTTGTCGCTGAGGGAGAGAAAGAAAAATATTCGTAAAAAGTTGCCCATCATCAAACGTCTGTCTCAGTGTCTGTTCCTTTGTCATAATTTATTTTAAAAATCTCCTCTGAAACAAGGGGGCCAATTTCAACCAAAGTTTGTAATCAACACCCATCAGGTGTAGACTTACAAATATATATACGATAGCCCTGCAAATCATCCTACATGTTACTATACATAGATTATAAGGCGTAAAACCTTCAGACCAACTAGAATCACATTTTTCCATCAAAACTGAAATTTTATCAGTAGTTCGATTTTAATGAAAGGTATTCTATGACATATGCTACAGGTTTTGCTGAAATATGAGACGTTTTGACAACGATGTACAAATTAGACTGACTGAGAAAAGTGATTTGAAAATCTCCTCCTCTGTAATGACTGAGCCAAATTAATCTAAAGAAGGCTGTGCACGTATTTGACCTTGGGTAGACTCCTTTCAAAATCATATTAAAAAATCCTGACCTCCATCCAGGATGCCACCGTTACTAATAATAGAAATATCTAAATGGACAAAACTGCTACATTTGAGACTAAAAACCGGAGGGGCATTCAAAAATGGACAATCAAGAAACGCATGCAGGGCACACACATGACAAAGACTAAAGCGGAACAAAAAACTAACAAGATGAGCAACACGGACTCCACCCAAACACTGGTGCATTAACCCCGATTCTCGGGAAGGATAAGCAGTTCCTGTTTGTTATAAGATGCCCGCCGTGACCCATGTCATAGTTAGAGTGTATATCATTAACCCCGGTTCTCGGGAAGGATAAGCAGTTCCTGTTTGTTATAAGATGCCCGCCGTGACCCATGTCATAGTTAGAGTGTATATCATTAACCCCGGTTCTCGGGAAGGATAAGCAGTTCCTGTTTGTTATAAGATGCCTCCCGTGACCCATGTCATAATTAGAGTGTATATCCAATGATCTTCCTAACCAAACAACAAAGTTACTTTTGCAGTGGATGGAACCCTGGTGAGGGGTTTCAGATTTGTTGTTCATTCCCTATAATTCAGGTGAATGTTGCTGGCTCTTGAGAACTTCTGGTTATCCTCTCCTAATACCAGTAAACAAGACAGAATAACTTTAAGGTGATGTTTTGGTTTGTTTACTGACAGAACAGTCTGTGTGACAGATATCCTTGTGGGATAACAATTTGATGAGTCCCAACAAAAAAGTCCCACAAATGTATATTCTTTGTTATTTTTTGTGAAAATAAAATGTCCCAAACATAAAAGACTCGCCCAGACGACTTGCAAGTATAGACTATTTGTTTGGTATGTTGTTATAATTACGGTTTGGTTATTGGCAGCGCGGAAAGTGATCTGTTGTTACGGTTTGGTTATTGGCAGCGCGGTAAGTGTGTTATCTGTTGTTACGGTTTGGTTATTGGCAGCGCGGTAAGTGTGTTATCTGTTGTTACGGTTTGGTTATTGGCAGTGCGGTAAGTGATCTGTTGTTACGGTTTGGTTATTGGCAGCGCGGTAAGTGATCTGTTGTTACAGTTTGGTTATTGGCAGTGCGGTAAGTGATCTGTTGTTACGGTTTGGTTATTGGCAGCGCGGTAGGTGATCTGTTACGGTTTGGTTATTGGCAGAGCGGTGGGTAATCTGTTGTTACGGTTTGGTTATTGGCAGCGAGGTAAGTGATCTGTTGTCACTATGTGATTATTGGCAGTGCGGTAAGTGATCTGTTACGGTTTGGTTATTGGCAGAGCGGTAAGTGATCTGTTACGGTTTGGTTATTGGCAGAGCGGTAAGTGATCTGTTGTTACGGTTTGGTTATTGGCAGCGCGGTAAGTTATCTGTTGTTACGGTGTGGTTATTGGCAGCGCGGTAAGTGATCTGTTGTTACGGTTTTGTTATTGGCAGCGCGGTAAGTGATCTGTTGTTACGGTTTGGTTATTGGCAGCGTGGTAAGTGATCTGTTGTTACGGTTTTGTTATTGGCAGCGCGGTAAGTGATCTGTTGTTACGGTTTGGTTATTGACAGCGCGGTAAGTGATCTGTTGTTACGGTTTTGTTATTGGCAGCGCGGTAAGTGATCTGTTGTTACGGTTTGGTTATTGGCAGCGCGGTAAGTGATCTGTTGTTACGGTTTGGTTATTGGCAGCGCGGTAAGTGATCTGTTGTTACGGTTTGGTTATTGGCAGCGCGGTATGTGATCTGTTGTTACGGTTTGGTTATTGGCAGCACGGTAAGTGTGTTATCTGTTGTTACGGTTTAGTTATTGGCAGCGCGGTAAGTGTGTTATCTGTTGCTACTGTTTGGTTATTGGCAGCGCGGTAAGTGCATTATCTGTTGTTATAATTACGGTTTGGTTATTGGCAGCACGGTAAGTGTGTTATCTGTTGTTATCATTACGGTTTGGTTATTGGCAGCGCGGTAAGTGTGCTATCTGTTGTTATAATTACGGTTTAGTTATTGGCAGCGCGGAAAGTGTGTTATCTGTTGTTATAATTACGGTTTGGTTATTGGCAGCACGGTAAGTGTGTTATCTGTTGTTATAATTACGGTTTGGTTATTGGCAGAGCGGTAAGTTATCTGTTACGGTTTGGTTATTGGCAGAGCGGTAAGTGATCTGTTGTTACGGTTTGGTTATTGGCAGCGCGGTAAGTGATCTGTTGTTACGGTGTGGTTATTGGCAGCACGGTAAGTGATCTGTTGTTACGGTTTGGTTATTGGCAGCGCGGTAAGTGATCTGTTGTTACGGTTTTGTTATTGGCAGCCCGGTAATTGATCTGTTGTTACGGTTTGGTTATTGGCAGCGCGGAAAGTGATCTGTTGTTACGGTTTGGTTATTGGCAGCGCGGTAAGTGTGTTATCTGTTGTTACGGTTTGGTTATTGGCAGCGCGGTAAGTGTGTTATCTGTTGTTACGATTTGGTTATTGGCAGCGCGGTAGGTGTGTTATCTGTTGTTACGGTTTGGTTATTGGCAGTGCGTAAGTGATCTGTTGTTACGGTTTGGTTATTGGCAGTGCGGTAAGTGATCTGTTGTTACGGTTTGGTTATTGGCAGCGCGGTAGGTGATCTGTTACGGTTTGGTTATTGGCAGAGCGGTGGGTAATCTGTTGTTCCGGTTTGGTTATTGGCAGCGAGGTAAGTGATCTGTTGTTACTATGTGGTTATTGGCAGTGCGGTAAGTGATCTGTTGTTACAGTTTGGTTATTGGCAGAGCGGTAAGTGATCTGTTACGGTTTGGTTATTGGCAGAGCGGTAAGTGATCTGTTGTTACGGTTTGGTTATTGGCAGCGCGGTAAGTGATCTGTTGTTACGGTGTGGTTATTGGCAGCGCGGTAAGTGATCTGTTGTTACGGTTTTGTTATTGGCAGCACGGTAAGTGATCTGTTGTTACGGTTTGGTTATTGGCAGCGTGGTAAGTGATCTGTTGTTACGGTTTTGTTATTGGCAGCGCGGTAAGTGTGTTATCTGTTGTTACGGTTTGGTTATTGGCAGCGCGGTAAGTGTGTTATCTGTTGTTACGGTTTGGTTATTGGCAGTGCGGTAAGTGATCTGTTGTTACGGTTTGGTTATTGGCAGCGCGGTAAGTGATCTGTTGTTACAGTTTGGTTATTGGCAGTGCGGTAAGTGATCTGTTGTTACGGTTTGGTTATTGGCAGCGCGGTAGGTGATCTGTTACGGTTTGGTTATTGGCAGAGCGGTGGGTAATCTGTTGTTACGGTTTGGTTATTGGCAGCGAGGTAAGTGATCTGTTGTTACTATGTGGTTATTGGCAGTGCGGTAAGTGATCTGTTGTTACAGTTTGGTTATTGGCAGAGCGGTAAGTGATCTGTTACGGTTTGGTTATTGGCAGAGCGGTAGGTGATCTGTTGTTACGGTTTGGTTATTGACAGCGCGGTAAGTGATCTGTTGTTACGGTTTTGTTATTGGCAGCGCGGTAAGTGATCTGTTGTTACGGTTTGGTTATTGGCAGCGCGGTAAGTGATCTGTTTTTACGGTTTGGTTATTGGCAGCGCGGTATGTGATCTGTTGTTACGGTTTGGTTATTGGCAGCACAGTAAGTGTGTTATCTGTTGTTACGGTTTAGTTATTGGCAGCGCGGTAAGTGTGTTATCTGTTGCTACTGTTTGGTTATTGGCAGCGCGGTAAGTGCATTATCTGTTGTTATAATTACGGTTTGGTTATTGGCAGCACGGTAAGTGTATTATCTGTTGTTATCATTACGGTTTGGTTATTGGCAGCGCGGTAAGTGTGCTATCTGTTGTTATCATTACGGTTTAGTTATTGGCAGCGCGGAAAGTGTGTTATCTGTTGTTATAATTACGGTTTGGTTATTGGCAGTGCGGAAAGTGTGTTATCTGTTGTTATAATTACGGTTTGGTTATTGGCAGCGCGGTAAGTGATCTGTTGTTACGGTTAGGTTATTGGCAGCACGGTAAGTGTGTTATCTGTTGTTATAATTACGGTTTAGTTATTGGCAGCACGGTAAGTGTGTTATCTGTTGTTATAATTACGGTTTGGTTATTGGCAGCGCGGAAAGTGTGTTATCTGTTGTTATAATTACGGTTTGGTTATTGGCAGCGCGGAAAGTGTGTTATCTGTTGTTATAATTACGGTTTGGTTATTGGCAGAGCGGTAAGTGATCTGTTGTTACATTTTGGTTATTGGCAGCGTGGTAAGTGCGTTATCTGTTGTTACGGTTTGGTTATTGGCAGCACGGTAAGTGTGTTATCTGTTGTTATAATTACGGTTTGGTTATTGGCAGCGTGGTAAGTGTGTTATCTGTTGTTATAATTACGTTTGGTTATTGGCAGCGCGGAAAGTGTGTTATCTGTTGTTATAATTACGGTTTGGTTATTGGCAGCGCGGTAAGTGTGTTATCTGTTGTTACGGTTTGGTTATTGGCAGCGCGGTAAGTGTGTTATCTGTTGTTACGGTTTAGTTATTGGCAGTGCGGTAAGTGATCTGTTGTTACGGTTTGGTTATTGGCAGCGCGGTAAGTGATCTGTTGTTACAGTTTGGTTATTGGCAGTGCGGTAAGTGATCTGTTGTTACAGTTTGGTTATTGGCAGAGCGGTAAGTGATCTGTTACGGTTTGGTTATTGGCAGAGCGGTAAGTGATCTGTTGTTATGGTTTGGTTATTGGCAGCGCGGTAAGTGATCTGTTGTTACGGTGTGGTTATTGGCAGCGCGGTAAGTGATCTGTTGTTACGGTTTTGTTATTGGCAGCACGGTAAGTGATCTGTTGTTACGGTTTGGTTATTGGCAGCGTGGTAAGTGATCTGTTGTTACGGTTTTGTTATTGGCAGCGCGGTAAGTGATCTGTTGTTACGGTTTGGTTATTGACAGCGCGGTAAGTGATCTGTTGTTACGGTTTTGTTATTGGCAGTGCGGTAAGTGATCTGTTGTTACGGTTTGGTTATTGGCAGCGCGGTAAGTGATCTGTTGTTACGGTTTGGTTATTGGCAGCGCGGTAAGTGATCTGTTGTTACGGTTTGGTTATTGGCAGCGCGGTATGTGATCTGTTGTTACGGTTTGGTTATTGGCAGCACGGTAAGTGTGTTATCTGTTGTTACGGTTTAGTTATTGGCAGCGCGGTAAGTGTGTTATCTGTTGCTACTGTTTGGTTATTGGCAGCGCGGTAAGTGCATTATCTGTTGTTATTATTACGGTTTGGTTATTGGCAGCACGGTAAGTGTATTATCTGTTGTTATCATTACGGTTTGGCTATTGGCAGCGCGGTAAGTGTGCTATCTGTTGTTATCATTACGGTTTAGTTATTGGCAGCGCGGAAAGTGTGTTATCTGTTGTTATAATTACGGTTTGGTTATTGGCAGTGCGGAAAGTGTGTTATCTGTTGTTATAATTACGGTTTGGTTATTGGCAGCGCGGTAAGTGATCTGTTGTTACGGTTTGGTTATTGGCAGCACGGTAAGTGTGTTATCTGTTGTTATAATTACGGTTTAGTTATTGGCAGCACGGTAAGTGTGTTATCTGTTGTTATAATTACGGTTTGGTTATTGGCAGCGCGGAAAGTGTGTTATCTGTTGTTATAATTACGGTTTGGTTATTGGCAGCGCGGAAAGTGTGTTATCTGTTGTTATAATTACGGTTTGGTTATTGGCAGAGCGGTAAGTGATCTGTTGTTACATTTTGGTTATTGGCAGCGTGGTAAGTGTGTTATCTGTTGTTACGGTTTGGTTATTGGCAGCACGGTAAGTGTGTTATCTGTTGTTATAATTACGGTTTGGTTATTGGCAGCGCGGTAAGTGTGTTATCTGTTGTTATAATTACGTTTGGTTATTGGCAGCGCGGAAAGTGTGTTATCTGTTGTTATAATTACGGTTTGGTTATTGGCAGCGCGGAAAGTGTGTTATCTGTTGTTATAATTACGGTTTGGTTATTGGCAGAGCGGTAAGTGATCTGTTGTTACATTTTGGTTATTGGCAGCGCGGTAAGTGTGTTATCTGTTGTTACAGTTTGGTTATTGGCAGCACGGTAAGTGTGTTATCTGTTGTTACGGTTTAGTTGTTGATAGAACATTCATCAGTGTTTATAGCAGTCGGCCAATGCTGGCCATAAATATCTATTTTGGACGCACATTACACTCAGATACCGATTGCGCAAGCAAAAAGAAAACAAATGACAATTGTTAATTTGATTTAAGAATTACTAACAAGCAACTTTTCTTCTTCCAGGTAAGGAACCGGATTCGTTAAACGAATGTATTTGGTTCTGCTTGAAAGCTTTACGCAGTGTCCTCTCTATATTACTTACATTTAAAACAATCTCCAATTTACAATTAAAATTATATACACGCTATTTGTTCAGTGTCTTCCAGAACGTGACTTTAGGGCAGTTCTGAATCCTTCAACTGTGTCTACCGATGTTGTAGTAGCTGTAAGTTTATTCCAGTCTTTGATGGTCTTAGGGAAAAATGATTATCTATATGTATCTGTCTTTGATGGTCTTAGATAAGAATGATTGTCTGTATGTATCTGTCTTTGATGGTCTTGGGGAAGAATGATTGTCTGTATATATCTGTCTTTGATGATCTTAGGGAAGAATGAATGTCTGTATATCTGTCTTTGATGGTCTTAGGGAAGAATGATTGTCTGTATGTATCTGTCTTTGATGGTCTTAGGTAAGAATGATTGTCTGTATGTATCTGTCTTTGATGGTCTTAGGGAAGAATGATTGTCTGTATGTATCTGTCTTTGATGGTCTTAGGTAAGAATGATTGTCTGTATGTATCTGTCTTTGATGGTCTTAGGTAAGAATGATTGTCTGTATGTATCTGTCTTTGATGGTCTTAGGTAAGAATGATTGTCTGTATGTATCTGTCTTGGATGGTCTTAGGTAAGAATGATTGTCTGTGTGTATCTGTCTTGGATGGTCTTAGGTAAGAATGATTGTCTGTATGTATCTGTCTTCGATGGTCTTAGGGAAGAATGAGTGTCTGTATGTATCTGTCTTCGATGGTCTTAGGGAAGAATGATTGTCTGTATGTATCTGTCTTTGATGGTCTTAGGGAAGAATGATTGTCTGTATGTATCTGTCTTTGATGGTCTGAGGGAAGAATGATTGTCTGTATGTATCTGTCTTTGATGGTCTTAGGGAAGAATGATTGTCTGTATGTATCTGTCTTTGATGGTCTTAGGGAAGAATGATTGTCTGTATGTATCTGTCTTTGATGGTCTTAGGTAAGAATGATTGTCTGTATGTATCTGTCTTTGATGGTCTTAGGTAAGAATGACTGTCTGTATGTATCTGTCTTTGATGGTCTTAGGTAAGAATGATTGTCTGTGTGTATCTGTCTTTGATGGTCTTAGGTAAGAATGATTGTCTGTATGTATCTGTCTGCGGTGGTCTTAGGGAAGAATGATTGTCTGTATGTATCTGTCTTTGATGGTCTGAGGGAAGAATGATTGTCTGTATGTATCTGTCTTTGATGGTCTTAGGGAAGAATGATTGTCTGTATGTATCTGTCTTTGATGGTCTTAGGGAAGAATGATTGTCTGTATGTATCTGTCTTTGATGGTCTTAGGTAAGAATGATTGTCTGTATGTATCTGTCTTTGATGGTCTTAGGGAAGAATGATTGTCTGTATGTATCTGTCTTTGATGGTCTTAGGTAAGAATGATTGTCTGTATGTATCTGTCTTTGATGGTCTTAGGGAAGAATGATTGTCTGTATGTATCTGTCTTTGATGGTCTTAGGTAAGAATGATTGTCTGTATGTATCTGTCTTTGATGGTCTGAGGGAAGAATGATTGTCTGTATGTATCTGTCTTTGATGGTCTTAGGTAAGAATGATTGTCTGTATGTATCTGTCTTTGATGGTCTTAGGGAAGAATGATTGTCTGTATGTATCTGTCTTTGATGGTCTTAGGTAAGAATGATTGTCTGTATGTATCTGTCTTTGATGGTCTTAGGGAAGAATGATTGTCTGTATGTATCTGTCTTTGATGGTCTTAGGTAAGAATGATGGTCTGTATGTATCTGTCTTTGATGGTCTTAGGTAAGAATGATTGTCTGTATGTATCTGTCTTTGATGGTCTTAGGTAAGAATGATTGTCTGTATGTATCTGTCTTTGATGGTCTTAGGTAAGAATGATTGTCTGTATGTATCTGTCTTTGATGGTCTTAGGGAAGAATGATTGTCTGTATGTATCTGTCTTTGATGGTCTTAGGGAAGAATGATTGTCTGTATGTATCTGTCTTTGATGATCTTAGGTAAGAATGATTGTCTGTATGTATCTGTCTTTGATGGTCTTAGGTAAGAATGATTGTCTGTATGTATCTGTCTTTGATGGTCTTAGGTAAGAATGATTGTCTGTATGTATCTGTCTTCGATGGTCTTAGGTAAGAATGATTGTCTGTATGTATCTGTCTTTGATGGTCTTAGGTAAGAATGATTGTCTGTATGTATCTGTCTTTGATGGTCTTAGGGAAGAATGAATGTCTGTATGTATCTGTCTTTGATGGTCTTAGGTAAGAATGATTGTCTGTATGTATCTGTCTTTGATGGTCTTAGGGAAGAATGATTGTCTGTATGTATCTGTCTTTGATGGTCTTGGGTAAGAATGATTGTCTGTATGTATCTGTCTTTGATGGTCTTGGGGGAGAATGATTGTCTGTATGTATCTGTCTTTGATGGTCTTAGGGAAGAATGATTGTCTGTATGTATCTGTCTTTGATGGTCTTAGGGAAGAATGATTGTCTGTATGTATCTGTCTTTGATGGTCTTAGGGAAGACTGATTGTCTGTATGTATCTGTCTTTGATGGTCTTAGGTAAGAATGATTGTCTGTATGTATCTGTCTTTGATGGTCTTAGGGAAGAATGATTGTCTGTATGTATCTGTCTTTGATGGTCTTGGGTAAGAATGATTGTCTGTATGTATCTGTCTTTGATGGTCTTGGGGGAGAATGATTGTCTGTATGTATCTGTCTTTGATGGTCTTAGGGAAGAATGATTGTCTGTATGTATCTGTCTTTGATGGTCTTAGGGAAGAATGATTGTCTGTATTTATGTCTTTGATGGTCTTAGGGAAGAATGATTGTCTGTATGTATCTGTCTTTGATGGTCTTAGGTAAGAATGATTGTCTATATGTATCTGTCTTTGAAGGTCTTAGGGAAGAAAGATTGTCTGTATGTATCTGTCTTTGATGGTCTTATGGAAGAATGATTGTCTGTATGTATCTGTCTTTGATGGTCTTATGGAAGAATGATTGTCTGTATGTATCTGTCTTTGATGGTCTTAGCCTTAGGTAAGAATGATTGTCTATATGTATCTGTCTTTGAAGGTCTTAGGGAAGAAAGATTGTCTGTATGTATCTGTCTTTGATGGTCTTATGGAAGAATGATTGTCTGTATGTATCTGTCTTTGATGGTCTTATGGAAGAATGATTGTCTGTATGTATCTGTCTTTGATGGTCTTAGGTAAGAATGATTGTCTATATGTATCTGTCTTTGAAGGTCTTAGGGAAGAAAGATTGTCTGTATGTATCTGTCTTTGATGGTCTTATGGAAGAATGATTGTCTGTATGTATCTGTCTTTGATGGTCTTATGGAAGAATGATTGTCTGTATGTATCTGTCTTTGATGGTCTTAGCCTTAGGTAAGAATGATTGTCTATATGTATCTGTCTTTGAAGGTCTTAGGGAAGAAAGATTGTCTGTATGTATCTGTCTTTGATGGTCTTATGGAAGAATGATTGTCTGTATGTATCTGTCTTTGATGGTCTTATGGAAGAATGATTGTCTGTATGTATCTGTCTTTGATGGTCTTAGGGAAGAATGATTGTCTGTATGTATCTGTCTTTGATGGTCTTAGCCTTAGGTAAGAATGATTGTCTATATGTATCTGTCTTTGAAGGTCTTAGGGAAGAATGATTGTCTGTATGTATCTGTCTTTGATGGTCTTATGGAAGAATGATTGTCTGTATGTATCTGTCTTTGATGGTCTTATGGAAGAATGATTGTCTGTATGTATCTGTCTTTGATGGTCTTAGGGAAGAATGATTGTCTGTATGTATCTGTCTTTGATGGTCTTATGGAAGAATGATTGTCTGTATGTATCTGTCTTTGATGATCTTATGGAAGAATGATTGTCTGTATGTATCTGTCTTTGATGGTCTTATGGAAGAATGATTGTCTGTATGTATCTGTCTTTGATGGTCTTAGGGAAGAATGATTGTCTGTATGTATCTGTCTTTGATGGTCTTAGCCTTAGGTAAGAATGATTGTCTATATGTATCTGTCTTTGAAGGTCTTAGGGAAGAATGATTGTCTGTATGTATCTGTCTTTGATGGTCTTATGGAAGAATGATTGTCTGTATGTATCTGTCTTTGATGGTCTTATGGAAGAATGATTGTCTGTATGTATCTGTCTTTGATGGTCTTAGGTAAGAATGATTGTCTGTATGTATCTGTCTTTGAAGGTCTTAGGGAAGAAAGATTGTCTGTATGTATCTGTCTTTGATGGTCTTATGGAAGAATGATTGTCTGTATGTATCTGTCTTTGATCTTTCTTCTGTAATGATGAAGCAGGACACAACGCGTGCCCTGCAACAATCACAAAGTAAATGAAATGACAAAAACACGTCTGCTGCCATTTCTTACATTTATTCAAGAGACAGATAATACATAAAACAAATTCGGACAAAGTAAAAACGGAGATAACTCTTACACAAACTTACGAGACCATACAAACAACTACATACATATAACACTTCGTAGAAGCGTTTTTACCTCTGATCCGACTTTTTGTTTTTGGCATTAGGTATTGCTGCCTAGCTATGTCGATAAGTTCATAGTAGAACTTAAATAGCGTGCACAGTCTTGCTGATTTCCTTCTATCTTCAAGGTTTTCCCATTTTAATGAATTTACCATCTTTATGACACAGCCTGGTGTTCGGTGTCTGTAGTTGTTGTGTACAAATCTCGCCGCTCTTTTCTGTACCTGTTCTATAGATTTGATCTTTTTTTGGTTTGATGGATCGCAAAGCGTGCATGCATATACCACTGTCGGTCTATCTACTGCATCTATACGATTAAAATACCATATGATTTCAGGGGCGGATCCAGGATTTCAAGTTAGGGGGGGCGCACTTAAAAAAATGGCGCCGAGCGGAGGTAGGCGCGAAAATAGTTTGCGGTATTTCGTATGAAAAATCACGATTTGACGCCAAAAAATCATATTTTTTCCAATTGCGGAGGGAGGCGCGAAAATATTTGGGGTATTTCGTGTGAAAAATCACGATTTTACGCCAAAAAAATCATATTTTTTCCAATTTTAGGGGGGGCGCGTACACGTGACCCGTGCTTCACCACCATTAGTATCATATGGAACTGGATTTTTTTTAATAGTGATTCGTGCTACCGTTTGTGTCAACTTGAAAGGAACATCAATTTAGAACCATGCTATTAAACCAAATGTTACTATACATGATGCCACATTCTCACTTAAAACAGGTTAATTTTCATAGGCGAATCCATGGGAGCCAGTCCCCCCTTTTTGGACTAAGTTATAGGCTGGTAAAACGTGTTTTAACAGAATATTTCCAATTTCGTGCTTGTCATTTTTCTATTTACCATGTTTTGTAATTCTCGCTTTAAATTGCGCCTATGTATCTTTTGATTTTTCTTAATACAAATTGTTTTGAAATAAATTTTTCTTTCTACCCCCCGCCCCCTTTGTGGAAATGTCTGGAGCCGCCTCTGATTTTGTTTGGCTATTTGAGATTTCATTAATTGTCCTTTTGGAATTATGCCAAAATTAAATGTCAAATTTATCAATACATTGGCTGACTTTATATGACATGATTGGTTCATTCCGTAAGAAGACTTGTAGATACCAAAAGGGTAATCAGAATTCGTATATCGAAGAACAGACAACACAATTGCCAAAAGAAAAAGTACAAAAGGACAAACAACGATCTACAAAGCATACATATAAAAGGAACCTCACTTAAAACACACCAAATGTGATTTCCAAATAAAATCCTCTACCATCTTCAGTTACAATGTATGACAGAGATAAGTGCCCGATGTTAATTGTACAATGTCATGTTCTATTAATATATTTTAATCGATATTTTTATTTTTGTCTTTTTGATACTGTTACTATAGTCACAAAACTGGCGTGGCCCATAAGTTCATCCTAATGGCATCGACCCTTGGTTCTTCAAGTAGTCTTATACTTTTTTTTTTTTTTTTTTTTTAAGATACATTTTATTTCCTCCTCAATTGTTAGAGTGATCAATACACTTAGGACTATGGCTCTAAACTAGTGGCGAAAACGTTAGTGCTATTGGTTTTTTTCTTCTTCCGTGAACTTTTCTTTTTCTCATTGCTTGTTATGTTATAAAACAATTGTAATAAATGCTCATAATGTACTATATGCCCGGCCCTGTGGGCCCTTGATTGGTGATTTAATAAACTTATAACTGAGTTATTCTCTCCCGGTCATATTAAAGCGTTATTAGTGTAAATAAGTGAATTTGGTGTATGATTGAATAATATTTGTAAATATATGAGTGACTATTTTTTTTTAAATTTAATATTTGATTCTATTCTCGATATCATGTGAATAAGATAAGAAAACTTTATTTGAATTCGGTTTTTGAATAACAATAAACACAAGCTCTCAGGAGCTTTTTACCGAATATACATATATAGTAGCACAAGATACATACAAATATTAATATAAACACACATATAAAGCACATACAGTTAGCAAATGCAACATAAAAAGCACAAAAATAAAAGACACTAAAACATGCTGAAGCAATATCAAGCAAACATAAAATAACTAAGCAGCATTAAAACTTGGAAAAAGCACTAGAAATAAAACAGAAAGCTGAATATGTTATCTGCATGCAGAACAACGACATACTGAGCCATTCCAGGACTGAATCAAACTTTTAAAGTGGTTGAAACTGTTTTCAGTTCTGAAATGGTTCGGAAGGTCGTTCCACAGAGTTGCAGCTGCAAACATGAATGATTTTTTGCCATACCTTGTAGTTCTAACTTGAGGTACATCTAATATGTTCGAATACCTGAAAGCATATTTAGAATTCTTCACATTAACCAAATCCTGAAGGCATACAGGAGCTAATTTATTAACGATTTTTTATGTCTCCAAGGCCATTGTCCTAATACGTCTGATCTGTAAGGAGGGCACTAGAGCTTTTTCAAGAAGGTTGATATATGAACTGGTGTAGTCATCGTATACAAAGCGAAGTGCTCTTTCCTGCACTTTCTCTAATTTTTTTGAATTTTTATCGGTACAAAAATGCCAAGCCAAAGGGCAGAAGTTAAAGTTACTGAGAATGAAAGTGTGGAATATAGTTAATTTGCTTAATCTGTCTAAATATCGGCCCAAACGTTTAAGTATATTCAGTTGCTGTGATGCCTTCCTACAGATTGAACTGATATGAATGTCAAAATTTAATTGAAAATCTATTTCAATTCCTAAAAGTTTTACTGTCTCTTCACATGAAAGTGTAGAGTTCTGTATACAAATCTTCATGTTTTTGTCAAAAGTCTTCTTCCCAACCGCAAGTACCTGAAATTTATCTGGATTAGCCTGCATTTTGAAAACTTTAAACCAATTAATAAGAACATTTGACTCTGATTCTAAAACTGAGGTAAGTACATTAAAATCAGGATGACCATAAGACAAAGTATTGTCATCCGCATAATTATATAAAGTACCCTTTTTTACAAAATAAAAAATATCATTAATAAAGACATTAAAAAGTAGAGGCTCCAAGATTGACCCTTGGGGTACCCCTTTTTGGATGTCAGACCAACTGCTCAGGATACCATTAATTTTAATTTGCTGTTTCCTATTTGATAAGTAGGACTCAAGAAGGGGTACAGAATCAGTGGACATACCATAGGCCGAAAGTTTATCCAATAAAATATCATGGGGTAGGCAATCAAATGCCTTGGAAAAATCCATTAGGACTGCAGCAACATACTGATTTTTTTCAAGGGCATTCCGCCAGTCCTCTAATAACCTGAGCAGGGTTGTTTGACATCCATGACCTCTTCTAAAAGCACATAAATAAGGACTAAAAATATTTTCAAAAAAATCAGACAATTGCTGTTCTAAAATTTTCTCAAAAATCTTTGAAAAAATACATAGTACACTTACGGGTCTGTAGTTAGTCTTCAAAAGTGGATCATTCTTTTTATATAAAGGTGTTACTTGTGCTTTCTTTAATTTATCCGGAAAAACACTCTGATCTATTGACATATTTAAAATACTTGTAATCTGAGGTGCAATAATAGATTTACTACATTTTATTATTTTGGCAGGTATACCATCAGCACCTGTTGCTTTTTTTATGTTGATATTATTTATAACATGTTAAACTATTCTACTCTATGTATTCCAGTAGCAATCAGGCAGGTTGATGCTCCAAACAGTTTAACTCTGTCTCATTTTTGTGCTTGTTCATATTCAACTACCAAATTTTGATACTCTTTCGTTATTTTTTGTAATTTGTTTATTTTATTTTTTTCCCGCATGTTCGTGGTTGTGATTCGTCGTCAGAAATTTGGTGTGGTTCTAAGATAAACCACATAAGAGTTATCGAACCTGCGTACTCTATACCGGTCCCTCTATACACGTGAGAAATACCGAAAATAAAATTTATAATATTTTTGCTTTCTTTGAGAAAACTCTGGAAATACAACAAAAAACCATGGCAACAGAAGAAGAACCAGTTGAAGAAACTGAAAACGGCGATGATAGTAAAGGAAACAAATCAAAGAAGCACGATTCAGGAGCAGCCGATTTAGAAAAAGTCACAGATTATGTCGAGGAAACGGAAATCTCTGGACAAAGTATTGGAGATGTAAGCACTACGACATGTTGTATTATATATAAAGAGTCATAAAGTAATAAGAGGAGGATAATCCCATAAAAGTCATTGTCTGATTGTAGGCCTAACCAGGTCCAGGGGAGATAGAAAGGGGAGTTTACTTACTAAACTTATGGTTACTTATGGTGGTACAGGATCCCTATGGCTATGGCTCCTCTTCACCAGACTCTATTTCTCTGTACGTCATGCGGCTTCCCGATATATCGGATATATAGTTTGCGTAGTACAGTTCTTCATCTTTCCAGTGTTTATCCAGTCTGTTTTTGAACGAATTAATAGATGGTGCATTCACAATATTTTCTGGCAGTTTATTCCAGTAGTTTGCTATTCTAATACTGAAGTTAGTGTTTGCTGAAGGAGTTTTTTCTGATGTTAATGTTTGCTCTATTATATACCACTTTCCTGCTATTGGTTCTTGTACTAAATCTTTGCTCTGTCATACATTAGTTTTATTATTATACTTGCTTTGGGATCATAATGTCCCTGTATTATTTTGTATACCTCTATCATATCTCCTCTTAGCCGTCTATATGATAGTGTGGGTAACTCGAGCTTCCTCAAATGTTCTTCATATGATAAGTTTTTCATCCCTGGAATTTGTTTGGTTGCCCTTTTCTGTACATTTTCAATCATATCTATATGTTTCTTTTTATATGGTGCCCAGACTGAGCTGGCATAGTCTAGTTGTGTTCTCACCATTGTTTTGTAAAGAGGTATGAATAACTTTTTGTCAAAGTATCTAAATGCTCCAAAGATTGATGTACAATGTAGCTTTATTTACTTTTTCACATATATGGCTTTCAAATGTTGGCTCTGAGTCTATTGTTACTCCTATGTCTTTCTCTTTCTGAACCCTCTCAATATTTTTTCCAGATACAAAAATGTAGCTTGTATTTAAAATCGTTGGTCTTTTCAACTCGAGCTATATTCATATGCCTAATTTTACAGGGTGGAATTTTAGTAACCAAGTGTTGCTCCAATTTTCTAGATTTTCCAAATCATCCTGTAACATTTCTTTGTTTTCTCCATCTGTTATGTTTCTAAAGATTTTGATATCGTCCAGGGCTTTCAACACTTTCAAAAGTAGGAGGATATTTTGAAAAAGTAGGTGGAGAACGGCGAGCGAAGCAAGGCTGAAAAATTTAGGCTGGGGGTCTGTGGGCCGCGAAGGCCCCCAGAAGCTGTAGGGTAAATGGTGCAAAATCCTGCATTCTGGGGGTTTTCTGACATATATTTTAACTTCCTAAAATTCTTAATTTTCATAGATTTATTTTTTGTTTTACTTTAGCCTCCTTTCTTTCAAAATGTATAGTTGTTTTGAATTTTGCATCAATTTCAAATTGCTCTGAGCTTATTGTCAGATATTTAATTATAATCATATTAAATTTTATTGCTGTTTCATTTTACCTAAACAAAAGCTTCATACCAAATACCTAAAGATAAATCAGTGCATCATTCCAAATGCCTGTTGATAATGTAAAATATTTCATATTTTGACGTAAAATTTTGACTTTTCTGCTTTACAGATTAATAATCTGTGACTTTAACTTTATATCATCCAATAATGGAACAGATAATGTTTCAAAAATATCTTTCTTTTCTTTTATTAACCATTTGGCGATGGAACTCTGATCGAACTCTGATCGGGGAATCTCAATTTTCGTTTTGACATTTTGTGGGGCTTGGTTAAATAAAGTCAAGGTCGACTGGTTTTTGGTCGGTTTATAAAATTTGTTCATGCCATACACGGGTACCAGACTTTCGCTGGCCAATGAAAAGCGGCGACTCTTCTACCTGTTTGGCTTGCATTGTTTACAATTGAGAGGTCAATAGTTGTGACGATAATTTAAATGTTCTCCTCTGAAACCAGTAAGTCAGTTTGTCCTGTGACCCCGACCTCCATCCAAGATGGCAACTATCAGCGAACATAGTTTTAACATAGGACCCTATGGGAAATATATTTAAAAATCTTCTTCTCTGAAACCAGTAAGCCAATTTAAAGCAAACATGGCATGGATGGTCCTTAAGTGGTCAATTTTCAAAATTGTGTCCAGTGACCCTGACCTCCATCCAAGATGGCCACCTTCAGCAGACATACTGTAGTTTTAACATAGGACCCTATGGGAAAAAATGTTTTAAAATCTTCTCCTCTGAAAATAGTAAGCCAATATAGCAAACATGTCATCGATGGTCCTTAGGTGGTCAACTTCCAAAATTGTGTTCAGTGATCCCGATCTCAGTTCAAAGTGGCCGCTGTCAGCAGACATAGTTTTAACATAGGACCCAATGGGAAAATTGTTTAAAAGTCTTCTCTTCTGAAACCAGTCAGCCAATTTAAAGCAAACATGGCATGGATGGTCCTTGGCTAGTATACTTTCAAAATTGTGTCCGGTGACCACGACCTCCATCCAAGATGGCTGCCATGAGCAGACATAGTTTTAACATAGAACCCTATGGCAGTATGGGATTTGAATAGTAACTTAGATGTATTCAGCATGCAGACATTCTTAAGAGGACTTATTTATGTCAGGTGAGCAATACAGGCTCACCTGAGCCTCTAGTTCCTAATTGTCTTCTGAAATTTTCGGGTATGTATTTATCCTGTAAGGATCTCAAAATATCTACAAATTTCTTCCAATTTGTATCTATAACCTCGCTTTTGCTCAGAATTGAGCTCCAATCCTTTTGTTCCAGCTCATTCATAAAATCTGGATAGTTCCCATTGTCATACAATCTCTGTTTTCTTGGGTTTTCCATAAGATTTATATAGCAATTACATGTATAGTTAAAAGATAAAACACAATGGTCACTTTTTCCAAGTGGACTGGTGCATTCCAGATCTGATATCATAGGTTCTTCATTAGTAATTATTAGGTCCAGTATGTGAGGTGTATTTGTTCCTCTCCATCTAGTGGGTTTTTTAATGTGTTGGAACAGAAAGCTGTCTTGTAAGTTTTCAATAAATTTATACTCTATACTCTCAGTGCTGTCTCCATTTGAGTTACAGTTTTCCCAGTCTATGTTTGGGTAGTTGAAGTCTCCCATTATCAGAATATGTGAAAAAGGTTTGTTACTAGCTATAGCCTCATGTATTAATTTCCTTAACTGGTTGTGGTGTTCCATATTTTTATGTGTGTTTAACGTGATCTTTACACACTGATATGATTGATGGCGCCATTCGGTTATCTCCCTTACTTTACTTTGTCACTTTGTTGTTCTGTCCTCTTCACCAATCTGGTAAGGACCTCAGTCTTCTTTTAAAGCTGTCCAAGGTAGGTGCACTGACAACAGCAGATGGCAAGTCATTCCAGTAATTAACCACTCTATTTGAGAAGAAGTTTTTTCTGCCATCACTTGTAGATGTAAACAACACATCTGTTTATTCCTTTTATATTATTTTTTCTGAACAAATTTATAATCTATTGTACTTTTAAATAATATGAATGTATCATTGTATGTACATTTCTCATTAAATAAGAATACTCTTTGTCCACTATGGCCTATGTACAGGGACTGGCTCACGGCCACTAAATTAGCCCTACTGATTTTGTTTTTACTGTCAATGTATTGCACACTTATAAATCACAAGGGAGGACACCATTACTAACCCTTCCTCACAGATGATACCTAAGTTGGGGGCTAACAAGCCACCAGCAGAGGTATCGACCTGGTGATAGGGCCACCAACAGAGGTATCAATCTGGTGATAGTCATAAAAATGTAGATACAGGTATCTAATATAGTGTGCACAAATGTTTCTGAAATATGAACAGGTACCTGTCTGTATAATGAAGATTCACAGGTACAGCATGAAAATACCTGTCTGTATAATGAAGATTTAATGTTTTTGAGTAAGCGTAAATATAGTGTTCAGGTATGGTAGTTGAATTTATAACTACCTATGCAATCAGTGCCTATCACCACTAACATTGTGAGTTTGAATCCAGTTCAGGCAAGGTGTACAACATATGTGATAAAAAGTTTGTCAGTGACTTTTGGCAGGTCAGTGGTTTGCTATGGGTACTCCGGTTTCCTCCACCACTAAAACTGAGCACCACGATATAAATGAAATATTGTTGAAAGTGGTGTTAAAAACAAGAAGAGAAGAAGGAATCGATATGCCCAATGTTAGTGATTCACACCAATAAATTAGTCAGTACAGAGTTTCTATCCATGTTTTCATAACAGTAATATTTTTTCTTATAGGCTATGAACAAATTGACTGAAAAGAAAACAAAGGAAAGAGCTGAATTAGTAGCAAGAGAAAGAGAACTGTCTAAGATCAAAATCAGTAAAGAAGATGTTGATTTAATGGTAAGAATTTTTCATATTCATTTTATTAACTTGACTTTTTGCTTAGAACAAAACTTTAAATGCACTACCTCAATTTATTTATTTGTCTGTTTACATATTCAATTGGCTAGCATATCTAGTAAATATGGTTTTTCTCATTATTGTCTCCCTTGGAACACATAATGATAATCTCTAAAATTCAATATTATTTTATGTATATTAATTTTATGACTATTATCTTTTATGCAATTTCTCTACTTTCTTTGTAAAATGTTCATATATTGAACTTTCTGTAATAAAGAATTTATTTATTTATTTTATATAAATAACTAATTTATGAATAAGTACTAAAGTAGATGAACAATTCAGGCTCACATGAACCTGTTGTTATCATTGAAGGATTAAGCAATGTCACATATGGTCTTTAAGTATGGTTTTTAAAATGTTGATCAGAAAGTAAAATGGCAACTTAACTGCAGGATAAAGTTTGACCCGATGTGGAAGTGTTAAAATATATTATTTTCAGATTTTGCCAACAAGATTGAGTCAAAATGTATGTTTGTATGCACCACGGTCCTGTATGAATACATGAATTTACTTAGGAATGTTGTTTATATTTTTTCGTAAATACACATTTGCGAATCAAAATATATTGGGAGTTTTATCACTGTATTATTTATATAGCCAATGAAGGACATCATGTTAGAAAATATTATATAATTTACAACCAATTTTCTAGTCTACCTCTATTTTATATACATAATTTGCATAAAGGAATTGAATTATTTTCTGTATATTCCAGAGTTTATTATCTCCCTTGGTAGGTAATTTTTTTGCTTTACATTAACTGATTAAAAACCACTTCTAATCCAGGTCTTGAATGGGATAGGTCCAGGGTTGGATAATATGATCTTTTGGGTCCCCTAGGCTAATGAAATTATGGGGCCATCTGACAGAGCCACCCTCTAACTCACCCGCACCCGTCATCTGTATTATTTACTCTCACGATATATATTAAGACATTTACAAAAAAATGTACATAGCAGGGCCCTTCATTCTTGGGGGCCCCAAGCTTGATTGGCCCTAGGCTTAAGCCTATTCTAGCCAATAGGATAATCCGGCCCTGGATATATGTCGTATAATTTGCTATTATTAAAAAAAATACAAGCTTTACTTTGCCGCTTTACACTTCAATGAAATGTGTGTTTGGAGTTGATCATTTGATATTTTAGAGTTATGTCCCTTGTCCTACAAAAATGTAAAAAATAAAATGTATGCAAAGTTGGTGTGAGTGTCACTTCTTTTCCCAGGAAAATGAGGTCTCTTAAAAGACGGAGGTGTATATCAAGATAGGGTGGCCCATCAAGACATCTATTAATACAGGGTGTCTTGTTAAGTAAGGATGCCCTATTGAAACATGTTTCACTGTTATACTACAAGATAGGGTGGCCCATCAAGACATCTATTAATACAGGGTGTCTTGTTAAGTAAGGATGCCCTATTGAAACATGTTTGACTGTTATACTATATGCAATTGTATTATTCTTTCATTCATGAAAAATATCTGGTAATCGAACATCACAATTAATAGTAATTTTATTAATAATATTTGATAACAGATTTTATTTCACAGACTTTATTTCGTTGACAGGTTCATGAAATGGAAATTAGCCAACACCTAGCAGAAAGAAAATTAAGAGAACATAAAGGAGATATCGTTGAAGCATTAGTAGAATTAACTAATTGATGGATTTATTTTATTGTATTGAAAGTGAAAGTGAAAGTCAATGTATTTATATATTATTCGATCAATGAAAGTACAAATGTAAATGCATAAGTTTATTAACCAAATTTTTTTCTAAGATGACAGCAACCAGTGGAAGAAGAGCTGTCGAATACATTTCTGAAAGTACTATCCCATTAAAATGGGTAATGTCGTTGATTTTTTTTGTCAAGATATTTTTTACAAGGAGTAAATTAAAACATAAATTAACACTAGTTATCGAGTTTTAAACTAAAAAGTCCATCCAGTCTCTTTTATTTTCATGAAAACACATCTCGAACAAAAATTCCTGTCTGTACGACAAAATATGGCCCCTATTCATATGACCTTAGGTGACCTGTTACTACAAATGCACGAAGTCTATTGTTGAGGAAAAACATGTTAGTAGATGAAAACCTGCACACGGTCGTGCCAGAATCTTCGCTGATTCTGCTAGAAAATAAAAGAGGAAAGAAGTTTTGGCAAATTATAATAAAACAAGAATTAACATAGGCCACCAACATGACCTTTAGATGGAATGGAAGGAAGCGTTGAGAGTTCAAACTCGTGCTGAAGCAAAATATCAGTGCCATTGTGCATGTAGTGTGTAAATTGGGACATGCATAATTAATGATGCTGGGAGACAAGCTGCACACAAAAAAACAACGAAAGTACACATTTTGGTGGAATCGCACCAAACAACGTTTTATACTCATGTTTTGAAGGTACAATGTACATATTAAATTTCAATGTAAAAAAACACTTTCCAAAATATTACCAGTTACAGACAATATCCCTTTAATTTATTTATAGTAAATGTGGCCATCTTGGATTAAGTTCAGGGCTATCAGATACATTTCTAACATACAGTCAAACCTGCCAATGTGGTCACCTTTATTAAGCAGTCACTTGTATTAAAAGGTCACCTTTTTCTTGTCCTGTCATAGAAAGTCTCCTATGAATTGAACCTCTTTTAAGAGGTCACCTGTCTTAGAAGGCCACTTTTTCTTTGTCTCAATGATGAAATACAATAGATTCATTATTTAATGTGAAGCATTTTTCTGAAATTTAATAGACCAGATTTGGTCATTGTGTATTTGAAGAAAATGTTAAAGTTCCATGTTTAAATTTATTCATACTTGTTATTTTAAGCCATTCCTATAAAATCTTATTAACATTCCAGCATCTTTTGTCCTTGGTAGATTCCATCGTTATTAGAATCATGGTTATGGTTAGCGTGCTCGGTTTGAGTGTGGTAGATTGTGGGTTCAAACAAAAGACAATAAAATAGGTATGTGTTGTTTCTCCGCTAAGCACACATCTTTAAGGAGTAAGAGTAAAGACTGGTTGGCTCGGAGTCGGGATAATGTGTTCGAGTGAAGCAACATCAGGCCTCGACATTAACGTTTGTCTGATTGTCCGGTACCAGTGAAAACTGACGTCGGACAAGTAGATCTTGTATTACGGTTGTCCGACGGGACAAGTGAAAAAATCAGCGATTCCCAAACGTGCCGGTACGACGGACACATCTATTTCCACTGGTATAAAATACTGGGTTTGTTGTATAAAAGAGCCCTGTTTGATCTCCAATTTGTCCATAATTTATTTTGATTAAAACTAAAGTGAAACGCCAGATCAAAACTCTTTTATTGTATCATTTATCGTTCCTCCATAACTTTCAAGGACATTGACAAAATTAAAGTCGCAATCTCAGAAACGCTTTAATGAATGGAAATATCAATATTTGAAAAATAAGAACAAGAATCACTCCGGAACGGACACGTAAATATTATCGGATATCAATTTGGCGCCAAATTTAAACTTGTTTTTTGTGCAAAATACGATAGAGGACTTGATTTAGGCTTTTGGGAAATATTGATACCTTTGAAATGGACAAATATTACAAGCTTTTTCCTGATCTGGTTGAAAAGATCCACTAAAATTTTTATTTCTCTGTGAATTTAAATAAAATACTATGCTTTATTTATATCACTTGTTTCTGGTAAAAAAAATATTCCTAGATACTGGTATATATAGTATCTAGGTATATTTTTTTTTACCAGAAACAAGGATTTATATAACACAGATATGAGTTATTACAATTTGTGTGGCATTGGATCACAACACAGTAATATTTCAAAAGGAAAAATGGGGAGGGGGGTACATAAAAATCACTGGTATGCAAGACTCCAATCAAGGTAGACAGAAATAAAAATGTGACATTGAATATATGTCCTTAAGGTAGTTATGAATAAAAAAAAAACCAGAAAAAATCAGTTCAGACAGCTTTAACTATTTACTAAATTTGGGCAGGGTAACATCAGAGGGGTCGCAAAACAATGTTTTGATTAATCACAATTGACTTCTCCCAGAAGTCTCCCCACTTCTCTCTGTTGTCTCCCACTTCTCCCTGTGAGCTCTCTGAAAGAGAAGTCACCTCTCCCTCTAATTTGAAAGTAGTGTCTGAGAGCCCTGGATAATTATTCTCTAGTTTTTGTAATTTTTATTAATTTTTTCGGACAACTAAAAGATTGAATCGGACAAGTACTTTTTTTAGTTAGTTGTCCGAAGGGACAAGTTGAAAAATATGTTAATGTAGAGGCCTGAACATGTCTACCCGCAGACTGTTTTCTGTGAGCTAGCACTAAAAATCCAACTAAGCATGTTGGTCTAGTACAGAAGGGTCGTCATCATCATCATCATCTCACCAGGATACAGCTGAAAAATTGCTGAGTTGGCGATAAGCAAATTAATAAACAGGTATATACACAAACAATATTTTAGTTAAGTTCTAATACCATACCATAGCTATGTAGAGTTATGCCCCTTAAAGTTGTAAACAAGTGTGAAAGGTTCTTGTAAGCCAACTAGCAAAATAGTTCAACATATTCAAACCACAATGCCACGATATGGCTGAAATACTGCTAAAGTTGGCATTAAAACCAGTCAATCTATCAATCAAACCACACATATATAACTATCTATTGAACATCTTGAGTCAATTTTAACAGTTTAAAATTGAGAAATGAAAAAAGTTGAAGACTAAAAGTGTGAAAAGTTTCTTGTTTGTACACTAGCAAAATGTTCCTCAACAGATTCCAGCCAAATTTATAGCAAGACATAATTATATCAACAATATCATATTCAAGTTCACAAACCAGATTTGTTCATAAAAAAATATTTGATAAAATGACCTTTTTCTAGTATAAGACAATCTAGCTTGTGGGTCTCTGATACATTTTTGGGGTTTATTTGTTGGTTTGAGATGGATCTGTAATTATATGGATTATATACAAAAGAAGAATAAACCTAATTATTCTGACTGCTGGTTTTTTTTACTCGCCTGGAAAAATGTCATGCAAGCTTTTGCAGCCATTCTGCATCTATTTTCCTTCATGAATATTTCAGTTTGATTGTGGACCAAAGGATCATGTGAACTATTTTCATCACTTTGTCCATCAGAGACATGTACTTTAAATGTACTATTATAGATATCGTTAAGATTTAGTGAAGTTCCTGCCACAAGCATTTAGTTATACCTACCTACATATGCATAGTGGAGGGGGAGGGGGAATATTCTGATAAAAGGGAATAACCATTTAAGTTATCCCCCCCCCCCCAATAGAGGACATTAAGTTTACCCATGTCCTTAAGTCCACCCACTATTTGGTTTTCGCTCAATTAAGTTCTCACTGTAAGAAAATCATTAGCATTTTATATACAAGGTCAGGAACAATAAAAGGAAGGCCGAGTTCGATTTCTGACTTTATCCCTTTTTCTGTTTTGGAGTTATGCCTCTTGAAAAATACATGCTTACTTTGGCTGCAAGCCAAGTGCATCAGTGACACTTTGGGGATTTTTAAAAATTTTCTTTAGCCAAATTTTATAGAAAAAAAAATGGATATGAAAATGCTGGAAATAAATATTCTGACCCTCCAGTTTATAAAATATAAAAGGAGGCTTTATACTTCAAAAATAGAGTGTAATGTTATTTTTCAGTCTTTTTCCTCTTGACATACCTTTTATATAAATCAATGTATACGGAATTATAAAATACTAGTTTTTTGGTATAATTTCCTATATTCTAGATTATCCATTTTACTACATATCTGACAATTGAGAACTAATGTGCCCCGGAAGGGTAGACAGATCCTGTTCAAGTAGTGACACCCATCGAAATATAACTCGCACGTTAATGAAAAAAAGGTTTGAAGATACCAAAGGTGTAATCAGAAGCCGTTAATCGAAGGACAGACAATGCAATGATCATCAGAAAAAACGACAAAAAACAAGCAATGGTACCCGTGTACAAAACACTACACAAAATTAAAGGTCGAGCAATAGGAACCCCATTATAACCGGGAAGAAATCGGGTGCTCAGGAACGGACAGAACATCATCTATTATGGAAAACGCGTTGGACACAATTACAAGTACAATGTATACGTAAATAAATACAAAAAATATTAATAAGTGGAGATGGTTACATAGGTAGAGAGGTACATCCAACTACCACACGTTAATATTAGTACAACATTAGCTGATTTATATCAATAAAATATGTAGATACCTTATTTAATGTTCTCCTCAGCGTCTGGATTTGCATCCGATCGAATAAAATAGTGGAAAACAAAATAATACAAAAGTCATTGGGAGCAAGAAAATGAACAACCCAAACATAAATATGATGGCCGAACTTGAGTATTAAATATTCTTGTAACAACCCAAGCATAAATATGATGGCCGAACTTGAGTATTAAATGTGCTTGTAACAACCGAAGCATAAATATGATGACCGAACTTGAGTATTAAATGTGCTTGTAACAACCCAAGCATACATATGATGGCCGAACTGGAGTATTAAATGTGCTTGTAACAACCCAAGCATACATATGATGGCCGAACTGGAGTATTATGTGCTTGTTAAGATATTCACCCTTGTTGATTTTGTCAATTTGACTATAAATTTGAGTAACACGGCGGGCGTTTTATAATAAGCAAAAACTGCTTACCCTTCACGGGCACATGGACTCGCCCCGGTTTTTAGTGAGGTTACTCATCTTTTTAGTGGTCAGTGTTGCTTTGTTTGTCTTCGTCTTGTGTGCCCAATGTTGCCAGTGTCTCTGGAATGTCCATTCTTGATTGCCCTTTCGGTTTTCTCTGACGTTTATGTAACTACCAGATATAATGCATTATGTGAACACATTTCTATATAGTGGTAATTGACAAACATTTGATAAGTCTTTGTTATCTTCTATTAAACATGACAATGTGACACAAATAATGAAAAACCTGCCACCGTGATGTAATGATTAGCGTGCTCGATTGAGTGCGAAAGATCATGAGTTCGATCCCCGCTCGGGTAAAACCAAAGACTATAAATTTAGTATTTATTGATTCTTCTGATAAGTGGACAGTAATATGAACGTGATCAGACGTGGGTTAACGACGATGTGCTTTAATTTTGTATTTCAGTGCACTTCAACTCATCACTTCAAATCGTGGGTTCGATCTTCGCTCGTGTAAAACCAAAGACTATATAATCAGTATTTGTTGATTTTCACGATGAGTGGCCTGGACAGAAATATGATAGAGCGTGATCAGTCGTCGATGAGCTTCATAATAGAAGCTATTAAATTCATCACTTCAAATCAAGGTTTTTGATTATTTCTGTCAGTACTACTTGGGATTATCTATTAAAAACAACTCCAACGTCATTATTAAATCTGTTATTTGATAATCTCTATTTAATTTAGTATTGAAAATGGATGCCGTTAATCATTGCAGAAGCCAAGTGATGCCAACAGATAAGAGAAAAATAAACTCATATTTCATCAATAAATATTACCACCGGAAACTCCTTGTATAAAAAAATATTTTCATGAGGAAGGGAGTGTCAATTCTATATCCTTCTTTACGTTTGTTTCTAGTAGACGGGGGCCGTCGTGGTCGTATGGTAGTTGTATTTACCTGTACAATCCGTGTCTTCGAATTAAAGTAGCGAGTTCGTGGAGAGGTGTACTCGATACAACATTATTTGATAAAGTTTTTCAGTGACTTGAGACAGGCCGATGGCTTTCTCATGATACTTCGGCTTCCTCCACCAATAACACCGATTTCCACGATATAACTGCAATATTGTTGAAAGTGGCGTTAAACACCATAACCCTAACCTAGTAATTTTCTTACAGTAAAAGATCATTTACAGAAATTTGATCTCATTTCAGTTATGAATAATTGTTTGATTTTATTAAAGCTTCGTTGGAAATTCAGAGTGAGTGAGTAATTGTTGTTTGAGGCCTAAAGAGCATGCACAGTGTTCAGCTGTATCGCTGTAAGTCCAAGCTACATTTAGATGAAGTGATGATGATGTCTGCTTTGTACTAGACCATCACAGTTAAGGGGGTACCATGCACTACAGGGAGATAACTCTTTATAATCAGTTGAACGTTTTGATCATATGATGTTTGTATGCAGATTTCAAGCATCTCGGTGATCAAAACCACAGAGAGAAAAGCTGCTATGTGGCTAGTGAATTTATAGCTCTGAGTCTGTTGGTTGGAATTTGTTAAACTTTTGATATTTATTACAGTGGATATATTCAAACACACTGCCAAAAAAATAAGAAAATTAAACGAGCAGATCAAATTTTACCTGAAGTGTATGGTACCACCTTAATTGAGCTTTTATAGTGTTAGCTAACAGTCTAGGGGTAAACGTGTATCTCCAATCTTATCTCGATTCGTAGCCAATCAGTGTTGGCTCAATCTCCTTAATGCTGCATGCTTAGAGAATAAGCAACCCATACAAATTTGTAATTTTTTTTAGTTTGACCCGAAGCGGACTCGAAACACGAGGCCAGCATGCTAACCATTGCATCATCGATGTATTCGAAATTCAAATATCACAACACATTACAATGTACCTAGTGAGCTATAACACTTATAGAAGTGTCCAATACACATTGTATTGTGTTTTTGTTTTTTTATTCTTCGTCTTATGTATCGGATGTTGCTAGTTTCTCTGGATTGTCCATTTTGATGGCTCCTTCGGTTTTCGCTAACGTTTATTTGTCCTGGGTCTTGTATACCGTACATTGCCAGTTTCTCTGGATTGTCCATTTTGATGGCTCCTTCGGTTTTCGCTAACGTTTATTTGTCCTGGGTCTTGTATACCGTACATTGCTAGTTTCTCTGGATATTCCATTTTGATGGCTCCTTCGGTTTTCGCTAACGTTTATTTGTCCTGGGTCTTGTATACCGTACATTGCCAGTTTCTCTGGATTGTCCATTTTGATGGCTCCTTCGGTTTTCGCTAACGTTTATTTGTCCTGGGTCTTGTATACCGTACATTGCTAGTTTCTCTGGATATTCCATTTTGATGGCTCCTTCGGTTTTCTCTAACGTTTATTTGTCCTGGGTCTTGTATACCGTACATTGCTAGTTTCTCTGGATTGTCCATTTTGATGGCTCCTTCGGTTTTCGCTAACGTTTATTTGTCCTGGGTCTTGTATACCGTACATTGCCAGTTTCTCTGGATTGTCCATTTTGATGGCTCCTTCGGTTTTCTCTAACGTTTATTTGTCCTGGGTCTTGTATACCGTACATTGCTAGTTTCTCTGGATTGTCCATTTTGATGGCTCCTTCGGTTTTCTCTAACGTTTATTTGTCCTGGGTCTTGTATACCGTACATTGCTAGTTTCTCTGGATTGTCCATTTTGATGGCTCCTTCGGTTTTCGCTAACGTTTATTTGTCCTGGGTCTTGTATACCGTACATTGCCAGTTTCTCTGGATTGTCCATTTTGATGGCTCCTTCGGTTTTCGCTAACGTTTATTTGTCCTGGGTCTTGTATACCGTACATTGCTAGTTTCTCTGGATATTCCATTTTGATGGCTCCTTCGGTTTTCGCTAACGTTTATTTGTCCTGGGTCTTGTATACCGTACATTGCCAGTTTCTCTGGATTGTCCATTTTGATGGCTCCTTCGGTTTTCGCTAACGTTTATTTGTCCTGGGTCTTGTATACCGTACATTGCTAGTTTCTCTGGATATTCCATTTTGATGGCTCCTTCGGTTTTCGCTAACGTTTATTTGTCCTGGGTCTTGTATACCGTACATTGCTAGTTTCTCTGGATTGTCCATTTTGATGGCTCCTTCGGTTTTCTCTAACGTTTATTTGTCCTGGGCCTTGTATACGTACATTGCTAGTTTCTCTGGATTGTCCATTTTGATGGCTCCTTCGGTTTTCGCTAACGTTTATTTGTCCTGGGTCTTGTATACCGTACATTGCCAGTTTCTCTGGATTGTCCATTTTGATGGCTCCTTCGGTTTTCTCTAACGTTTATTTGTCCTGGGTCTTGTATACCGTACATTGCTAGTTTCTCTGGATTGTCCATTTTGATGGCTCCTTCGGTTTTCTCTAACGTTTATTTGTCCTGGGTCTTGTATACCGTACATTGCTAGTTTCTCTGGATTGTCCATTTTGATGGCTCCTTCGGTTTTCGCTAACGTTTATTTGTCCTGGGTCTTGTATACCGTACATTGCCAGTTTCTCTGGATTGTCCATTTTGATGGCTCCTTCGGTTTTCGCTAACGTTTATTTGTCCTGGGTCTTGTATACCGTACATTGCTAGTTTCTCTGGATTGTCCATTTTGATGGCTCCTTCGGTTTTCGCTAACGTTTATTTGTCCTGGGTCTTGTATACCGTACATTGCTAGTTTCTCTGGATTGTCCATTTTGATGGCTCCTTCGGTTTTCGCTAACGTTTATTTGTCCTGGGTCTTGTATACCGTACATTGCTAGTTTCTCTGGATTGTCCATTTTGATGGCTCCTTCGGTTTTCTCTAACGTTTATTTGTCCTGGGTCTTGTATACCGTACATTGCTAGTTTCTCTGGATTGTCCATTTTGATGGCTCCTTCGGTTTTCTCTAACGTTTATTTGTCCTGGGTCTTGTATACCGTACATTGCTAGTTTCTCTGGATTGTCCATTTTGATGGCTCCTTCGGTTTTCTCTAACGTTTATTTGTCCTGTGTCTTGTATACCGTGTGTTGCTAGTTTCTCTGGACTGTCCATTTTGATGGCTATTTCGGTTTTCTCTAACGTTTATTTGTCCTGTGTCTTGTATACCGTGTGTTGCTAGTTTCTCTGGACTGTCCATTTTGATGGCTATTTCGGTTTTCTCTGACGTTTATTTGTCCTGTGTCTTGTATACCGTGTGTTGCTAGTTTCTCTGAATTGTCCATTTTAATGGCTCCTTCGGTTTTCTCTGACGTTTATCTATATCATTTGTCTCTTTATAATTCAGTGTAGTCGTAATGTAGACTATGTCGTATGTTCTAATAGAAAAAAACCCTGTTTCGTTGATTTATATCTAACAGCAATATTAGGAACGAAGTCATTTAAAGCCATCAAGTGTGTTTAGAGATAGTCATGGTAGGACTGTCGTGTTATTTCCCTTGTCTGTTGCCTTGGGGAGTATGAGTATAAATGTGATGTTTGTCTGTACGGATTCGTACTTGTATTCAACTAATTCTGTAATTATTTGACATTTTACATCGAATTTTGAAATTATGATAATATTTTCAAAATTGACGCACAAGATGTATAAATCGAATCGATTGATTGGTTGGCTGTCAAGTATGTCTCTATATTGTAATAATAAATTTTCAATGTTATGTCAAACGCTTCTGTAGGGTAATGGTTAGCGAATTCGCCTCATGTGTAGTAGATCGCGTGTTCGAGTCCCAGTCTGGTCAAACTAAAGACTATAACATTGGTGGTTGCTGCTTCCGCTAAGCACGCAGCATCAAGAAGGAAGATCAAAAAGCTGTTTGGCTCGGTAATCGGGATAATGTGTCCCAATTGGGCAACATGTCTCCGCGGACTGAACTTGTTTCAGTGAGCTAGCAGTATACAAATCCAACTAAGCCTGTTGGTCAAATACAAAGCAGACAGCATTATCGAAGATAACTTGTTCTCACCATGATATAGCCGACAAATTGCTCATAAGGTGTTAAACTGTATTCCCACACTCAACGCTATATCGGGTCACTGCAGACCTCCGTTTATATTACCCGCCTAGGTGGCGTAATAATCCATAGAGTGAATAGTCTGAGGAATAATCCGTGGGCGCGTTAAAACAAAATTGACTCTTTTAGGCCCAAAGCAGTATGTAGTGAGAACGCACAAAAGTGTTTCATTGCCAGGAAAATACTGACCGCATGTTACCACCGGGACTAATAAAAATATTTATCCTGCAATCAGTACATTTGCTGTACAAATATACCATACGAATACATTTTTGCTTTATTCGTAGCCTACGAATAAAGTTTTGAAGCCTACGAATAAACTTTTAAACCTACGAATAAACTTTTAAGCCCCGCCCATAGATTCCGGAACTACTTTTTTGTATGTTTCTGCTCTCCTGTAAAGGAGGTACAATATTAACCGTAACCAATGTCAATAATCGACGTGTAATAAACAAATGTTTAGTGCAGTTCGTGTTGCTCGGTCTTCATCCTTCTGTGTAGTGCTTTGTAGATCACTGTTTGTCTGTTTGGCCATTGTGATATCTGTCTTCAAACTCAGTGTCGAAACAAATACTACTTGTCTGATGATACTTACAGAGACTTGAAAGATATAAAGGTGTTATATCTAACCCAGAATGCGATCTTAGAAGCTACCTGATTACATTAGCTGCCCAGTCACTTCATAATAAAAGGGAAAATATTTTTCTTGTTAGCGATTAACTAGTTATTGATGTTAATTATCGGTCTTGAGTTGGGTTGGGTTATGGTGTTTAACGCCACTTTCAACAATATTTCAGTTATATCGTGGTATGTCAAGAAATCCATAAGAAAAAACTACTTACCAACGTTACGGCGCGAATTCTTACAATAGTTCACTTACAGTGTACAATCAATGTGTCTCCTTTAAATGCACAAAGGATGTTCAGCAGAGCGGCTATTATAGTGTACTTTATATATTGATAGCTGGTAAACAGTCCATTCTAAACCTTTATTATGTTAATATATCATTAATTAGATGTATGAGGTAGATACGTTAATCTGTTTTGTCGTATAGTGTATCTATATAATTTCCTTCAAAGATATTTTAGGAATATTCTAATCAATGTATAATACTAGTTTACTAATTAAGCATTAAACTAATGCATTTTGTACATTTTCTGTAATTAGTATGTGTCTGCCTTTAAGATGGACTCTTCAATAAAAGAAGAAGAAAGCTATATATAATCAAACTATTCCACAACCTATTTATATCATTTAATGTTATTCTTATTTCCTTTATATAACTCAAGACGGTATTATATTTTATTCCAAAAAAGTGCGTCTGGTTTCATTACGGCTAATTAGGGAATTATGCAGGGTCATCTGGTCGGTCGTCTGTTATAATACGATGAGATTTTGATAACTGTCTTTACGAGTGAAATAGCGGAAACAAAGCTGGAATAATTAGGGAAACGATATTGCATCACTATTTATTAAGTTGTTTCTAATGATTTGGTATTTGCAATATTCATAGAACCAATGGTTTTAGTAGGCATTCATTTTATATATACATTTGTATTGAGAAAAACATTGAATTTAAAAACGTGTAGTAACTATCGATAGTTCTGTATTTTATTTTATTTTTTACTATGATAAGTATTTCAGCTATATATATGACCATGACAAGTTTACAATCAAACCATGTAAATATAAATTTACCATATAAATACAAATGTACCATGTGAATACAAATTGGCCATGTAAATACAAATTGGCCATGTAGATACAAACTGGCCATGTCAATATAAACTGGCCACGTAAATACAAATTGGCCATATCAATACAAATTAGCCATGTAAATACAAATTGGCCATGTCAATGCAAATTGGCCATGAAAATACAAACTGGCCATGTAAATACAAACTGGCCATGTAAATACAAATTGGCCACGTAAATACAAATTGGCCATGTAAATACAAATTGGCCATGTCAATACAAATTGGCCATGTGAATAAAAACTGGTCATGTTAAATACAAATTGGCCATGTAAATACAAATTGGTCTTGCACATACAAATTGGGCATTTAGATAGATATATGGATGGATGGTTTGATTGTCACATATAAAATGAAATAGAGCTGAACAATATTGCCTGCAACGGATCATCCACGATTAAGCCTCACGGACTGTTTCACATTAGGAGTCACTGCAAGCAGGCCCACGGAGAGGGGGGGGGTCAGACGGGGTGGCGCCCCGGCGCCCATGAGTTTATAAATAAGGGTCCAGACAAATAAACAAGTAGAAAGATGTTTTCTAAATCACAATTCGTCAATTCATTTTTGTTGTACTGATTCCTTGCTTATGACACACCGTGGTGGACTTAGTTTGAGTAACATTATTTGGAGAATTGGAGGAGGGGGGGCCAAGTTTCTTTTTGCCCTGAGGCCCAGAAAATTCTCTTGGCGGCCCTGACTGCAAGCCATATAATTTTATATACAAGAAACGTGGTCTTAGCTAAATATTGGGGACCCATATACATCCCGTTCTTATAGCTTGCGATTTGAATCGTAGGCAAAATTATATGACGTCTTTTTAAGGTATTTTGCAATGTGGTTTATTGAGAAGTAGCCAATAACAATTTATAGTCTTTGGTCTGATCCGGCCGTGGACTCAACCACACTTACCTCCTACATAAATGTAAGAAAATGATTGGTTTAGCGTGAACACGTGGACGCCCTGTATAAAAGATATGTCATATTGCATGAAATGTATTTAACGGTAATGTCTTTTTTTATTTCTATTTCATGGAAACGAGCTGCTTTAATTTAGGTTTGATTAGTTAGCTTCCGAATGGCGACTTATATTTCTTTTTGAATAATTTACGGATGGCTGTAGACGGAAATATAGAACTGGTTATTATTGACGCCTTTACACTAAAATACCACGTTAAACAACCAGGATTACCGGGTCGGAAAAGAGAACGACTGTGATTTAGCTGAAAATGTAATCATAGATAATTTAAATCTCGTATCAGTGGAAATAATTTACGAACAGATTGCATTTGTTTTGACGGAAATTGCTTAGAAACGGATTTTTTTTAAATTAACGGAAATAACACTGAAAGACGGAGACGGTTATGAGAATAAAAGTGCATTTTACAAATTTGCAGAACTATTTTCAAATATGAAGAAAAAATGGAAACGTTTCCTTGGCAACCGTTTCATAATATCGTATTAAACATTATATCGTATTATACAAGGGCAAATTTCATACCTCACCTAATTCTTTATATGAAGATATGCGTTTTCCTAATGATATAAGTATATTATAGCATGATGTGCTGAAACATTTCAGCTAAAATTACAGAACGGTAGTATTATAACGGATATATTGAAGAAATGTAGTGACACGCAAACGTACGTTAATCATGCAATCCAGGGTTCAAAAGGTAGGACATAGTTTCTCCATTGCGTTGCATTACCCCTAGAAAATGACATCTGGGACGACTCAAACACACTCATGTAGTAGTGCTCATGTCTTATTTATGTTATTTGTGTTTGTGTGCATACAGTGATGTCAAATACGTCTTGTCTGTATGATTAACATGGCGGATGTCTTATAAGAGGAAGGAACTGCTTACCCTTCGTGAGCACCTCGTTTCACCTCTGGGTTTTGGTGGGGTCCGTGTAACTCATCGTTGTAGTTCTGTGTTGTGTTGTGCTATTGTCTTAGTTGTCTTCGTCTTGTTACTTGTGTACCCATTGTTGCCAGTGTTTCTAGATTCTCCATTCTTGATTGCCCCTTCGTTTTTTGCCGAACAAATATCAGAATGCAATCTTCACACTGACAAAAAATAATAATAAGCAGCACCTGTAATAAGCACAAAGGATTTATTAAAAAAATGAAATAAAAAACAGTCCGTCTTGAAATTTTCCTGAGGGGAAATTGCAGGATCTGAATCGACTTCCTTGCACCCCCCCATACAACCAAATGAACCCTCCCTAATTATTTGATCTTCTCCTGTTAGTTAGTAGCTTCTTTGCACTCCGTTAAAACCAAATGATAGCTCCTTCATTATAGTATCCTTAACTGTTAATTAGTTAGCAAAGGAACACCTCTTTGCGCCCCCATAAAACCAAATGAACGCTCCCTAATTATAGTATCTTCTCCTGTTAATTAGCTAACAATTGTATACTTCTTTGATTTCCAATAAAACCAAATGAACGCTCCCTAATTATAGTATTTTTCCTGTTAATTAGTAAACATACTTTTTTGCACCCCACACAAACGCTCCCTACTCGTATTCTTCTGTTAATTGTTTAACAAATGTATGCTTCTTTGCACCCCCATTAAACCAAGTGAACGCTCCCTTATTATATAATCTTCTGTTAATTAGCTAACAAATGCTTACTTCTTTGTACCCCTATAAACAAAATGAACTCCTCCTAATTATATTATCTTCTACTTAAGAAATAAATCATGGAAGCCAGAATGTGTTGGGAGTTTTAACATGGGTTGGCGGATAAAATTTACTAATACCCCTCAACCCATGTTAAAACTCAAAACACATTCTGGCTTCCATGATTTATTTCGATTCTGATATGTCTAAGAATACAAATACGGTAGTATACTTTGATTGGAAGACGGTAATTTATATTTACGCTTACGGAAAATGTCGCACACAATTTATGTTGCCAATGGAAAAGTCAGTCACATTCACCGGCGCATGTGCGAATGAGATTATACCATCGATAAATCGCTCGTTTGTCTATAAAGCGAAAGAAGGAGGTTATGTTAGAATATTAATTAGTTAACAAATGTACACTTCTTTGCACCCCCATAAAACCAATTCTAACATAGCGTCCTTCTTTCGCTTTGAAGACAAACGAGCGATTTATCGATGGAGAGATGTACTCGATACAGCATTATATGATAAAGTTTGTCAGTGACGTGCGGGAGAACGATGTTTTTCTCCAGGTAGTCCTGAAATTTTTTTTATGACAAATTGACTCGTACACATGTGCGTTTTGATGTAAATGTACTCGCTCACTGTATTTATTTAGAACTTCAAAGCCAGATACCACTTTAGATGTTTACAACGTCACCTGCTACACGACTATGGATTATGGTGTATGTCAAAAATTTTCCAATATTCCTTGTTTATTTTCAACATCGATTTGTCCAAATATGTTTTTATTTTTTGATTGTTTGTTTGGTTTAAACATAATTTATTTGCCAATTAAACAGACAAAATGGATTAGACACAAGTAAAACAAACTTATGAAGTCTTCTCCAAATTACAATATGTTACAATAAAGAAGTACATAAAAGGCATGCATTACTATATGTAGCACTAATAACGAATCAATGATAAATATTCACAAACAGAAAGAAAAATAAAATTAAGATGGACTCATATGATGTGCATGTTCACCCAATTCAATTTCAGTTATACAATAAGGAATCTTTTTGAACATTTAATATAATCAAAAACACATTTAAATATAATACAATTTTGTTCAATATTGTTTGTTGGTTTTGTTGTTGTTGTTGATTGTTTTGATTTCCGTTTACACATTTTTGTTATGTACCCATTTCCAAATTTGGGCAACTTATTTAGATATTTTAGCATAATGGAATTTTTTCAGCTTACACCATATTCTTGCATGATGAGCATGTATGTAATAAAAAGTGGTTTTATAGCATCATAGATGTTTCATGCCATTTTTAATTATGAAAATCAGATTTAAAAAGTGATGGTTAAAGCTTGCAGCAATACCGAATAAAAAGAATAACCACACCTCCCTATCAAATTATCAAACTCAAAAACAGATCAGGACAATTGCCGATGGAAATCTGGATCTTGGCTTGGGACAAGCACACACGTGACGGGATTAAATCGTTACACAATATTTTATTATTTATTTTGTAGATCGTTGTTTGTCTATTTGCACTTTTTCTTTTGGCCACTGTATTATCTGTTCTTCTTCGAATTACGAATTCTGATTACCCCTTTGGTATCTCCAAACTCTTCTTCTGGATGACTGTTAGTATCATCCGCCTTTACTAAGTGCTTCGACACAGCAATGGTTTATTAGATATATAAATGTTTGAAAGTTAGAGCTCCTAAATAAGGTAATTGATTAAACCGAAGGTCAATTTCTCTCTGACATAAACAACTTTGGCCGTTTTGCTTTGCTATTATAATTAGACTTTTTAAAGATTTTAAAATTGATTGGCTTTCGAATCTTTTGACAATGGTCATACCTGATGAAGGCAATACATGAACAGTTTCGTGCAAAGATAAAACTGTCCTATAATATTTGTATAAATTAAGCTGATGAGAGTGCTCCTCATATTTCCTACTAAGTGCTAGACATGTAATTGACACTCTCTTAAACATTTGACACTTATCTGCTCTCAGTAAATGACTGTGACGACATTATGAAGCTTCGCACATTCATAATCCTGTCAGTATAGTATCATGGGTCTTATTACATTTTAGATATGACAGATTTAGATTCATAAATCTAAGTGTTGATCAATGATACAGTGAGCTGTTATTTGTACACGTACTGTCTATGGTTAAGTCGTAATTCATTTTCGTTGTTTCGTTGGAGTGGAAGCAAATCGGTGCAAGGTTTTTCTTTATTGTTTGTTTATATATGTATTGTCAGTACGTTACGATCCTTTCACGAAAGGAAGATCTTGGAAGCAAGTCAGAACTTGGATTTCCAACGTCATATGTAGTGGAATTTTTGTACAAACTGATTTGAAGTTTGAAGTAATAGGGCTCATTCACCGCTTCTCCCGTTATAACTTATGCAATAAAAAAAAGTCGTGAGAACAGTTTTGTTTGTGAACGAATTTACAGAATTTTCCTATTCCTGTTATAAGAGCATAATATATTGACGTGTCCCTGTACCTAACGTTAACAATTCATGCGTCATCGAGATTAAAACGTTCCGCTAATCACTTATGGAACAACAGCGACGTCTGTCGAAAGAAATTTGGTGAATGATCCCCATTGTTATTGGTGGAAATGTTGCTCATCACTGTTTGACTTGTTTTTCAGAATGTGTTGTATTACTCCAAGTGGGCAAAATTTCAGCGATATGATAGCAAGAACAAATTAAGCTACATTTCGATGAGATGATGATAATGTCCGTTCTGTACTAGACCAACACCTTTAAGAAGAGTTTGAAGATACCAAAGGGGTAATCAGAATACGTATATCGAAGAAGAACAGACAACACAATGGCCAAAAGAAAAGGTACAAAAGGACAAACAACGATTTACAAAACATACAAAGCTAAATATCGAGTAACACGAACCCTACTAAAAACCGGGGGTGAACTCAGGTGCTCCGGAAGGGTAGGCAGTTACTGCTTCACTAGTGACACCCGTCGTGTTAATCTAGTAACAAACCGGTAATAAGTCGTGGATTTCGATAGTGCCAGCTCACTGCAACATCAGTCGGATGTAAATATGTCCCTCCACTCGGTCACAATATCATGATTCCGATTCCGAGAAAATCAATCTTTGCTTTTACGCCTTAATACTGAGTACTTATCGGAGAAGCAGCAATTATCACTTTTATAATCGTGGATGTGACTCAACCAAGGCTAGAACCCACGATCTACCGCACTCGAGTGAAACGCTACCCATTACACTTCCCATGCGGTTTGCTATGCATTTAATGGAAGCTTGTGTATACACAAATTGTATATGTCCAGCGTATAAAAAAAGTTAATAATTAACAAAAAAATGTTTTTAAATATTTTAGGCTGTGGTTAATTTTTGCAGAAGTGTATATATTGTACAATGTATATAGAACTTGACTTGTATTATAATCGTGTTCCCAACAAAGATTAAAACAAAAAGCGTGAATAGGTTTATTCATGCTTAACGAGTAATTACTGTATTTCAGCTTATCTTCAACCAAAAACCTTGACGTTTTAGATAGGTATAGGGGCGCTGAGGTCGATATAGGGGAGCACTCCAGCGTCACTGGTGGTAGACTGGCCAGTCAACGACATTCAACATCTCGGTCTCATAAGCCGCTTGAGGCCATGACAATATATAACTGTTCATGCAACGACTCGTATATATGAACAGATGAATTCATATCTTGACGATAATCACTGTTTTATGAGAGAACACCACGGTTTTATTACGGAATTTGAAACCTTGCAAATTACTATAATGGCATCAACCAGTGTTGCTTTCAGAAAAACATGATGAAATATGATGTCTATCATAAAACACAGACGATCTGTAATCTGTAAAATTGTTTTCTGTCTAAATTTAACCGCAAAATGTTTTCACAAAAGTTTATGGACCCCTAACATGATGAGGTGTTGTTATCTATAAAGTGCTCATGGCATGATACATTATGCTCTAAACCGCATCGGTGGCGTAATGGCTAGGCGTGCTCGCATCGAGTGCGGTAGATCGTGAGTTCGAGCCCCAGTCGGGTCAAATCAAAGACTTTAAAATTAATATTTGTTACTTCTCCGCTAAGCACGCAGCATTAAGGAGAAAGAGCAAAGACTGGTTGGCTCGGAATCAGAATAATGTGTCCAAGTGGAGCGACATGTCTCACCGCGGACTGATGTTTCAGTGAGCTATCACTATAAACATCCAACTTAGCGTGTTAATCTAGAACAAAGCGGACCTCATCAGCACTTAATTGAAAATTAACTTCTTCTCGCCATGACATAGCTGAAAAATTGCTGAATTGGCGTTAAACAACAATCACTCACTCACTCACACATTATGCTCTAATAATCGCACGATTTTAAAGTCTTTTTAAGTTTTCAGGTAATACGTCCATTGAAATAAAATCAAATGTGGTTTGAGCACACTAAGCACACATTTTATGTGGTATTAGTTCTTGAACACAATTAACAGACACCATTCTAGCCTAGGAGTGCGTTGACCAACACAAAACAGCCACATAATTCGAATGTTTTGAGCACAAAAAACTGACATCATACGATCCTAAAAATATTGCCACCCCTTCTCCGTTTACACATTACCACATAATTTTAAAACGTCATGCGGTTTCAATAATGTTAGATCTATATCGTAGCGGTTAATTTTTCATGGCGGGAAAAATCGACCTACCGCCGTTAACTGACTGACGTTATCATCCTTAATTGTTTTTATAAGTACATCCCATCAGGGGCGATAATCGATCTACCGCCGAGAGCTGACAGACGTTGTCATCTTTACATTGTATTACTGTAAGTACATTCCATCAGGGGAGATAATCGAAAATCTCAAACTTTACTGATGATAAACATTGATTACTTAGACAGATGTAAAGTAATAGTAATGAATAGGTAGATATCTAAATTATACCATCAAACGATCACGAAATCCATTAAAAGCATGTCTTTGATTTTATGTATCAATGTTTCGAATCCAAACAAACATCAATAGACATTAAAGATGTCTACATATATTAATAAATGTTATCCGAATGACAACGTTTCGAGTCCAAATAAAATAGAAAATGATGATGTTATCCGAATGACAACAAGGACAATATGTCGTCTTAAGACTTCAAAGAAAATTACATAGACAATACTAATTAATAATTTTATATTAATCAAATAATTAATCCATTTATAAATGTTAATCTGTAGGACCACCGACGAACATACAAGTTAATATCAATGTGTGATGCTGGAAGCCATGCAACCTAGTCAAACGTAAACTAATTCAATTCTTTTTAGTTTTCTGTGTTGTGTTTTTGCGTTTTGTTTGTTTTCGTTCTGTGTCTTGTCAATCGTAACTACTCGGCCATTTTCGCTACCCTGCAAATAACCTCGTACGTAGGAGGCGGATAAATAGAACTACTTTTCACATGTCAGTTACATGAAAGTTTGATAAAGTTATATTTTAAGCAATTTTCTATATTTCAATTATTTTCATGGATAAAAGTTAAAGTTTTAATTAGTTTTGCATGATTAGATTTTACTTAGTATGTCTTCCATATTGGATTTTCATGGACTATATTCTTGTGCGGCTTAACTTCCGGCAAACAATTTAAGAAGAAATTCTACTATCTACGTACTAGGTTATTTGCAGGGTAGCGAGAATGGCCGAGTAGTTACGATTGGTGTCTTGTGTGCCCAATGTGGGCAGTATTTCTGGATTGTTCATTTATTGGTTTCCCCTTCGTTTTTTTCTTACGTTTTATTATTATCTGTTCGGTATTCTCTGCAGATGTCATGCATACACGCTAAATCTTCAGTCGCGTAATCGAATTCAATAAAATAATAACATTATAATATCATCTTACTATAGCACTGAATTAACAAAAGTTGATAAATCGTGAATATGGTTGTGGGTGTTCGTGCTTTCCATAGACTACTATAGCACTCCAAGAAATATATCAGATGTGATGTCTGATACCGTAGGGGGCATATACATAATCTAATTTTATTGACAAACCCGGTGTTATTTCATGAACGATGTGTTTAACGTCACTTACAACAATATTTCAGTTATATCGCGGCGGTCAGTTTTTTTTGGTGGGGGAAATCGGAGTACCCGGTGAAAACCAGCGACTTGCTGCCAGTCATTGAGAAACTTTATCACATACTTTTGTATCGTGTACACCTCGCCTCAGTGGGATTCGAACTCACAACTTTAGAGGTGATAGGCATTGATTGCGTAGTAATAAATCCAACAACTATACGATTACGACAATTGTAATGGTGATAGGAGCAATCAATGCGTCTCAGAAAATGAAAAATACAAATAACAAAATATTTGAACTGGTACCAGTCCATCTTTATCTTTTCGTAATAACGTATTATTGTTAATTTACTTTTGTGACTGGCCTCCAAATAAATAGGGGCCATCCTGGCCGTGATCGTATGGTATTTGTATTTATAACTACCTATGCAATCAGTGCCTATCACCACCAACATTGCTAATTCTTATTCCGCTAATGGTGAGGTGTACTCGATATGACATGTGATAAAGTTTGTCAATAACTTGCGATATGTCGGTTGTTTTCTACGGGTACTCCGGTTTCCCCACCAATAAAACTGATCGCCACGATATAACTGAAATATTGTTAAAAGCGGCGCTAAACACCATAGCCCTAACCCCTAACTCAAATAAATATCAGCAGGAGCCAGAGGCGGATCCAGGATTTCAAGTTAGGGTGGCACACTTAAAAAAATTGCGCTGAGCAGGGAGAGGCGCGAAAATTTTTGGGGTATTTCGTGTGAAAAATCACGATTTTACGCCAAAAAATCATATTTTTTCCAATCTTAGGGGGGGGGGGGGCGGGTGCGCGCCGGGTGCGCCCCCCCCCCTCGATCCGCCCCTGGGAGCATTGTCTAAAAAGAACCTCATAGTGATTCACTCCGCATACAGGGAAATTCCAATTAAGACGACATCCTCGAAAATCTCTAGGTCTTCACCTTCCTAAGGTTTATTAGTTGCGTATGTCGACAGTTAAATGAGATAATATGTTAGAATAAAGTAACATGATGGCTATATCCTGGCTAATCTATAATAGTCATTTGTATTACTTACTTAGCGGAGTCTAATTAACACATTGACATTGTGTGTACTCATTTATATATATAGGCAATTGTATTACATACTTAACGGAATGTAATTAACACATTGACATTGTGTGTAATCATTTATATATATTGGCAATCTTTCGGTCCATCAATCTAGCGTAACTAGAATGTTCTATTAGAAGTGTAGCATTTTAGTTTTATTTTTCGATTAGATTTTGGAACAGTTCCGACAGTGTGGTATTTTTTGTTTTTATATTAGATTTTGGAACAGTTCCGACAGTGTGGTATTTTTTGTTTTTCTATTAGATTTTGGAACAGTTCCGACAGTATGGTATTTTTTGTTTGATTTTTCTATTAGATTTTGGAACAGTTGCGACAGTGTGGTATTTTTTGTTTTATTTTTCTATTAGATTTTGGAAGTGTTCCGACGGTGTGGTTGGTATTCTTTAGTTTATAATTATTTCATAAAAAAACAAGTCTTGTACAATACATGTCTAATTTCTCTGATGTACAGAGCAATCCAACTTCAAGTACAATCAGCTGGTTTTATCGTACGCATCAAATGCACAGATTGCTTTTTAGAATGAAACGTAAAGGCATGCATCGTGATTTGAGAGGGCCATGGATTTTTTATGCGTCAGGGACAACTTGTAGAAAATTATAAATTCGCTGCAAGTTGAAAATGTCCACTCTGTCCATTACCTCTCCAATATATCAAAATGTGATTCGATGGGCCTTTTTTTTTTGCGTACATGATTTCATGTAAGTTATCGCCAAGTCTATAAACGCATGGAAACCGTAACTCTAAAATAAAAGAAAGAGACATTTAAGCTAACTGGAACCCATTAGATTATATTATTACGTTACAAACACACAGAATAAATCATAAAAAGTAAGAATACATATGGCTTAGTTTTATTGAACAAAAATAAAAACAACCAATGAAACTCAAGGAATTGAGTTGAAAATTTAACGAACATTCAGCGTTTGCTTTTAGGATTTAAGCGTTAAAAAAACACTTTTTTTTTGTTCCGTTGTAACAAGTATTTTACTCATTACAAATTATTATCTACAGAAGATTCCTGCTATTAGTCATGAAGATAACCGGATAGCAATTACTACACAGCATTGCTGTATTAGAATACATCTGCGCGGATTCTATAACCGGGGACGATTAGCTATAGGCTATTACCATCTTGTTTCTACTTCCGTATTATACAAGTACTTTTTCGTTTTAACGTTCAAAACAACGCAACGCGCGCTTTGTTTGTGCAACATGGAGATAATACCATACCTGTTAACCTCTGGGAACTGCTAGGGGGGAGATCTCCCCCCTACCAACTCTTCTGACAAGGTACCTCATAAGAAATTACTATGGAAGCTTAACAATTATGGAATAAGAGGGAACACCTGGAAGTGGGTCTCAGCTTTCTTGAGTAACAGAATGCAGCAAGTAGCTTTGGATGGGGAGGTATCTGGTCAACTGCCTGTAGTAAGTGGAGTACCTCAGGGATCGGTCTTGGGTCCACTGCTTTTTCTCATATTCATAAATGATCTTCCAGTTGCAGTAACATCAAAAACTAGATTATTTGCAGATGATTGTATTCTATACAGACAAATCTATAATAATGATGATTCAATCACTTTACAACAAGACTTGGACAACTTGGCAGCTTGGGAAAAAATGTGGGGTATGCAGTTTCATCCAGAAAAATGCATCTCATTAAGTGTCACAAGATCACAAAAACCATTTCACACCAGCTACACCCTCAAAGGTCATACCCTTGAATCGGTTACAACTGCAAAATATCTGGGCATAACAATCTCAAATGACATGAACTGGGACACTCATATCAATAACATCACCTCAAAAGCAAACAAGATCATAGGCTTCTTGAGACGAAACCTACCAATTCAAAACACTGAAACTAAAACTTTGGCATATAAATCCATGGTCAGATCAAATCTGGAATACTGCGCAAGTGTCTGGTCACCTCACACAGAAAAACTAAAAAGTAAATTAGAGCAAGTTCAGCGCAGAGCAGCAAGATATGTGACAAACCGCTATCACAATACCAGCAGTGTTTCGGCAATGCTTAACCATCTTCAATTGCCAACTCTCGAACACCGTAGGAACTTAAACAGAATTACAATGCTTTATAAAATCACCAACAACCTTATTGCAGTGGATCCAAAACTTTACCTTACTACTCAACCTTATCTCAGTACAAGAAACAATAACCCATTACAATATCAAATTATATCCACCAGGACAAACTATTATAAATACAGTTTTTTCCCACATGCAGTAGTACTCTGGAACGCACTACCTTATACAGTTGTTAATGCTGGGTCCCTGGATCAGTTTAAACAACTGATCCAATGTCAGAACATCTAACATCTTAGTTGGTCTGTAAATACCTGTAAATGTGTTTAATTTTGCACCTGTTTTTGTTAATTTTTGATTTCACTTATTTTCATGCAATATTTGTAGAAAATTTTTATTTATTATTATTATAAATATATATATATATATTTTGTTTTTTAATGTCTGTTTGCGCAGCGCCGACGTGTAGTCATCAGAGTTTTGATGGATCGTCGTACTATGTAGATGTAGATGTAGATAAAAGTACTTTTTCGTGTTAACGTTCAAAACAATGTGACCCGTACTTTGTTTGTGAAAAATGGAGATAATTAAGTTAGTTACAGTAATTCACTGAATAAGAACCATCGAGAATTAGAGACATGGCATACACATGTACTGTTTAATTATTTGGTAAAAAGGAATATTGATGTAAATGAACATGAGATACTTTCCAATATCAGCATCGTGTTATCGGTGCTATTATCGATTTTCCGATATAGCGATTAACATTGTTAACCCTTCATTCATATGACGATTAGAATTTTCAAAGAATGGCTAGTTAAATATTTCTTTGTACATAAGATTGTTTTTAAAGCCATTCTTGTATTTTAATATACTCTCGATTATCTGGCAACTTTTGTTGTTAGTAAAATGGCGTCATCTGTTTTCGTGTGAAGTAAAAACAAGGCCGATATACGGGATGGAAACGAATATAAAATCCGGAAATGGCTGGTTTTAAAATTTGATGGTTCTGGCCATCTACCAAATCATACTACATCTAAATAAAATAACAGAATGTTTGAAAATGACCACCTTCAAAATTGTGTTTACTTTTGATGTTTTTTTTAGTGCTGAAACCACAATGCACTGCAAAGTGACATGTATTTTATATAAGAAACAGGCACATTTCAGTCAGCTCTTTTGTTTACAAGTACGATCAGTGACCCCATGACAGTTACATGACAGTAAGAGCCGATGTCTTGAGAGGTAGATGACATAGTTAAATTTTATATAGCCCTTCTGGATTTTTTTCCAGCTACTTTATAAATGAAGTAAGTTTTTAGCATTACAAAAAGTATGGTTCAGTAGGTAGGTTCACTGTTTTTGGTACTTACGTCTTTAAAAGCAAATTTTAACATCTTTTACAGATGTCAGCTGTAGTCTTGTTTATGTTCCATAAATATAAATCGGAAGACACGTCAAAAATAATGCGTGCGCTGTTGAAATCAAAATAAAATGGATAAAACGAAAACAGATGACGCACGAAAACACATACCGTGACGATACACTTGGACACAAACCAAAGTAAATGAACATCGCTTTCAATGTTGTTCTACATTTAAGTAGGATATGCAATAATGATCATAACCCATACACTAACAGCTATTATCACATATTTGCACGTAAAATATACCCTTTTGCATGTGTGATAAACGAAGAAGTACCCGATCCATATCAGTGCCCGGGCCAAATGACCTATTGTTTTGTCCTGCGTCGATGACGTCATAATGACACGTAAGCAAACATGACAGGCGAGGAAGCATAAAACAAACCGATACAGCAGAGAAGAATAATATCAATACAAAACATAAAACTGAGGGTGACATAAGGATATTCAAGGATTGGTTATCAACAGTGAAAGAACTGAAGAGATGCACATGTACCTGGAAATAATTTTGTTTCAGCATGAAATCCAAACAGGATTACGATCCCGATTCATTGATAGGTATCCAAGCTTCCAGCAGTAGATATCTTAGTGATGACTAATATTGATATTCACACTATCGTGTCGACTATTGAGAACTATGAAAATAAAACAGTTACTCCAATTTATGTTAGTCATTACTCTGTCCAGTCAGCAGTAAATAATAATAACTCTGTTCAGCCAACCGTTACTACTCAACCCCAGAATAACACTATTCCCATACACGTTATTTATTTTGTTGTTATTTTGATGAATAAACATAAATTCTTCATTTATTTTTAATTTATTTCAGTCATGGTTAAACATGTGATAAACAGATTATAACATGGCCTTTTCCATATCGGCCCTGCCGGGTATCATCCCGAGACTCCCATATCAGCCCAAGGCGATAGCAGAGGACTGATATGGGTCGAGGGATGATACCAGGGCCAATATGGAAAAGGCCATGTTATAATCTATATCTATCAAACTAGACTGCAGTAGAGCGGTACTCTTTAAATAATAACACGAGGAATACACATTGACTTGGTCATTGGTTACTTTGGTTCACCTCCGAATTTTGGTGAGGTCTGGTGTTGCTCATCTTTTTTTCTGTGTTGTGTTTTTTCAATTTTGTTTGTCTTGGTCCTGCGTCTTGTGTACCAAAGGTTGCCAGTGTGTCTTGATTGCCCCATCCTTCGGTCTTCTCTAGAGTTAATCTTGATTGCCCTATCATTCGGTCTTCTCTAGAGTTAATTATATAGTAATGGGTTCTCATCTGTTTCTTTATATGTGCATAGTGTTAAAAAATGGAAATCAGAATTCCGGTTTGTTTATTTTGTATCAGTTTCCAGCGTTTTTGCTATTTAATTATTACGCCAAATTTCTCGATGTTGTTGCTGATGCAAAATTATTTCGCCAAGTTTTGTCCAGTTAAAAAAATGAATTATTTTAATATACCAAACTTCAGTGAAATTTCAACCAACCAAACTCCGTCGATGATAAACTTTTCAACTAATGCCAATAAAATAAACAACTATCTCTTATCTCAAATAATTGATAAAAAAAAATACCTCAAAATATGCATATATAATAATAGGCTCTGGCTTGGGAAAGGCTAAATATATGACGAGTTGTGGCATCCTTAATATCCTCTATTGATATCCTCGAATCACAAATCCCCCATTTGATATTTTTGTTTGAAAACCTGTTCTCATGCTAACTTGACGTATTGTGTGTTGAGCCCCTGTATATTTCAAATACAGTATTGTGCTATATCAGGGCCTTCGATGTGCTATATCAGGGCCTTCGAGGTATCACATTAAAATGCCGTCATTGTATCCGTCGTGGTCGTGATCGTTGGATTAACAAATACCTATGTAATCAGTGCCTATCACCACTGAAGTTGTGAGTTCTAATCCCGCTCAGGCGAGATGTGCTCGATACAAAATTATGCGATAAAGTTTGTCAATGACATGCGACAGGTCGGTGGCTTTCTCCGGGTATTCCGGGTTTCTTACACCAATTAAACTGACAGCCACGATATAACTGAAATATTGTTGAAAGTAGTGTTAAACACCATAACACTTAACTCTGAAAATGTCGTCTACTGAATGACCATTTTCAATTGATTTCCTTCACCTAATATTCGCGCCCGGCTTTGTAAATTACAAAAAGGGTGCACTTGACTCGCATCCGCAAGTGATAAAGTTTACCAGTTGCTTGCCCATGATCGGTGGTTCTCTCCGGGTATTCCGTCTTCTTCCATCACTAAAGCTGGTCGCCATGATATAGCGGAAATATTGCTGAAAGTTGCGTTAAACACCAAGAAAAAAATCACGATCCTAATATTCCATAATTGATAAAGGCTATTTAATGGACATACACAGATACACAGACCGACATCAATGTTATTAACAGAAACAGTAGCTGCTGTAATCTTGATCAACGTCATTTATCTCGTTGTTTGAAGTGAAAGGTGTTAAAAGAAATCAGGGCAGTAAGCTTTACCTTCATTGTTTGACTAACATTATATTAAAATAAAGCTTCTGACTGATGTCAAGATGGCTTCCTCTTTACTGTCATTGATTATACATGAAACAAACGAGATAAAGGAATCATCTTCTTTAATGATCAATACGGTTGAATTGATTGTGTTTTCCAATCTTTCGATTTTTAACGTACCCGATGAAGGTTATTCCAGAAACGTACCTGATGAATGTTATTCCAGAAACGTACCTGATGAAGGTTATTCCAGAAAAGTACCTGATGAAAGTTATTCCAGAAACGTACCCGATGAAGGTTAATCCAGAAAAGTACCTGATGAAGGTTATTCCAGAAACGTACCTGATGAAGGCTAATCCAGAAACGTACCTGATGAAGGTTATTCCAGAAACGTACCTGATGAAGGTTATTCCTGAAACGTACCTGATGAAGGTTAATCCAGAAAAGTACCTGATTAAGGTTATTCCAGAAACGTACCTGCTGAAGGCTATTCCAGAAACGTACCTGATGAAGGTTAATCCAGAAAAGTACCTTGTGAAAGTTAATCCAGAAACGTACCTGATGAAGGTTATTCCAGAAACGTACCTGATGAATGTTATTCCAGAAACGTACCTGATGAAGGTTAATCCAGAAAAGTACCTGATGAAGGTTAATCCAGAAAAGTACCTGATGAAAGTTAATCCAGAAACGTACCTGGTGAAGGTTATTCCAGAAACGTACCTGATGAATGTTATTCCAGAAACGTACCTGATGAATGTTATTCCAGAAACGTACCTGATGAAGGTTATTCCAGAAACGTACCTGATGAATGTTATTCCAGAAACGTACCTGATGAAAGCTATTCCAGAAACGTACCTGATGAAGGTTATTCCAGAAATGTACCTGATGAATGTTATTCCAGAAACGTACCTGATGAAGGTTATTCCAGAAACGTACCTGATGAAGGTTAATCCAGAAACGTACCTGATGAAGGTTATTCCAGAAACGTACCTGATGAAGGTTATTCCAGAAACGTACCTGATGAAGGTTAATCCAGAAAAGTACCTTGTGAAAGTTAATCCAGAAACGTACCTGATGTAGGTTATTCCAGAAACGTACCTGATGAATGTTATTCCAGAAACGTACCTGATGAAGATTAATCCAGAAAAGTACCTGATGAAGGTTAATCCAGAAAAGTACCTGATGAAAGTTAATCCAGAAACGTACCTGATGAAGGTTATTCCAGAAACGTACCTGATGAATGTTATTCCAGAAACGTACCTGATGAATGTTATTCCAGAAACGTACCTGATGAAGGTTATTCCAGAAACGTACCTGATGAATGTTATTCCAGAAACGTACCTGATGAAAGCTATTCCAGAAACGTACCTGATGAAGGTTATTCCAGAAATGTACCTGATGAATGTTATTCCAGAAACGTACCTGATGAAGGTTATTCCAGAAACGTACCTGATGAAGGTTAATCCAGAAACGTACCTGATGAAGGTTATTCCAGAAACGTACCTGATGAAGGTTATTCCAGAAACGTACCTGATGAAGGTTAATCCAGAAAAGTACCTTGTGAAAGTTAATCCAGAAACGTACCTGATGAAGGTTATTCCAGAAACGTACCTGATGAATGTTATTCCAGAAACGTACCTGATGAAGATTAATCCAGAAAAGTACCTGATGAAGGTTAATCCAGAAAAGTACCTGATGAAAGTTAATCCAGAAACGTACCTGATGAATGTTATTCCAGAAACGTACCTGATGAAGATTAATCCAGAAAAGTACCTGATGAAGGTTAATCCAGAAAAGTACCTGATGAAAGTTAATCCAGAAACGTACCTGATGAAAGTTAATCCAGAAAAGTACCTGATGAAGGTTAATCCAGAAAAGTACCTGATGAAAGTTAATCCAGAAACGTACCTGATGAAGGTTATTCCAGAAACGTACCTGATGAAGTTTAATCCAGAAAAGTACCCGATGAAAGTTAATCCAGAAACGCCTCGTTCTCACTAAATTTGATATCTACGTTTTTATTAGCAGATGTTGACAGATAAAATCCGTGTGAAGAAATTTGATTGGTTATAGCTACTTCTAAATTTTGCGGACGTCAATTATCCACTCGGTCAGTGTGGACATTTCCTTATCATTCACTTTAAAATCGGGCCATATATAAAAAATATAGCAAATGTGTACTTGAGCCAAGCAAGATACCAACGCCTCGCTGAAATCTATTTAGAAATGTCGTGATACTGGGCTATTTTATTCTCATACAATTCTTTAATGACATCCAAGTCACGTTATCTATAGATCTACTCTGTTTGTCATTTTGACTTTTTTGTTTCGGCCATTTCATTGTCTGTCATTCTTCGATTTACGGCCTCTGATTTTTACCCTTATGGTGTCTTCAAATATTTCTTAAAAGTCGTTGAGAGTAAGTTAACCAACATACCTATCTATACATGATACCAAATATCGGCTACAGCTGTCTACGTACGTCAGAGAGAGATTGACCTCAGATTGACCTCAGCTTTAATAAATTACATTATTTTGCTTTCCAATCTTTCAATTTTCAGAGGGCCCGGGTGGCTTAATGAGTTAGGGGGGCCCGGGGGGCTCAATGAGTTAGGGGGCACAGGTGGCTCAATGAGTTAGGTAGTTAGGTTACCTAACAACTCATACAAGCCTATCACCAATACGGCGTGGGTTCGAGCCCAATTTTGTAAATTACAAAAAGGGTGCACTCGACTCGCAGCCGCAAGTGATAAAGTTTACCAGTTGCTTGCCCATGGTCGGTGGTTCCTCCACCACTTAAACTGGTCGCCATGATATAGCTGAAATATTGCTGAAAGTGGCGTTAAACACAATAAATAAATCAATCAATCAATTTTGAGTGTACCTGATGAAGGTTATTCTTGAAACGCGTCGTTCGTACTAAATTTTATATCTACTTTTTATTTTAATGAATTATATTATATTATTATTTAGAATGTAAATCTAAACCTAAATATATCTTATAAGCCATGTAAGTGTTATATCACGTCACTGCCTAAATATATCTAATAAGCCATGTAAATGTTATATCACGTCACTATTAGATCACTCCTTATCTTCGTAGACAAACAGATATATGACGTCACTATTAGATTACTCCTTATCTTCGTAGACAAACAGATATATGACGTCACTATTAGATCACTCCTTATCTTCGTAGACAAACAGATTTACCACCAATAACAGAACATTAATATCTCACTTACATCTAATAGATGTAACACTATACATGATTAAACAAACTATTACTTTATGCTTGATATAGATAAATCGTATTGCTAAAAGGACTTTATCTGTTGTATCAAATGATATCATTAGAGTGGCTTTAAGCCATAGTTTGCTAAAACAAAAACTGTGTGTTGTCTGTTCTTCTTCGATTTACGGATTCTGAGTACCCCCTCTTTGGTATCTTCTAACTCTTGCTAATAAACGTTAGAGAATACCGAAGGGACAATCAAAAATAGACAATCCAGAGAAATCTGTTACGTCAGCATTTAATTTCATTAGTGGAAGAAGTGAAAATTAAAAACGTAGATATCCAATTTAGTGCGCACAACGCGTTTCTGGAAAAAAACCTTGAAAAGACATGGCACAAAATCGTGAAAAAGACTTCAATATAGTAAGACAGATTAATAATATGTATGTTGTAGCCTTATTAAAGAAGATTTGGATCTGCAGCTAATATCATAAACGTCATTGTAATGGGGGAAAACTATGCGATTATACATGTTCTTGCTTAATCTGTTTATAAGATAAACACAAAATGCGTCTTTAATTGAAAAGTAGAATATCAATGGGATTTTAATATATAAATATGAGGTTTTGTTGGAGGTCTTATTTACCTTATTTGTGTGTTTTTTTTTAGCGTATAGTGGTGTTCAACACATATTGTGGTTTGTTTGTATTCCTCGTGTGTGTCCCATATGTTGCCGGTTTCTCTAGATTGTTCATATTTGATTGCTCCTTCGGTATTCTCTAGGATTTATTCAGTCAAAGCCTCTTGGACCTCTTGTAATGCAGTGTATTTGACATTTCCCTGATCTGACAAAATAGTGCACTTGACATTAAACCGACGATATAAAAAAAAATAGTGCACTAGCGAATTAATGATATATTTACAACCGTATATTAAGCTCACTTGCCAATTATGTTCTCAGAAAATGCTCTCTTAATGTCAATTAAAACCGTCGCGTGACATTCATTGATGGGTACATGATTATTTGTAGAATAACATGTTGCTAAATGATCATAGTGCTGTGTGGGAAATGATGCAAGTTATATTATGTAATTTGGTCAACTTTTGGAACGAAAATAAACTAAAGAACTAGTTTATGGAGTTAGTTATCTGGAAGTAGAATAAGTTGTTTGGACTTTTTCAGAAAGGTTTTGATATATCAAAAGGGTAATCAGAAACATAAATTGAAAAAAGACAGACAACATAATGGCCCTAAGAAATAGCACAAAAGTACAAACAATGAACTCCAATTTAAAACTATACACGGAAAACGATAGATTGAGCAACACGAACCCCTCAAAAACGGGGGATACCCTCAGGTGCTCCGGAAGGATAGGCATTTCCTGTTCCACTAGTGGCACCAGTCGTTTTTCTGTTAAATGACACGAACATCTCGATAGTCCAAACTACCTAACTATAGATTGGACAGCCCAAAGCCCGCTAATACTCGGAGTATAGTCAAGTGCTCCGGAATTATAGGTAATTCAGAGGACCGTTCAACTGTATACACATATATCTGATTACTGGATTACAGAATGGTATCGAGATACACAAGATACCATCAGAGAAAAACAACATTCCAATAATAGGGAATAGTATAGAAGATCCGGATGAATAAAACATAACCAGAAAAACGCAACACATCAGAGTTTGGAATAGCCTTATAAAGCAGTAGTTAAGATTACGTTACAGACACGACAATCAACAGATGCCTCATGTTGATTGTTTAGACCATCGTGACCGTCTTATCTCTAACAATGTTTTACGATATTTGTACATACCATAAAGAGCAATTATGTCGTATAAATCGCGTAAAAGGTTGTTAATCTACATTAAGATGATAGGTTTATTGAGACAAACTATTATAGCTGTCGGGTTTAATGTTCAATCCTCATTTTACGTCAAATGTAACACGTTAGCACACTGAGTATTTCAAATATAGAATTAATGTAAATACCTCTGAACACTGCCTCCTCACGTAAAGCAGTCACGATATAACTGAAATATTGTTGAAAGTGGCGATAAACACCATTACCATAACCATGGCGTAGAGTATTTAATTCAACGTCTTGTATTTTTGTAGTAGTATTATTTGACGCAAGCTTATCTGAAATAATTGATAATGGACAAAACGATATTCTTATGTTTGCGTATAGTGATGTCCAACACATATTGTGTTGTGTTTTTGCTTTGTTTTTCTTCGTTTTGTGTAACAATTGTTGCCTGTTTCTCTGGATTGTCCATTCTGATTACCAGTTCGGTATTCTCAAACGTATAATTAATCACTTTCGCGAGCACCGTGGTTCACTCCGGGTTTTGGGGGGTTCGTGTAGATCACTTTGGCGAGCACCATGGTTCACCACCGGGTTTTGGTGGGTCCGTGTTGATCACTTTCGAGAGCACCATGGTTCACTACGGGTTTTGGTGGGTCCGTGTTGATCACTTTCGAGAGCACCATGGTTCACCCCCGAGTTTTGGGGGGTTCGTGTTGATCACTTTCGTGAGCACCATGGTTCAACCCCGGGTTTTGGTGGGTCCGTGTTGATCACTTTCGAGAGCACCATGGTTCACCCCGGGTTTTGGTGGGTCCGTGTTGATCACTTTCGTGAGCACCATGGTTCACCACCGGGTTTTGGTGGGTCCGTGTTGATCACTTTCGCGAGCACCATGGTTCACCCCCGAGTTTTGGTGGGTCCGTGTTGATCACATTCGAGAGCACCATGGTTCACTCCGGGTTTTGGTGGGTCCGTGTTGATCACTTTCGAGAGCACCATGGTTCACCCCCGAGTTTTGGGGGGTTCGTGTTGATCACTTTCGTGAGCACCATGGTTCAACCCCGGGTTTTGGTGGGTCCGTGTTGATCACTTTCGAGAGCACCATGGTTCACCCCGGGTTTTGATGGGTCCGTGTTGATCACTTTCGTGAGCACCATGGTTCACCCCCGGGTTTTGGTGGGTCCGTGTTGATCACTTTCGTGAGCACCATGGTTCAACCCCGGGTTTTGGTGGGTCCGTGTTGATCACTTTCGAGAGCACCATGGTTCACCCCGGGTTTTGGTGGGTCCGTGTTGATCACTTTCGTGAGCACCATGGTTCACCCCCGGGTTTTGGTGGGTCCGTGTTGATCACTTTCGCGAGCACCATGGTTCACCCCCGGGTTTTGGTGGGTCCGTGTTGATCACTTTCGAGAGCACCATGGTTCACTCCGGGTTTTGGTGGGTCCGTGTTGATCACTTTCGTGAGCACCATGGTTCACCCCGGGTTTGGGGGGGGGTCCGTGTTGATCACTTTCGAGAGCACCATGGTTCACTCCGGGTTTTGGTGGGTCCGTGTTGATCACTTTCGAGAGCACCATGGTTCACCCCCGAGTTTTGGGGGGTTCGTGTTGATCACTTTCGTGAGCACCATGGTTCAACCCCGGGTTTTGGTGGGTCCGTGTTGATCACTTTCGAGAGCACCATGGTTCACCCCGGATTTTGATGGGTCCGTGTTGATCACTTTCGTGAGCACCATGGTTCACCCCCGGGTTTTGGTGGGTCCGTGTTGATCACTTTCGTGAGCACCATGGTTCAACCCCGGGTTTTGGTGGGTCCGTGTTGATCACTTTCGAGAGCACCATGGTTCACCCCGGGTTTTGGTGGGTCCGTGTTGATCACTTTCGTGAGCACCATGGTTCACCCCCGGGTTTTGGTGGGTCCGTGTTGATCACTTTCGCGAGCACCATGGTTCACCCCCGGGTTTTGGTGGGTCCGTGTTGATCACTTTCGAGAGCACCATGGTTCACTCCGGGTTTTGGTGGGTCCGTGTTGATCACTTTCGTGAGCACCATGGTTCACCCCGGGTTTGGGGGGGGGTCCGTGTTGATCACTTTCGTGAGCACCATGGTTCACCTCAGGGTTATGGGGGGTTCGTGTTGATCACTTTCGTGAGCACCATGGTTCACCCCCGGGTTTTGGGGGGTTCGTGTTGATCACTTTCGTGAGCACCATGGTTCACCCCCGGGTTTTGGGGGGTTCGTGTTGATCACTTTCGTGAGCACCATGGTTCACCCCCGGGTTTTGGGGGGTTCGTGTTGATCACTTTCGTGAGCACCATGGTTAACCCCCGGGTTTTGGGGGGTTCGTGTTGATCACTTTCGAGAGCACCATGGTTCACCCCCGGGTTTTGGGGGGTTCGTGTTGATCACTTTCGTGAGCACCATGGTTAACCCCCTGGTTTAGGGGGTTCGTGTTGATCACTTTCGTGAGCACCATGGTTAACCCCCGGGTTTTGGGGCGTTCGTGTTGATCACTTTCGTGAGCACCATGGTTAACCCCCGGGTTTTGGTGGGTCCGTGCTGATCACTTTCGAGAGCACCATGGTTCACCCCCGGGTTTTGGTGGGTTCGTGTTGATCACTTTCGTGAGCACCATGGTTAACCCCCGGGTTTTGGGGGGTTCGTGTTTATCACTTTCGGGAGCACCATGGTTCACTCCGGGTTTTGGGGGGGTTCGTGTTGATCACTTTCGTGAGCACCATGGTTCACCCCCGGGTTTTGGGGGGGTTCGTGTTGATCACTTTCGTGAGCACCATGGTTAACCCCCGGGTTTTGGGGGGTTCGTGTTGATCACTTTCGTGAGCACCATGGTTAACCCCCGGGTTTTGAGGGGTTCGTGTTGATCACTTTCGTGAGCACCATGTTTCACCCCCGGGTTTTGGGGGGTCCGTGTTGATCACTCTCGTGAGCACCATGGTTCACTCCGGGTTTTGGTGGGTCCGTGTTGATCACTTTCGTGAGCACCATGGTTCACCCCCGGGTTTTGAGGGGTTCGTGTTGATCACTTTCGTGAGCACCAAGGTTCACCCCCGGGTTGTGGTGGGTTCGTGTTGATCACTTTCGTGAGGACCATGGTTAACCCCCGGGTTTTGGGGGGTTCGTGTTGATCACTTCCGAGAGCACCATGGTTAACCCCCGGGTTTTGGGGTGTTCGTTTTGATCACTTTCGTGAGCACCATATTTCACCCCCGGGTTTTGGGGGGTTCGTGTTGATCACTTTCGAGAGCACCATGGTTCACCCCCGGGTTTTGGGGATTCGTGTTGATCACTTTCGTGAGCACCATGGTTCACTCCGGGTTTTGGGGGGTTCGTGTTGATCACTTTCGAGAGCACCATGGTTCACCCCCGGGTTTTGGGGGGTTCGTGTTGATCATTTTCGTGAGCACCATGGTTCACCCCCGGGTTTTGGGGGGTTCGTGTTGATCACTTTCGTGAGCACCATGGTTAACACCCGGGTTTTGGTGGGTCCGTGCTGATCACTTTCGAGAGCACCATGGTTCACCCCCGGGTTTTGCGGGGTTCGTGTTGATCACTTTCGTGAGCACCATGGTTCACCCCCGGGTTTTGGTGGGTCCGTGTTGATCACTTTCGTGAGCACCATGGTTCACTCCGGGTTTTGGTGGGTCCGTGTTGATCACTTTCGTGAGCACCATGGTTCACCCCGGGTTTTGGTGGGTTCGTGTTGATCACTTTCGTGAGCACCATGGTTCAACCCCGGGTTTTGGTGGGTCCGTGTTGATCACTTTCGAGAGCACCATGGTTCACCCCGGGTTTTGGTGGGTCCGTGTTGATCACTTTCGTGAGCACCATGGTTCACCCCCGGGTTTTGGTGGGTCCGTGTTGATTACTTTCGCGAGCACCATGGTTCACCCCCGGGTTTTGGTGGGTCCGTGTTGATCACTTTCGAGAGCACCATGGTTCACTCCGGGTTTTGGTGGGTCCGTGTTGATCACTTTCGTGAGCACCATGGTTCACCCCGGGTTTGGGGGGGGGGTCCGTGTTGATCACTTTCGAGAGCACCATGGTTCACTCCGGGTTTTGGTGGGTCCGTGTTGATCACTTTCGAGAGCACCATGGTTCACCCCCGAGTTTTGGGGGGTTCGTGTTGATCACTTTCGTGAGCACCATGGTTCAACCCCGGGTTTTGGTGGGTCCGTGTTGATCACTTTCGAGAGCACCATGGTTCACCCCGGATTTTGATGGGTCCGTGTTGATCACTTTCGTGAGCACCATGGTTCACCCCCGGGTTTTGGTGGGTCCGTGTTGATCACTTTCGTGAGCACCATGGTTCAACCCCGGGTTTTGGTGGGTCCGTGTTGATCACTTTCGAGAGCACCATGGTTCACCCCGGGTTTTGGTGGGTCCGTGTTGATCACTTTCGTGAGCACCATGGTTCACCCCCGGGTTTTGGTGGGTCCGTGTTGATCACTTTCGCGAGCACCATGGTTCACCCCCGGGTTTTGGTGGGTCCGTGTTGATCACTTTCGAGAGCACCATGGTTCACTCCGGGTTTTGGTGGGTCCGTGTTGATCACTTTCGTGAGCACCATGGTTCACCCCGGGTTTGGGGGGGGGGTCCGTGTTGATCACTTTCGTGAGCACCATGGTTCACCTCAGGGTTATGGGGGGTTCGTGTTGATCACTTTCGTGAGCACCATGGTTCACCCCCGGGTTTTGGGGGGTTCGTGTTGATCACTTTCGTGAGCACCATGGTTCACCCCCGGGTTTTGGGGGGTTCGTGTTGATCACTTTCGTGAGCACCATGGTTCACCCCCGGGTTTTGGGGGGTTCGTGTTGATCACTTTCGTGAGCACCATGGTTAACCCCCGGGTTTTGGGGGGTTCGTGTTGATCACTTTCGAGAGCACCATGGTTCACCCCCGGGTTTTGGGGGGTTCGTGTTGATCACTTTCGTGAGCACCATGGTTAACCCCCTGGTTTAGGGGGTTCGTGTTGATCACTTTCGTGAGCACCATGGTTAACCCCCGGGTTTTGGGGCGTTCGTGTTGATCACTTTCGTGAGCACCATGGTTAACCCCCGGGTTTTGGTGGGTCCGTGCTGATCACTTTCGAGAGCACCATGGTTCACCCCCGGGTTTTGGTGGGTTCGTGTTGATCACTTTCGTGAGCACCATGGTTAACCCCCGGGTTTTGGGGGTTTCGTGTTTATCACTTTCGGGAGCACCATGGTTCACTCCGGGTTTTGGGGGGGTTCGTGTTGATCACTTTCGTGAGCACCATGGTTCACCCCCGGGTTTTGGGGGGGTTCGTGTTGATCACTTTCGTGAGCACCATGGTTAACCCCCGGGTTTTGGGGGGTTCGTGTTGATCACTTTCGTGAGCACCATGGTTAACCCCCGGGTTTTGAGGGGTTCGTGTTGATCACTTTCGTGAGCACCATGTTTCACCCCCGGGTTTTGGGGGGTCCGTGTTGATCACTCTCGTGAGCACCATGGTTCACTCCGGGTTTTGGTGGGTCCGTGTTGATCACTTTCGTGAGCACCATGGTTCACCCCCGGGTTTTGAGGGGTTCGTGTTGATCACTTTCGTGAGCACCAAGGTTCACCCCCGGGTTGTGGTGGGTTCGTGTTGATCACTTTCGTGAGGACCATGGTTAACCCCCGGGTTTTGGGGGGTTCGTGTTGATCACTTCCGAGAGCACCATGGTTAACCCCCGGGTTTTGGGGTGTTCGTTTTGATCACTTTCGTGAGCACCATATTTCACCCCCGGGTTTTGGGGGGTTCGTGTTGATCACTTTCGAGAGCACCATGGTTCACCCCCGGGTTTTGGGGATTCGTGTTGATCACTTTCGTGAGCACCATGGTTCACTCCGGGTTTTGGGGGGTTCGTGTTGATCACTTTCGAGAGCACCATGGTTCACCCCCGGGTTTTGGGGGGTTCGTGTTGATCATTTTCGTGAGCACCATGGTTCACCCCCGGGTTTTGGGGGGTTCGTGTTGATCACTTTCGTGAGCACCATGGTTAACACCCGGGTTTTGGTGGGTCCGTGCTGATCACTTTCGAGAGCACCATGGTTCACCCCCGGGTTTTGCGGGGTTCGTGTTGATCACTTTCGTGAGCACCATGGTTCACCCCCGGGTTTTGGTGGGTCCGTGTTGATCACTTTCGTGAGCACCATGGTTCACTCCGGGTTTTGGTGGGTCCGTGTTGATCACTTTCGTGAGCACCATGGTTCACCCCGGGTTTTGGTGGGTTCGTGTTGATCACTTTCGTGAGCACCATGGTTCACCCCGGGTTTTGGTGGGTCCGTGCTGATCACTTTCGAGAGCACCATGGTTCACCCCGGGTTTTGGTGGGTCCGTGTTGATCACTTTCGCGAGCACCATGGTTCACTCCGGGTTTTGGGGGGTTCGTGTTGATCACTTTCGAGAGCACCATGGTTCACCCCCGGGTTTTGGGGGGTTCGTGTTGATCATTTTCGTGAGCACCATGGTTCACCCCCGGGTTTTGGGGGGTTCGTGTTGATCACTTTCGTGAGCACCATGGTTAACACCCGGGTTTTGGTGGGTCCGTGCTGATCACTTTCGAGATCACCATGGTTCACCCCCGGGTTTTGCGGGGTTCGTGTTGATCACTTTCGTGAGCACCATGGTTCACCCCCGGGTTTTGGTGGGTCCGTGTTGATCACTTTCGTGAGCACCATGGTTCACTCCGGGTTTTGGTGGGTCCGTGTTGATCACTTTCGTGAGCACCATGGTTCACCCCGGGTTTTGGTGGGTTCGTGTTGATCACTTTCGTGAGCACCATGGTTCACCCCGGGTTTTGGTGGGTCCGTGCTGATCACTTTCGAGAGCACCATGGTTCACCCCGGGTTTTGGTGGGTCCGTGTTGATCACTTTCGCGAGCACCATGGTTCACTCCGGGTTTTGGTGGGTCCGTGTTGATCACTTTCGCGAGCACCATGGTTCACCCCGGGTTTTGGTGGGTCCGTGTTGATCACTTTCGCGAGCACCATGGTTCACCCCCGAGTTTTGGTGGGTCCGTGTTGATCACTTTCGTGAGCACCATGGTTCACCCCCGAGTTTTGGTGGGTCCGTGTTGATCACTTTCGCCAGCACCATGGTTCACCCCCGAGTTTTGGTGGGTCCGTGTTGATCACTTTCGCAAGCACCATGGTTCACCCCCGAGTTTTGGTGGGTCCGTGCTGATCACTTTCGCGAGCACCATGGTTCACCCCCGGGTTTTGGTGGGTCCGTGTTGATCACTTTCGTGAGCACCATGGTTCATTCCGGGTTTTGGTGGAGCCGTGTTGATCACTTTCGCGAGCACCATGGTTCACCCCCGGGTTTTGGTGGGTCCGTGCTGATCACTTTCGCGAGCACCATGGTTCACCCCCGAGTTTTGGTGGGTCCGTGCTGATCACTTTCGCGAGCACCATGGTTCACCCCCGGGTTTTGGTGGGTCCGTGTTGATCACTTTCGTGAGCACTATGGTTCATTCCGGGTTTTGGTGGGTCCGTGTTGATTACTTTCGCGAGCACCATGGTTCACCCCCGGGTTTTGGTGGGTCCGTGCTGATCACTTTCGCGAGCACCATGGTTCACCCCCGGGTTTTGGTGGGTCCGTGCTGATCACTTTCGCGAGCACCATGGTTCACCCCCGGGTTTTGGTGGGTCCGTGCTGATCACTTTCGCGAGCACCATGGTTCACCCCCGGGTTTTGGTGGGTCCGTGCTGATCACTTTCGCGAGCACCATGGTTCACCCCCGGGTTTTGGTGGGTCCGTGTTGCTCGTCTTTTATGGTTTCTTTGTTGTGTTTTTATTATTTTGTTTGTTTTCGTTCGGTGTATTGTGTACTCAATGTTGCCAGTTTCTTGAAGGCACCTTCAATTTTCTCTGACGTTTATTTATCAATGTTCAGCTATTTCGTGATTACCAGACGTACTGGAAAATGAAACCTTGAACAGTCATATCAAACTAACCGATGAAACCTCTCGGCTCTGTATAGAAGTCTGAAAGCATAAACAGGGTATCATGATTCGTAGTATATGGCATTAACCACTATGTCACCATGTTTCTCTTTTGTAGTAGGTCTCTAGACATGCATGTGTTATGGTATATCATTTTCTGCTCTTATTCTGACACTACCCTGTCTCCCTGAGAAGACACGTTGTAGATGCTGTACATATCTTGTACCGTTGTCTACAAGTAGTATGTCCTACTGCACTCACGACGTGTTGCAATGAAGGACGTACTCATGTTAAGGAATTGTACCTGAGATTAGGCATGATGTTGCAGAGGTATGAAAGTCACTTCTGTATAAGATAAGTTTTTTGAAATTTTTATTTATTTTTATTTTTAATTAAAGGCCTCATTTCACTAGTTTAAATTTTACACACATATTTTGAGTTGAGGAACATATCGTTGTAATGCATGGAATATCCACCCAGTAAGGTGATGTTCCATCATAGTCATGGTTGAGGTTGATTAATTTGTGTTTACGTCAACTTTCGCAATATTTCTGCTATATCGTGGCCCATTGTTGAGAAGTACAGACAATGCAATGGTTGACAGAAAAAAGGCCAAAAGGACAAACAAAGATATACAGAACACTACATATAAAACTAAAGATCGAGCAACACGAACCCCACCAATAACCGGGGATGGATTGACGTGCTCCGAAGGTGTAAGGAGATCCTGCTCAGAACACTACATATACAACTAAAGATCGAGCAACACGAACCCCACCAATAACCGAGGATGAACTGACGTGTTCCGAGGGGGTAAGGAGATCCTGCTCAGAACACTACATATAAAACTAAAGATCGAGCAACACAAACCCCACCAATAACCGGGGATGAACTGACGTGCTCCGAGGGGGTAAGGAGTTCCTGCTTAGAACACTACATATAAAACTAAAGATCGAGCAACACAAACCCCACCAATAACCGGGGTTGAACTGACGTGCTCTGAAGGTGTAAGGAGTTTCTGCTCAGAACACTACATATAAAACTAAAGATCGAGCAACACGAATCCCACCAATAACCGGGGATGAACTAACGTGCTCCGAGGGGGTAAGGAGTTCCTGCTCAGAACACTACATATAAAACTAAAGATCGGGCAACACGAACCCCACCAATAACCGGGGATGAACTGACGTGCTACGAGGGGGTAAGGAGTTCCTGCTCAGAACACTACATATAAAACTGAAGATCGAGCAACACAAACCCCACCAATAACCGGGGATGAACTGACGTGCTCCGAGGGAGTAAGGAGTTCCTGCACAGAAGACTACATATAAAACTAAAGATCGTGCAACACGAACCCCACCAATAACCGGGGATGAACTGACGTGCTCCGAGGGGGTAAGGAGTTCCTGCCCAGAACACTACATATAAAACTAAAGATCGAGCAACACGAACCCCACCAATAACCGGGGATGAACTGACGTGCTCCGAAGGTGTAAGGAGTTCCTGCTCAGAACACTACATATAAAACTAAAGTTGGAGCAAAACAAACCATACCAATAACCGGGGATGAACTGACGTGCTCCGAGGGGGTAAGGAGTTCCTGCTCAGAACACTACATATAAAACTAAAGATCGAGCAACACGAACCCCACCAATAACCGGGGATGAACTGACGTGCTCCGAGGGGGTAAGGAGTTCCTGCTTAGAACACTACATATAAAACGAAAGATCGAGAAACACGAACCCCACCCATAACCGGGGATGAACTGACGTGCTACGAGGGGGTAAGGAGTTCCTGCTCAGAACACTACATATAAACCTGAAGATCGAGCAACACAAACCCCACCAATAACCGGGGATGAACTGACGTGCTCCGAGGGGGTAAGGAGTTCCTGCTCAGAACACTACATATAAAACTAAAGATCGAGCAACACGAACCCCACCAATAACCGGGGATGAACTGACGTGCTCCGAGGGGGTAAGGAGTTCCTGCCCAGAACACTACATATAAAACTAAAGATCGAGCAACACGAACCCCACCAATAACCGGGGATGAACTGACGTGCTCCGAAGGTGTAAGGAGTTCCTGCTCAGAACACTACATATAAAACTAAAGATGGAGGAAAACAAACCATACCAATAAACGGGGATGAACTGACGTGCTCCGAGGGGGTAAGGAGTTCCTGCTCAGAACACTACATATAAAACTAAAGATCGAGCAACACGAACCCCACCAATAACCGGGGATGAACTGACGTGCTCCGAGGGGGTAACGAGTTCCTGCTCAGAACACTACATATAAACCTACAGATCGAGCAACACAAACCCCACCAATAAACGGGGATGAACTGACGTGCTCCGAGGGGGTAAGGAGTTCCTGCTCAGCAGACTACATATAAAATTAAAGATCGAGCAAAACAAACCCCACCAATAACCGGCGATGAACTGACGTGCTCCGAAGGTGTAAGGAATTCCTGCTCAGAACACTACATATACAATTAAAGATCGAGCAACACGAACCCCTACAATAACCGGGGATGAACTGACGCGCTCCGAGGGGGTAAGGAGTTCCTGCTCAGAACACTACAAATAAAACTAAAGATCGAGCAACATGAATCCCACCAATAACCGGGGTTGAACTGACGTGCTCCGAAGGTGTAAGGAGTTCCTGCTCAGAACACTACATATAAAACTAAAGATCGAGCAACACAAACCCCACCAATAACCGGGGATGAACTGCCGTGCTCCGTGGGGGTACGGAGTTCCTGCTTAGAACACTACATATAAAACTAAAGATGGAGCAAAGCAAACCATACCAATAAACGGGGATGAACTGACGTGCTCCGAGGGGGTAAGGAGTTCCTGCTCAGAACACTACATATAAAACTAAAGATCGAGCAACACGAACCCCACCAATAACCGGGGATGAACTGACGTGCTCCGAGGGGGTAAGGAGTTCCTGCTCAGAACACTACATATAAACCTAGAGATCGAGCAAAACAAACCCCACCAATAAACGGGGATGAACTGACGTGCTCCGAGGGGGTAAGGAGTTCCTGCTCAGCAGACTACATATAAAATTAAAGATCGAGCAAAACGAACCCCACCAATAACCAGGGATGAACTGACGTGCTCCGAAGGTGTAAGGAATTCCTGCTCAGAACACTACATATACAATTAAAGATCGAGCAACACGAACCCCTACAATAACCGGGGATGAACTGACGCGCTCCGAGGTGGTAAGGAGTTCCTGCTCAGAACACTACAAATAAAACTAAAGATCGAGCAACACGAACCCCACCAATAACCGGGGTTGAAATGACGTGCTCCGAAGGTGTAAGGAGTTCCTGCTCAGAACACTACATATAAAACTAAAGATCGAGCAACACAAACCCCACCAATAACCGGGGATGAACTGCCGTGCTCCGTGGGGGTACGGAGTTCCTGCTTAGAACACTACATATAAAACTAAAGATCGAGCAACACGAACCCCACCCATAACCGGGGATGAACTGACGTGCTCCGAGGGGGTAAGGAGTTCCTGTTCAGAACACTACAAATAAAACTAAAGATCGAACAACACGAACCCCACCAATAACTGGGGATGAACTGACGTGCTCCGAAGGTGTAAGGAGTTCCTGCTCAGAACACTACATATAAAATTAAAGATCGAGCAACACGAACCCCACCAATAACCGGGGATGAACTGACGTGCTCCGAAGATGTAAGGAATTCCTGCTCAGAACACTACATATACAATTAAAGATCGAGCAACACGAACCCCTACAATAACCGGGAATGAACTGACGTGCTCCGAGGGGGTAAGGAGTTCCTGCTCAGAACACTACATATAAAACTAAAGATCGAGCAATACGAACCCCACCAATAACCGGGGATGAACTGACGTGCTCCGAGGGGGTAAGGAGTTCCTGCTCAGAACACTACATATAAAACTAAAGATCGAGCAACACGAACCCCACCAATAACCGGGGATGAACTGACGTGCTCCGAGGGGGTAAGGAGTTCCTGCTCAGCAGACTACATATAAAATTAAAGATCGAGCAAAACGAACCCCACCAATAACCGGGGATGAACTGACGTGCTCCGAAGGTGTAAGGAATTCCTGCTCAGAACACTACATATACAATTAAAGATCGAGCAACACGAACCCCTACAATAACCGGGGATGAACTGACGCGCTCCGAGGGGGTAAGGAGTTCCTGCTCAGAACACTACAAATAAAACTAAAGATCGAGCAACACGAACCCCACCAATAACCGGGGTTGAACTGACGTGCTCCGAAGGTGTAAGGAGTTCCTGCTTAGAACACTACATATAAAACTAAAGATCGAGCAACACGAACCCCACCCATAACGGGGATGAACTGACGTGCTCCGAGGGGGTAAGGAGTTCCTGTTCAGAACACTACAAATAAAACTAAAGATCGAACAACACGAACCCCACCAATAACTGGGGATGAACTGACGTGCTCCGAAGGTGTAAGGAGTTCCTGCTCAGAACAATACATATAAAATTAAAGATCGAGCAACACGAACCCCACCAATAACCGGGGATGAACTGACGTGCTCCGAAGATGTAAGGAATTCCTGCTCAGAACACTACATATACAATTAAAGATCGAGCAACACGAACCCCTACAATAACCGGGAATGAACTGACGTGCTCCGAGGGGGTAAGGAGTTCCTGCTCAGAACACTACATATAAAACTAAAGATCGAGCAACACGAACCCCACCAATAAAGGGGGATGAACTGACGTGCTCCGAGGGGGTAGGGAGTTCCTGCTCAGAACACTACATATAAAACTAAAGATCGAGAAAAAAGAACCCCACCAATAACGGGGGATGAAATGACGTGCTCCGAGGGGGTAAGGAGTTCCTGCTCAGAACACTACATATAAAACTAAAGATCGAGCAACACGAACCCCACAAATAACGGGGATGAACTGACGTGCTCCGAAGGTGTAAAGAGTTCCTGCTCAGAACCTACATATAAAATTAAAGATCAAGCAACACGAACCCCACCAATAACCGGGGATGAACTGACGTCCTCCGAGGGGGTAAGGAGTTCCTGCTCAGAACACTACATATAAACCTACAGATCGAGCAACACAAACCCCACCAATAACCGGGGATGAACTGACGTGCTCCGAGGGGGTAAGGAGTTCCTGCCCAGAACACTACATATACAACTACAGATCGAGCAACACGAACCCCACCAATAACCGGGGATGAACTGACGTGCTCCGAAGGTGTAAAGAGTTCCTGCTCAGAACACTACATATACAATTAAAGATCGAGCAACACGAACCCCACCAATAACCGGGGATGAACTGACGTCCTCCGAGGGGGTAAGGAGTTCATGCTCAGAACACTACATATAAAACTAACGATCGAGCAACACAAACCCCACCAATAACCGGGGATGAACGGACGTGCTCCGAGGGGGTAAGGAGTTCCTGCCCAGAACACTACATATACAACTAAAGATCGAGCAACACGAACCCCACCAATAACCTGGGATGAACTGACGTGCTCCGAGGGGGTAAAGAGTTCCTGCTCAGAACACTACATATAAAACTAAAGATCGAGCAACACAAACCCCACCAATAACCGGGGATGAACTGACTTGATCCGAAGGTGTAAGGAGTTCCTGCTCAGAACACTACATATAAAACTAAAGATCGAGCAACACAAATCCCACCAATAACCGGGGATGAACTGACTTGATCCGAAGGTGTAAGGAGTTCCTGCTCAGAACACTACATATAAAGCTAAAGATCGAGCAACACGAACCTCACCAATAACCGGGGTTGAACTGACGTGTTCCGAGGGGGTAAGGAGTTTCTGCTCAGAACACTACATATAAAACTAAAGATCGAGCAACACGAACCCCACCAATAACCGAGGATGAACTGACGTGCTCCGAGGGGGTAAGGAGTTCCTGCTCAGAACACTACATATAAAACTAAAGATCGAGCAACACGAACCCCACCAATAACCGGGGATGAACTGACGTCCTCCGAGGGGGTAAGGAGTTCCTGCTCAGAACACTACATATAAAACTAAAGATCGAGCAACACGAACCCCACCAATAACCGAGGATGAACTGACGTGCTCCGAGGGGGTAAGGAGTTCCTGCTCAGAACACTACATATAAAACTAAAGATCGAGCAACACGAACCCCACCAATAACCGGGGATGAACTGACGTCCTCCGAGGGGGTAAAGAGTTCCTGCTCAGAACACTACATATAAAACTAAAGATCGAGCAACACGAACCCCACCAATAACCGGGGATGAACTGACGTGCTCCGAAGGGGTAAGGAGTTCCTGCCCAGAACACTACATATACAACTAAAGATCGAGCAACACGAACCCCACCAATAACCTGGGATGAACTGACGTGCTCCGAGGGGGTAAAGAGTTCCTGCTCAGAACACTACATATAAAACTAAAGATCGAGCAACACAAACCCCACCAATAACCGAGGATGAACTGACTTAATCCGAAGGTGTAAGGAGTTCCTGCTCAGAACACTACATATAAAGCTAAAGATCGAGCAACACGAACCCCACCAATAACCTGGGATGAACTGACGTGTTCCGAGGGGGTAAAGAGTTTCTGCTCAGAACACTACATATAAAACTAAAGATCGAGCAACCCGAACCCCACCAATAACCGAGGATGAACTGACGTGCTCCGAGGGGGTAAGGAGTTCCTGCTCAGAACACTACATATAAAACTAAAGATCGAGCAACACGAACCCCACCAATAACCGGGGATGAACTGACGTGCTCCGAAGGGGTAAGGAGTTCCTGCTCAGAACACTACATATACAGCTAAAGATCGAGCAACACGAACCCCACCAATAACCGGGGATGAACTGACATGCTCCGAAGGTGTAAAGAGTTCCTGCTCAGAACACTACATATAAAATTAAAGATCGAGCAACACGAACCCCACCAATAACCGGGGATGAACTGACGTACTCCGAGGGGGTAAGGACTTCCTGCTCAGAACACTACATATAAAACTAATGATCGAGCAACACGAACCCCACCAATAACCGAGGATGAACTGACGTGCTCCGAGGGTGTAAGGAGTTCCTGCTCAGAACACTACATATAAAACTAAAGATCGAGCAACACAAACCCCACCAATAACCGGGGATGAACTGACGTGCTCCGAAGGTGTAAGGAGTTCCTGCTCAGAACACTACATATAAAACTAAAGATCGAGCAACACAAACCCCACCAATAACCGGGGATGAACTGACGTGCTCCGAGGGGGTAAGGAGTTCCTGCTCAGAAGACTACATATAAAACTAAAGATCGAGCAACACGAACCCCACCAATGACCTGGGATGAACTGACGCGCTCCGAAGGGGGTAAGGAGTTCCTGCTCAGAACACTACATATAAAACTAAAGATCGAGTAACACAAACCCCACCAATAACCGGGGATGAACTGACGTGCTCCGAGGGGGTAAGGAGTTCCTGCTCAGAACACTACATATAAAACTAAAGATCGAGCAACACAAACCACACCAATAACCGGAGATGAACTGATATGCTCCGGGGGTGGGGGGTGGGGGGAGGGGGGGGGTGGTGGGGGAAGGAGTTCCTGATCAAATATTGATACCCGTCGTGTTATCAGCAAGAAAATGTCAGGTGAATTTGTCGTGAACGGATTTCGCTTTACAATTACCGTATTTTGAGACATTAGACTATCTTATTATTTATTGGTTTGTAGAATACTATTGATACATGGTGACAAGCCATGTTTATTATAAATCGCTGTATTTTTTTTACTGTCAAGCAATATAAACACAACAAACATAAATATTAATTCGCTTTGCTAAATTCTATATTATTAGTATATTCAGTTGACAAGCAGTGCCATATTAACTTTGTGTTAACTTCTGGTTATTAGACGTTTCAATTATATATCTGACAACGAATGTCTGATAGAAAAGATTCAATCAAAAACTACTGACCGACATTTATTTTACAGTACATTGTTCATAATTACGGAAAGCAAGTTTAAACAGTGATGGTCAACAATTCCACTAATATCGCCAAACGAACAATCACCTCGCACCTCACATCACTGAACACAAAGGAGCAGTCCTGCAATCAGTGCATATCACCACTGACGTTGTGAGTTCGATTCACGATCAGGCGAGGTGTACTCGATACAACATTATGTGATAAAGATTGTCAGTGACTTGCGGCAGGTTTGTGATATTCCCCGGGTTCGTCCTCCAATAAAATTAACCGCTACTCTGATATCTTCCGAAAAATCAATCTGAAAGATAATATGAGACGATTCTTTAAATATCCTTTAAAAAGAATATAATTAAAGTAATTTTAAATTATATAGTTTTGAGCGTAACTGATGAAGGTAATCCTAGAAACACGTCGCGTATACTAAATTTGATATCTATGGTTTTATTGATAGGGTCTGATAAAAGGTAATCAGCGACAACTTCATATACACTGTTGTTTATAAAGAGCTGCTACAAGATGTCTTTTATTGACTAGAAGCTTGCTACTCTCCATACCCGAAGCACTTATTTTCTTCAATGTACAAAGGGGGGTGGGGCTGATTAACTGCATACGTTGAGCGGAGGTGTAGTACCCCAAAAGGAGGTACTAGGTACTATTTCTATAAGCCACGGTTCCGTTTGGGATGCCAGACTAGACAAGAACATATTTTATGAACACTAAAAGTGTTTATCTTTACAACGAATCATATGTGCATATCAACACGTGACTACTTTATTTGTTGTTGTATTTACCTATTATGTGTCTTTATGTTCTGAGTTCCATGTTGTGTTTTCCGCATAAAAACCATGTTCGGTACGTTTTCACCTCCAGTTGTTTGTAGGAGGAATTTTGTCTTATTTACCTTATTTGTGTTTGTTTTCGTATAGTGGTGTCCAGCACACATTGTGTTGTGTTTTTGTTGTGTTTGTCTTCGTATTTTTTACCCTATGTTGCTAGTTTCTCTAGATTGTTCATATTTTGATTGCCCTTTCGTGTTGCTAGTTTCTCTAGATTGTTCATATTTTGATTGCCCCTTCGTGTTGCTAGTTTCTCTAGATTGTTCATATTTTGATTGCCCCTTCGTGTTGCTAGTTTCTCTAGATTGTCCATATTTTGATTGCCCCTTCGTGTTGCTAGTTTCTCTAGATTGTTCATATTTTGATTGCCCCTTCGTGTTGCTAGTTTCTCTAGATTGTTCATATTTTGATTGCCCCTTCGTGTTGCTAGTTTCTCTAGATTGTTCATATTTTGATAGTCCCTTCATGTTGCTAGTTTCTCTAGATTGTTCATATTTTGATAGTCCCTTCGTATTGCTAGTTTCTCTAGATTGTTCATAGTTTGATTATCCCTTCGGTGTTCTCGAACGTTTATTGGAAAACAACATATTACAAAATAATACATTCATAATTAATATCTCCATGCAAACATGATTAAGAAATTTACCAAGCAAATGCATCTACGGGAAATTGGAATTCGATGTAAATCTGAGGTTATTTAAAACAGTATGCAATACAATTAATTATTATTGGAAACAGCTGGTTTTATAGAAGAAGAGCTGAATCAATCTATTTAAAGATTTGTTAGATTAATGACACTATGAATAGAATAAAACATTGGTTATGGAACGATCATTCGATTCTTTGTTTTGACAACGATATATCTTTTATTCAAATGCTTGTAACAATTAATACTCCGAACGTCCATGCTCCTTTTGGTTTTCCCCTATTACATCTTCTTCTAATTATCCAGGGCTATGATCATTAGATTCTTAAGGATACAGGCAATTTAGGTATGGGTTTCAAGCGTATCAGGAACAGATGGTCATAAAAACAGCATGGCTAAAGTGGCTTGTGTCAATTCATAATTGTCTGCAGTCAAGTCCTCTTTTTATTATTAAAACAACAGGATGTGAACTTCAGTAGAGGTAACAAAAATTGAAACTTTGAGCCGTAATGAAAGCGGGAGGTTTGGCGCTTTAAAATCTGATTCAACCCACCATTTCTTTAGACATACCTGTACCAAGTCAGGGTCATTACGGTTTTCACAGTTTTCCGGTTGTTGACTGATTTTGTTTGTTTATATACTTATGAGTTTTGACTTTCCCTTTGTAAGATTGCTCGGAGTTCGGTAATTTTGTGATTACCCTTATAGAGAAATATGGCCAAAAATATCTCAATGTTATATTATTGTTATTGCCTTCTTTGTGCCAGTAGGATAATGACCTTTAAGGAGATTGGATTATTTTATTCTTAAAAGGAAGATTTGTTTCTGTTTGTCCACATCCTGTCATAATTCCCAATATAGTTGTATTAATTCATTAAATCATGTCATTAAATCATACATTCAGTGACAAACTATTAATATCTGTCCGTAAATTCTGTTTTCTCATCAAAATTCAATTAATCGGCATTACACTCCTAATCTTCTCATTTAACACCTATCAATCCTCAATCTAATTAAATGTTTGTCAGATCTTATCTTAGCTTTTCATCGCCAAAGTAGATGACCATTCAATTACATTCGAACCGCCTCGGTGGTGTAGTACTTAGTTACATTCGAACCGCCTCGGTGGTGTAGTACTTAGCTATACAATTGGTATGTGTTGCTTCTCGTCTAAGAACGCAACATTAAGGAGAAAAAGCAATGATTAATTGGTTCGGAATCATGATAATATGTCCGAGTGGGGGACTTGTCTCTCCACCGAATGTTATTTCAGTCAGCTAGGACTATAAAAATCCAACTAAGGGTGTTGATCTAGTACAAAGCGGACCTCATCATCATCTCATTGAAAATTAACTTGTTTTTGTCATGACATAGCTGCGAAATTGCTGATATGTCGTTAAACAACAATCATTCACTCACTTACTCCATTACATTCGGAAGCTCTCAACTCCATTACATTCGGAAGCTCTCAACTCCATGCAATGCGTCATAATTTATTAATTCATTATTTATTTTTCATAAGATCGTCTCTTGACTGCCCACTTGAACGGTCACTTCTGTCAGACCTGACCACAAATGTCGCTTAAGCTAGTCGTTACATCTGACTGAGCTGAATACGAAAGTAGTTTGATCTTTGACCTCTGACTGACTCGATGCCACATGTCGTTAAAAAAAAGATCAATTGACATATCAAATTTTATTTGGTTAGATTAACAATTAACAATTATAACGTTGGAAATTCAGGTCCTTTCTTGGGACAGGCATAATATGTGGCGATTAAAACCGTTTTTAAAGAAAAACATAATCATTTAGATTTTGACATTGTGGGGCAGGAACTGCTAAATCTTCCGGGGTACTCGAGTTCACCCCTGTTTTTAGTGGAGATCGTTTTACTCGCTAATGTAATGTTTTGTAGATCGTTGTTCTTCCGTCTGTCTATTTTCTTTTGGTCATTGTATTTTCTATCCATGGCTTCTGATTAACCCTTGGTTTATTCAAATAAGTTTGTGATGCATTCTTATTTTGTTATTGTTATTTCCCATCAAGTATAGAAGCTTATATAGTAATTATGTTACGATGAACAACTATCTTAATAGTATTCAGGGGCGGATCCAAGATTTCAAGCTAGGGGGGGGGGGGGGGGGCGCACTTAAAAAAATTGCGCCGAGCGGAGGGAGGCGCGAAAATATTTGGGGTATTTCGTGTGAAAAATCATATTTTTTTCCAATTTTAGGGGGGGCGCACGCCGGGTGCACCCGCCCTCGGCGTGCGCCCCCCCCCCTTGGATCCGCCCCTGGTATTCTTTTGTCGCTCAAGATCAAATAAGATATCAAAGGCCCCACATGCTGTAATTGTTCTAAGATATTGTATGACCTTTAAGTCACTGGTAGTTTATTTGGATGACGATTCAAGTCAATCGTAACTACTCGGCCATTCTCGCTATTCTGCAAATAACCTCGTACGTACATAGTAGAAATTCTTCTTAAATTGTTTGCCGGAAGTTAAGTTAAGTTAAGCCGCACAAAAATATAGTCCACGAAAATCCAATATGGAAGACATACTAAGTAAAATCTAATCATGCAAAACTAATTAAAACTTTAATTGAAATGTAGAAAATTGTTTAAAATATAACTTTATCAAGCTTTCATGTAACTGACATGTGAAATGTAGTGCGATTTATACGCCTAATGCATACGAGGTTATTTGCAGGGTAGCGAGAATGGCCGAGTAGTTACGATTGGATTCAAGTAATATTTATACGATATAATATTTAGATAATGGCTGAGGACATCGGCTTTCTTTGAAGATTAAATATGTAATATTTATACCACGGTTTTCTGACTGAAACGGTTTCAAGCAATCATAACAGGTACCCTAACCCCCGCATAAAGCATTGTATTGTACAAAAACAAACTCCACCCACTATGGTCCATTGTAAAGCTTTCCGTATTACGACATAATAACTTCAACCGAGAGGGTACTAGTATCCTCTATTCCCAACCTTTCGATGTACTGGGCAGCTCTGTAGACCGTTACAAGTACCCCAAAATTAGAGTAAAAACGTTCTCTAGAAGAATTAATTTTCGAAATAATAAAACGTAGACATCTACTGTAGTGCGCACGACGCATTTCTGGAAAGAAACCTTCATCGTTTACTCTCAAAGTCAAAAGATAAAAGATAGGAACGATAATTATTCTCTTTGGGAATAAGAAAGCCAAAGGGCCCAAACATGATAGTGAACTCGATCTAAGTTCACATATGAGATGGATGAGAATCTTAAGTTATTTGGCTTTTCAATCTTTCAATTTTTAGCGTACCTGATGACGATTATTACGTACCTGATGACGATTATTACGTACCTGATGACGATTATTACGTAACTGATGACGTTTATTACGTACCTGATGACGATTATTACGTACCTGATGACGATTATTACGTACCTGATGACGGTTATTACGTACCTGATGACGATTATTACGTACCTGATGACGATTATTACGTACCTGATGACGATTATTACGTACCTGATGACGATTATTACGTACCTGATGACGATTATTCCAGAAACGCATGGTGCGCACTAAATTTATATCTACATTTTTATTTTTAAATAATGATAGAATTGTTGTTTTTCTACGTCGTATTTATGTTCATGAGGTTCATAGCAAGATATCAGTTCACTAATCATCCGACCTTACAGCACTCTTGGATCCTAATTAACCCGAAAAAAGAATACAATCACAGTAAATCATATACCCATGTCTGATCAATCACCATACACTGGCGTATTAATCTAACAAAATATAGTTGCGTGACATTAAACATGTTAAAACGACATTTTCCTGTCAGAAAATCTCTAAATAAGACTCGTTAAAACATCTGCTAGTCTTAATGCTTAATTATTTTATTTATTATGTGTCTACTTATAGTCCAGTCTATATACGCCAGAAAAAGGCGTGACCTAGAACAAATTGCAACAGAAGGTTTCTTGGGCTCATCTTGAAGCTGGGAGTGTCCTCATTAACATATTAAAAGTCGCCGAAAATCCCACTCTACTTTGCAGAATATTACCAATTTCTCTAAAAATATCTTGTTATTATTGAACATTCTTTCAAACAAAATAAAAAAATCTATCCATATTCTCCCCAGGTGGCTATTTTTTTGGTAAAATCTCAATAAAAAAAAAAAAAATGTTGAAAACTGAAATTTTGAAAAAATTATATTTTCCGTGGCAGAATATATTAAATCATGACTGTTTCGGTACAGATTAATAAAGAATGTTTTGAAATATAATTAAATGTCAATTGTTAACAATCAGTTGGTGTTTGTTTAATAAAAAAAAATAGAAACATCTTATTTTCCTTACCTAAATTAACGACATTATGTGATAAAGTTTGTCAGTGACTTGTGACAGGTCGGTGGTTTTCTCCGGGTACTCCGGTTTCCTCCATCAATAAAACTGACAGCGACTATATAACTGAAATATTGTTGAAAGTGGGGCTAAACACCATAAACATACATACCAGGGGCGCATCCAGGATTTCAAGTTAGGGGGGGCGCACTTAAAAAAAATGCGCCGAGCGGAGGGAGGCGCGAAAAATTTTGGGGTATTTCGTGTGAAAAATCACGATTTTACGCCAAAAAATCATATTTTTTCCAATTTTAGGGGGGGGCGCGCGCCGGGTGCGCCCCCTGGATCCGCCCTTGCATACATACATAGATGAACGAAAATGGAAAATTTCAAAATTCACCAAAAATCCCCACCAAAAACATTAAATGAAAGTTCTGATATCGCTTAAGTTAGCAATACATGTATCTTTCAAATATCAACATTAGGCATCAACTATTCGTCTGAATCAGAGTCCTGATCGTCGCATGCAGACATGTTGCTACATGTATTCGCTCGGCATTCAATGCAAGCGACAGCACATTCCAGACCATGCTTTCTACAGTTACAGCGTTTTGAATCGCAGTTTGTCTTACATCTGCAATATATCGTTTTCAGAAGTTGATCTGGAGCGGGTGGCAAACTCGATCTGATTGGCACGCACATGTTGTGTTCAATAGACCATCCCCAATCTTTTGCTTCCATATTGTCAACCTCACCGATCCATTGTTTCACTTGATGAAACACTCGCAAAATATGAAAGTGTGCAGCGTTTGACGTCGGAAGCAAAAACGATGCCATCAACTATCGAGGAATAACAGTTAGTTCTGCCTGTAATTAGTAAGATCGTCGAAGCAGTGATCAGAGATAGAATACAACCATTGATCCATGATATGCAAAATCCAACGCAAAGAGGGTTTACGAAAGGATCGTCCCCCGTGAATGCTGATATACCTGTCGAAGAAGCATACAAAATATTAACCGACGAAAAGCAAATTGGACATCTTATACTTCTCGATGCAAAAGCTGCATTCGACAAAGTTATACATTCACATCTGTTCCGGCGTATGTACCAGGACAAAACGTGGACTGTTATTAAAAGCTTGCACCACAATGCGGATAGCTGCATACAATGGGCATGAAGCACGTCCGATTGTTTTAAGGTCGGTATGGGAGTCCAGCATGGAGGTATCCTTAGTACTGATCTCTATAAACTATATATCAACCCACTATTAGACCGTTTGCGAGATGTAGGTATAGGACTGAAAATAGGAAACATCAACGTTAACAACACAGGATGTGCAGACGACATCGCACTACTCAGTACTCAGCTCAGTGATGCACAGATCATGGTCAACATGGCTCTTGACTTTGCGAACCTCGAGGGATATGAATTACAACCAAAGAAAAGTGTAGCAATCCACATTAGAGGAAACAACAAACAGTGCGAAACAACCAACGAGAAACTTAATATGGGGAATATCATCATGCCCGAGGTGGAGCAAGCTACTCATTTAGGTATCATCAAAACAACAACGATGAAACACAATATCCAAACCAATGTTGATGAAAATGTAACCAAAGGAAGACGTAGTGCATACAGTCTATTCGGATGTGGATTTCATGGACACAACGGCCTGGATCCCAAGTCCCTACTACACATCTACAAAACCTACATAACACCAGTATTGCTTTACGGTATGGAGCTATTATTACCGTCCTCAAAACCTCTTGAACAACTAGAACTCTTCCAGAAAAGGATACTAAAACAAATCCTGTCATTACCGATGAGCTGTCCGGACCCAGCCGTTTATATACTAACTGGAATTCTACCAATAGAAGCACAAATTCATATAAAGCCCTCACATTCTTCAATAACGTCTGTCATCAGGGCGAAAAAAACACTGAGAAAAAACTTGCAAGAAGACAACTAACCGTGAAGGAGGAATCTAGTAACAGCTGGTTTATATGTGTCAACAAAATACTACGAAAATACGACCTGAAAGAGGCGTACAACTATTTGGACAATCCTATGTACCAAGCTAACAACTCTAGCACAACTTTACAAAGGGCTGCAATATCTTAGTAACCACAACCTGAGCAAGTGCAAAATACATCCTATTTTGAAGCACAGATGCTACTCATCATTAGACATCAGTAGAATTCCAGTAAAATTAAGACCCGTCACCGGGACATACGTGCTGCAAACAAAACGCATTAAGTACTACAGAAATGAAAGTGACCCAACATGCCTGCTATGCGGAGCAGCTGAAGAGAATGTACTACACTTCATTCTCCAATGTGAAAAACTACAGTCGGAGAGAGTAGCTTTACTGTCCGAGATCAACGCTATATGGCAAAATGAGTTCCAAAATAATGAAAATGTTGACCAACTACAACTGCTAATGGACAATACAATCAAGGTGAAACCTACTAAGAAAAACTCAGCCAGCATAGCCAGACTCGAAGGTCTATCAAGGAGATTAATGTTCAAATTGCATATTAAGAAAACGAAGCGTCTGGAGAGTGATAGAGACAAAATACAGACAACAATGAAGAAACGGAACTAACATTGCGAAAAGGGGGAAGGGAGAGCCGTCCGGGGATTGCCCAAGAATCCATTACAATAAACTGTGATAATTGTTTTATATTTTAGACTTTGAAAGATGACGTTTTAGATCTTAAACTGTAGATACGATTCGTTTTAGATTTTAGGATGTGACAATTACTTTTTAAACCATACGAACAGAGACTTTTAGATTTTAAACAGTGATGCGTCTTCATAAATTTTTCCAATACATGCAACATGCATATTTTATACGTAATGTCGGGACAATCGTTGTGGATTGTTTTAACTTAATTTGATAAACTTTTATATCCCGTGTGAATAAGCCTGATTTTTAGTGTACATACATTTTATTCATGGATACGGAGGTGAGGGGATTTTCACTCACACAGCACTGTACAGCGCACCGCCACCCAACACACGTTTAACATACGACACAGTATGGTTCTCCTTTGAAGGGGGTAAAGATACAGAGGTAAGGTAAGGTAAACTGGCGTTCCATAGATTTGTTTTTCGTCCGCATCTACCTATTATTGAAATCCGCGAATTTAAGTGCTAATTCGACCAAACACTTGAAATAAATATCTCTGTCTAATATATAATAACACATTTTTACACAAATTGTAGCAGAAAGTAATTTTAAAAGGCTTTACAAAGCTCTTTTTGGGTTGAGAATGGTGCATTATGGGAATTACGCCTGCTCAATTTGAATGTCATAGATATTGACCTGTTTGTTCACTTTTCATGGGTGTTTTGGTAAAATTGAACATACTTGTTGTAGTAACTTCATAGAAATATATTATATTATTATTACGCTTACCTAGATATGGATGATAATTCCTATTTTCATTGCTTTCCGTCTGAGTTGTATTTTCCGGAAAATCTCTGATTCGGCTATGGAGGATCCGTAGTGACAAAACGATAGAAGTAAAAAGTACTTATTTTTTATCTTAATTTCTGTCTTTAATACATAAAATTTTCATGGCGAATTTTTATTGGTTACTCTATGGGTTAAAGTGAAAATGCTGGCGTATTTATAATTTCTGTTGCAATTTGTTTTGGGTCTACGGGTCTATTGACTGGACTATTAGTGTCATTTAGGGGGGTAATGTAGTTAGATGAGCTCGGAAAGACTTTTAAGCTATCTTGGCTATAAACTCTTTCGATTTGGAATGTACCTGATGTATATTGTTACAGTAGGGAGGGTAATGTAGTAAGATGAGTTCGGAAAGACTTTTAAGTTATCTTGGCTGTCCAATCTTTCGAATTGGAGGATACCTGGTGAAGGTTGTTCCAGTAGGGAAGGTAATGTAGTAAGATGAGTTCGGAAAGACTTTTAAGTTATCTTGGCTGTCCAATCTTTCGAATTGGGGGGTACCTGGTGAAGGTTGTTCCAATAGGGAGGGTAATGTAGTAAGATGAGTTCGGAAAGACTTTTAAGTTATCTTGGCTGTCCAATCTTTCGAATTGGAGGGTACCTGGTGAAGGTTGTTCCAGTAGGGAGGGTAATGTAGTAAGATGAGTTCGGAAAGACTTTTAAGTTATCTGGGCTCTCCAATCTTTCGAATTGGAGGGTACCTGGTGAAGGTTGTTCCAGTAGGGAGGGTAATGCAGTAAGATGAGTTCGGAAAGACTTTTAAGTTATCTTGGCTGTCCAATATTTCGATTTGGAGGATACTTGGTGAAGGTTGTTCCAGTAGGGAGGGTAATGTAGTAAGATGAGTTCGGAAAGACTTTTAGGTTATCTTGGCTGTCCAATCTTTCGAATTGGAGGGTACCTGGTGAAGGTTGTTCCAGTAGGGAGGGTAATGTAGTAAGATGAGTTCGGAAAGACTTTTAGGTTATCTTGGCTGTCCAATCTTTCGAATTGGAGGGTACTGGTGAAGGTTGTTCCAGTAGGGAGGGTAATGCAGTAAGATGAGTTCGGAAAGACCTTTAGGTTATCTTGGTTGTCCAATCTTTCGATTTGGAGGATACCTGGTGAAGGTTGTTACAGGAACGCGCCGTGCACACTAAATTAGATACATGTACATTGTATTTATATTTTATTCGACTAAATTGCTGAACAGAGCCCTTGCCAAAGTATAGCCATGAATAGAAACAGCTAGGGAACGATAATTTAACTTTTAATGGGGTGGTAAGTATTTTATTTATCTTTAGTTTTATATGTATGTTTTGTAGATCGTTGTTTGTCCTTGTGGCCATTGTCTTGTCTATCCTTCTTCGATTTACGGATTCTGATTACCCCATTTAGCATCTTCTATCTTTTCTTCTCTAAAATTATGACCTGATTTTTGATAGAAAATAATGACCAGAAAGATGAAAACATTACATTTTTAATTTCAAAGCGAGACATATTATATTAACATGAATGACAAATTCATGGACATGTGCAGTAAAACTAACAGCTAAAATACAGATATATAATAATGCCAAAGGGGAGATAACCCATCAAGTGAAAGACACAATGTATACTTGATTGTGATGTAGACTTACTAATCATACGGTTTATGGTATGCAATTATCTAATGCTGAGACAGCAGGATGTAATCTTCAACCAATTGCATCAAAATGGTTTGTGAAAGGAAATGGAACAGAGGAACGTTTAAATCAGAACCTTATCATTTGCAACCACCAATAACGATATTAATAATATGCTGTTGATACTGGAGTTAACGACGGGTGCCACATGTGCAACAGGAACTGATTACTCCTTTGGAGCACCTGGGGGGCTCAGTTTACGCTTACTGTCAACGCCCTAACAGAGTCTTATTCTGATACCCACAAACGTCATTACAATTATCCACATTCTATTGATATTCGAATAATTAACCATTAAATTGAATTCTTAGTAGACCGGATATCTTATTTCAGCGTGCGCAAACATTTTGATGGCGCCAATATTGTCATCGATGCCGGTGGATTATTGAGGCCATCCAATCAGAAAAGGGTGCGAGTGATTGTGGCTTAACGTCAAATGAGGAATTTTTCAACAATATCAAAAGCGAGAACAAAATGAAATGATGATGATGTACACTTTGTACTAGACCAGTTAACACGCTTAATGGGATCTATCTCACTGAAGCAACTGTCCGCGGGTAGACATGTCAATCCACTCGGACGCATATTATCCTGATTCCGAGTTAATGAGTCTTTACTCTTTAAAGCGTCGTCGTTAGCGGAGACATTGTTGTCTTCTTTTTGATCCGAACGGGACTCCAACTCACGATATACCGCACTAGATGTTAACCATTACACCGTCGATACGGTTCAATCAGAAATGCATGTACATCAACAACTGCATTACAATTTTATATATCATTGTAGAGATTTATGCTATTAAGGGTTAGAGTTATGGAATTTAACGCCACTTTCAACAATAATTCAGCTATATCGTGGCGGTCAGTTTTATTGGTGGAGGAAACCGGAATACCCGGAGTAAACCACTGACCTGTCGGAAGCTACTGAAAAACTTTATCACATAATGTTGTATCGAGTACACCTCACCTGATTAAGAGTACATTGTATAATATGTATCCTTGTCTAAATGAGAACAATATTTGGTGCCATCTTGAATGCTACATTGAATCCAAAGAATGCCTTTGGTTTTCTCTTTAGACGTTATGTAAGATTGCATTCCATCCACATTGTATTAATACATCAATGTCATATTATAAGAAGGTTAATTTCTTAAAGTGACAATGGAGTAGACAATATAGCAATAGAAGTGTTATGAACAATACCTTAATCATCTTACATTTAACAGGAAATAGATTATGGCTGACAATAATGCATTAACAAAAGCCACTTCCGCTGATTGTTCAATAAAAGAGAACATAATAAAACAAGATAATCGGATACCGGATGAAAGGACTCAATTTGTCAAACTTGATAAAAATATGATGAAATAAAAAGTCATATTTCCTTCAAGAAGAGTGTTATCATGTTGTGGTGGTTAACATATATCTCCTACTTAGTTTTACAGTCTTGGTGGTCTGATGGTAATTATCATGTTGTGGTGGTTCACACATTTCTCCTGCTTAGTTTTACAGTCTTGGTGGTCTGATGGTAATTATCATGTTGTGGTGGTTCACACATTTCTCCTGCTTAGTTTTACAGTCTTGGTGGTCTGATGGTAATTATCATGTTGTGGTGGTTCACACATTTCTCCTGCTTAGTTTTACAGTCTTGGTGGTCTGATGGTAATTATCATGTTGTGGTGGTTAACATATATCTCCTACTTAGTTTTACAGTCTTGGTGGTCTGATGGTAATTATCATGTTGTGGTGGTTCACACATTTCTCCTGCTTAGTTTTACAGTCTTGGTGGTCTGATGGTAATTATCATGTTGTGGTGGTTCACACATTTCTCCTACTTAGTTTTACAGTCTTGGTGGTCTGATGGTAATTATCATGTTGTGGTGGTTCACACATTTCTCCTACTTAGCTTTACAGTCTTGGTGGTCTGATGGTAATTATCATGTTGTGGTGGTTCACACATTTCTCCTACTTAGTTTTACAGTCTTGGTGGTCTGATGGTAATTATCATGTTGTGGTGGTTCACACATTTCTCCTACTTAGCTTTACAGTCTTGGTGGTCTGATGGTAATTATCATGTTGTGGTGGTTCACACATTTCTCCTACTTAGTATTACAGTCTTGGTGGTCTGATGGTAATTATCATGTTGTGGTGGTTCACACATTTCTCCTACTTAGTTCTACAGTCTTGGTGGTCTGATGGTAATTATCATGTTGCGGTGGTTCACACATTTCTCCTACTTAGTTTTACAGTCTTGGTGGTCTGATGGTAATTATCATGTTGTGGTGGTTCACACATTTCTCCTACTTAGCTTTACAGTCTTGGTGGTCTGATTGTAATTATCATGTTGTGGTGGTTCACACATTTCTCCTACTTAGTTCTACAGTCTTGGTGGTCTGATGGTAGTTATCATGTTGTGGTGGTTCACACATTTCTCCTACTTAGTTCTACAGTCTTGGTGGTCTGATGGTAATTATCATGTTGTGGTGGTTCACACATTTCTCCTACTTAGTTTTACAGTCTTGGTGGTCTGATGGTAATTATCATGTTGTGGTGGTTCACACATTTCTCCTACTTAGTTTTACAGTCTTGGTGGTTTGATGGTAATTATCATGTTGTGGTGGTTCACACATTTCTCCTACTTAGTTCTACAGTCTTGGTGGTCTGATGGTAATTATCATGTTGTGGTGGTTCACACATTTCTCCTACTTAGTTCTACAGTCTTGGTGGTCTGATGGTAATTATCATGTTGTGGTGGTTCACACATTTCTCCTGCTTAGTTTTACAGTCTTGGTGGTCTGATGGTAATTATCATGTTGTGGTGGTTCACACTTTTCTCCTACTTAGTTCTACAGTCTTGGTGGTCTGATGGTAATTATCATGTTGTGGTGGTTCACACATTTCTGCTACTTAGTTTTACAGTCTTGGTGGTCTGATGGTAATTATCATGTTGTGGTGGTTCACACATTTCTCCTACTTAGTTCTACAGTCTTGGTGGTCTGATGGTAATTATCATGTTGTGGTGGTTCACACATTTCTCCTACTTAGCTTTACAGTCTTGGTGGTCTGATGGTAATTATCATGTTGTGGTGGTTCACACATTTCTCCTACTTAGTTCTACAGTCTTGGTGGTCTGATGGTAATTATCTTGTTGTGGTGGTTCACACATTTCTCCTACTTAGTTCTACAGTCTTGGTGGTCTGATTGTAATTATCATGTTGTGGTGGTTCACACATTTCTCCTACTTAGTTCTACAGTCTTGGTGGTCTGATGGTAATTATCATGTTGTGGTGGTTCACACATTTCTCCTACTTAGCTTTACAGTCTTGGTGGTCTGATGGTAGTTATCATATTGTGGTGGTTCACACATTTCTCCTACTTAATTCTACAGTCTTGGTGGTCTGATGGTAGTTATCATGTTGTGGTGGTTCACACATTTCTTCTACTTAGTTCTACAGTCTTGGTGGTCTGATGATAATTATCATGTTGTGGTGGTTCACACATGTCTCCTGCTTAGTTCTACAGTCTTGGTGGTCTGATGGTAATTATCATGTTGTAGTGGTTCACACATTTCTCCTACTTAGTTTTACAGTCTTGGTGGTCTGATGGTAATTATCATGTTGTGGTGGTTCACACATTTCCCCTACTTAGTTTTACAGTCTTGGTGGTCTGATTGTAATTATCATGTTGTGGTGGTTCACACATTTCTCCTACTTAGTTTTACAGTCTTGGTGGTCTGATGGTAATTATCATGTTGTAGTGGTTCACACCTTTCTCCTACTTAGCTTTACAGTCTTGGTGGTCTGAAGGTAATTATCATGTTGTGGTGGTTCACACATTTCTCCTACTTAGTTCTACAGTCTTGGTGGTCTGATGGTAATTATCATGTTGTGGTGGTTCACACCTTTCTCCTACTTAGCTTTACAGTCTTGGTGGTCTGAAGGTAATTATCATGTTGTGGTGGTTCACACATTTCTCCTGCTTAGTTCTACAGTCTTGGTGGTCTGATGGTAATTATCATGTTGTAGTGGTTCACACATTTCTCCTACTTAGTTTTACAGTCTTGGTGGTCTGATGGTAATTATCATGTTGTGGTGGTTCACACATTTCTCCTACTTAGCTTTACAGTCTTGGTGGTCTGATGGTAATTATCATGTTGTGGTGGTTCACACATTTCTCCTACTTAGTTTTACAGTCTTGGTGGTCTGATGGTAATTATCATGTTGTGGTGGTTCACACATTTCTCCTACTTAGTTCTACAGTCTTGGTGGCCTGATGGTAATTATCATGTTGTGGTGGTTCACACATTTCTGCTGCTTAGTTATACAGTCTTGGTGGTCTGATGGTAATTATCATGTTGTGGTGGTTCACACATTTCTCCTACTTAGTTTTACAGTCTTGGTGGTCTGATGGTAATTATCATGTTGTGGTGGTTCACACATTTCTCCTACTTAGTTCTACAGTCTTGGTGGTCTGATGGTAATTATCATGTTGTGGTGGTTCACACATTTCTCCTACTTAGTTTTACAGTCTTGGTGGCCTGATGGTAATTATCATGTTGTGGTGGTTCACACATTTCTCCTACTTAGTTCTACAGTCTTGGTGGTCTGATGGTAATTATCATGTTGTGGTGGTTCACACATTTCTCCTACTTAGTTCTACAGTCTTGGTGGTCTGATGGTAATTATCATGTTGTGGTGGTTCACACATTTCTCCTACTTAGTTTTACAGTCTTGGTGGTCTGATGGTAAGCCTGCTCCATACATTGTGTGGGAGACAGTTACTGTGATCATCGGCCACTGGTCAAATCAAAGACTACAATATGAAAACTATCTACCGTAGATGGTAACATATGTATCGATGAAAAATGTGTACATGTAGATACCAAAGAGGTAGTAAGAAGCCGTAATTCGAAGAACAAACAACACAATGACCAAGCGAAAAATGACAATTAATGATGGAGAACATATTACATAGAAAACTAAAGATTGAACAGCGCGAATCCCATTATAAACCCAGGGTGACACAAGGTGCTCCGGAAGGATTAGTAGTTCGGTGTCGTATAGTAAACCTTCCGCATAGGAAACATTCCCTTCGGATACTTTATTATATAATAAATATTCCTCCGGGGGAAAATTTACTATATAGCAAACATTCCCCCATCCATAGCCGACCATTCCCCCGGATATTTTGCTATATAGTAAATGTTCCCTCTTAATCCGGATAATTACTATTGATTCGGAATTTAGCACCTTAATCGTGTTAATTTTAATTGTTATATATCATTAATTATATTCGATTATGATAAAAAGGTAAAAACTAAATGTACAGAGCCATTTTGCAGTATTTGAGTAGGTAGGAAGGTTTACTATGCGGAATAAATATTATATAGTAAACGTTCCCCCATGGGGGAAGGTTTACTATATTTTGCTATATAGTAAATGTTCCCCCTTAATCCACTATACACAAACAAACACAAATAACGTAAGTAAGATATGAGCCTTTCTACAAACAACCTACCCTACAGATCTCCACCCCGTTATGTGTTATTATATTGGAACATATACTATACATCTACAGCTATAGTGATCGTGTATAACAAAATTGGAGCATACCATAAAAAGCCATAGCACTCTTATATATATTTATATACGTCTGAAAATTAAACCAAACAGTGTTTGAATTAGATCTTTGAGCTGACAATGTTTTGTTCTTCTCTCGACGGGATTTGAACTCGCACCATTGATACACTGCAGCACTAATCGCTTAGCCTTATGTCCAGCGTCCTAGACCACTCGACCACATACACTATATTATATACATATTATTGCTTTCGTCTTGTATGATTATTTTACAAATTATCTTAACTATTGTAATCTTGTATATTTATATTTATATAATAATGTTGTATTAAGCATTGCCTATGCAAAAATAGTGGTCAGGGCGGAAAAGATAGTGCATGACCCACAGGAAAGGAAGACATAGTGCACGACCCACAGGAGAGGAAGACATAGCGCACGACCCAGAGGAGAGGAAGACATAGTGAACGACCCGAAGGGGAGGAAGACATAGTGCACGACCCGCAGGGAAGGAAGACATAGTGCACGACACACAGGGGAGGAAGACATATTGCATGACCCACAGGGGAGGAGGACATAATGCACGACCCACAGAAGAGGAAGACATAGTGCACGACCCGCAGGAGAGAAAGACATGGTGCACGACCCACAGGGGAGAAAGATATAGTGCACGATCCGCTCGAGAGGAAGACAGTGCACGACCCACAGGGGAGGAAGACATAGTGCACGACCGCAGGAGAGGAAGACATAGTGCATGATCCACAGGGGAGGAGGACATAAAGCACGACCCACAGAAGAGGAAGACATAGTGCACGACCCGCAGGAGAGGAAGACATGGTGCACGACCCACAGGGGAGAAAGATATAGTGGACGATCCGCACGAGAGGAAGACAGTGCACGACCCGCAGGGGAGGAAGACATAGTGCACGATCGCAGGAGAGGAAGACATAGTGCACGACCCGCAGGGGAGGAAGACATAGTGCATGACCCACAGGGGAGGAGGACATAATGCACGACCCACAGAAGAGGAAGACATAGTGCCCGACCTGCAGGAGAGGAAAACATAGTGCACGACCCGCAGGAGAGGAAGACATGGTGCACGACCCACAGGGGAGAAAGATATAGTGCACGATCCGCACGAGAGGAAGACAGTGCACGACCCACAGGGGAGGAAGACATAGTGCACGACCGCAGGAGAGGAAGACATAGTGCACAACCCGCAGGAGAGGAAGACATAGTGCACGACACACAGGAGAGGAAGACATAGTGCAGGACCCGCAAGGGAGGAAGACATAGCGCACGACCCGCAGGAGAGGAAGACATAGTGCACGACCCGCAGGAGAGGAAGACGGTGCTCATCATGTCTTCCACCCTAGCCACATTTCTCGCATGGTCAATGATTAACACAATATTAGTAATAGTATTATACGGACTGTCTCTCTCTTTATAAATTGTGCAATAATTTCTCAAAACAGCTTCCGTCTGTGATATTCATCATATTTGTATAACTCTCCATGTTGATAAGTAGAAACTTAGGTGAATACAATCGTAACTTATTATATAGTATTTATCATGTCGTAAACTTGGGGGAATACAATCGTAACTTATTAAATAGTATTTATCATGTCGTAACTTATTATATAGTATTTATCATGTCGTAAACTTGGGGGAATACATTCGTAGCTTATTAAGTAGTATTTATCATGTCGTTTTACTTTGTTTTGTGTTTTATGCTATTTATTTATTTTTCAATTTTATTTTGGTTTTTATTTCGTATATGGACTACACAAGTTAATATTGACTATTGGTATGCAACTGCGTGATAAAATGCTTAGTAGTCTTTTACGTTACAAATCTATACGAAATTATATAACTTTAACTATGAAAGAAGAGCTTGAAGATACCAAAGGGAGGCAATCAGAATCCGTATATCGAAGAAGAACAGACAACACAATGGCCAAAGGAAAAAGTACAAACGGACAAACAACTATACACAAGACATACACATAACACTAAAAATCGAGTAACACGAACCCCACTCAAAACCGGGGGTAAAGGCAGGTGTTCCAGAAGGGTAAGCAGTTCCTGTTCCACTAATGACACCTGTCGTTTTAATCTAGTTACAAACCCGGTGATAAGTCATGAACGAGGAAAGGACCAGGAGGTGTTTACGAAATTGGACCTCGAAAACTTAATGTTATTTTAAACCAGCTTCGATGTTTTGCTTCCTTTTTGAAATACGATTTGTTCCAAGTAAATATAGTCTCAGATCCGTCTTGTCGTTGTGGTGCCAATCGCGAAGACACCTATTATTTCTTCTTCGATTGTTCCCATTATTCAAATATAAGACATACATTGTTTCAAAATCTCAACTGACTACCTAATTATTGTGCTTTAGACCTTACACTTTTGACCTGTGGTACTCCTACACTCTCGTATGAACAGAACGATATTATTTTTAAGCATGTGTTTGAATATATAAAGAGGTCTGAAAGGTTTCTTGTTGTCTAGTTGTTCACCAAAACAACAATCGCACACATCATCACCACTAACCCTCTCTCTCATTCCTTTCTTCATTCTCTGTTTTAGTTCAATCTACACATATTAATGTAAAAAATATTTATATACATGCATGCTCTATCAAATAATGTTGTAACTTATTGTATATAGGAGAAGACTTCATAAGTTTACTTGACTTGTGTCTTATCCTTTTTGCACGTTTGAGCAAATAAAATATGTTTAAGCTAAAATTAAACTAAACAAGTGGAAGAAAACGTAGTCATTTGTGACACAGATACTCCATAGCGGTCAACCAAGTCGTGGTGACGACAGTAACACTTTCGACGTGATGACTTCAACTTAACTAAACGGAACCCTTGGTTCAGTAGCTTCCTTGTTAGCAGCATCCCTCTATCAAGGAAATCGTGATAGGAACCACAAGCTCTGGAATATCGTATCAACTGAGATATATACTCCATATGCAAGTGCTGCTGGAATGTTGCTACATATGAATGGAAAGTTCACAATGGTAAAATTGAAAGCATCTCTTTTGTCATAAAGTTGCGTTCTTAACCGCCCATCACTGTTAATTTCGAGGTGTAGGTCAAGGTATGAAACAGACTTATCTATATCTATGGTATCCTTTATTTCAAGCTCAATGGGATATATGCGATCAACGAAATCACCAAACCTAGGATTATTTAGCAAAAGGACATCATCTATATAGCGGAACGTGAAATTAAAGGATTGGGCCAGTTTCTTTTCGTTTTTATTGAGAAGCCCCTGTATAAAGTCTGCCTCATACGAATAATAGAACAAGTCGGCGAGAAGAGGAGCACAACTTGTACCCATAGGTATGCCGACTGTCTGTTGAAAAACACGTCCACCAAAGATAACAAATATGTTGTCAATCAAAAACTCGAGCATGTTGATGATACGAGTTTCAGAGAAATTTCTTACAGAAAGCATAATAATGGAACATTTCCTCTAGACCTTCATCATTTGTGATCTTGTAATAGTACAGTATCATTATAATATAATTACCTACTCTACCTATCATACTAACCCTATTTAGCAAATAGTTCATGGCACTGAGGGCCATATGGCAGTTTATGGACCGGGATGTCACCCACAACATATTATATGGACCGAAGTGAACTGAGGTCCATATACTATTTTGTGGCTGACAAACCGGTCTATAAACTGCAATTTGGCCTGAGGTGTCATGAACTATTTGTTATATTTTACTCAATACTTGCAAATCTGTCAGACGGCATGTTTTAGTTATTGTATATCTAAGGCCAAAAACGAGTTCGGACAAAATCCGGTAGAAAACATTATATTGACCGGACCCTGTCAATATACTGTTATATTGACCGGTTCGCTAATAAAGACAAATAGAGAAAATATAAACGTAAGGTATAATATACTATAATAATAACACATTCTCTAGAGTCTCCACTATTGTGACAATGTTCAGTCACTACACTAAAGTACATTATCATTACACTATAATTACCTACTCTATCTATCATACAAACACTATACTATAATAACAATACACCCTATAGAGTCTCAACTATAATAATCAGGTAAGGTGTTAATACACATTACTGTGGTCTTCTTGTAACGTGAAGGGTTCCATAATAAATCTTAATTTTAGCTTGTTAAGACGTCGACTATCATTAATTCCTAATGTCTCCATTCATTATCAGACCAGTTAATGTCACTTTAGGAATGTTGAGTTGGTTTAATAAGGGAAAAGATACGAAACTAAAATAAAGTTCAGAATTAAAAATACATCATTAAAATAAAGTTCAGGATTCAAAAACTACACCATCAAAATTGTATAACAATTGGTAACAAATCATATGCTATATGTACAATTTTAACAATTTAATTCTCCCGAAAGAAGCAAATTATGTAATAAAGGAGCGCATGTTCTTATAGTGGGTTATTAATAATGTGATAATTATACCCTGAAGACCGGATGCCCGAAGAGATATAATTGACTGGTACCACTTATATCATTGTACTGTTACATAATTTAATAGTTCTCAAAGAAGTTGGTTTTGATTTTATTCAAAAATGCAAGATTAAAGTACAGTATAAATTGATATATACATTTAAAAGCATATAGAACAGGTACTGATAACCCTTCCGAAGCACCCGAGTTCTCTCCCGGTTTTTAGTGGTGTTCCTGTTGCTCGATCTTTTGTTATCTGTGCAGTGTTCTGTAGATCGTTTTGTTATCTTTCCCTTCCAGAACACCTGAGTTCTCTCCCGGTTTTTAGTGGTGTTCCTTATGCTCGATCTTTAGTCATCTGTGTAGTGTTCTGTAGATCGTTTTGTTATTTTTCCCTTTTCTCTTGGCCATTGTGTTTCCTGTCCTTCTTAGATTTATGGGCTCTGATTATCCCTTTGGTATCTTGGTCATTGTATTGTCTGTCCTACTTAGCTTTATGGGCTCTGATTATCCCTTTGGTATCTTGGCCATTGTATTGTCTGTCCTACTTAGATTTATGGGTTCTGATTATCCCTTGGGTATCCTGGCCATTGTATTGTCTGTCCTTCTTAGATTTATGGGTTCTGATTATCTCTTGGGTATCTTGGCCATTGTGTTGTCTGTCCTTCTTAGATTTATGGGTTCTGATTATCTCTTGGGTATCTTGGCCATTGTGTTGTCTGTCCTTCTTAGATTTATGGGTTCTGATTATCCCTTGGGTATCTTGGCCATTGTATTGTCTGTCCTTCTTAGATTTATGGGTTCTGATTATCTCTTGGGTATCTTGGCCATTGTGTTGTCTGTCCTTCTTAGATTTATGGGTTCTGATTATCCCTTTGGTATCTTCGCTACAGTATTGTCTGTCCGTCCGTCTCTGAGTTATGGGTTCTGATTATCCCTTTGGTATCTTCGCTACTGTATTGTCTGTCCGTCCGTCTGTGATTTATTGGTTCTGATTATCCCGTTGGTATCTTCGCTACTGTATTGTCTGTCCGTCCGTCTTAGATTTATGGGTTCTGATTATCCCTTTGGCATCTTGGCCATTGTATTGTCTGTCATACTTAGATTTATGGGTTCTGATTATCCCTTGGGTATATTGGCCATTGTATTGTCTGTCCTTCTTAGAATTATGGATTCTGATTATCCCTTGGGTATCTTGGCCATTATATTGTCTGTTCTTTTTAGATTTATAGGTTGTGATTATCCCTTTGGTATCTTCGCTACTGTATTGTCTGTCCGTCCGTCTGTGATTTATGGGTTCTGATTACCCCTTTGGTCGCTACTGTATTGTCTGTCCGTCCGTCTGTGATTTATTGGTTCTGATTATCTCTTGGGGATCTTCAAACTTTTCTAATACAGTTGTTTTAATAACACCTTTTCTGATTTAACGTTAAATATGTGTCGTCGTCAATTACACGATTGATGCCATCAAAGAGTTTGCTCATGCGGAAACATTATATCCATATCCTCTTTATCAGATGAAAATATACCTTAGGTTTTATCATAATTACATTTTTTGAATTTGGAAATTTCGATGATAAATATATGTCAACATTCATATCATGGCGCAACCCCGACTGCTGGACGAATGATACCCTCGAGGATTAACAGTCCAACAGGTATCAACTCAGTGTTCCCTTTGGGCATCGGAATAACCTTAATATAGTGCATATAAAATACAGCATAATCTAATGATAGACTGATTATTTCAACAATCTCAATATCTAATTGAACTAAACAATGTTAGAATTAGATTTTTGAGCTGACAAATATTTGTTCTTCCCTCGACGGGATTTGAACTCACATCATTGATACACTGCAACACCAATCACTTAGGCTGATGTCCAGCGCCCTATGCCACTCGACCACATCCGCAATATAAAAATATTATATATATATATATATATATATATATACGTCTGAAAATTAAACCAAACAGTGTTAGAATTAGATTTTATAGCTGTCAAATTTTTGTTCTTCCCTCGACGGGATTTGAACCCACACCATTGTTACACTGCAGCACCATTCGCTTAGCCTTACGTCCAGCGCCCTAGACCACTCGACTACATCCACTCCCTAAAAAAGGAGCTTCAATGGTCGTAGTGTTACCTTGTCTCGTAAGGCAAATCTAGGGATAGACCTAAGACATGTGTTTTAGCGGGTGTAGATGGTACATATATACTTAATATTATAATTTGACAGCAATCTAACTCAGCAATTTTTAATATATTGGATAGGATAATGAAGAATTCATTATACAGTCACAGGAAATAAAGTATATTATACAAACGTCTAGAAGCAAGTGACAACCATACAATATATCTGTCCCACTGGATCTCAAAGTTACTTTAAAGGATACTAGGTTAATACTAAATATTATATACGTCTGAAAATTAAACCAAACAGTGTTAGAATTAGATTTTATAGCTGTCAAATTTTTGTTCTTCCCTCGACGGGATTTGAACCCACACCATTGTTACACTGCAGCACCATTCGCTTAGCCTTACGTCCAGCGCCCTAGACCACTCGACTACATCCACTCCCTAAAAAAGGAGCTTCAGTAGTCGTAGTGTTACCTTGTCTCGTAAGGCAAATCTAGGGATAGACCTAAGACATGTGTTTTAGCGTGTGTAGATGGTACATATATACTTAATATTATAATTTGACAGCAATCTAACTCAGCAATTTTTAATATATTGGATAGGATAATGAAGAATTCATTATACAGTCACAGGAAATAAAGTATATTATACAAACGTCTAGAAGCAAGTGACAACCATACAATATATCTGTCCCACTGGATCTCAAAGTTACTTTAAAGGATACTAGGTTAATACTAAATATTATATACGTCTGAAAATTAAACCAAACAGTGTTAGAATTAGATTTTATAGCTGTCAAATTTTTGTTCTTCCCTCGACGGGATTTGAACCCACACCATTGTTACACTGCAGCACCATTCGCTTAGCCTTACGTCCAGCGCCCTAGACCACTTGACTACATCCACTCCCTAAAAAAGGAGCTTCAATAGTCGTAGTGCTACCTTGTCTCGTAAGGCAAATCTGGGGATAGACCTAAGACATGTGTATAAGCGTGTGTAGATGGTACATATACATTTTATGTATACTTAATAATATAATTTGACAGCAATCTAACTCAGCAATTTTTAATATATATATAGAGGGAAAAACAATGTTGTTGACAGATAAATCCCCAGGGGAACGATTATAAGAAAATGTTAAAAAGGGAAAGTCAAAACTCATAATTATATAAACAGACAAGATCAGTCAACAACCGGAAAACTGTGAAAACCGTAATGACCCTGACTTGGTACAGGCATTTCTAAAGAAATGGTGGGTTGAATCAGATTTTAAAGCGCCAAACCTCCCGCTCTCATTACGGTTCAAGGTCTTCGGCTTTTTTTATATAAGAAAATGTTAAAAATGTAGGACTAATAGCAATAAATTTGACTAAATGGCAATTCATAGATGTTACATGTATGCAATGTAAATTAAGTTTGTGATGCAATAAATTAGATTATTGTCTTATTCATAAACAGCGGTGTCTACATGATAGTAATGAACTGAATTTCAAACCGTAAAAGTGATAAGCCAAATCGATAACGTTAAGAGACATAGACGTTGTCATATGCATAACAATAGGTCTATGAAATACACCCGAGTGACTTAAACATCACTATATTAAATAGTATACAATGCCATCGTAAGACATAGTAATGAAGCAACAGTTAATTTTGAGCAAAATATAATTGCTAATATAATCCTTCGTCATCTGCACGCAAGTGATGTAATAATTTTAATAAGGCGTTGATAAAGATAATGCCAGACGATTCTCTAAAATTCATTGATTTAATACGCTCCCTTTTGGAAGGTTAATGGTAGAAGTATGAATAGGTAGTAGGTACTATGGTACTTCAAAATCTTCAACAATATGGCTGCCAAACCGGAAATAAATTAAAAGAAAAATCACGTGACCTAAACCGGAACTCTAGTCGATTTTTTTTCAAATAAAAATGAAACAATCTTCGGTAGCGGATACGAAAACTGTTTGGAGTTTGGAGTTTTAGGTGATGTTATTTTTAAGCTTGATATTTTGTAACCAGGAAGTACAATTACTGTTCTTCGGCAGCGTTTCAGGTTGCACCTTTCTCATATTAGTTTAATATGGTGATGTTGTATGATGTTGTAAAAAGTCTGAATACAAACTGCAAGGTCTAATGTACCAACAATTTCTCGAGTTTCTAAGCATACCGGAAATTATTTCTATAAACGTTGGGTATGAATATTATTTAGCATAAACTTTTAAATCCACGATGTGATAGTGTAATACGGTGGTATTGTATACAAACTGCAAGATCGAAAGTAATAACATTTTCCGCGTTTCTAAGTATAGTGGAAACTATTTTTTCCCGCACTTTTTCTATTTGAGTGAGCAAAATGCATCGACTGGATAACGGTTTGTTATATAATGTCGCTGACCGAAATATAACTTTTTCTATTACTCATTCCACGTGTTTCCTGTTGATCTTTGGGATTTTTTTTAGTCCAGTTCAACTCCTGCCTATTGACAGAAAATGCCAAAAGGGGCAATACATGGATAATTATATAATTGTATTATTTAATTCAAAATATAAACGTCAATGGATTAATGTAATTTTTCTGCAGGATGAGCACACTATTAATGCAGTGTCTTAAAATATAAAGTTTATGTGTATTCGGTACAAAACTTGGGAAAGCCTCGGCGAACCTCGCCCTTATCCCAGTTTTTAAGCCTCGTACACATAAACGTTATATACGTTGCGTATGAATATTATTTGGCATAAACTATTAAATCCTTGATTTAATAGTGTAATACGGTGAAAAGTATGAATGGAGGGGTGGATCCAGGATTTAAGTTAGGGGGGGTGCACTCAAAAAATTGCACAGAGCGGAGGGAGGCGCGAAAATGTTTGGGATATTTCGTGTGAAAAATCACGATTTTACGCAAACAAATCATTTTTTTCCCCAATTTTAGGGGGGGGGGGGGGGGGGGGGGCGCACGTGCCCCTGGATTCGCCCCTGAAATGCAAACTGCAATATCTAACGTAATAACATTTTCCCGCGTTTCTATGTATTTGTATAAGCGTTACGCATGAACGTTATCTGTCACATGTATTATATGTCACATGTACTTATTCAAAGTGGAGGAACACATTTTGACAGTTTTCACTTTTAGCCAACACTCGTTGTGACAAGTTCAAAAATATTACGTAAAATGAAATATATTTCATAGCATTTTAAATAGTTTAGTATATGATCTAGATTTCATTTTTGCATTTATTAATGATATTTTAATTTTGTTACTTTATAATGTAAATAATTATATATTGATATTTTTAAATACTGTCCAAAGTATGCATCTCGAAAGGATCTTCAGATGCTACAGATCGAAGTTTTTACATGGAAAAAGTCTCTTGGTGAGACGGAATTTCTGTCATTTTAAAACAGTGATTATTTGTTAGTGCTTTAGTTATACATTTGGTGCTGTGTACACATTTTAGACGTATATGATATATAGAAATGATGATGACGATGGTCTTACTTATTATTTTTATGTTGCCATCGAAAGACATAAAATGCAAAACAATGTTGACTTTGGACCAAACTATAATTGCCAATACAATCTTTTGTCATCTATTAAATTTCGAATTTATATATATGAAATTATTCTTATTTGACAATTCAAATATCAGTTCTTCAGAATATCGTTATACTAAATCTATTTCTTCAGAATATCGTTAACTAAATCTATATTTTTTTATCTATTTCCTATTGTTATGGCTTTTTCTATTAGGTTAGTTTTACTTGTGATGAATCCTTATTAAATCCAATTGTAACATATTGATAAACAAGTATCCATAAAATTTCATAAGGCTAATATTTTGTTTTTAGATATTATGTTTTTCTTAACAAAGGTCAAGGCTATTTGTGTTTGTCGCACTTTCAGCAACCCCCCCCCCCCCCCCCCCCCCCAGTTATAGCGTGATAACGGGCTTAATTAGGAAGGAAAACCCAGACGGTTTATGCAAACTGTTGAGTGCACACATAGCCATCGTAGTATAGATGTCTCGGCACATTAATGCTTAGGTTGCCCATGTTTCAATGACCTGACCCAATCCAACACAAGGTATACATTCAGCATTATAATGTTCAATTATGTATTTTGTAATGGATATAGGAGAATGTAATATTTAAATTATTTAACTTGTGTCTTATCCTTTTGTTTTTTTGAACAATACAATATGTATAATTAATAGACAAACAATGTCGGCTCGAACACAACTAAAGGAAGAACAACAATAGAAAAAAGCCAACCTAAAGCATAGCCCTAAACAGTTGCGTAGTATTAGCAAACCCGCCTAACATTTCGCGATTCTGTGGGTAAATACATTTTATGGTGGTCAGTTAATAATGATTTGATTTGATTTATTGTGCTTAACGCCACTTTCAGCAATATTTCAGCTATATTAAACTTTACGTTTTTATTTTCCCTATTTGTCTTTGTTAGCGCAGCTGGTCAATATTATACAATTATTGACTTTTAATGAGGTCTACTCATGACTATACGGACGTCAACGACCTCGGTCAATCAATCATTGACCAGGTCCGTATAACGGCCTTGGTCAATTAATCATTGACCAGGTCCGTATAGTCATGAGTAGACTGAAATTAAAAGTCAATAAATGCTTTATTAAATAATAAGGAATTTTTCAAACTTAATAATTGCTTTATCATTTTTCAATATCATTACATGTATTTAAATATTAAAATTTTTAAATTGTTGAAACATTTTGAAAATTTTATCATTTTGAAATTTTATGAAAATTTAGAATTTTTTTTCAAATTTTTGAAATTTTGAAATATTTTGAACATTTAATTTTTTTTTCTAATTTTACAATTTTGAAATGTTTTGAAAATTTTGAAATTTTATGAAATTTAGAAATTTTTAAAATTTTTAACCTTTTCTTGAACAACGTTGAAACCCCGAATAGAAACCCTTAGGCCCACGTGAGGTGAACTCACTCTGTGGTACAACCAAGAAAGTACTGTTTAGGCCAATCAGCGAACAGCAAAATTCCCTATCATTTAATTATATAAAGTTAAAGACCGGTTGTAATGGAAGTAGCAAGTTTATTGTCCCCCGAAACACAAACTATTTCCCGACAATAAACTTGCTACTTCCCGAAATAACCGGTTTTTAACTGTTTTATTATACTTTAACAATTGAAGAACAACAATAAAGGCTTTTTTCTTCTCTGTGATACGATTATTTCTAGGTTATTAAACTCATACTGATGAAGAACAGCAAAATAAGGCATATTACCTCAATATTGTGTTTATAGTTGTGTCACTCCAGATTTTGATCACTCAGCACTAATCAAAGTGTAATGAAATAAACAACAAATATATGTTTTACCAGTAATATTAAACAAATTCAACAACCATAACAACTGAAACTTTCGTAATGTCAGGGTCATAACTTGAACAGATCGGTCACTGTCTTTACACCAAGATTGTCCTTTACGCTCAGGTATTCTTCCAATAATCTTACGGATGTTTTCACAACTTGCTTCGTGTTATTACTGTCCTTACTTTCGATAAGTTTCTCTAAATCTTCATCGGTCAGGGACTCGAACCTATGACCAGACGACATGGCGTCCCTATCAACTGAAAACTAACGGCATTGTACGTGCATGACAGGTAAAGCACAAAAGCTTCCGAAAGTATTTTAGACCAAGCAAATGAAAGGATTTAAGAAAACGGGGAAATATGAACGTGCAAAATTGCGGATGGGGAAATAGTCTCAGGGAAATAGTTCACTTCCGGGGAATTAGTCTTTTAGGGGAATTAGCAAATCTATGACTGTTAATTTATATAGTAAAAATACTGTAAAAGTATAATAATTTAGTATATTGACCGGTCAATATTTTAGTATATTGACCGAGCCCGATCAATATAATGTTTTCTTCCCGATTTTGTCCGAGCTCATTTATTGTCTTTGATATACAATAACAAAAACATGTCGTCTGACAGATTTGCATGTATTGAGTATAATATAACAAATAGTTCATGGAACTTCGGGCCAAATGGCCGTTTATGGACTGGGATGTCACCCACAAACTAGTATATGGACCTCAGCTTCGCTTCGGTCCATATAATATTTTGTGGGTGACATCCCAGTCCATAAGCTGCCATATGACCCTTAGTGCCATGAACTATTTGTTAAATATCATGGCGACCAGTTTTAGTGGTGGAAGAAGCCGGAGTACCCCAGAGAGAACCATCGACCATGGGCAAGCAACTGGTAAGCTTTATCACTTGCGGCTGCAAGTCGAATGTACCCTTTTTGGTAATTTAAAAAGCCGGGCGTGAACTCACGCCGTATTGGTGATAGGCTTGTATGAGTTGTTAGGTAATCCAACTACCTAACTCACTGAGCCACCCGAGTCCTGGTCAGATAATAATTTTGGATATATACCATATATATAAATCAATTTTATATTTACATAAATCATTGTTATGTTTATTCTGGTCCTAATAGCATAAATATCTATAGAAAAACTCTAAACCATTTTCCAAACGTTGATGTTAACCGCATGTAAAATGGTTTATGATTATTATTTTTAATAAATTACTAGACACTTTGATATTATATATATACATCTGATTCTACGATATATCAAAATCTAAATCGCATAAAATATAATTAAATGGACGAAATGGCAGTAATTCCTGGGTTCCTATTACTAGGTTCAATAAATACATACAAATAACGAACTGGTTTGCTATCTAACTCCGTGAAGTGTTTATTCTGTGATAATGAACTTAAAGGGCAATCAGTGACAGAAACAATCAAGACGTATACACATTAAATGAATACGCTACCTACCGTAAATGAGTTGTACTAGACGAACTCTCTATATGATGATTGACAGACTGATTGTTGGTAGGTTTTTTGTTATTTTGCACAACGACAGAAATTGCTTGCAAATTCAGGACGAGAATGACGATAAAATAAAATAAAGTGGTGGTGAGCAAGTCCACCAATATCGAACGATATCGATACGAACAATAGCCTCTAAGGAAAGTTTAAACAGTGATCGTAAACAGTTTCACCAATATCAACAAAACAATCGCCTCTTCAGAAAGTTTAAGCGATGATCGTAAACAATTTCACCAATAATAACAAAACATATAATCTTCTCTCACCAACAATCAAGGATCATAAAGACACATCGATACATGACATTGGAAATCCAGGTCCTTGATTGGGACAGGTACATATATGTGGCGTGGTAAAACTGGTTAATGGAACCCAATTCTCCCCTCCTGATAATTGGATTTCCAATGGCAACACACACACACACAAACACACATATATATAAACAAACAACAAACAATGCACTGATTCGCTCAGGAAGACCATACATGATCACAAAAATGAATGACAGCTTAAAGATGGACAGTACAAAAGTAGGGTCAATAAATGCTGGTAGTTAACTGACAGAATTTGTAGGTTAAAGACCATTACTCATAGGAAAAAGTTCAAGCTATTTACATGAAAGAACTATACAGAATTGAGGGTCAGATTGGAACATCGGGTCTACACAAACCCCACTGAAATTGGTTGTGAACTCAGGTGCTCTGGATGGGTCAAGAGTTCTCTCTCCAATAGTGCCACCAGTCGTGTTGTTCATGATATTCATGAATGAATTAACACGATTAAGCAGTATGGGAATTGTGACTGTCCTTCTAAATCAACACATGATTCTGATATCGATTTCATTTCCATGAATTTTCATATGTGCACTGACAATTCACCAACAGTTATTTGTCGGTTTTATTTCCCTATAAACTGTGTCGTCTGATATTTTTTGCTAATATTTATCCCTTTGTTGTTTTTTTTCACTGAAATTAATGACTGTATAATATCTTTATTGATATATGATCCATAGTTTTCCTCTTCACAATATGAATATCAGATGAGATGTATTATTTAACATTAAAAAAAGATAATAGCTAAGGATATTGATACTATTAAACTTTACATTTTTTGTCTTTCCAATCTTTCGATTTTGAGTGTACCTGATAAAGGTTATTCCAAAAGCGCATCGTGAGGATTAAATTTAATATCAACGTTTTTATTACTATCACTGGGTCGATACCTCGGCAAGTGGAATATTACTCTTCCGAGGGTATCATCCTAGAGGCGGATCCAGGGGGCAGCACCCGGCGCCCGCCCCCCCTAAAATTGGAAAAAATATGACTTTTTGGCGTAAAATTGTGATTTTTCACACGAAATACCCCAAAAATTTTCGCGCCTCCCTCCGCTCGGCGCAATTTTTTTTAAGTGCTTTCCCCTAACTTGAAATACTAGATGCACCCCTGCATCCTCTCAGTAGTCAGTGTTTTGGGACTGACATGGGTTACTAGATATCTATGTTTTATTACGATCACTGGGTCTATACCTCTGTTGGTGGACTATTTGTCCCCGAGGGTATCTTCTACCTAGGAGTCAGTGTTCGGCACTGACATGGTTTATCAAATATATTTATTATTAGTTTAAACATATTTTATTGTCCAAAAACATGACAATAGGATCAGATACAAGTTTTTCAACTTAGAACATCTTCTCCTTGATATAAACAATATACAAATACAATTGAACATAAATACAAAAGCTACAGTCTTTCTTAATAATTAGAAAAACAACAAAAAAACAACAACATGAAATGTACGAGTGCAACACAATTTGAAATTTACCCAATGACAAATCGAACAGACCTTTACAATAAATGGACTAGTTGATAGAACACACCTAGAATGAAGAAAATCAATAATTGTTATGCAATGTAGTGGGATTATTAATTCGGTAAAGGTAAGATCTTTTAAAATTTAGTTTCAAAATATATAACAATATCATTATTTATTCAGTAATAATTTTAACATAAAGTGCTCACACGTGTGTATTGCAACATTTACTAATTCACATCAGGTCAGCCACAAACCAATTGTCACCTGATTACATTCACGATAATTAGCGGAAAGAAAAGCGACATGTTTCCTTAATATATGTCTGTACAGTAATGAATACATGCTTATTTGTGTCAATATTATAAATTTGACTTCCAAACAGCAAGGTGTTTAAGTCAATGTGTACATTTGCAGCTAATAAAGAACGGTACAAAATATTTCTTTGTGCATCAAACCTCTTGCAGTACAATACAAAATGTTCAGCATTCTCTGTGGAATATCCACAAGAACAAGATGGGCTATGAATCAAATTAGCATGAAATAGATCATTATGTAATGCACTACAATTATTCCTTATTCTAGTATGCAGTATATTTAAATATCTGTTGCCAATATTATAATTGGATGGGGGTTTAGCATTTTTATAGTAGTGTTGTTTCAATTTGTACTTGAAGGATTCAAAAGTTGAAAGTTGACGTTTTCTCAGGTCTAATAAATTCCATAACTTGGTCGTCGACGGAAAAAATGACTGTTGGGATATCGATAATCTGTTTGTAGTTTGACTAATATTATAACTATTTCGTAAATTATAGTTGTTAGTTACTCCAACACTGGGAGGAATCAAATCACATAAAAACTCAGGAGAATTACCAACATTTCATTTATAAAAACATACATAATTTTTTTATTTTATATTTTATATTTATTATTGAAATTCACAGTTTATAAATAATGCAAATATTAATAAAACTAAGGTTCTCCCCCCTTTAGTATTATCGCTGCCAAAACGTTAAATTGCTTGGCCTCTTTCGATTGTGAGCGTACCTGATGAATGTTATTTCAGAAACGCGTCGTGGGCACTGAACTTGATATCTACGTTTTTATTACAGAAATATATTGATATTATTAAAATTTAGGTTTTCCTAACTCAGGCGTAAATGACTTTAGCTAATTTCAACTATCCCGTATCGTGACGGTCAGTTTTATTGGTGGTGGAAACCGGAATACAAGTGAGAAATGACTACTTCCTTAATTTAATTACTTCTGAATACCGACTGGCAATATTCAAACTTATATAATGCTATTTTCAGGAGTCATTGAGGTCGTCATCGTATGGTAGTTGGATTTACAACTATCTATGCAATCAGAGCCTATCACCACTGAAGTTGTGAGCTAAAGATCCCACTCATGCGAGGCTTACCAGATACCTCATTGTGTGATAAAGTTTGTCAGTGACTCGCGACAGGTCGGTGATTACGGAGTGAGTGAGTGATTATTGTTTAGCGCCAATTCAGCAATTATTTAGCTATATCATGGCGAGAACAAGCTAATCTTCAATGAGATGATGATGATGTCCGCTTTATACTAGACCAACACGCTGAGTTGGAATTTTATAGTGCTAGCTCACTGAAACAACAGTTCACGGATAGACATGTCGCTCCACTCGGACATATTATTCTTATTCCGAGCCAACCAGTCTTTGCTCTTTCTTTTTAATGCTGTGTGCTTAGCTGAGAAGCAACATATACCAATTTGATAGTATTTGGCTTGACCAGACCGGGGCTCGAACCCACGATCTACCGCACTCGAGGAGAACACGCTAACGATTACGCCACCGGTGCGGTGTGTAGGTTAAAGACCATTACTTCTAGGACAAAAGTTCAAAACATATACATGAAAAACTATACAGAAATGAGGGTCAGATTGGACAGTCGGGTCAACGACCTTAGACTGTAAATGGAAAAGTATGGAGGGTTGGTACGAACACATTTTAGTCTTTCGTAGCGTTTATAAGGTACCTACTCGTTTTATATAGGGTGTTTTTATAATAATACTTTACTATCTATATTATACATACATCGTATATAACAGGGGCCGACGTGGTCGTGCTCGTATGATAGTTGGATGTATAGCTATCTATACAATCAGTGCATACCACCAATAACGTTGTGAATTCGAATCCCGATCATGTCGAGGTGTACTCGATTCAACATTATGTTAAAAAGTTTTCAGTGACTTGCGGCAGGTCGGTGATTCTTTCTTCGGGTACTCTGGTTTCCTCCACCAATAAAACTGACCGCCACGATATAACTGAAATAGTGTTGAAAGTGGCGTTAAGCCTCATAAACCCAACCCCTACATATATACTACAATACATACGAGCAGTAAATATAATAGGAATAGGAATATCAGACACCATTGGAGGCGCATAGCATGCACAATTTTTTTCAACTACGTATAGGTAATATAAAATGTTTTTTATAGTAACGTTTACAATGCGAATACTCGTTTTCGAAATCTACAAAGAGGTATTTAACTTACAAACACGATACCAATCTGTATATCTTTGTGCTTTAAGGAACTCATTTGTGTGGCAATCAGAAGTTACTAACTTTTTAACGAATTAACCGGATATTAATATTTTGTTTGTTTTAAGCTAAGAAAAGTTTGAAGATGTCGAACTGGTATTCAGCAACAGTAAATCGAAAGACAGGCAATACAATGGCAAAAAGTAAAATCCCAAATGTATAAACAATTGTTGACAAAGAACACTGAAGATTGAACCACACGAACCTCACAAAAATCTTAGGGTTAACTGATGTGTTCTGGACAGATAAGAAGAGTTTGAAGATATCAAAGGTGTAATCAGAATCCGTAAAGCAAAGGACAGACAACACAATGGCTTACAGATAAAGGACAAAAGGACAAACAACGATCTTAAACATATACACATAAACTAAAGACCAAGCAACACAAACCCCACTAAAAACTGGGGATGAACTCAAGTGCCCCGGAAGGGTAGTCAGTTCCTGCTCTACTAGTGGCACCAGTCGTATTTCTTTTGTCATGAATTAGCCATATTAAACAGTATGGGAATTTTGACTGTATTTGCATATCTTCTAAAAGAACCTATAATACCGATATCGATTTCTTTTCTATGAATGTTCATATGTGCACTGGCAATTCACCAACAGTTATTTGTCGGTTTTATTTCCCTATAAACTGTGTCGTCTGATATTTTTTGCTAATATTTATCCTTTTGTTGGTTTTTTCACTGAAATTAATGAATGTATAATATTTTTATTTTATTGATTTATGATCCATAATTCGTTTTCCTCACGATATGAATATAAGACAAGATGTATTATTATACAGCTATAGTTTTAATCCAATCAAAAACACCCATTTAAGACATGTGACCGTACATTATTTTTCTCGTGTTGTACAACCGGAAGCCGTATTTTTTTCGTATTGGACCTCCAATACGTTTTTTTTTCGTATTGTACATTATGTAAGGGAAGTAACTCGTTGGTGTTTGTCGTCTGCTAGTAAATTATTTTTAATTGTAATCTACAATCAAATTAACTTGTTCGATATTTAACAGTTTGAGGGAAAAAAAAGTTGTTTAGAATAATTGTTGATCAGTAATTTTGCTGTTTTTAATTCATTTTAGAGATTACGAGATCTGTATTGATACAGAACATTTTCCTAACGAAATACTGCTGTGCAGTTGTTCTATTTAGACTGTATTAAAAGTTAAACATCAAATTGTTATTATAGTATTGATCATTTCAGCTGTATAATAAATAGGTCATTATACAGTGTTATGTACAATATGGAAATATATTGTACTCGTCCGTATTGTATTGAAAACCCGGATTGGACTCGACGACTGCGGCGTCTCTTCCAATACGGGTTTACAATACAATACAGACTCGTACAATATATTTCCATATTGTACATAACACTGTATAATAACCTATTATTATTTAACAGTTAGATAATAGTTAAGGGCATCGATTCTATTTTACAGAAATATATTCATATTATAAATCAGGCGTAGGTAACTTTAGCTGATTTTAAATATTCCGTTTAAGTCCTTTTGTGTTCTTGCTTTCTAAACATTTTCAAGTTATATGGATTTCCAACTTTCGTCATCCTGATGTAGGTCATTCTGATGTAGGTCATCCCGATGTAGGTCATCCTGATGTAGGTCATCCTGATGTAGGTCATTCCAGAAACTCGTCGCATACACTAATTGGGTTATGGGTTTAGGGATATGGTGTTTAACGTCACTTTCAACACTGCTTCAGTTATATCGTGGAGGTCAGTTTTATTGGTGAAGGTAACAGGAGTACACAGGGAAAACCACCGGAAGTCACTGACACACTTTATCACATAATGTTATATCGAGTACACCTCGCCTAAACGGGATTCGAATTCACAACGTTAGTGGTGATAGGCACTGATTGCATAAATAGTTGTAAATCCAACTACCATACAATCAAGACCAGGACAGCCCATATGTACTAAATAAGATATCTAAGTTTTATACAGGGGCGGATCCAAGGGCGGGGGGGGGGGGGGGGGCACCCGGTGCGCGCCCCTCCTAAAATTGGAAAAAATATGATTTTTTGGCGTAAAATCGTGATTTTTCACACGAAATACCCCAAACATTTTTTTTCAAGTGCGCACCCCCCCCCCCCCCCCCCGTAACTTGAAATCCTGGATCCGCCCCTGTTTTATATATATATAATGCTGCCATTCTCATCTAACAATGGGATTTGTGAATGAAAAAAAAGAGCTTTGCTCTGCTATTATACCCTCCATGTTATGTTGTCATTCATTTTTGTGATATCATGTGGTGTTTTTGAGTGGAAGCGAATGTATAGACCTTTTTGTTATTGTTTGTTTATACATGTATATGTATTGCCGTCTAATTATCAAACGTGAGTTCGCGCCCGGCTTTGTATATTACAAAAAGGGTGCACTGGACTCGCAGCTACAAGTGATAAAAATTACCAGTTACTTGCCCATGTTCGGTGGTTCTCCGGCTTCTGCCACCACTAAAACTGGTCGTCATGATATAGCTGAAATATTGCTGAAAGTGGCGTTAAACACCAAAATTCCACTTCAAATTCAAACGTGGAGGGTTGGGATTCCATTAACAAGTTTAATCCCGCCGCATTTGTGTGCCTGTCCTAAAGAGAGCCTGGATTTCCAACGTGATGTGTGGCGTTTTTTCTCATATTTAGTGAGTTGAGGTGAGAAGTGATTGTTTGTATTGATGACATTATTCACCATCACTTGTTTAAACATTTTTTCATAATTTCTTTTTTATGAAACTGTGGTTCATTTGTTGGATTATATACATAATCTTACTTGGTTTATAACGTCTCCATCAAATCTTGCTTTCGAATTATGCTTGTCTAGATAAAAGAGTATTTGTTCCCTTCTTGGTTCCCACGTAAATAAAAATGTCTTTTACAAATAGCGACAAGAACTAATTAGACCCGGTATGTTCAAAATTTTCTTAATGTTGTTTTCCGTGTTGCTAATCTTTTTAGTTTTGTCATGTTGTCATATTATATGTCTTTAAGTTCTTATTTCCTTCTTTTGATGTCCGTTACCATTCCCGCGATGTTCGGTCAGTCGCTCCCTCCAATTGTTTGTAGGAGGGCTCATGTCTTATTTACGTTATTTGTGTTTGCTTGCGTATAGTGGTGTCAAACACTTCTTGTGTCTTGTGTGTCCTATGTTGCCAGTTTCTCTGGATTGTCCATTCTTGATTGTCCCTTCGGCTTTCTCTAAGGTATATGTCTTCATTAATATAGTGTAACATCTACGATCCTTTATTAAATAACCTTGCTTTTGGATTGTCATAAACTCTTTTTATTCAATTGTCTTTAGAAAACATTGTAGATACCAAGGGGGTACCGTAATTCGAAGAAGGACAGATAATGCACTGGTCAAAAGAAAAATGATAAACAATTGATTGAGAACTCGAAACTCACTTAAACCCGGTGATGAACTCAGGTGAACCGGAAGGATTAATTGGCAGTTACATACAAAATGTATTTTCTTCGTATTGCATCTGGTCAAAATAAGACATTTTGGTGTATGGTTTAACATGGTAAATGAACGTGTTTGTCCCTCCAAACTTTGCTCGAGACATAAACGAAATAATGTTATCACCTTCACAGTTGTCAATTCCTCTAATTTTCTCTACATTCCATTTTGAAGAAAAAACTTAAACAGCAATAGTCAATAATATCACCAATATCAGTAAAACGAACAATGACCTCTCACCTCAAAATGAACATATAAAAGACGTTGAAAATCCAGTCTTGGTTAGGGAAAGACACAAACATATGTTCGGGTTAAATCAGTTAATGAGATTTCAGCCCATCCTATACTTGCTGGTATGTAAGTTCTATCCAGTTTCATAGAGAATACTAATTTTCAGCATTGTCGAATTCATTGAGTTCTGTGAGATCTTCTCTCATATTAAGATTTTTCAAATTACAACATAATTGGACCCATCATTCACAATGCGAATTCATTCATAAGTTATCAGTACCTTAATCAAAGCAGTTATCGCAATAGCATGACTTCTTAAGTGTGAGTACAGTATATTTGTCTTTTACATATACATCATGAGTTGTCATCATATTATTTACTAGTGGCGCCACTAGAGGAGCAAGAGCTACGTACTCGTCCGGAGCACCTGTGTTCATCCCGGGTCTTAGTGGGGTTGCGCAATCTTTGGTTTTCTGTATAGTGTTTTGTAGATCGCTGTTTGTCCTTTTGTCCTTTTTCTTTTGGTCATTGTGTTGCCTGTCCTTCTTCGATTTACCGATTCTGATTACCCCTTTGGTATCTTCAAATTCTTCTAAGAATTTTTATTGCTTGTGTTCTCATTTCTGTAATCTATATTGTAATCAAAACTTATCCAGCCCAATGTATTGAATGGACCTTTGAGACTGTGATCCCATTCAAACATTCCTTTTGTATCTTGAATGACATATGTTTCCGTGTTTACAGCTTTAACCGCCATTCAAATAGCCACAGTACCAATTGCATCACATTCATTATGCACTATTCACTACAAAATAAAATCTCGTGACCCGTCAGCACTTTCCAGGAGATTTATAATACATTAACGACTTCAGATTATAAACACGTTTATATATCAAACAATACCGTTTATATTGGCTTACTATTATTAATAGGTTTATTTATCATCCAGGTTTAAATGAGGCAGTTAATATTCATAATGGGTTTTGTAGTTTATACTTATAAAACTAATGGAATAAAAATAATGGAATAAAAATATACAAAAGAAAAAAACATTTCAGCGAAGGACATCTATTTTAGTTATTGGTATATAGGTATTTTATCGCTATTTTCACCATTTATCAGCTATATCATGCCTACCAGACTTGATCACCGGGTTTGTTACAAGAATAACATGACGTGTGTCACATGTGGAGCAGGAACATTACGGACCACACGAGTTCACCCTGGTGTTTAGTGGGATTCTGTTCCTCCACCTTTAGTTTTTTGCTTAATGCTTTATAGATCGCTGTTTGTCCTTTTGTCATTTTTCTTTTGACCATTGTGTTGTCTGTCCTTCGATTTACGACTTCTAATTACCCCTTTGGTATCTTCAAGCTTTTCTTAAGGAGGAAGGAATGGTCTAACAGTCATATCGAACTGACCACTGGAATTACAGGCTCTTCGTAGATATTTTGAAACGTAACACTTGAGTATCAGGGGGCGAACTCAAATCAGCATCAGAGGTTAAAATCATCCTATAATCATAGGCTTATCCATGCCACCGACCGACGTCAATAGGAAATGAAGCGTCTTGTTCTAAATTCAACTGTTAAACTGTATTTGGAAAAATAGTATATACTAGTAGGGTCTAATTCTTCGTGTTGTTTCAAGGACCATAACCGAGCGGAACATTGAACATTGAAATTATTAAAAGTTTTAAGGATGTAAAAAAAAAATGGTGATTTTTTCCCAGGACAAGTCTTTATCTACAGACGGCTAATACAACAAACAAATGAACAAAGTACGAATTGTTGTTCAAATCTGATATCGTTACTTATTTTTTCCTGTTCAAATAGGATAAAGTCTTGTTAATAGACACTTAACGGTTAACAGTTTTGATTATGTACAATGATACATGCAGAGCGGATCCAGCGGGGGGGGGGGGGGGGGGGGGGGGGGGCGCACCCGGCGCGCCCCCCCCTAAAATTGGAAAAAATATGATTTTATGGCGTAAAATCATGATTTCTCACACGAAATACCCCAAAAATTATCGCGCCTCCCTCCGCAATTGGAAACAATAATTTTATTTTGCGTAAAATCGTGATTTTTCACACGAAATACCCCAAAATTGTTCCCGCCTTCCTCCACTCGGCGCAATTTTTGTAAGTGCGCCCCCCCTAACTTGAAATCCTGGATCCGCCCCTGACATGTATAGGTGAAAGCCATAAATGTAATGACGCCGGTGAAAATTACTCATCCTATAGCGTCATAAAATAACATTAACAACTCTGATGTCAATATGTTATTTCCTTAATGACATTTATAGACAAATCAAGTTGGATATTTGTTAGGACACAGCAACTGATGATAAAGCTCAATTGATGCTTGATTATGTTGTACGCACTACTGTTAAAGGTTTTAAATGCAATTATAGACGTCATGGCCGCTTTTAAAATTCGTAATACAATTCTTCTTCATTTTTTAAACAGCATGTTAGTTTATATATCACAGATTGCTAAATTGTTACTTCATAGTCGAATCACCTCTGAAACATCCCTGTGTTTGATTAATTAAACAAAAGAATTTAAATATACTTAATACAGTAAAACCTGTCTAAACCGAACCCCTTTTAGACTGAAATGTTTTTTCAGTTTAGACAGGTGTTTTGGTTTTACACAAGTTCAAATTACATAGACATTTAGTAGATGAGACTGTAAAGTCTGTCTGGATTAGGCAGGTTTTCTGTTTACTCAGGGTTAGGCTTAGGCAGGTTTTCTGTTTGCTCAGGGTTCAGTTTAGACAGGTTTTCTGTTTACTCAGGGTTCGGTTTAGGCAGGTTTTCGGTTTACTCAGGGTTCGGTATAGGCAGGTTTTCGGTTTACTAAGGGTTCGGTTTAGGCAGGTTTTCGGTTTATTCAGGGTTCGGTTTAGGCAGGTTTTCGATTTACCCAAGGGTTCGATTTAGACACTGCATTTTATTAAAGGTCGATTGTCGTTTTTGCTTGTCAATCTAGAGTGACGGCTGTCGTTGACGTTCGTCAATAAGTCTAATATCGTTGATATGAGTTCGAGGTTCGAACAAAATTCAAAGGCTGGAGATTTTATCAGTGTCTGGTTTTTTTATACTGCCCCTCGGATATATAATTTGTATATTCCCACGGAGAGAACCCCACATAATACGTGACAAATAAAGCTCTATTTGATTTCAGAACTGTTCCAGCAATATGAATTTTTTTTAATTTTAATATTAATATTATTTTTTGCAAAGTATTTTCTTTTGCTTATTATTATCATGCCATCCTGTCATCCACGAGTTATTGTCAAGAACGGTCTGTCTTTCAAATAATATATCTTAATATATGAGGAAAGATGAGACAGTAATATTAGTGGGATTGTGTAATTAATCAAAACACAACAACGGAAAGAAAATATTTTCACAAACTTTGTATTAAAAACTTCCGACATCATCTGTCAAGAATAAAAAGGGAATGTTTAATTAACGACAGGGAATATCTGGAACCATGACTATCTTATTAATCAATGATCAATGTTGTTTTATTAAAACACAAAGAAGATGCTGATGCAAGTCCTTGATTAGGACAGACAAAAACTATGGACGTGTTAAAGGAAAGACCATTAAACGTCTAGAGGGTGCGCTACTCTATTTCTGTCGCTAATTTGTATAGGACAAAATAAAATGAAAATCTAAAAATACCACACTGTTGGAACCATTCCAAAATACCACTCTGTCGGAACCATTCCAAAATACCACACTGTCGGAACCATTCCAAAATACCACACTGTCGGAACCATTCCAAAATACCACACTGTCGGAACCATTCCAAAATACCACACTGTCGGAACCATTCCAAAATACCACACTGTCGGAACCATTCCAAAATACCACACTGTCGGAACCATTCCAAAATACCACACTGTCGGAACCATTCCAAAATACCACACTGTCGGAACCATTCCAAAATACCACACTGTCGGAACCATTCCAAAATACCACACTGTCGGAACCATTCCAAAATACCACACTGTCGGAACCATTCCAAAATACCACACTGTCGGAACCATTCCAAAATACCACACTGTCGGAACCATTCCAAAATACCACACTGTCGGAACCATTCCAAAATACCACACTGTCGGAACCATTCCAAAATACCACACTGTCGGAACCATTCCAAAATACCACAATGTCGGAACCATTCCAAAATACCACACTGTCGAAACCATTCCAAAATACCACACTGTCGGAACCATTCCAAAATACCACACTGTCGGAACCATTCCAAAATACCACACTGTCGGAACCATTCCAAAATACCACACTGTCGGAACCATTCCAAAATACCACACTGTCGGAACCATTCCAAAATACCACACTGTCGGAACCATTCCAAAATACCACACTGTCGGAACCATTCCAAAATACCACACTGTCGGAACCATTCCAAAATACCACACTGTCGGAACCATTCCAAAATACCACACTGTCGGAACCATTCCAAAATACCACACTGTCGGAACCATTCCAAAATACCACACTGTCGGAACCATTCCAAAATACCACACTGTCGGAACCATTCCAAAATACCACACTGTCGGAACCATTCCAAAATACCACACTGTCGGAACCATTCCAAAATACCACAATGTCGGAACCATTCCAAAATACCACACTGTCGAAACCATTCCAAAATACCACACTGTCGGAACCATTCCAAAATACCACACTGTCGGAACCATTCCAAAATACCACACTGTCGGAACCATTCCAAAATACCACACTGTCGGAACCATTCCAAAATACCACACTGTCGGAACCATTCCAAAATACCACACTGTCGGAACCATTCCAAAATACCACACTGTCGGAACCATTCCAAAATACCACACTGTCGGAACCATTCCAAAATACCACACTGTCGGAACCATTCCAAAATACCACACTGTCGGAACCATTCCAAAATACCACACTGTCGGAACCATTCCAAAATACCACACTGTCGGAACCATTCCAAAATACCACACTGTCGGAACCATTCCAAAATACCACACTGTCGGAACCATTCCAAAATACCACACTGTCGGAACCATTCCAAAATACCACACTGTCGGAACCATTCCAAAATACCACACTGTCGGAACCATTCCAAAATACCACACTGTCGGAACCATTCCAAAATCAAACATCAAAGTCGTAGAAAGAGGTAAAATCGATACCCCTAACACATAAATACATGACCACTCACTTTCTTGGCTTGGAACACGAAGATAATCTGGGGGATAAACTTGGGTGCTCCGACCATTATAATCTGGGGGATAAACTTGGGTGCTCCGACCATTATAATATGGGGGATAAACTTGGGTGCTCCGACCACTATAATCTGGGGGATAAACTTGGGTGCTCCGACCATTATAATCTGGGGGATAAACTTGGGTGCTCCGACCATTATAATCTGGGGGATAAACTTGGGTGCTCCGACCATTATAATCTGGGGATAAACTTTGGTGCTCCGACCATTATAATCTGGGGGATAAACTTGGGTGCTCCGACAATTATAATCTGGGAGATAAACTTGGGTGCTCCGACCATTATAATCTGGGGGATAAACTTGGGTGCTTCGACCATTATAATCTGGGGGATAAACTTGGGTGCTCCGACCATTATAATCTGGGGGATAAACTTGGGTGCTCCGACCATTATAATCTGGGGGATAAACTTGGGTGCTCCGACCATTATAATCTGGGGGATAAACTTGGGTGCTTCGACCATTATAATCTGGGTGATAAACTTGGGTGCTCCGACCATTATAATCTGGAGATAAATTTGGGTGATCCGACCATTATAATCTGGGGGATTAACTTGGGTGCTCCGACCATTATAATCTGGGGGATAAACTTGGGTGCTCCGACCATTATAATCTGGAGGATAAATTTGGGTGCTCCGACCATTATAATCTGGGGGATAAACTTGGGTGCTCCGACCATTATAATCTGGGGGATAAACTTGGGTGCTCCGACCATTATAATCTGGGGGATAAACTTGGGTGCTCCGACCATTATAATCTGGGGGATAAACTTGGGTGCTCCGACCATTATAATCTGGGGGATAAACTTGGGTGCTCCGACCATTATAATCTGGGGGATAAACTTGGGTGCTCCGACCATTATAATCTGGGGGATAAACTTGGGTGCTCCGACCATTATAATCTGGGGGATAAACTTGGGTGTTCCGACCATTATAATCTGGGGGATAAACTTGGGTGCTCCGACCATTATAATCTGGGGGATAAACTTGGGTGCTCCGACCATTATAATCTGGGGGATAAACTTGGGTGCTCCGACCATTATAATCTGGGGATAAACTTGGGTGCTCCGACCATTATAATCTGGGGGATAAACTTGGGTGCTCCGACCATTATAATCTGGGGGATAAACTTGGGTGCTCCGACCATTATAATCTGGGGGATAAACTTGGGTACTCCGACCATTATAATCTGGTGGATAAACTCAGCTGCTCCGACGCTTATAATATGGGGGATAAACTCAGGTGCTCCGACCCTTATTATCTGGTGGATAAACTCAGCTGCACGACCCTTATAATGTGGGCGATAATCTCGGGTGCTCCGACCCTTATAATCTGGGGGATAAACTCAGGTGCTCCGACCCTTATAATCTGGTGGATAAACTCAGGTGCTCCAACCCTTATAATCTGGTGGATAAACTCAGGTGCTCCGACTCTTATAACCTGGTGAATAAACTCAGGTGCTCCGACCCTTTTTATCTGGGGGATAAACTCAGGTACTTCGACCCTTATAATCTGGTGGATAAACTCAGGTGCTCCGACCCTTATAATCTGGTGAATAAACTCAGGTTCTTCGACGCTTATAATCTGGGGGATAAATTCAGGTGCTCCGACCATTATAATCTGGGGGATAAACTTGGGTGCTCCGACCATTATAATCTGGGGGATAAACTTGGGTGCTTCGACCATTATAATCTGGGTGATAAACTTGGGTGCTCCGACCATTATAATCTGGAGATAAATTTGGGTGCTCCGACCATTATAATCTGGGGGATAAACTTGGGTGCTTCGACCATTATAATCTGGGGGATAAACTTGGGTGCTCCGACCATTATAATCTGGGGGATAAACTTGGGTGCTCCGACCATTATAATCTGGGGGATAAACTTGGGTGCTCCGACCATTATAATCTGGGGGATAAACTTGGGTGCTTCGACCATTATAATCTGGGTGATAAACTTGGGTGCTCCGACCATTATAATCTGGAGATAAATTTGGGTGATCCGACCATTATAATCTGGGGGATTAACTTGGGTGCTCCGACCATTATAATCTGGGGGATAAACTTGGGTGCTCCGACCATTATAATCTGGAGGATAAATTTGGGTGCTCCGACCATTATAATCTGGGGGATAAACTTGGGTGCTCCGACCATTATAATCTGGGGGATAAACTTGGGTGCTCCGACCATTATAATCTGGGGGATAAACTTGGGTGCTCCGACCATTATAATCTGGGGGATAAACTTGGGTGCTCCGACCATTATAATCTGGGGGATAAACTTGGGTGCTCCGACCATTATAATCTGGGGGATAAACTTGGGTGCTCCGACCATTATAATCTGGGGGATAAACTTGGGTGCTCCGACCATTATAATCTGGGGGATAAACTTGGGTGTTCCGACCATTATAATCTGGGGGATAAACTTGGGTGCTCCGACCATTATAATCTGGGGGATAAACTTGGGTGCTCCGACCATTATAATCTGGGGGATAAACTTGGGTGCTCCGACCATTATAATCTGGGGATAAACTTGGGTGCTCCGACCATTATAATCTGGGGGATAAACTTGGGTGCTCCGACCATTATAATCTGGGGGATAAACTTGGGTGCTCCGACCATTATAATCTGGGGGATAAACTTGGGTACTCCGACCATTATAATCTGGTGGATAAACTCAGCTGCTCCGACGCTTATAATATGGGGGATAAACTCAGGTGCTCCGACCCTTATTATCTGGTGGATAAACTCAGCTGCACGACCCTTATAATGTGGGCGATAATCTCGGGTGCTCCGACCCTTATAATCTGGGGGATAAACTCAGGTGCTCCGACCCTTATAATCTGGTGGATAAACTCAGGTGCTCCAACCCTTATAATCTGGTGGATAAACTCAGGTGCTCCGACTCTTATAACCTGGTGAATAAACTCAGGTGCTCCGACCCTTTTTATCTGGGGGATAAACTCAGGTACTTCGACCCTTATAATCTGGTGGATAAACTCAGGTGCTCCGACCCTTATAATCTGGTGAATAAACTCAGGTTCTTCGACGCTTATAATCTGGGGGATAAATTCAGGTGCTCCGACCATTATAATCTGGGGGATAAACTTGGGTGCTCCGACCATTATAATCTGGGGGATAAACTTGGGTGCTTCGACCATTATAATCTGGGTGATAAACTTGGGTGCTCCGACCATTATAATCTGGAGATAAATTTGGGTGATCCGACCATTATAATCTGGGGGATTAACTTGGGTGCTCCGACCATTATAATCTGGGGGATAAACTTGGGTGCTCCGACCATTATAATCTGGAGGATAAATTTGGGTGCTCCGACCATTATAATCTGGGGGATAAACTTGGGAGCTCCGACCATTATAATCTGGGGGATAAACTTGGGTGCTCCGACCATTATAATCTGGGGGATAAACTTGGGTGCTCCGACCATTATAATCTGGGGGATAAACTTGGGTGCTCCGACCATTATAATCTGGGGGATAAACTTGGGTGCTCCGACCATTATAATCTGGGGGATAAACTTGGGTGCTCCGACCATTATAATCTGGGGGATAAACTTGGGTGCTCCGACCATTATAATCTGGGGGATAAACTTGGGTGTTCCGACCATTATAATCTGGGGGATAAACTTGGGTGCTCCGACCATTATAATCTGGGGGATAAACTTGGGTGCTCCGACCATTATAATCTGGGGGATAAACTTGGGTGCTCCGACCATTATAATCTGGGGATAAACTTGGGTGCTCCGACCATTATAATCTGGGGGATAAACTTGGGTGCTCCGACCATTATAATCTGGGGGATAAACTTGGGTGCTCCGACCATTATAATCTGGGGGATAAACTTGGGTACTCCGACCATTATAATCTGGTGGATAAACTCAGCTGCTCCGACGCTTATAATATGGGGGATAAACTCAGGTGCTCCGACCCTTATTATCTGGTGGATAAACTCAGCTGCACCGACCCTTATAATGTGGGCGATAATCTCGGGTGCTCCGACCCTTATAATCTGGGGGATAAACTCAGGTGCTCCGACCCTTATAATCTGGTGGATAAACTCAGGTGCTCCAACCCTTATAATCTGGTGGATAAACTCAGGTGCTCCGACTCTTATAACCTGGTGAATAAACTCAGGTGCTCCGACCCTTTTTATCTGGGGGATAAACTCAGGTACTTCGACCCTTATAATCTGGTGGATAAACTCAGGTGCTTCCACCTTTATAATCTGGTGGATAAACTCAGGTGCTCCGACCCTTATAATCTGGTGAATAAACTCAGGTGCTTCGACGCTTATAATCTGGGGGATAAATTCAGGTGCTCCGACCCTTATATTCTGGGGGATAAAGTTAGGTGCTCCGACCCTTATAATCTGGTGGATAAACTCAGCTGCTAAGACCCTTAAAATCTGGTGGACAAACTCAGGTGCTCCAGCCCTTATAATCTGGTGGATAAACACAGGTGCTCCGACCCTTATAATTTGGTGGATAAACTCAGCTGCTCCGACCCTTATAATCTGGTGCATAAACTCAGGTGCTCCGACCCTTATAATCTGGTGAATAAACTCAGGTGCTCCCACCCTTATAATCTGGTGGATAAACTCAGCTGCTCCGACCCTTATAATCTGGTGGATAAACTCAGGTGCTCCGTCCCTTATAATCTGGGGGATAAAATCAGGTGCTCCGACCCTTATAATCTGGTGGATAAACTCAGGTGGTCCCACCCTTATAATCTGGGGGATAAACTTGGGTGCTCCGACCATTATAATCTGGGGGATAAACTTGGGTACTCCGACCATTATAATCTGGTGGATAAACTCAGCTGCTCCGACGCTTATAATATGGGGGATAAACTCAGGTGCTCCGACCCTTATTATCTGGTGGATAAACTCAGCTGCACCGACCCTTATAATGTGGGCGATAATCTCGGGTGCTCCGACCCTTATAATCTGGGGGATAAACTCAGGTGCTCCGACCCTTATAATCTGGTGGATAAACTCAGGTGCTCCAACCCTTATAATCTGGTGGATAAACTCAGGTGCTCCGACTCTTATAACCTGGTGAATAAACTCAGGTGCTCCGACCCTTTTTATCTGGGGGATAAACTCAGGTACTTCGACCCTTATAATCTGGTGGATAAACTCAGGTGCTTCCACCTTTATAATCTGGTGGATAAACTCAGGTGCTCCGACCATTATAATCTGGTGAATAAACTCAGGTGCTTCGACGCTTATAATCTGGGGGATAAATTCAGGTGCTCCGACCCTTATATTCTGGGGGATAAAGTTAGGTGCTCCGACCCTTATAATCTGGTGGATAAACTCAGCTGCTAAGACCCTTAAAATCTGGTGGACAAACTCAGGTGCTCCAGCCCTTATAATCTGGTGGATAAACACAGGTGCTCCGACCCTTATAATTTGGTGGATAAACTCAGCTGCTCCGACCCTTATAATCTGGTGCATAAACTCAGGTGCTCCGACCCTTATAATCTGGTGAATAAACTCAGGTGCTCCCACCCTTATAATCTGGTGGATAAACTCAGCTGCTCCGACCCTTATAATCTGGTGGATAAACTCAGGTGCTCCGTCCCTTATAATCTGGGGGATAAAATCAGGTGCTCCGACCCTTATAATCTGGTGGATAAACTCAGGTGGTCCCACCCTTATAATCTGGTGGATAAACTCAGCTGCTCCGACCCTTATAATCTGGTGGATAAACTCAGGTGCTCCGCCCCTTATAATCTGGGGGATAAACTCAGGTGCTCCGACCCTTATAATCTGGTGGATAAACTCAGCTGCTCCGACCTTATAATCTGGTGTATAAACTCAGGTGCTCCGACCCTTATAATCTGGTGGATAATCTCAGGTGCTCCAACCCTTATAATCTGGTGGATAAACTCAGGTGCTCCGACTCTTATACTCTGGTGAATAAACTCAGGTGCTCCGACCCTTATAATCTGGTGGATAAACTCAGGTGCTCCGACTCTAATAATGTGGTGAATAAGCTCAGGTGCTCCGACCTTTATAATCTGGGGGATAAATTCAGGGGCTTCCACCTTTATAATCTGGTGGATAAACTCAGGTGCTCCGACCCTTATAATCTGGTAAATAAACTCAGCTGCTCCGACCCTTATAATCTGGTGGATAAACTCAGGTGCTCCAACCCTTATAATCTGGTGAATAAACTCAGGTGGTCCCACCCTTATAATCTGGTGGATAAACTCAGCTGCTCCGACCCTTATAATCTGGTGGATAAACTCAGGTGCTCCGCCCCTTATAATCTGGGGGATAAACTCAGGTGCTCCGACCCTTATAATCTGGTGTATAAACTCAGCTGCTCCGACCCTTATAATCTGGTGGATAATCTCAGGTGCTCCAACCCTTATAATCTGGTGGATAAACTCAGGTGCTCCGACTCTCATACTCTGGTGAATAAACTCAGGTGCTCCGACCCTTATAATCTGGTGGATAAACTCAGGTGCTCCGACTCTTATAATGTGGTGAATAAGCTCAGGTGCTCCGACCTTTATAATCTGGGGGATAAATTCAGGGGCTTCCACCTTTATAATCTGGTGGATAAACTCAGGTGCTCCGACCCTTATAATCTGGTGAATAAACTCAGGTGCTCCGACCCTTATAATCTGGTGTATAAACTCAGGTGCTCCCACCCTTATAATCTGGTGGATAAACTCAGGTTCTCCGACCCATATAATCTGGTTGATAAACTAGTGTGCTCCGACCTTATAATCTGGTGGATAAACTCAGGTGCTCCGACCCTTATAATCTGGTGGATAAACTCAGGTGCTCCGACTCTTATAACCTGGGGGATAAACTCAGGTGCTCCGACTCTTATAATGTGGTGAATAAGCTCAGGTGCTCCGACCTTTATAATCTGGGGGATAAACTCAGGTACTTCGACCCTTATAATCTGGTGGATAAATTCAGGTGCTTCCACCTTTATAATCTAGTGGATAAACTCAGGTGCTCGACCCTTATAATCTGGTGAATAAACTCAGGTGGTCCGACCATTTTAATCTGGTTGATAAACTCGGGTGCTCCGACCCTTAAAATCTGCTGAATAAACTCAGGTGCTTCCACCTTTATAATCTGGTAGATAAACTCAGGTGTTCCGATCCTTATAATCTGGGTGATAAACTCAGGTTCTCCGACCCTTATAATCTGGGGGATAAACTCAGGTGCTCGACCCTTATAATCTGGTGGATAAACTCAGCTGCTCCGACCCTTATAATCTGGTGGATAAACTCAGCTGCTCCGACCCTTATAATCTGGTGGATAAACTCAGGTGCTCCGACCCTTATAATCTGGTGGATAAACTCAGGTGCTCCGACTCTTATAACCTGGGGGATAAACTCAGGTGCTCCGTCCCTTATAGTCTGGTGGATAAACTCAGCTGCTCCGACCCTTATAATCTGGTGGATAAACTCAGGTGCTCCGACCCTTATAATCTGGTGGATAAACTCAGGTGCTTCCACCTTTATAATCTGGTGGATAAACTCAGGTGCTCCGACCCTTATAATCTGGTGAATAAACTCAGGTGCTCCGACCATTTTAATCTGGTTGATAAACTCGGGTGCTCCGACCCTTTTTATCTGGTGAATAAACTCAGGTGCTTTCACCTTTATAATCTGGTAGATAAACTCAGGTGTTCCCATCCTTATAATCTGTGTGATAAACTCAGGTTCTCCGACCCTTATTATCTGGGGGATAAACTCAGGTGCTCCCACCCTTATAATCTGGTGGATAAACTCAGGTTCTCCGACCCATATAATCTGGTTGATAAACTAGTGTGCTCCGACCTTATAATCTGGGGGATAAACTCAGGTGCTCCGACCCTTATAATCTGGTGGATAAACTCAGGTGCTCCCACCCTTATAATCTGGTGGATAAACTCAGGTGCTCCACCCTTATAATCTGGTGGATAAACTCAGGTGCTCCGATTCTTATAACCTGGTGAATAAACTCAGGTGCTCCGACTCTTATAATCTGGGAGATAAACTCGGGTACTTCGACCCTTATAATCTGGTGGATAAACTCAGGTGCTCCGATTCTTATAATGTGGTGAATAAACTCAGGTTCTCCGACCCTTGTAATCTGGGGGATAAATCAGGTACTTCGATCCTTATAATCTAGTGGATAAACTCAGGTGCTCCGACCTTTATAATCTGTTGGATAAACTCAGGTGCTCCGACCATTATCATCTGGTGAATAAACTCAGGTGCTTCCAGCTTTATAATCTGGTAGATAAACTCAGGTGTTCCGACCATTATAATCTGGGGGATAAACTCAGGTTCTCCGACCCTTTTTATCTGGTGAATAAACTCAGGTGCTTTCACCTTTATAATCTGGTAGATAAACTCAGGTGTTCCCATCCTTATAATCTGTGTGATAAACTCAGGTTCTCCGACCCTTATTATCTGGGGGATAAACTCAGGTGCTCCCACCCTTATAATCTGGTGGATAAACTCAGGTTCTCCGACCCATATAATCTGGTTGATAAACTAGTGTGCTCCGACCTTATAATCTGGGGGATAAACTCAGGTGCTCCGACCCTTATAATCTGGTGGATAAACTCAGGTGCTCCCACCCTTATAATCTGGTGGATAAACTCAGGTGCTCCACCCTTATAATCTGGTGGATAAACTCAGGTGCTCCGATTCTTATAACCTGGTGAATAAACTCAGGTGCTCCGACTCTTATAATCTGGGAGATAAACTCGGGTACTTCGACCCTTATAATCTGGTGGATAAACTCAGGTGCTCCGATTCTTATAATGTGGTGAATAAACTCAGGTTCTCCGACCCTTGTAATCTGGGGGATAAATCAGGTACTTCGATCCTTATAATCTAGTGGATAAACTCAGGTGCTCCGACCTTTATAATCTGTTGGATAAACTCAGGTGCTCCGACCATTATCATCTGGTGAATAAACTCAGGTGCTTCCAGCTTTATAATCTGGTAGATAAACTCAGGTGTTCCGACCCTTATAATCTGGGGGATAAACTCAGGTTCTCCGACCCTTTTTATCTGGTGAATAAACTCAGGTGCTTTCACCTTTAGAATCTGGTAGATAATCTCAGGTGTTCCCATCCTTATAATCTGTGTGATAAACTCAGGTTCTCCGACCCTTATTATCTGGGGGATAAACTCAGGTGCTCCCACCCTTATAATCTGGTGGATAAACTCAGGTTCTCCGACCCATATAATCTGGTTGATAAACTAGTGTGCTCCGACCTTATAATCTGGGGGATAAACTCAGGTGCTCCGACCCTTATAATCTGGTGGATAAACTCAGGTGCTCCCACCCTTATAATCTGGTGGATAAACTCAGGTGCTCCACCCTTATAATCTGGTGGATAAACTCAGGTGCTCCGATTCTTATAACCTGGTGAATAAACTCAGGTGCTCCGACTCTTATAATCTGGGAGATAAACTCGGGTACTTCGACCCTTATAATCTGGTGGATAAACTCAGGTGCTCCGATTCTTATAATGTGGTGAATAAACTCAGGTTCTCCGACCCTTGTAATCTGGGGGATAAATCAGGTACTTCGATCCTTATAATCTAGTGGATAAACTCAGGTGCTCCGACCTTTATAATCTGTTGGATAAACTCAGGTGCTCCGACCATTATCATCTGGTGAATAAACTCAGGTGCTTCCAGCTTTATAATCTGGTAGATAAACTCAGGTGTTCCGACCCTTATAATCTGGGGGATAAACTCAGGTTCTCCGACCCTTATAATCTGGGGGATAAACTCAGCTGCTCCCACCCTTAAAATCTGGTGGATAAACTCAGGTTCTCGACCCTTATAATCTTGTGGATAAACTCGGGTGTTCCGACCCTTATTATCTGGTGGATAAACTCAGGTGCTCCCACCCTTATAATCTGGGGGATAAACTCAGGTGCTCCGACCCATATAATCTGGGGGATAAACTCAGGTGCTCCGACACATATAATCTGGGGAATAAACTCAGGTGCTCCGACCCTTATAATCTGGGGGATAAACTCAGCTGCTCCAACCCTTATAATCTGGGGGATAAACTTAGGTGCTCCCACCCTTATAATCTTGTGAATAAACTCAGCTGCTCCGACCCTTATTCTCTGGGGGCTAAGCTCAGGTGCTCCAACCCTTATAATCTGGTGGATAAACTTAGGTGCTCCCACCCTTATAATCTTGTGAATAAACTCAGCTGCTCCGACCCTTATACTATGGGGGCTAAACTCAGGTGCTCCGACCCTTATAATCTGGTGGATAAACTCAGCTGCTCCGACCCTTATAATCTGTTGGATAAACTCAGCTGCTCCGACCCTTATTATCTGGTGGATAAACTCAGGTGCTCCAACCCTTATAATCTGGTGAATAAACTCAGGTGCTCCCACCCTTATAATCTGGTGGATAAACTCAGCTGCTCCGACCCTTATAATCTGGTGGATAAACTCAGGTGCTCCGTCCCTTATAATCTGGGGGATAAACTCAGGTGCTCCGACCCTTATAATCTGGTGGATAAACTCAGCTGCTTCGACCCCTATAATCTGGTGTATAAAATCAGGTGCTCCGACCCTTATAATCTGGCGGATAATCTCAGGTGCTCCAACCCTTATAATCTGGTGGATAAACTCAGGTGCTCCGACTCTTATAATCTGGTGAATAAAATCAGGTGCTCCGACCCTTATAATCTGGTGTATAAACTCAGGTGCTCCGACCCTTATAATCTGGCGGATAATCTCAGGTGCTCCAACCCTTATAATCTGGTGGATAAATTCAGGTGCTCCGACTCTTATAATCTGGTGAATAAGCTCAGGTGCTCCGACCCTTATTATCTGGGGGATAAACTCAGGTACTTCGACCCTTATAATCTGGTGGATAAACTCAGGTGCTCCGACTCTTATAATGTGGTGAATAAGCTCAGGTGCTCCGACCTTTATAATCTGGGGGATAAACTCAGGTACTTCGACCCTTATAATCTGATGGATAAATTCAGGTGCTTCCACCTTTATAATCTGGTGGATAAACTCAGGTGCTCGACCATTATAATCTGGTGAATAAACTCAGGTGCTCCGACCATTTTAATCTGGTTGATAAACTCAGGTGTTCCGATCCTTATAATCTGGGTGATAAACTCAGGTTCTCCGACCCTTATAATCTGATGAATAAACTCAGGTGCTCCCACCCTTATAATCTGGTGGATAAACTCAGCTGCTCCGACCCTTATAATCTGGTGAATAAACTCAGGTGCTCCGACCCTTATAATCTGGTGGATAAACTCAGGTGCTCCGACTCTTATAACCTGGTGAATAAACTCAGGTGCTCCGACCCTTTTTATCTGGGGGATAAACTCAGGTACTTCGACCCTTATAATCTGGTGGATAAACTCAGGTGCTTCCACCTTTATAATCTGGTGGATAAACTCCGGTGCTCCGACCCTTATAATCTGGTGAATAAACTCAGGTGCTCCGACCATTTTAATCTGGTTGATAAACTCGGGTGCTCCGACCCTTTTTATCTGGTGAATAAACTCAGGTGCTTCCACCTTTATAATCTGGTAGATAAACTCAGGTGTTCCCATCCTTATAATCTGTGTGATAAACTCAGGTTCTCCGACCCTTATTATCTGGGGGATAAACTCAGGTGCTCCCACCCTTATAATCTGGTGGATAAACTCAGGTTCTGCGACCCATATAATCTGGTTGATAAACTCGGGTGCTCCGACCTTATAATCTGGGGGATAAACTCAGGTGCTCCGACCCTTATAATCTGGTGGATAAACTCAGGTGCTCCCACCCTTATAATCTCGTGGATAAACTCAGGTGCTCCACCCTTATAATCTGGTGGATAAACTCAGGTGCTCCGATTCTTATAACCTGGTGAATAAACTCAGGTGCTCCGACTCTTATAATCTGGGAGATAAACTCGGGTACTTCGACCCTTATAATCTGGTGGATAAACTCAGGTGCTCCGATTCTTATAATGTGGTGAATAAACTCAGGTTCTCCGACCCTTGTAATCTGGGGGATAAACTCAGGTGCTCCGACACATATAATCTGGGGGATAAACTCAGGTGCTCCGACACATATAATCTGGGGAATAAACTCAGGTGCTCCGACCCTTATAATCTGGGGGATAAACTCAGGTGCTCCAACCCTTATAATCTGGGGGATAAACTTAGGTGCTCCCACCCTTATAATCTTGTGAATAAACTCAGCTGCTCCGACCCTTATTCTCTGGGGGCTAAGCTCAGGTGCTCCAACCCTTATAATCTGGTGGATAAACTTAGGTGCTCCCACCCTTATAATCTTGTGAATAAACTCAGCTGCTCCGACCCTTATACTATGGGGGCTAAACTCAGGTGCTCCGACCCTTATAATCTGGTGGATAAACTCAGCTGCTCCGACCCTTATAATCTGTTGGATAAACTCAGCTGCTCCGACCCTTATTATCTGTTGGATAAACTCAAGTGCTCCAACCCTTATAATCTGGTGAATAAACTCAGGTGCTCCCACCCTTATAATCTGGTGGATAAACTCAGCTGCTCCGACCCTTATAATCTGGTGGATAAACTCAGGTGCTCCGTCCCTTATAATCTGGGGGATAAACTCAGGTGCTCCGACCCTTATAATCTGGTGGATAAACTCAGCTGCTTCGACCCTTATAATCTGGTGTATAAAATCAGGTGCTCCGACCCTTATAATCTGGCGGATAATCTCAGGTGCTCCAACCCTTATAATCTGGTGGATAAACTCAGGTGCTCCGACTCTTATAATCTGGTGAATAAACTCAGGTGCTCCGACCCTTATAATCTGGTGTATAAACTCAGGTGCTCCGACCCTTATAATCTGGCGGATAATCTCAGGTGCTCCAACCCTTATAATCTGGTGGATAAATTCAGGTGCTCCGACTCTTATAATCTGGTGAATAAACTCAGGTGCTCCGACCCTTATTATCTGGGGGATAAACTCAGGTACTTCGACCCTTATAATCTGGTGGATAAACTCAGGTGCTCCGACTCTTATAATGTGGTGAATAAGCTCAGGTGCTCCGACCTTTATAATCTGGGGGATAAACGCAGGTACTTCGACCCTTATAATCTGATGGATAAATTCAGGTGCTTCCACCTTTATAATCTGGTGGATAAACTCAGGTGCTCGACCCTTATAATCTGGTGAATAAACTCAGGTGCTCCGACCATTTTAATCTGGTTGATAAACACAGGTGTTCCGATCCTTATAATCTGGGTGATAAACTCAGGTTCTCCGACCCTTATAATCTGGTGAATAAACTCAGGTGCTCCCACCCTTATAATCTGGTGGATAAACTCAGCTGCTCCGACCCTTATAATCTGGTGAATAAACTCAGGTGCTCCCACCCTTATAATCTGGTGGATAAACTCAGCTGCTCCGACCCTTATAATCTGGTGGATAAACTCAGGTGCTCCGACTCTTATAACCTGGGGGATAAACTCAGGTGCTCCGACCCTTATAATCTGGTGGATAAACTCAGCTGCTCCGACCCTTATAATCTGGTGGATAAACTCAGGTGCTCCGACCCTTATAATCTGGTGGATAAATTCAGGTGCTCCAACCCTTATAATCTGGTGGACAAACTCAGGTGCTCCGACTCTTATAACCTGGTGAATAAACTCAGGTGCTCCAACCCTTATTATCTGGGGGATAAACTCAGGTACTTCGACCCTTATAATCTGGTGGATAAACTCAGGTGCTTCCACCTTTATAATCTGGTGGATAAACTCAGGTGCTCCGACCCTTATAATCTGGTGAATAAACTCAGGTGCTCCGACCATTTTAATCTGGTGGATAAACTCGGGTGCTCCGACCCTTAAAATCTGGTGAATAAACTCAGGTGCTTCCACCTTTATAATCTGGTAGATAAACTCAGGTGTTCCCATCCTTAAAATCTGGGTGATAAACTCAGGTTCTTCGACCCTTATAATCTGGGGGATAAACTCAGGTGCTCCCACCCTTATAATCTGGTGGATAAACTCAGGTGCTCCGACCCTTATAATCTCGTGGATAAACTCGGGTGCTCCGACCCTTAAAATCTGGTGGATAAACTCAGCTGCTCCGACCCTTATAATCTGGTGGATAAACTCAGGTGCTCCGTCCCTTATAATCTGGGGGATAAACTCAGGTGCTCCGATCCTTATAATCTGATAGATAAACTCAGGTGCTCCGACCCTTATAATCTGGTGAATAAACTCAGGTGCTCCGACCCTTATAATCTGGTGGATAAACTCAGGTGCTCCAACCCTTATAATCTGGGGGATAAACTCAGGTGTTCCGACTCTTATAACCTGGTGAATAAACTCAGGTGCTCCGACTGTTATAATCTGGGAGATAAACTCGGGTACTTCCACCCTTATAATCTGGTGGATAAACTCAGGTGCTCCGACCCTTATAATCTGGTGTATAAACTCAGGTGCTCCGACCCTTATAATCTGGCGGATAATCTCAGGTGCTCCAACCCTTATAATCTGGTGGATAAACTCAGGTGCTCCGACTCTTATAATCTGGTGAATAAACTCAGGTGCTCCGATTCTTATAACCTGGTGAATAAACTCAGGTGCTCCGACTCTTATAATCTGGGAGATAAACTCGGGTACTTCGACCCTTATAATCTGGTGGATAAACTCAGGTGCTCCGATTCTTATAATGTGGTGAATAAACTCAGGTTCTCCGACCCTTGTAATCTGGGGGATAAATCAGGTACTTCGATCCTTATAATCTAGTGGATAAACTCAGGTGCTCCGACCTTTATAATCTGTTGGATAAACTCAGGTGCTCCGACCATTATCATCTGGTGAATAAACTCAGGTGCTTCCAGCTTTATAATCTGGTAGATAAACTCAGGTGTTCCGACCCTTATAATCTGGGGGATAAACTCAGGTTCTCCGACCCTTATAATCTGGGGGATAAACTCAGCTGCTCCCACCCTTAACATCTGGTGGATAAACTCAGGTGCTCGACCCTTATAATCTTGTGGATAAACTCGGGTGTTCCGACCCTTATTATCTGGTGGATAAACTCAGGTGCTCCCACCCTTATAATCTGGGGGATAAACTCAGGTGCTCCGACCCATATAATCTGGGGGATAAACTCAGGTGCTCCGACACATATAATCTGGGGAATAAACTCAGGTGCTCCGACCCTTATAATCTGGGGGATAAACTCAGGTGCTCCAACCCTTATAATCTGGGGGATAAACTTAGGTGCTCCCACCCTTATAATCTTGTGAATAAACTCAGCTGCTCCGACCCTTATTCTCTGGGGGCTAAGCTCAGGTGCTCCAACCCTTATAATCTGGTGGATAAACTTAGGTGCTCCCACCCTTATAATCTTGTGAATAAACTCAGCTGCTCCGACCCTTATACTATGGGGGCTAAACTCAGGTGCTCCGACCCTTATAATCTGGTGGATAAACTCAGCTGCTCCGACCCTTATAATCTGTTGGATAAACTCAGCTGCTCCGACCCTTATTATCTGTTGGATAAACTCAAGTGCTCCAACCCTTATAATCTGGTGAATAAACTCAGGTGCTCCCACCCTTATAATCTGGTGGATAAACTCAGCTGCTCCGACCCTTATAATCTGGTGGATAAACTCAGGTGCTCCGTCCCTTATAATCTGGGGGATAAACTCAGGTGCTCCGACCCTTATAATCTGGTGGATAAACTCAGCTGCTTCGACCCTTATAATCTGGTGTATAAAATCAGGTGCTCCGACCCTTATAATCTGGCGGATAATCTCAGGTGCTCCAACCCTTATAATCTGGTGGATAAACTCAGGTGCTCCGACTCTTATAATCTGGTGAATAAACTCAGGTGCTCCGACCCTTATAATCTGGTGTATAAACTCAGGTGCTCCGACCCTTATAATCTGGCGGATAATCTCAGGTGCTCCAACCCTTATAATCTGGTGGATAAATTCAGGTGCTCCGACTCTTATAATCTGGTGAATAAACTCAGGTGCTCCGACCCTTATTATCTGGGGGATAAACTCAGGTACTTCGACCCTTATAATCTGGTGGATAAACTCAGGTGCTCCGACTCTTATAATGTGGTGAATAAGCTCAGGTGCTCCGACCTTTATAATCTGGGGGATAAACGCAGGTACTTCGACCCTTATAATCTGATGGATAAATTCAGGTGCTTCCACCTTTATAATCTGGTGGATAAACTCAGGTGCTCGACCCTTATAATCTGGTGAATAAACTCAGGTGCTCCGACTCTTATAACCTGGTGAATAAACTCAGGTGCTCCAACCCTTATTATCTGGGGGATAAACTCAGGTACTTCGACCCTTATAATCTGGTGGATAAACTCAGGTGCTTCCACCTTTATAATCTGGTGGATAAACTCAGGTGCTCCGACCCTTATAATCTGGTGAATAAACTCAGGTGCTCCGACCATTTTAATCTGGTGGATAAACTCGGGTGCTCCGACCCTTAAAATCTGGTGAATAAACTCAGGTGCTTCCACCTTTATAATCTGGTAGATAAACTCAGGTGTTCCCATCCTTAAAATCTGGGTGATAAACTCAGGTTCTTCGACCCTTATAATCTGGGGGATAAACTCAGGTTCTCCGACCCTTATAATCTGGTGAATAAACTCAGGTGCTCCCACCCTTATAATCTGGTGGATAAACTCAGCTGCTCCGACCCTTATAATCTGGTGAATAAACTCAGGTGCTCCCACCCTTATAATCTGGTGGATAAACTCAGCTGCTCCGACCCTTATAATCTGGTGGATAAACTCAGGTGCTCCGACTCTTATAACCTGGGGGATAAACTCAGGTGCTCCGACCCTTATAATCTGGTGGATAAACTCAGCTGCTCCGACCCTTATAATCTGGTGGATAAACTCAGGTGCTCCGACCCTTATAATCTGGTGGATAAACTCAGGTGCTCCAACCCTTATAATCTGGTGGACAAACTCAGGTGCTCCGACTCTTATAACCTGGTGAATAAACTCAGGTGCTCCAACCCTTATTATCTGGGGGATAAACTCAGGTACTTCGACCCTTATAATCTGGTGGATAAACTCAGGTGCTTCCACCTTTATAATCTGGTGGATAAACTCAGGTGCTCCGACCCTTATAATCTGGTGAATAAACTCAGGTGCTCCGACCATTTTAATCTGGTGGATAAACTCGGGTGCTCCGACCCTTAAAATCTGGTGAATAAACTCAGGTGCTTCCACCTTTATAATCTGGTAGATAAACTCAGGTGTTCCCATCCTTAAAATCTGGGTGATAAACTCAGGTTCTTCGACCCTTATAATCTGGGGGATAAACTCAGGTGCTCCCACCCTTATAATCTGGTGGATAAACTCAGGTGCTCCGACCCTTATAATCTCGTGGATAAACTCGGGTGCTCCGACCCTTAAAATCTGGTGGATAAACTCAGCTGCTCCGACCCTTATAATCTGGTGGATAAACTCAGGTGCTCCGTCCCTTATAATCTGGGGGATAAACTCAGGTGCTCCGATCCTTATAATCTGATAGATAAACTCAGGTGCTCCGACCCTTATAATCTGGTGAATAAACTCAGGTGCTCCGACCCTTATAATCTGGTGGATAAACTCAGGTGCTCCAACCCTTATAATCTGGGGGATAAACTCAGGTGTTCCGACTCTTATAACCTGGTGAATAAACTCAGGTGCTCCGACTGTTATAATCTGGGAGATAAACTCGGGTACTTCCACCCTTATAATCTGGTGGATAAACTCAGGTGCTCCGACCCTTATAATCTGGTGTATAAACTCAGGTGCTCCGACCCTTATAATCTGGCGGATAATCTCAGGTGCTCCAACCCTTATAATCTGGTGGATAAACTCAGGTGCTCCGACTCTTATAATCTGGTGAATAAACTCAGGTGCTCCGACCCTTATTATCTGGGGGCTAAACTCAGGTACTTCGACCCTTATAATCTGGTGGATAAACTCAGGTGCTCCGACTCTTATAATGTGATGAATAAGCTCAGGTGCTCCGACCTTTATAATCTGGGGGATAAACTCAGGTACTTCGACCCTTATAATCTGATGGATAAATTCAGGTGCTTCCACCTTTATAATCTGGTGGATAAACTCAGGTGCTCGACCCTTATAATCTGGTGAATAAACTCAGGTGCTCCGACCATTTTAATCTGGTTGATATACTCGGGTGCTCCGACCCTTAAAATCTGGTGAATAAACTCAGGTGCTTCCACCTTTATAATCTGGTAGATAAACTCAGGTGTTCCGATCCTTATAATCTGGTGAATAAACTCAGGTGCTCCGACTGTTATAATCTGGTGGATAAACTCAGGTGCTCCGACTCTTATAATGTGATGAATAAGCTCAGGTGCTCCGACCTTTATAATCTGGGGGATAAACTCAGGTACTTCGACCCTTATAATCTGATGGATAAATTCAGGTGCTTCCACCTTTATAATCTGGTAGATAAACTCAGGTGTTCCGATCCTTATAATCTGGGAGATAAACTCAGGTTCTCCGACCCTTATAATCTGGTGAATAAACTCAGGTGCTCCCACCCTTATAATCTGGTGGATAAACTCAGGTGTTCCGATCCTTATAATCTGGTGAATAAACTCAGGTGCTCCCACCCTTATAATCTGGTGGATAAACTCAGCTGCTCCGACCCTTATAATCTGGTGGATAAACTCAGGTGCTCCGACTCTTATAACCTGGGGGATAAACTCAGGTGCTCCGACCCTTATAATCTGGTGGATAAACTCAGCTGCTCCGACCCTTATAATCTGGTGGATAAACTCAGGTGCTCCGACCCTTATAATCTGGTGGATAAACTCAGGTGCTCCAACCCTTATAATCTGGTGGATAAACTCGGGTGCTCCGACCCTTAAAATCTGGTGAATAAACTCAGGTGCTCCGACTCTTATAACCTGGTGAATAAACTCAGGTGCTCCAACCCTTATTATCTGGGGGATAAACTCAGGTACTTCGACCCTTATAATCTGGTGGATAAACTCAGGTGCTTCCACCTTTATAATCTGGTGGATAAACTCAGGTGCTCCGACCCTTATAATCTGGTGAATAAACTCAGGTGCTCCGACCATTTTAATCTGGTGGATAAACTCGGGTGCTCCGACCCTTAAAATCTGGTGAATAAACTCAGGTGCTTCCACCTTTATAATCTGGTAGATAAACTCAGGTGTTCCCATCCTTAAAATCTGGGTGATAAACTCAGGTTCTTCGACCATTATAATCTGGGGGATAAACTCAGGTGCTCCCACCCTTATAATCTGGTGGATAAACTCAGGTGCTCCGACCCTTATAATCTGGTGGATAAATTCGGGTGCTCCGACCCTTAAAATCTGGGGGATAAACTCAGGTGCTCCGACACTTATAATCTGGGGGATAAACGCAGGTGCTCCGACCCTTATACTCTGGTGGATAAACTCGGGTGCTCCGACCCTTAAAATCTGGGGGATAAACTCAGGTGCTCCGACACTTATAATCTGGGGGATAAACTCAGGTGCTCCGACCCGTATACTCTGGTGGATAAACTCAGGTGCTCCGACCCTTATAATCTGGTGGATAAACTCAGCTGCTCCGACCCTTATAATCTGGTGGATAAACTCAGGTGCTCCGTCCCTTATAATCTGGGGGATAAACTCAGGTGCTCCGATCCTTATAATCTGATAGATAAACTCAGGTGCTCCGACCCTTATAATCTGGTGAATAAACTCAGGTGCTCCGACCCTTATAATCTGGTGGATAAACTCAGGTGCTCCAACCCTTATAATCTGGTGGATAAACTCAGGTGTTCCGACTCTTATAACCTGGTGAATAAACTCAGGTGCTCCGACTCTTATAATCTGGGAGATAAACTCGGGTACTTCCACCCTTATAATCTGGTGGATAAACTCAGGTGCTCCGATTCTTATAATTTGGTGAATAAACTCAGGTGCTCCGACCCTTGTAATCTGGGGGATAAATCAGGTACTTCGACCCTTATAATCTGGTGGAAAAACTCAGGTGCTCCGACCTTTATAATCTGGTGGATAAACTCAGGTGCTCCGACCCTTATAATCTGGTGAATAAACTCAGGTGCTTCCAGCTTTATAATCTGGTAGATAAACTCAGGTGTTCCGACCCTTATAATCTGGGGGATAAACTCAGGTTCTCCGACCCTTATAATCTGGGGGATAAACTCAGGTGCTCCCACCCTTAAAATCTGGTGGATAAACTCAGGTGCTCCGACCCTTATAATCTGGTGGATAAACTCGGGTGCTCCGACCCTTATAATCTGGTGGATAAACTCAGGTGCTCCCACCCTTATAATCTGGGGGATAAACTCAGGTGCTCCGACCCATATAATCTGGGGGATAAACTCAGGTGCTCCGACACATATAATCTGGGGAATAAACTCAGGTGCTCCGACCCTTATAATCTGGGGGATACACTCAGGTGCTCCAACCCTTATAATCTGGGGGATAAACTTAGGTGCTCCCACCCTTATAATCTTGTGAATAAACTCAGCTGCTCCGACCCTTATACTATGGGGGCTAAACTCAGGTGCTCCAACCCTTATAATCTGGTGGATAAACTTAGGTGCTCCCACCCTTATAATCTTGTGAATAAACTCAGCTGATCCGACCCTTATGCTATGGGGGCTAAACTCAGGTGCTCCGACCCTTATAATCTGGGGAATAAACTCAGGTGCTCCGTCCCTTATACTCTGGTGGATAAACTCAGGTGCTCCCAACCTTATAATCTTGTGAATAAACTCAGCTGCTCCGACCCTTATACTATGGGGGCTAAACTCAGGTGCTCCGACCCTTATAATCTGGGGAATAAACTCAGGTGCTCCGTCCCTTATAATCTGATGGATAAACTCAGGTGCTCCGATCCTTATTATCTGGGGGATAAACTCAGGTGCTCCGAAATGATCAAACATATCTTATATTTCTTCTCGTTTTGGTTATTTTATCCTCTATATCCAACCTACTCGTTCACATAGTTCTACAACAATATTAGTAATACAATTAACTGCATATTACATAATCTTATAATGCACTTTTAATAATAATGTAGCTTTTCACGATCTTACAACACAAAATGAAGAAAATATCCATACAAATGTTCTTTTGTCATGACGTTTGATTTTTAATTTTGACATGGTTTCTCTATCATTTTATGGAAATTTTCTTAGATATTTTCTAGAATGAGTTTTGCATACAATTTGCAATAATAACTATTGAAAACCCTACTGTTACTATATAATTTAGATGTACATGCATTCCACCCTTCCGGAGCACCTGAGTTCATCCCCCGTTTTAAGTGGGGTTCGTCTTACTCTTCATATGCAATGTTTTGTAGATATAATATTTGTTTTTCCTTTTGGCCATTCGATTTACGGATTCTGATTACCCCTTTGGTATCTTCAAACTTTTCTTACATGCATTCTTTCTTTACTTTAATTTGTATCTTAAGTGTAAAATGAATAGTCTTTGATGTTTATTTACTATAACCTTTCTTACTATGCTTGTGTATTGTCACCTTGGATGTTGTTACACATATTTATATTCCTCCAGAATAAAAAAAAGAAACGTAGATATCAAATTTAGTGCGCACGACGCGTTTCCGGAGCAAATGTCATCAGTTACGCTCAAAATCGAAAGATTGGAAAGCCAAATAATTTTAAAGTTTTGGGATCAATAAAACCATATGACCTAAACAGGATAGCCAAAATCGGCTAGGGTCAAAAGGTCATACATACATGATGTAGGATAACCTTAGATTTATTAATAATTACATTTAGTGGGGTTCGTGTTACTCGATCTTTAATTTTCTGTGTATGCTTTGTAGATCCTTATTTCTCCTTTGGTATCTTCTAACTTTTGACCATTGTGTTGTCTGTTCTTCTTCGATATACAGATTCTGATTACCCCTTTGGTATCTTCTAACTTTTGACCATTGTGTTGTCTGTTTTTCTTCGATATACGGATTCTGATTACCCCTTTGGTATCTTCTAACTTTTGACCATTGTGTTGTCTGTTCTTCTTCGATATACGGATTCTGATTACCCCTTTGGTATCTTCTAACTTTTGACCATTGTGTTGTCTGTTCTTCTTCGATATACGGATTCTGATTACCCCTTTGGTATCTTCTAACTTTTGACCATTGTGTTGTTTGTTCTTCTTCGATATACAGATTCTGATAACCACTTTGGTATCTTCTAACTTTTGACCATTGTGTTTTCTGTTCTTCTTCGATATACGGATTCTGATTACCACTTTGGTATCTTCTAACTTTTGACCATTGTGTTGTCTGTTCTTCTTCGATATACGGATTCTGATTACCCCTTTGGTATCTTCTAACTTTTAACCATTGTGTTGTCTGTTCTTCTTCGATATACAGATTCTGATAACCACTTTGGTATCTTCTAACTTTTGACCATTGTGTTGTCTGTTCTTCTTCGATATACAGATTCTGATTACCCCTTTGGTATCTTCTAACTTTTGACCATTGTGTTGTCTGTTCTTCTTCGAAATACGGATTCTGATTACCTCTTTGGTATCTTCTAACCTTTGACCATTGTGTTGTCTGTTCTTCTTCGATATACGGATTCTGATTACCCCTTTGGTATCTTCTAACTTTTGACCATTGTGTTGTCTGTTCTTCTTCGATATACGGTTTCTGATTACCCCTTTGGTATCTTCTAACGTTTGACCATTGTGTTTTCTGTTCTTCTTCGATATACGGATTCTGATTACCCCTTTGGTATCTTCTAACTTTTGACCAGAGCGTTGTCTGTTCTTCTTCGATATACGGATTCTGATTACCCCTTTGGTATCTTCTAACTTTTGACCATTGTGTTGTCTGTTCTTCTTCGATATACGAATTCTGATTACACCTTTGGTATCTTCTAACTTTTGACCATTGTGTTGTCTGTTCTTCCTCGATATACGGATTCTGATTACCCCTTTGGTATCTTCTAACTTTTGACCATTGTGTTGTCTGTCCTTCTTCGATATACGGTTTCTGATTACCCCTTTGGTATCTTCTAACTTTTGACCATTGTGTTGTCTGTTCTTCTTCGATATACGAATTCTGATTACACCTTTGGTATCTTCTAACTTTTGACCATTGTGTTGTCTGTTCTTCTTCGATATACGGATTCTGATTACCCCTTTGGTATCTTCTAACTTTTGACCATTGTGTTGTCTGTTCTTCTTCGATATACGGATTCTGATTACACCTTTGGTATCTTCTAACTTTTGACCATTGTGTTGTCTGTTCTTCTTCGATATACTGATTCTGATTACCTCTTTGGTATCTTCTAACTTTTGACCATTGTGTTTTCTGTTCTTCTTCGATATACGGATTCTTATTACCCCTTTGGTATCTTCTAACTTTTGATCAGTGCGTTGTCTGTTCTTCTTCGATATACGGTTTCTGATTATCCCTTTGGTATCTTCTAACTTTTGACCATTGTGTTTTCTGTTCTTCTTCGATATACGGATTCTGATTACCCCTTTGGTATCTTCTAACTTTTGACCAGTGCGTTGTCTGTTCTTCTGCGATATACGGATTCTGATAACCCCTTTGTTATCTTCTAACTTGTGAGCATTGTGTTGTCTGTTCTTCGTCGATATACGCATTATGATTACCCCTTTGTTATCTTCTAACTTTTGACCATTGTGTTGTCTGTTCTTCTGAAATATACGGATTCTGATAACCACTTTGGTATCTTCTAACTTTTGACCATTGTGTTGTCTTTTCTTCTTCGATATACGGATTCTGATTTCCCCTTTTGTATCTTCTAACTTTTGACCATTGTGTTTTCTGTTCTTCTTCGATATACGGATTCTGATTACACCTTTGGTATCTTCTAACTTTTGACCATTGTGTTGTCTGTTCTTCCTCGATATACGGATTCTGATTACCCCTTTGGTATCTTCTAACTTTTGACCATTGTGTTGTCTGTTCTTCTTCGATATACAGATTCTGATAACCACTTTGGTATCTTCTAACATTTGACCATTGTGTTGTCTGTTCTTCTTCGATATACGGATTCTGATTACCACTTTGGTATCTTCTAACTTTTGACCATTGTGTTGTCTGTTCTTCTTCGATATGCGGATTATGATTACCCCTTTGGTATCTTCTAACTTTTGACCATTGTGTTGTCTGTTCTTCTTCGATATACGGATTCTGATTACCCCTTTGGTATCTTCTAACTTTTGACCATTGTGTTGTCTGTTCTTCTTCGATATACAGATTCTGATAACAACTTTGGTTTTTTCTAACTTTTGACCATTGTGTTGTCTGTTCTTCTTCGATATACAGATTCTGATTACCCCTTTGGTATCTTCTAACTTTTGACCATTGTGTTGTCTGTTCTTCTTCGATATACGGATTCTGATTACCTCTTTGGTATCTTCTAACCTTTGACCATTGTGTTGTCTGTTCTTCTTCGATATACGGATTCTGATTACACCTTTGGTATCTTCTAACTTTTGACCATTGTGTTGTCTGTTCTTCTTCGATATACGGATTCTGATTACCCCTTTGGTATCTTCTAACTTTTGACCATTGCGTTGTCTGTTCTTCTTCGATATACGGTTTCTGATTACCCCTTTGGTATCTTCTAACGTTTGACCATTGTGTTTTCGGTTCTTCTTCGATATACGGATTCTGATTACCCCTTTGGTATCTTCTAACTTTTGACCAGTGCGTTGTCTGTTCTTCTTCGATATACGGATTTTGATTACCCCTTTGGTATCTTCTAACTTGTGACCATTGTGTTGTCTGTTCTTCTGCGATATACGGATTCTGAAAACCCCTTTGTTATCTTCTAACTTTTGACCATTGCGTTGTTTGTTCTTCTTCAATATACGGATTATGATTTCCCCTTTGTTATCTTCTAACTTTTGACCATTGTGTTGTCTGTTCTTCTTCGATATACGGATTCTGATAACCACTTTGGTATCTTCTATCTTTTGTCCATTGTGTTGTCTGTTCTTCTTCGATATACAGATTCTGATTACCACTTTGGTATCTTCTAACTTTTGACCATTGTGTTGTCTGTTCTTCTTCGATATACAGATTCTGATTACCCCATTGGTATCTTCTAACTTTTGACCATTGTGTTGTCTGTTCTTCTTCGATATACGAATTCTGATTACACCTTTGGTATCTTCTAACTTTTGACCATTGTGTTGTCTGTCCTTCTTCTATATACGGTTTCTGATTACACCTTTGGTATCTTCTAACTTTTGACCATTGTGTTGTCTGTTCTTCTTCGATATACGGATTCTGATTACACCTTTGGTATCTTCTAACTTTTGACCATTGTGTTGTCTGTTCTTCTTCGATATACGGATTCTGATTACCCCTTTGGTATCTTCTAACTTTTGACCATTGTGTTGTCTGTTCTTCTTCGATATACGAATTCTGATTACCCCTTTGGTATCTTCTAACTTTTGACCATTGTGTTGTCTGTTCTTCTTCGATATACGGATTCTGATTACCCCTTTGGTATCTTCTAACTTTTGACCATTGTGTTGTCTGTTCTTCTTCGATATACGGTTTCTGATTACCCCTTTGGTATCTTCTAACTTTTGACCATTGTGTTTTCTGTTCTTTTTCGATATACGGATTCTGATTACCCCTTTGGTATCTTCTAACTTTTGACCAGTGCGTTGTCTGTTCTTCTTCGATATACGGATTCTGATTACCCCTTTGGTATCTTCTAACTTTTGACCATTGTGTTGTCTGTTATTCTGCGATATACGGATTCTGATAACCCCTTTGTTATCTTCTAACTTGTGAGCATTGTGTTGTCTGTTCTTCGTCGATATACGCATTATGATTACCCCTTTGTTATCTTCTAACTTTTGACCATTGTGTTGTCTGTTCTTCTTCGATATACGGATTCTGATAGCCACTTTGGTATCTTCTAACTTTTGTCCAGTGTGTTGTCTGTTCTTCTTCGATATACGGTTTCTGATTACCCCTTTGTTATCTTCTAACTTTTGACCATTGTGTTGTCTGTTCTTCTTCGATATACGGATTCTGATAACCACTTTGGTATCTTCTAACTTTTGACCATTGTGTTGTCTGTTCTTCTTCGATATACGGATTCTGATTTCCCCTTTTGTATCTTCTAACTTTTGACCATTGTGTTTTCTGTTCTTCTTCGATATACGGATTCTGATTACACCTTTGGTATCTTCTAACTTTTGACCATTGTGTTGTCTGTTCTTCCTCGATATACGGATTCTGATTACCCCTTTGGTATCTTCTAACTTTTGACCATTGTGTTGTCTGTTCTTCTTCGATATACAGATTCTGATAACCACTTTGGTATCTTCTAACATTTGACCATTGTGTTGTCTGTTCTTCTTCGATATACGGATTCTGATTACCACTTTGGTATCTTCTAACTTTTGACCATTGTGTTGTCTGTTCTTCTTCGATATGCGGATTATGATTACCCCTTTGGTATCTTCTAACTTTTGACCATTGTGTTGTCTGTTCTTCTTCGATATACGGATTCTGATTACCCCTTTGGTATCTTCTAACTTTTGACCATTGTGTTGTCTGTTCTTCTTCGATATACAGATTCTGATAACAACTTTGGTTTTTTCTAACTTTTGACCATTGTGTTGTCTGTTCTTCTTCGATATACAGATTCTGATTACCCCTTTGGTATCTTCTAACTTTTGACCATTGTGTTGTCTGTTCTTCTTCGATATACGGATTCTGATTACCTCTTTGGTATCTTCTAACCTTTGACCATTGTGTTGTCTGTTCTTCTTCGATATACGGATTCTGATTACACCTTTGGTATCTTCTAACTTTTGACCATTGTGTTGTCTGTTCTTCTTCGATATACGGATTCTGATTACCCCTTTGGTATCTTCTAACTTTTGACCATTGCGTTGTCTGTTCTTCTTCGATATACGGTTTCTGATTACCCCTTTGGTATCTTCTAACGTTTGACCATTGTGTTTTCGGTTCTTCTTCGATATACGGATTCTGATTACCCCTTTGGTATCTTCTAACTTTTGACCAGTGCGTTGTCTGTTCTTCTTCGATATACGGATTTTGATTACCCCTTTGGTATCTTCTAACTTGTGACCATTGTGTTGTCTGTTCTTCTGCGATATACGGATTCTGAAAACCCCTTTGTTATCTTCTAACTTTTGACCATTGCGTTGTTTGTTCTTCTTCAATATACGGATTATGATTTCCCCTTTGTTATCTTCTAACTTTTGACCATTGTGTTGTCTGTTCTTCTTCGATATACGGATTCTGATAACCACTTTGGTATCTTCTATCTTTTGTCCATTGTGTTGTCTGTTCTTCTTCGATATACAGATTCTGATTACCACTTTGGTATCTTCTAACTTTTGACCATTGTGTTGTCTGTTCTTCTTCGATATACAGATTCTGATTACCCCATTGGTATCTTCTAACTTTTGACCATTGTGTTGTCTGTTCTTCTTCGATATACGAATTCTGATTACACCTTTGGTATCTTCTAACTTTTGACCATTGTGTTGTCTGTCCTTCTTCTATATACGGTTTCTGATTACACCTTTGGTATCTTCTAACTTTTGACCATTGTGTTGTCTGTTCTTCTTCGATATACGGATTCTGATTACACCTTTGGTATCTTCTAACTTTTGACCATTGTGTTGTCTGTTCTTCTTCGATATACGGATTCTGATTACCCCTTTGGTATCTTCTAACTTTTGACCATTGTGTTGTCTGTTCTTCTTCGATATACGAATTCTGATTACCCCTTTGGTATCTTCTAACTTTTGACCATTGTGTTGTCTGTTCTTCTTCGATATACGGATTCTGATTACCCCTTTGGTATCTTCTAACTTTTGACCATTGTGTTGTCTGTTCTTCTTCGATATACGGTTTCTGATTACCCCTTTGGTATCTTCTAACTTTTGACCATTGTGTTTTCTGTTCTTTTTCGATATACGGATTCTGATTACCCCTTTGGTATCTTCTAACTTTTGACCAGTGCGTTGTCTGTTCTTCTTCGATATACGGATTCTGATTACCCCTTTGGTATCTTCTAACTTTTGACCATTGTGTTGTCTGTTATTCTGCGATATACGGATTCTGATAACCCCTTTGTTATCTTCTAACTTGTGAGCATTGTGTTGTCTGTTCTTCGTCGATATACGCATTATGATTACCCCTTTGTTATCTTCTAACTTTTGACCATTGTGTTGTCTGTTCTTCTTCGATATACGGATTCTGATAGCCACTTTGGTATCTTCTAACTTTTGTCCAGTGTGTTGTCTGTTCTTCTTCGATATACGGTTTCTGATTACCCCTTTGTTATCTTCTAACTTTTGACCATTGTGTTGTCTGTTCTTCTTCGATATACGGATTCTGATAACCACTTTGGTATCTTCTAACTTTTGACCATTGTGTTGTCTGTTCTTCTTCGATATACGGATTCTGATTTCCCCTTTTGTATCTTCTAACTTTTGACCATTGTGTTTTCTGTTCTTCTTCGATATACGGATTCTGATTACACCTTTGGTATCTTCTAACTTTTGACCATTGTGTTTTCTGTTCTTCCTCGATATACGGATTCTGATTACCCCTTTGGTATCTTCTAACTTTTGACCATTGTGTTGTCTGTTCTTCTTCGATATACAGATTCTGATAACCACTTTGGTATCTTCTAACTTTTGACCATTGTTTTGTCTGTTCTTCTTCGATATACGATTCTGATTACCACTTTGGTATCTTCTAACTTTTGACCATTGTGTTGTCTGTTCTTCTTCGATATACGGATTATGATTACCCCTTTGGTATCTTCTAAATTTTGACCATTGTGTTGTCTGTTCTTCTTCGATATACGGATTCTGATTACCCCTTTGGTATCTTCTAACTTTTGACCATTGTGTTGTCTGTTCTTCTTCGATATACAGATTCTGATAACAACTTTGGTATCTTCTAACTTTTGACCATTGTGTTGTCTGTTCTTCTTCGATATACAGATTCTGATTACCTCTTTGGTATCTTCTAACCTTTGACCATTGTGTTGTCTCTTCGATATACGAATTCTGATTACCCCTTTGGTATCTTCTAACCTTTGACCATTGTGTTGTCTGTTCTTCTTCGATATACGGATTCTGATTACCTCTTTGGTATCTTCTAACCTTTGACCATTGTGTTGTCTGTTCTTCCTCGATATACGGATTCTGATTACCCCTTTGGTATCTTCTAACCTTTGACCATTGTGTTGTCTGTTCTTCTTCGATATACGGATTCTGATTACCCCTTTCGTATCTTCTAACTTTTGACCAGTGCGTTGTCTGTTCTTCTTCAATATACGATTCTGATTACCACTTTGGTATCTTCTAACTTTTGACCATTGTGTTGTCTGTTCTTCTTCGATATACAGATTCTGATTACCCCATTGGTATCTTCTAACTTTTGACCATTGTGTTGTCTGTTCTTCTTCGATATACGAATTCTGATTACACCTTTGGTATCTTCTAACTTTTGACCATTGTGTTGTCTGTTCTTCCTCGATATACGAATTCTGATTACCCCTTTGGTATCTTCTAACTTTTGACCATTGTGTTGTCTGTTCTTCTTCGATATACGGATTCTGATTACCCCTTTGGTATCTTCTAACTTTTGACCATTGTGTTGTCTGTCCTTCTTCGATATACGGTTTCTGATTACCCCTTTGGTATCTTCTAACTTTTGACCATTGTGTTGTCTGTTCTTCTTCGATATACGGATTCTGATTACACCTTTGGCATCTTCTAACTTTTGACCATTGTGTTGTCTGTTCTTCTTCGATATACGGATTATGATTTCCCCTTTGTTATCTTCTAACTTTTGACCATTGTGTTGTCTGTTCTTCTTCGATATACGGATTCTGATAACCACTTTGGTATCTTCTATCTTTTGTCCATTGTGTTGTCTGTTCTTCTTCGATATACGGATTCTGATTACCCCTTTGGTATCTTCTAACTTTTGACCATTGTGTTGTCTGTTCTTCTTCGATATACAGATTCTGATTACCCCATTGGTATCTTCTAACTTTTGACCATTGTGTTGTCTGTTCTTCTTCGATATACGAATTCTGATTACACCTTTGGTATCTTCTAACTTTTGACCATTGTGTTGTCTGTCCTTCTTCTATATACGGTTTCTGATTACACCTTTGGTATCTTCTAACTTTTGACCATTGTGTTGTCTGTTCTTCTTCGATATACGGATTCTGATTACCCCTTTGGTATCTTCTAACTTTTGACCATTGTGTTGTCTGTTCTTCTTCGATATACGGATTCTGATTACCCCTTTGGTATCTTCTAACTTTTGACCATTGTGTTGTCTGTTCTTCTTCGATATACGGATTCTGATTACCCCTTTGGTATCTTCTAACTTTTGACCATTGTGTTGTCTGTTCTTCTTCGATATACGGTTTCTGATTACCCCTTTGGTATCTTCTAACTTTTGACCATTGTGTTTTCTGTTCTTTTTCGATATACGGATTCTGATTACCCCTTTGGTATCTTCTAACTTTTGACCAGTGCGTTGTCTGTTCTTCTTCGATATACGGATTCTGATTACCCCTTTGGTATCTTCTAACTTTTGACCATTGTGTTGTCTGTTCTTCTTCGATATACGGATTCTGATAGCCACTTTGGTATCTTCTAACTTTTGTCCAGTGTGTTGTCTGTTCTTCTGCGATATACGGATTCTGATAACCCCTTTGTTATCTTCTAACTTGTGAGCATTGTGTTGTCTGTTCTTCGTCGATATACGCATTATGATTACCCCTTTGTTATCTTCTAACTTTTGACCATTGTGTTGTCTGTTCTTCTTCGATATACGGATTCTGATAGCCACTTTGGTATCTTCTAACTTTTGTCCAGTGTGTTGTCTGTTCTTCTTCGATATACGGTTTCTGATTACCCCTTTGTTATCTTCTAACTTTTGACCATTGTGTTGTCTGTTCTTCTTCGATATACGGATTCTGATAACCACTTTGGTATCTTCTAACTTTTGACCATTGTGTTGTCTGTTCTTCTTCGATATACGGATTCTGATTACCCCTTTGGTATCTTCTAACTTTTGACCATTGTGTTGTCTGTTCTTCTTCGATATACAGATTCTGATAACAACTTTGGTATCTTCTAACTTTTGTCCAGTGTGTTGTCTGTTCTTCTTCGATATACGGTTTCTGATTACCCCTTTGTTATCTTCTAACTTTTGACCATTGTGTTGTCTGTTCTTCTTCGATATACGGATTCTGATAACCACTTTGGTATCTTCTAACTTTTGACCATGCTTTTATCTATCGACCTGTTCATTTAAGACGAGGCATCTTGTTCTCATCACTGTAAGGAAGCTTTTATCTATCGACCTGTTCATTTAAGACGAGGCATCTTGTTCTCATCACTGTAAGGAAGCTTTTATCTATCGACCTGTTCATTTAAGACGAGGCATCTTGTTCTCATCACTGTAAGGAAGCTTTTATCTATCGACCTGTTCATTTAAGACGAGGCATCTTGTTCTCATCACTGTAAGGAAGCTTTTATCTATCGACCTGTTCATTTAAGACGAGGCATATTGTTCTCATCACTGTAAGGAAGCTTTTATCTATCGACCTGTTCATTTAAGACGAGGCATCTTGTTCTCATCACTGTAAGGAAGCTTTTATCTATCGACCTGTTCATTTAAGACGAGGCATCTTGTTCTCGTCACTGTAAGGAAGCTTTTATCTATCGACCTGTTCATTTAAGACAAGGCATCTTGTTCTCATCACTGTAAGGAAGCTTTTATCTATCGACCTGTTCATTTAAGACGAGGCATCTTGTTCTCATCACTGTAAGGAAGCTTTTATCTATCGACCTATTCATTTAAGACGAGGCATCTTGTTCTCATCACTGTAAGGAAGCTTTTATCTATCGACTTGTTCATTTAAGACGAAGCATCTTGTTCTCATCACTGTAAGGAAGCTTTTATCTATCGACCTGTTCATTTAAGACGAGGTATCTTGTTCTCATCACTGTAAGGAAGCGTTTATCTATCGACCTGTTCATTTAAGACGAGGCATCTTGTTCTCATCACTGTAAGGAAGCTTTTATCTATCGACCTGTTCATTTAAGACGAGGCATCTTGTTCTCATCACTGTAAGGAAGCTTTTATCTATCGACCTGTTCATTTAAGACGAGGCATCTTGTTCTCATCACTGTAAGGAAGCTTTTATCTATCGACCTGTTCATTTAAGACGAGGCATCTTGTTCTCATCACTGTACGGAAGCTTTTATCTATCGACCTGTTCATTTAAGACGAGGCATCTTGTTCTCATCACTGTAAGGAAGCTTTTATCTATCGACCTGTTCATTTAAGACGAGGCATCTTGTTCTCATCACTGTAAGGAAGCTTTTATCTATCGACCTGTTCATTTAAGACGAGGCATCTTGTTCTCATCACTGTAAGAAAGCTTTTATCTATCGACCTGTTCATTTAAGACGAGGCATCTTGTTCTCATCACTGTAGGGAAGCTTTTATCTATCGACCTGTTCATTTAAGACGAGGCATCTTGTTCTCGTCACTGTAAGGAAGCTTTTATCTATCGACCTGTTCATTTAAGACAAGGCATCTTGTTCTCATCACTGTAAGGAAGCTTTTATCTATCGACCTGTTCATTTAAGACGAAGCATCTTGTTCTCATCACTGTAAGGAAGCTTTTATCTATCGACCTGTTCATTTAAGACGAGGTATCTTGTTCTCATCACTGTAAGGAAGCGTTTATCTATCGACCTGTTCATTTAAGACGAGGCATCTTGTTCGCATCACTGTAAGGAAGCTTTTATCTATCGACCTGTTCATTTAAGACGAGGCATCTTGTTTTCATCACTGTAAGGAAGCGTTTATCTATCGACCTATTTATTTAAGACGAGGCATCTTGTTCTCATCACTGTAAGGAAGCTTTTATCTATCGACCTGTTCATTTGAGACGAGGCATCTTGTTCTCATCACTGTAAGGAAGCTTTTATCTATCGAACTATTCATTTAAGACAAGGCATCTTGTTCTCATCACTGTAAGGAAGCTTTTATCTATCGACTTGTTCATTTAAGACGAGGCATCTTGTTCTCACCACTGTAAGGAAGATTTTATCTATCGTCCTGTTCATTTAAGACGAGGCATCTTGTTCTCACCACTGTAAGGAAGCTTTTATCTATCGTCCTGTTCATTTAAGACGAGGCATCTTGTTCTCATTACTGTAAGGAAGCTTTTATCTATCTATCGACCTGTTCATTTAAGACGAGACATATTGTTCTCATTACTGTAAGGAAGCTTTTATCTATCGATCTGTTCACTTAAGACGAGGCATCTTCTTCTCATCACTGTAAGGAAGCTTTTATCTATCGACCTGTTCATTTAAGACGAGGCATCTTGTTCTCATCACTGTAAGGAAGCTTTTATATATCGACCTGTTCATTTAAGACGAGGCATCTTGTTCTCATCACTGTAAGGAAGCTTTTATCTATCGACCTGTTCATTTAAGACGAGGCATCTTGTTCTCATCACTGTAAGGAAGCTTTTATCTATCGACGTGTTCATTTAAGACGAGGCATCTTGATCTCATCACTGTAAGGAAGCTTTTATCTATCGACCTGTTCATTTAAGACGAGGCATCTTGTTCTCATCACTGTAAGGAAGCTTTTATCTATCGACCTGTTCATTTAAGACGAGGCATCTTGTTCTCATCACTGTAAGGAAGCTTTTATCTATCGACCTGTTCATTTAAGACGAGGCATCTTGTTCTCATCACTGTAAGGAAGCTTTTATCTATCGACCTGTTCATTTAAGACGAGGCATCTTGTTCTCATCACTGTAAGGAAGCTTTTATCTATCGACCTGTTCATTTAAGACGAGGCATCTTGTTCTCATCACTGTAAGGAAGCTTTTATCTATCGACCTGTTCATTTAAGACGAGGCATCTTGTTCTCATCACTGTAAGGAAGCTTTTATCTATCGACCTGTTCATTTAAGACGAGGCATCTTGTTCTCATCACTGTAAGGAAGCTTTTATCTATCGACCTGTTCATTGAAGACGAGGCATCTTGTTCTCATCACTGTAAGGAAGCTTTTATCTATCGACCTGTTCATTTAAGACGAGGCATCTTGTTCTCGTCACTGTAAGGAAGCTTTTATCTATCGACCTGTTCATTTAAGACAAGGCATCTTGTTCTCATCACTGTAAGGAAGCTTTTATCTATCGACCTGTTCATTTAAGACGAGGCATCTTGTTCTCATCACTGTAAGGAAGCTTTTATCTATCGACCTATTCATTTAAGACGAGGCATCTTGTTCTCATCACTGTAAGGAAGCTTTTATCTATCGACCTGTTCATTTAAGACGAAGCATCTTGTTTTCATCACTGTAAGGAAGCTTTTATCTATCGACCTGTTCATTTAAGACGAGGTATCTTGTTCTCATCACTGTAAGGAAGCGTTTATCTATCGATCTGTTCATTTAAGACGAGGCATCTTGTTCTCATCACTGTAAGGAAGCTTTTATCTATCGACCTGTTCATTTAAGACGAGGCATCTTGTTCTCATCACTGTAAGGAAGCTTTTATCTATCGACCTGTTCATTTAAGACGAGGCATCTTGTTCTCATCACTGTAAGGAAGCTTTTATCTATCGACCTGTTCATTTAAGACGAGGCATCTTGTTCTCATCACTGTAAGGAAGCTTTTATCTATCGACCTGTTCATTTAAGACGAGGCATCTTGTTCTCATCACTGTAAGGAAGCTTTTATCTATCGACCTGTTCATTTAAGACGAGGCATCTTGTTCTCATCACTGTAAGGAAGCTTTTATCTATCGACCTGTTCATTTAAGACGAGGCATCTTGTTCTCTTCACTGTAAGGAAGCTTTTATCTATCGACCTGTTCATTTAAGACAAGGCATCTTGTTCTCATCACTGTAAGGAAGCTTTTATCTATCGACCTGTTCATTTAAGACGAGGCATCTTGTTCTCATCACTGTAAGGAAGCTTTTATCTATCGACCTGTTCATTTAAGACGAGGCATCTTGTTCTCATCACTGTAAGGAAGCTTTTATCTATCGACCTGTTCATTTAAGACGAGGCATCTTGTTCTCATCACTGTAAGGAAGCTTTTATCTATCGACCTGTTCATTTAAGACGAGGCATCTTGTTCTCATCACTGTACGGAAGCTTTTATCTATCGACCTGTTCATTTAAGACGAGGCATCTTGTTCTCATCACTGTAAGGAAGCTTTTATCTATCGACCTGTTCATTTAAGACGAGGCATCTTGTTCTCATCACTGTAAGGAAGCTTTTATCTATCGACCTGTTCATTTAAGACGAGGCATCTTGTTCTCATCACTGTAAGAAAGCTTTTATCTATCGACCTGTTCATTTAAGACGAGGCATCTTGTTCTCATCACTGTAGGGAAGCTTTTATCTATCGACCTGTTCATTTAAGACGAGGCATCTTGTTCTCGTCACTGTAAGGAAGCTTTTATCTATCGACCTGTTCATTTAAGACAAGGCATCTTGTTCTCATCACTGTAAGGAAGCTTTTATCTATCGACCTGTTCATTTAAGACGAAGCATCTTGTTCTCATCACTGTAAGGAAGCTTTTATCTATCGACCTGTTCATTTAAGACGAGGTATCTTGTTCTCATCACTGTAAGGAAGCGTTTATCTATCGACCTGTTCATTTAAGACGAGGCATCTTGTTCGCATCACTGTAAGGAAGCTTTTATCTATCGACCTGTTCATTTAAGACGAGGCATCTTGTTTTCATCACTGTAAGGAAGCGTTTATCTATCGACCTATTTATTTAAGACGAGGCATCTTGTTCTCATCACTGTAAGGAAGCTTTTATCTATCGACCTGTTCATTTGAGACGAGGCATCTTGTTCTCATCACTGTAAGGAAGCTTTTATCTATCGAACTATTCATTTAAGACAAGGCATCTTGTTCTCATCACTGTAAGGAAGCTTTTATCTATCGACTTGTTCATTTAAGACGAGGCATCTTGTTCTCACCACTGTAAGGAAGATTTTATCTATCGTCCTGTTCATTTAAGACGAGGCATCTTGTTCTCACCACTGTAAGGAAGCTTTTATCTATCGTCCTGTTCATTTAAGACGAGGCATCTTGTTCTCATTACTGTAAGGAAGCTTTTATCTATCTATCGACCTGTTCATTTAAGACGAGACATATTGTTCTCATTACTGTAAGGAAGCTTTTATCTATCGATCTGTTCACTTAAGACGAGGCATCTTCTTCTCATCACTGTAAGGAAGCTTTTATCTATCGACCTGTTCATTTAAGACGAGGCATCTTGTTCTCATCACTGTAAGGAAGCTTTTATATATCGACCTGTTCATTTAAGACGAGGCATCTTGTTCTCATCACTGTAAGGAAGCTTTTATCTATCGACCTGTTCATTTAAGACGAGGCATCTTGTTCTCATCACTGTAAGGAAGCTTTTATCTATCGACGTGTTCATTTAAGACGAGGCATCTTGATCTCATCACTGTAAGGAAGCTTTTATCTATCGACCTGTTCATTTAAGACGAGGCATCTTGTTCTCATCACTGTAAGGAAGCTTTTATCTATCGACCTGTTCATTTAAGACGAGGCATCTTGTTCTCATCACTGTAAGGAAGCTTTTATCTATCGACCTGTTCATTTAAGACGAGGCATCTTGTTCTCATCACTGTAAGGAAGCTTTTATCTATCGACCTGTTCATTTAAGACGAGGCATCTTGTTCTCATCACTGTAAGGAAGCTTTTATCTATCGACCTGTTCATTTAAGACGAGGCATCTTGTTCTCATCACTGTAAGGAAGCTTTTATCTATCGACCTGTTCATTTAAGACGAGGCATCTTGTTCTCATCACTGTAAGGAAGCTTTTATCTATCGACCTGTTCATTTAAGACGAGGCATCTTGTTCTCATCACTGTAAGGAAGCTTTTATCTATCGACCTGTTCATTGAAGACGAGGCATCTTGTTCTCATCACTGTAAGGAAGCTTTTATCTATCGACCTGTTCATTTAAGACGAGGCATCTTGTTCTCGTCACTGTAAGGAAGCTTTTATCTATCGACCTGTTCATTTAAGACAAGGCATCTTGTTCTCATCACTGTAAGGAAGCTTTTATCTATCGACCTGTTCATTTAAGACGAGGCATCTTGTTCTCATCACTGTAAGGAAGCTTTTATCTATCGACCTATTCATTTAAGACGAGGCATCTTGTTCTCATCACTGTAAGGAAGCTTTTATCTATCGACCTGTTCATTTAAGACGAAGCATCTTGTTTTCATCACTGTAAGGAAGCTTTTATCTATCGACCTGTTCATTTAAGACGAGGTATCTTGTTCTCATCACTGTAAGGAAGCGTTTATCTATCGATCTGTTCATTTAAGACGAGGCATCTTGTTCTCATCACTGTAAGGAAGCTTTTATCTATCGACCTGTTCATTTAAGACGAGGCATCTTGTTCTCATCACTGTAAGGAAGCTTTTATCTATCGACCTGTTCATTTAAGACGAGGCATCTTGTTCTCATCACTGTAAGGAAGCTTTTATCTATCGACCTGTTCATTTAAGACGAGGCATCTTGTTCTCATCACTGTAAGGAAGCTTTTATCTATCGACCTGTTCATTTAAGACGAGGCATCTTGTTCTCATCACTGTAAGGAAGCTTTTATCTATCGACCTGTTCATTTAAGACGAGGCATCTTGTTCTCATCACTGTAAGGAAGCTTTTATCTATCGACCTGTTCATTTAAGACGAGGCATCTTGTTCTCTTCACTGTAAGGAAGCTTTTATCTATCGACCTGTTCATTTAAGACAAGGCATCTTGTTCTCATCACTGTAAGGAAGCTTTTATCTATCGACCTGTTCATTTAAGACGAGGCATCTTGTTCTCAGCATTGTAAGGAAGCTTTTATCTATCGACCTATTCATTTAAGACGAGGCATCTTGTTCTCATCACTGTAAGGAAGCTTTTATCTATCGACCTGTTCATTTAAGACGAAGCATCTTGTTCTCATCACTGTAAGGAAGCTTTTATCTATCGACCTGTTCATTTAAGACGAGGTATCTTGTTCTCATCACTGTAAGGAAGCGTTTATCTATCGACCTGTTCATTTAAGACGAGGCATCTTGTTCGCATCACTGTAAGGAAGCTTTTATCTATCGACCTGTTCATTTAAGACGAGGCATCTTGTTTTCATCACTGTAAGGAAGCGTTTATCTATCGACCTATTCATTTAAGACGAGGCATCTTGTTCTCATCACTGTAAGGAAGCTTTTATCTATCGACCTGTTCATTTGAGACGAGGCATCTTGTTCTCATCACTGTAAGGAAGCTTTTATCTATCGAACTATTCATTTAAGACAAGGCATCTTGTTCTCATCACTGTAAGGAAGCTTTTATCTATCGACCTGTTCATTTAAGACGAGGCATCTTGTTCTCACCACTGTAAGGAAGATTTTATCTATCGTCCTGTTCATTTAAGACGAGGCATCTTGTTCTCACCACTGTAAGGAAGCTTTTATCTATCGTCCTGTTCATTTAAGACGAGGCATCTTGTTCTCATCACTGTAAGGAAGCTTTTATCTATCTATCGACCTGTTCATTTAAGACGAGACATATTGTTATCATTACTGTAAGGAAGCTTTTATCTATCGATCTGATCACTTAAGACGAGGCATCTTGTTCTCATCACTGTAAGGAAGCTTTTATCTATCGACCTGTTCACTTAAGACGAGGCATCTTGTTCTCATCACTGTAAGGAAGCTTTTATATATCGACCTGTTCATTTAAGACGAGGCATCTTGTTCTCATCACTGTAAGGAAGCTTTTATCTATCGACCTGTTCATTTAAGACGAGGCATCTTGTTCTCATCACTGTAAGGAAGCTTTTATCTATCGACCTGTTCATTTAAGACGAGGCATCTTGTTCTCATCACTGTAAGGAAGCTTTTATATATCGACCTGTTCATTGAAGACGAGGCATCTTGTTCTCATCACTGTAAGGAAGCTTTTATCTATCGACCTGTTCATTTATGACGAGGCATCTTGTTCTCATCACTGTAAGGAAGCTTTTATCTATCGACCTGTTCATTTAAGACGAGGCATCTTGTTCTCATCACTGTAAGGAAGCTTTTATCTATCGACCTGTTCATTTAAGACGAGGCATCTTGTTCTCATCACTGTAAGGAAGCTTTTATCTATCGACCTGTTCATTTAAGACGAGGCATCTTGTTCTCATCACTGTAAGGAAGCTTTTATCTATCGACCTGTTCATTTAAGACGAGGCATCTTGTTCTCATCACTGTAAGGAAGCTTTTATCTATCGACCTGTTCATTTAAGACGAGGCATCTTGTTCTCATCACTGTAAGGAAGCTTTTATCTATCGACCTGTTCATTTAAGACGAGGCATATTGTTCTCAATACTGTAAGGAAGCTTTTATCTATCGACCTGTTCATTTAAAACGAGGCATCTTGTTCTCATCACTGTAAGGAAGCTTTTATCTATCGACCTGTTCATTTAAGACGAGGCATCTTGTTCTCGTCACTGTAAGGAAGCTTTTATCTATCGACCTGTTCATTTAAGACAAGGCATCTTGTTCTCATCACTGTAAGGAAGCTTTTATCTATCGACCTGTTCATTTAAGACGAGGCATCTTGTTCTCATCACTGTAAGGAAGCTTTTATCTATCGACCTATTCATTTAAGACGAGGCATCTTGTTCTCATCACTGTAAGGAAGCTTTTATCTATCGACCTGTTCATTTAAGACGAAGCATCTTGTTCTCATCACTGTAAGGAAGCTTTTATCTATCGACCTGTTCATTTAAGACGAGGTATCTTGTTCTCCTCACTGTAAGGAAGCTTTTATCTATCGACCTGTTCATTTAAGACGAGGCATCTTGTTCGCATCACTGTAAGGAAGCTTTTATCTATCGACCTGTTCATTTAAGACGAGGCATCTTGTTCTCATCACTGTAAGGAAGCGTTTATCTATCGACCTATTCATTTAAGACGAGGCATCTTGTTCTCATCACTGTAAGGAAGCTTTTATCTATCGACCTGTTCATTTGAGACGAGGCATCTTGTTCTCATCACTGTAAGGAAGCTTTTATCTATCGAACTGTTCATTTAAGACGAGGCATCTTGTTCTCATCACTGTAAGGAAGCTTTTATCTATCGACTTGTTCATTTAAGACGAGGCATCTTGTTCTCACCACTGTAAGGAAGATTTTATCTATCGTCCTGTTCATTTAAGACGAGGCATCTTGTTTTCACCACTGTAAGGAAGCTTTTATCTATCGTCCTGTTCATTTAAGACGAGGCATCTTGTTCTCATCACTGTAAGGAAGCTTTTATCTATCTATCGACCTGTTCATTTAAGACGAGACATATTGTTCTCATTACTGTAAGGAAGCTTTTATCTATCGATCTGTTCACTTAAGACGAGGCATCTTGTTCTCATCACTGTAAGGAAGCTTTTATCTATCGACCTGTTCACTTAAGACGAGGCATCTTCTTCTCATCACTGTAAGGAAGCTTTTATCTATCGACCTGTTCATTTAAGACGAGGCATCTTGTTCTCATCACTGTAAGGAAGCTTTTATATATCGACCTATTCATTTAAGACGAGGCATCTTGTTCTCATCACTGTAAGGAAGCTTTTATCTATCGACCTGTTCATTTAAGACGAGGCATCTTGTTCTCATCACTGTAAGGAAGCTTTTATCTATCGACGTGTTCATTTAAGACGAGGCATCTTGATCTCATCACTGTAAGGAAGCTTTTATCTATAGACCTGTTCATTTAAGACGAGGCATCTTGTTCTCATCACTGTAAGGAAGCTTTTATCTATCGACCTGTTCATTTAAGACGAGGCATCTTGTTCTCATCACTGTAAGGAAGCTTTTATCTATCGACCTGTTCATTTAAGACGAGGCATCTTGTTCTCATCACTGTAAGGAAGCTTTTATCTATCGCCGTGTTCATTTAAGACGAGGCATCTTGTTCTCATCACTGTAAGGAAGCTTTTATCTATCGACCTGTTCATTTAAGACGAGGCATCTTGTTCTCATCACTGTAAGGAAGCTTTTATATATCGACCTGTTCATTTAAGACGAGGCATCTTGTTCTCATCACTGTAAGGAAGCTTTTATCTATCGACCTGTTCATTTAAGACGAGGCATCTTGTTCTCATCACTGTAAGGAAGCTTTTATCTATCGACGTGTTCATTTAAGACGAGGCATCTTGATCTCATCACTGTAAGGAAGCTTTTATCTATCGACCTGTTCATTTAAGACGAGGCATCTTGTTCTCATCACTGTAAGGAAGCTTTTATCTATCGACCTGTTCATTTAAGACGAGGCATCTTGTTCTCATCACTGTAAGGAAGCTTTTATCTATCTACCTGTTCATTTAAGACGAGGCATCTTGTTCTCATCACTGTAAGGAAGCCTTTATATATCGACCTGTTCATTGAAGACGAGGCATCTTGTTCTCATCACTGTAAGGAAGCTTTTATCTATCGACCTGTTCATTTAAGACGAGGCATCTTGTTCTCATCACTGTAAGGAAGCTTTTATCTATCGACCTGTTCATTTAAGACGAGGCATCTTGTTCTCATCACTGTAAGGAAGCTTTTATCTATCGCCGTGTTCATTTAAGACGAGGCATCTTGTTCTCATCACTGTAAGGAAGCTTTTATCTATCGACCTGTTCATTTAAGACGAGGCATCTTGTTCTCATCACTGTAAGGAAGCTTTTATCTATCGACCTGTTCATTTAAGACGAGGCATCTTGTTCTCATCACTGTAAGGAAGCTTTTATCTATCGACCTGTTCATTTAAGACGAGGCATCTTGTTCTCATCACTGTAAGGAAGCTTTTATATATCGACCTGTTCATTTAAGACGAGGCATCTTGTTCTCATCACTGTAAGGAAGCTTTTATCTATCGACCTGTTCATTTAAGACGAGGCATCTTGTTCTCATCACTGTAAGGAAGCTTTTATCTATCGACCTGTTCATTTAAGATGAGGCATCTTGTTCTCATCACTGTAAGGAAGCTTTTATCTATCGACCTGTTCATTTAAGACGAGGCATCTTGTTCTCATCACTGTAAGGAAGCTTTTATCTATCGACCTGTTCATTTAAGACGAGGCATCTTGTTCTCGTCACTGTAAGGAAGCTTTTATCTATCGACCTGTTCATTTAAGACGAGGCATCTTGTTCTCGTCACTGTAAGGAAGCTTTTATCTATCGACCTGTTCATTTAAGACAAGGCATCTTGTTCTCATCACTGTAAGGAAGCTTTTATCTATCGACCTGTTCATTTAAGACGAGGCATCTTGTTCTCATCACTGTAAGGAAGCTTTTATCTATCGACCTGTTCATTTAAGACGAGGCATCTTGTTCTCATCACTGTAAGGAAGCTTTTATCTATCGACCTGTTCATTTAAGACGAAGCATCTTGTTCTCATCACTGTAAGGAAGCTTTTATCTATCGACCTGTTCATTTAAGACGAGGTATCTTGTTCTCCTCACTGTAAGGAAGCTTTTATCTATCGACCTGTTCATTTAAGACGAGGCATCTTGTTCGCATCACTGTAAGGAAGCTTTTATCTATCGACCTGTTCATTTAAGACGAGGCATCTTGTTCTCATCACTGTAAGGAAGCGTTTATCTATCGACCTATTCATTTAAGACGAGGCATCTTGTTCTCATCACTGTAAGGAAGCTTTTATCTATCGACCTGTTCATTTGAGACGAGGCATCTTGTTCTCATCACTGTAAGGAAGCTTTTATCTATCGAACTGTTCATTTAAGACGAGGCATCTTGTTCTCATCACTGTAAGGAAGCTTTTATCTATCGACTTGTTCATTTAAGACGAGGCATCTTGTTCTCACCACTGTAAGGAAGATTTTATCTATCGTCCTGTTCATTTAAGACGAGGCATCTTGTTTTCACCACTGTAAGGAAGCTTTTATCTATCGTCCTGTTCATTTAAGACGAGGCATCTTGTTCTCATCACTGTAAGGAAGCTTTTATCTATCTATCGACCTGTTCATTTAAGACGAGACATATTGTTCTCATTACTGTAAGGAAGCTTTTATCTATCGATCTGTTCACTTAAGACGAGGCATCTTGTTCTCATCACTGTAAGGAAGCTTTTATCTATCGACCTGTTCACTTAAGACGAGGCATCTTCTTCTCATCACTGTAAGGAAGCTTTTATCTATCGACCTGTTCATTTAAGACGAGGCATCTTGTTCTCATCACTGTAAGGAAGCTTTTATATATCGACCTATTCATTTAAGACGAGGCATCTTGTTCTCATCACTGTAAGGAAGCTTTTATCTATCGACCTGTTCATTTAAGACGAGGCATCTTGTTCTCATCACTGTAAGGAAGCTTTTATCTATCGACGTGTTCATTTAAGACGAGGCATCTTGATCTCATCACTGTAAGGAAGCTTTTATCTATAGACCTGTTCATTTAAGACGAGGCATCTTGTTCTCATCACTGTAAGGAAGCTTTTATCTATCGACCTGTTCATTTAAGACGAGGCATCTTGTTCTCATCACTGTAAGGAAGCTTTTATCTATCGACCTGTTCATTTAAGACGAGGCATCTTGTTCTCATCACTGTAAGGAAGCTTTTATCTATCGCCGTGTTCATTTAAGACGAGGCATCTTGTTCTCATCACTGTAAGGAAGCTTTTATCTATCGACCTGTTCATTTAAGACGAGGCATCTTGTTCTCATCACTGTAAGGAAGCTTTTATATATCGACCTGTTCATTTAAGACGAGGCATCTTGTTCTCATCACTGTAAGGAAGCTTTTATCTATCGACCTGTTCATTTAAGACGAGGCATCTTGTTCTCATCACTGTAAGGAAGCTTTTATCTATCGACGTGTTCATTTAAGACGAGGCATCTTGATCTCATCACTGTAAGGAAGCTTTTATCTATCGACCTGTTCATTTAAGACGAGGCATCTTGTTCTCATCACTGTAAGGAAGCTTTTATCTATCGACCTGTTCATTTAAGACGAGGCATCTTGTTCTCATCACTGTAAGGAAGCTTTTATCTATCTACCTGTTCATTTAAGACGAGGCATCTTGTTCTCATCACTGTAAGGAAGCCTTTATATATCGACCTGTTCATTGAAGACGAGGCATCTTGTTCTCATCACTGTAAGGAAGCTTTTATCTATCGACCTGTTCATTTAAGACGAGGCATCTTGTTCTCATCACTGTAAGGAAGCTTTTATCTATCGACCTGTTCATTTAAGACGAGGCATCTTGTTCTCATCACTGTAAGGAAGCTTTTATCTATCGCCGTGTTCATTTAAGACGAGGCATCTTGTTCTCATCACTGTAAGGAAGCTTTTATCTATCGACCTGTTCATTTAAGACGAGGCATCTTGTTCTCATCACTGTAAGGAAGCTTTTATCTATCGACCTGTTCATTTAAGACGAGGCATCTTGTTCTCATCACTGTAAGGAAGCTTTTATCTATCGACCTGTTCATTTAAGACGAGGCATCTTGTTCTCATCACTGTAAGGAAGCTTTTATATATCGACCTGTTCATTTAAGACGAGGCATCTTGTTCTCATCACTGTAAGGAAGCTTTTATCTATCGACCTGTTCATTTAAGACGAGGCATCTTGTTCTCATCACTGTAAGGAAGCTTTTATCTATCGACCTGTTCATTTAAGATGAGGCATCTTGTTCTCATCACTGTAAGGAAGCTTTTATCTATCGACCTGTTCATTTAAGACGAGGCATCTTGTTCTCATCACTGTAAGGAAGCTTTTATCTATCGACCTGTTCATTTAAGACGAGGCATCTTGTTCTCGTCACTGTAAGGAATCTTTTATCTATCGACCTGTTCATTTAAGACAAGGCATCTTGTTCTCATCACTGTAAGGAAGCTTTTATCTATCGACCTGTTCATTTAAGACGAGGCATCTTGTTCTCATCACTGTAAGGAAGCTTTTATCTATCGACCTATTCATTTAAGACGAGGCATCTTGTTCTCATCACTGTAAGGAAGCTTTTATCTTTCGACCTGTTCATTTAAGACGAGGCATCTTGTTCTCATCACTGTAAGGAAGCTTTTATCTATCGACCTGTTCATTTAAGACGAGGCATCTTGTTCTCATCACTGTAAGGAAGCTTTTATCTATCGACCTGTTCATTTAAGACGAGGCATCTTGTTCGCATCACTGTAAGGAAGCTTTTATCTATCGACCTGTTCATTTAAGACGAGGCATCTTGTTCTCATCACTGTAAGGAAGCGTTTATCTATCGACCTATTCATTTAAGACGAGGCATCTTGTTCTCATCACTGTAAGGAAGCTTTTATCTATCGACCTGTTCATTTGAGACGAAGCATCTTGTTCTCATCACTGTAAGGAAGCTTTTATCTATCGAACTATTCATTTAAGACGAGGCATCTTGTTCTCATCACTGTAAGGAAGCTTTTATCTATCGACTTGTTCATTTAAGACGAGGCATCTTGTTCTCACCACTGTAAGGAAGATTTTATCTATCGTCCTGTTCATTTAAGACGAGGCATCTTGTTCTCACCACTGTAAGGAAGCTTTTATCTATCGACCTGTTCATTTAAGACGAGGCATCTTGTTCTCGTCACTGTAAGGAAGCTTTTATCTATCGACCTGTTCATTTAAGACAAGGCATCTTGTTCTCATCACTGTAAGGAAGCTTTTATCTATCGACCTGTTCATTTAAGACGAGGCATCTTGTTCTCATCACTGTAAGGAAGCTTTTATCTATCGACCTGTTCATTTAAGACGAGGCATCTTGTTCTCATCACTGTAAGGAAGCTTTTATCTATCGACCTGTTCATTTAAGACGAAGCATCTTGTTCTCATCACTGTAAGGAAGCTTTTATCTATCGACCTGTTCATTTAAGACGAGGTATCTTGTTCTCCTCACTGTAAGGAAGCTTTTATCTATCGACCTGTTCATTTAAGACGAGGCATCTTGTTCGCATCACTGTAAGGAAGCTTTTATCTATCGACCTGTTCATTTAAGACGAGGCATCTTGTTCTCATCACTGTAAGGAAGCGTTTATCTATCGACCTATTCATTTAAGACGAGGCATCTTGTTCTCATCACTGTAAGGAAGCTTTTATCTATCGACCTGTTCATTTGAGACGAGGCATCTTGTTCTCATCACTGTAAGGAAGCTTTTATCTATCGAACTGTTCATTTAAGACGAGGCATCTTGTTCTCATCACTGTAAGGAAGCTTTTATCTATCGACTTGTTCATTTAAGACGAGGCATCTTGTTCTCACCACTGTAAGGAAGATTTTATCTATCGTCCTGTTCATTTAAGACGAGGCATCTTGTTTTCACCACTGTAAGGAAGCTTTTATCTATCGTCCTGTTCATTTAAGACGAGGCATCTTGTTCTCATCACTGTAAGGAAGCTTTTATCTATCTATCGACCTGTTCATTTAAGACGAGACATATTGTTCTCATTACTGTAAGGAAGCTTTTATCTATCGATCTGTTCACTTAAGACGAGGCATCTTGTTCTCATCACTGTAAGGAAGCTTTTATCTATCGACCTGTTCACTTAAGACGAGGCATCTTCTTCTCATCACTGTAAGGAAGCTTTTATCTATCGACCTGTTCATTTAAGACGAGGCATCTTGTTCTCATCACTGTAAGGAAGCTTTTATATATCGACCTATTCATTTAAGACGAGGCATCTTGTTCTCATCACTGTAAGGAAGCTTTTATCTATCGACCTGTTCATTTAAGACGAGGCATCTTGTTCTCATCACTGTAAGGAAGCTTTTATCTATCGACGTGTTCATTTAAGACGAGGCATCTTGATCTCATCACTGTAAGGAAGCTTTTATCTATAGACCTGTTCATTTAAGACGAGGCATCTTGTTCTCATCACTGTAAGGAAGCTTTTATCTATCGACCTGTTCATTTAAGACGAGGCATCTTGTTCTCATCACTGTAAGGAAGCTTTTATCTATCGACCTGTTCATTTAAGACGAGGCATCTTGTTCTCATCACTGTAAGGAAGCTTTTATCTATCGCCGTGTTCATTTAAGACGAGGCATCTTGTTCTCATCACTGTAAGGAAGCTTTTATCTATCGACCTGTTCATTTAAGACGAGGCATCTTGTTCTCATCACTGTAAGGAAGCTTTTATATATCGACCTGTTCATTTAAGACGAGGCATCTTGTTCTCATCACTGTAAGGAAGCTTTTATCTATCGACCTGTTCATTTAAGACGAGGCATCTTGTTCTCATCACTGTAAGGAAGCTTTTATCTATCGACGTGTTCATTTAAGACGAGGCATCTTGATCTCATCACTGTAAGGAAGCTTTTATCTATCGACCTGTTCATTTAAGACGAGGCATCTTGTTCTCATCACTGTAAGGAAGCTTTTATCTATCGACCTGTTCATTTAAGACGAGGCATCTTGTTCTCATCACTGTAAGGAAGCTTTTATCTATCTACCTGTTCATTTAAGACGAGGCATCTTGTTCTCATCACTGTAAGGAAGCCTTTATATATCGACCTGTTCATTGAAGACGAGGCATCTTGTTCTCATCACTGTAAGGAAGCTTTTATCTATCGACCTGTTCATTTAAGACGAGGCATCTTGTTCTCATCACTGTAAGGAAGCTTTTATCTATCGACCTGTTCATTTAAGACGAGGCATCTTGTTCTCATCACTGTAAGGAAGCTTTTATCTATCGCCGTGTTCATTTAAGACGAGGCATCTTGTTCTCATCACTGTAAGGAAGCTTTTATCTATCGACCTGTTCATTTAAGACGAGGCATCTTGTTCTCATCACTGTAAGGAAGCTTTTATCTATCGACCTGTTCATTTAAGACGAGGCATCTTGTTCTCATCACTGTAAGGAAGCTTTTATCTATCGACCTGTTCATTTAAGACGAGGCATCTTGTTCTCATCACTGTAAGGAAGCTTTTATATATCGACCTGTTCATTTAAGACGAGGCATCTTGTTCTCATCACTGTAAGGAAGCTTTTATCTATCGACCTGTTCATTTAAGACGAGGCATCTTGTTCTCATCACTGTAAGGAAGCTTTTATCTATCGACCTGTTCATTTAAGATGAGGCATCTTGTTCTCATCACTGTAAGGAAGCTTTTATCTATCGACCTGTTCATTTAAGACGAGGCATCTTGTTCTCATCACTGTAAGGAAGCTTTTATCTATCGACCTGTTCATTTAAGACGAGGCATCTTGTTCTCGTCACTGTAAGGAATCTTTTATCTATCGACCTGTTCATTTAAGACAAGGCATCTTGTTCTCATCACTGTAAGGAAGCTTTTATCTATCGACCTGTTCATTTAAGACGAGGCATCTTGTTCTCATCACTGTAAGGAAGCTTTTATCTATCGACCTATTCATTTAAGACGAGGCATCTTGTTCTCATCACTGTAAGGAAGCTTTTATCTTTCGACCTGTTCATTTAAGACGAGGCATCTTGTTCTCATCACTGTAAGGAAGCTTTTATCTATCGACCTGTTCATTTAAGACGAGGCATCTTGTTCTCATCACTGTAAGGAAGCTTTTATCTATCGACCTGTTCATTTAAGACGAGGCATCTTGTTCGCATCACTGTAAGGAAGCTTTTATCTATCGACCTGTTCATTTAAGACGAGGCATCTTGTTCTCATCACTGTAAGGAAGCGTTTATCTATCGACCTATTCATTTAAGACGAGGCATCTTGTTCTCATCACTGTAAGGAAGCTTTTATCTATCGACCTGTTCATTTGAGACGAAGCATCTTGTTCTCATCACTGTAAGGAAGCTTTTATCTATCGAACTATTCATTTAAGACGAGGCATCTTGTTCTCATCACTGTAAGGAAGCTTTTATCTATCGACTTGTTCATTTAAGACGAGGCATCTTGTTCTCACCACTGTAAGGAAGATTTTATCTATCGTCCTGTTCATTTAAGACGAGGCATCTTGTTCTCACCACTGTAAGGAAGCTTTTATCTATCGTTCTGTTCATTTAAGACGAGGCATCTTGTTCTCATCACTGTAAGGAAGCTTTTATCTATCTATCGACCTGTTCATTTAAGACGAGACATATTGTTCTCATAACTGTAAGGAAGCTTTTATCTATCGATCTGTTCACTTAAGACGAGGCATCTTGTTCTCATCACTGTAAGGAAGCTTTTATCTATCGACCTGTTCACTTAAGACGAGGCATCTTCTTCTCATCACTGTAAGGAAGCTTTTATCTATCGACCTGTTCATTTAAGACGAGGCATCTTGTTCTCACCACTGTAAGGAAGATTTTATCTATCGTCCTGTTCATTTAAGACGAGGCATCTTGTTCTCACCACTGTAAGGAAGCTTTTATCTATCGTCCTGTTCATTTAAGACGAGGCATCTTGTTCTCATCACTGTAAGGAAGCTTTTATCTATCTATCGACCTGTTCATTTAAGACGAGACATATTGTTCTCATTACTGTAAGGAAGCTTTTATCTATCGATCTGTTCACTTAAGACGAGGCATCTTGTTCTCATCACTGTAAGGAAGCTTTTATCTATCGACCTGTTCACTTAAGACGAGGCATCTTCTTCTCATCACTGTAAGGAAGCTTTTATCTATCGACCTGTTCATTTAAGACGAGGCATCTTGTTCTCATCACTGTAAGGAAGCTTTTATCTATCGACCTGTTCATTTAAGACGAGGCATCTTGTTCTCATCACTGTAAGGAAGCTTTTATCTATCGACCTGTTCATTTAAGACGAGGCATCTTGTTCTCGTCACTGTAAGGAAGCTTTTATCTATCGACCTGTTCATTTAAGACAAGGCATCTTGTTCTCATCACTGTAAGGAAGCTTTTATCTATCGACCTGTTCATTTAAGACGAAGCATCTTGTTCTCATCACTGTAAGGAAGCTTTTATCTATCGACCTGTTCATTTAAGACGAGGTATCTTGTTCTCATCACTGTAAGGAAGCGTTTATCTATCGACCTGTTCATTTAAGACGAGGCATCTTGTTCGCATCACTGTAAGGAAGCTTTTATCTATCGACCTGTTCATTTAAGACGAGGCATCTTGTTTTCATCACTGTAAGGAAGCGTTTATCTATCGACCTATTTATTTAAGACGAGGCATCTTGTTCTCATCACTGTAAGGAAGCTTTTATCTATCGACCTGTTCATTTGAGACGAGGCATCTTGTTCTCATCACTGTAAGGAAGCTTTTATCTATCGAACTATTCATTTAAGACAAGGCATCTTGTTCTCATCACTGTAAGGAAGCTTTTATCTATCGACTTGTTCATTTAAGACGAGGCATCTTGTTCTCACCACTGTAAGGAAGATTTTATCTATCGTCCTGTTCATTTAAGACGAGGCATCTTGTTCTCACCACTGTAAGGAAGCTTTTATCTATCGTCCTGTTCATTTAAGACGAGGCATCTTGTTCTCATCACTGTAAGGAAGCTTTTATCTATCTATCGACCTGTTCATTTAAGACGAGACATATTGTTCTCATTACTGTAAGGAAGCTTTTATCTATCGATCTGTTCACTTAAGACGAGGCATCTTCTTCTCATCACTGTAAGGAAGCTTTTATCTATCGACCTGTTCATTTAAGACGAGGCATCTTGTTCTCATCACTGTAAGGAAGCTTTTATATATCGACCTGTTCATTTAAGACGAGGCATCTTGTTCTCATCACTGTAAGGAAGCTTTTATCTATCGACCTGTTCATTTAAGACGAGGCATCTTGTTCTCATCACTGTAAGGAAGCTTTTATCTATCGACGTGTTCATTTAAGACGAGGCATCTTGATCTCATCACTGTAAGGAAGCTTTTATCTATCGACCTGTTCATTTAAGACGAGGCATCTTGTTCTCATCACTGTAAGGAAGCTTTTATCTATCGACCTGTTCATTTAAGACGAGGCATCTTGTTCTCATCACTGTAAGGAAGCTTTTATCTATCGACCTGTTCATTTAAGACGAGGCATCTTGTTCTCATCACTGTAAGGAAGCTTTTATCTATCGACCTGTTCATTTAAGACGAGGCATCTTGTTCTCATCACTGTAAGGAAGCTTTTATCTATCGACCTGTTCATTTAAGACGAGGCATCTTGTTCTCATCACTGTAAGGAAGCTTTTATTTATCGACCTGTTCATTTAAGACGAGGCATCTTGTTCTCATCACTGTAAGGAAGCTTTTATCTATCGACCTGTTCATTTAAGACGAGGCATCTTGTTCTCATCACTGTAAGGAAGCTTTTATCTATCGACCTGTTCATTGAAGACGAGGCATATTGTTCTCATCACTGTAAGGAAGCTTTTATCTATCGACCTGTTCATTTAAGACGAGGCATCTTGTTCTCGTCACTGTAAGGAAGCTTTTATCTATCGACCTGTTCATTTAAGACAAGGCATCTTGTTCTCATCACTGTAAGGAAGCTTTTATCTATCGACCTGTTCATTTAAGACGAGGCATCTTGTTCTCATCACTGTAAGGAAGCTTTTATCTATCGACCTATTCATTTAAGACGAGGCATCTTGTTCTCATCACTGTAAGGAAGCTTTTATCTATCGACCTGTTCATTTAAGACGAAGCATCTTGTTCTCATCACTGTAAGGAAGCTTTTATCTATCGACCTGTTCATTTAAGACGAGGTATCTTGTTCTCATCACTGTAAGGAAGCGTTTATCTATCGATCTGTTCATTTAAGACGAGGCATCTTGTTCTCATCACTGTAAGGAAGCTTTTATCTATCGACCTGTTCATTTAAGACGAGGCATCTTGTTCTCATCACTGTAAGGAAGCTTTTATCTATCGACCTGTTCATTTAAGACGAGGCATCTTGTTCTCATCACTGTAAGGAAGCTTTTATCTATCGACCTGTTCATTTAAGACGAGGCATCTTGTTCTCATCACTGTAAGGAAGCTTTTATCTATCGACCTGTTCATTTAAGACGAGGCATCTTGTTCTCATCACTGTAAGGAAGCTTTTATCTATCGACCTGTTCATTTAAGACGAGGCATCTTGTTCTCATCACTGTAAGGAAGCTTTTATCTATCGACCTGTTCATTTAAGACGAGGCATCTTGTTCTCGTCACTGTAAGGAAGCTTTTATCTATCGACCTGTTCATTTAAGACGAGGCATCTTGTTCTCATCACTGTAAGGAAGCTTTTATCTATCGACCTGTTCATTTAAGACGAGGCATCTTGTTCTCAGCATTGTAAGGAAGCTTTTATCTATCGACCTATTCATTTAAGACGAGGCATCTTGTTCTCATCACTGTAAGGAAGCTTTTATCTATCGACCTGTTCATTTAAGACGAAACATCTTGTTCTCATCACTGTAAGGAAGCTTTTATCTATCGACCTGTTCATTTAAGACGAGGTATCTTGTTCTCATCACTGTAAGGAAGCGTTTATCTATCGACCTGTTCATTTAAGACGAGGCATCTTGTTCGCATCACTGTAAGGAAGCTTTTATCTATCGACCTGTTCATTTAAGACGAGGCATCTTGTTTTCATCACTGTAAGGAAGCGTTTATCTATCGACCTATTCATTTAAGACGAGGCATCTTGTTCTCATCACTGTAAGGAAGCTTTTATCTATCGACCTGTTCATTTGAGACGAGGCATCTTGTTCTCATCACTGTAAGGAAGCTTTTATCTATCGAACTATTCATTTAAGACAAGGCATCTTGTTCTCATCACTGTAAGGAAGCTTTTATCTATCGACCTGTTCATTTAAGACGAGGCATCTTGTTCTCATCACTGTAAGGAAGCTTTTATATATCGACCTGTTCATTTAAGACGAGGCATCTTGTTCTCATCACTGTAAGGAAGCTTTTATCTATCGACCTGTTCATTTAAGACGAGGCATCTTGTTCTCATCACTGTAAGGAAGCTTTTATCTATCGACGTGTTCATTTAAGACGAGGCATCTTGATCTCATCACTGTAAGGAAGCTTTTATCTATCGACCTGTTCATTTAAGACGAGGCATCTTGTTCTCATCACTGTAAGGAAGCTTTTATCTATCGACCTGTTCATTTAAGACGAGGCATCTTGTTCTCATCACTGTAAGGAAGCTTTTATCTATCTACCTGTTCATTTAAGACGAGGCATCTTGTTCTCATCACTGTAAGGAAGCCTTTATATATCGACCTGTTCATTGAAGACGAGGCATCTTGTTCTCATCACTGTAAGGAAGCTTTTATCTATCGACCTGTTCATTTAAGACGAGGCATCTTGTTCTCATCACTGTAAGGAAGCTTTTATCTATCGACCTGTTCATTTAAGACGAGGCATCTTGTTCTCATCACTGTAAGGAAGCTTTTATCTATCGCCGTGTTCATTTAAGACGAGGCACCTTGTTCTCATCACTGTAAGGAAGCTTTTATCTATCGACCTGTTCATTTAAGACGAGGCATCTTGTTCTCATCACTGTAAGGAAGCTTTTATCTATCGACCTGTTCATTTAAGACGAGGCATCTTGTTCTCATCACTGTAAGGAAGCTTTTATCTATCGACCTGTTCATTTAAGACGAGGCATCTTGTTCTCATCACTGTAAGGAAGCTTTTATATATCGACCTGTTCATTTAAGACGAGGCATCTTGTTCTCATCACTGTAAGGAAGCTTTTATCTATCGACCTGTTCATTTAAGACGAGGCATCTTGTTCTCATCACTGTAAGGAAGCTTTTATCTATCGACCTGTTCATTTAAGATGAGGCATCTTGTTCTCATCACTGTAAGGAAGCTTTTATCTATCGACCTGTTCATTTAAGACGAGGCATCTTGTTCTCATCACTGTAAGGAAGCTTTTATCTATCGACCTGTTCATTTAAGACGAGGCATCTTGTTCTCGTCACTGTAAGGAATCTTTTATCTATCGACCTGTTCATTTAAGACAAGGCATCTTGTTCTCATCACTGTAAGGAAGCTTTTATCTATCGACCTGTTCATTTAAGACGAGGCATCTTGTTCTCATCACTGTAAGGAAGCTTTTATCTATCGACCTATTCATTTAAGACGAGGCATCTTGTTCTCATCACTGTAAGGAAGCTTTTATCTTTCGACCTGTTCATTTAAGACGAGGCATCTTGTTCTCATCACTGTAAGGAAGCTTTTATCTATCGACCTGTTCATTTAAGACGAGGCATCTTGTTCTCATCACTGTAAGGAAGCTTTTATCTATCGACCTGTTCATTTAAGACGAGGCATCTTGTTCGCATCACTGTAAGGAAGCTTTTATCTATCGACCTGTTCATTTAAGACGAGGCATCTTGTTCTCATCACTGTAAGGAAGCGTTTATCTATCGACCTATTCATTTAAGACGAGGCATCTTGTTCTCATCACTGTAAGGAAGCTTTTATCTATCGACCTGTTCATTTGAGACGAGGCATCTTGTTCTCATCACTGTAAGGAAGCTTTTATCTATCGAACTATTCATTTAAGACGAGGCATCTTGTTCTCATCACTGTAAGGAAGCTTTTATCTATCGACTTGTTCATTTAAGACGAGGCATCTTGTTCTCACCACTGTAAGGAAGATTTTATCTATCGTCCTGTTCATTTAAGACGAGGCATCTTGTTCTCACCACTGTAAGGAAGCTTTTATCTATCGTTCTGTTCATTTAAGACGAGGCATCTTGTTCTCATCACTGTAAGGAAGCTTTTATCTATCTATCGACCTGTTCATTTAAGACGAGACATATTGTTCTCATAACTGTAAGGAAGCTTTTATCTATCGATCTGTTCACTTAAGACGAGGCATCTTGTTCTCATCACTGTAAGGAAGCTTTTATCTATCGACCTGTTCACTTAAGACGAGGCATCTTCTTCTCATCACTGTAAGGAAGCTTTTATCTATCGACCTGTTCATTTAAGACGAGGCATCTTGTTCTCACCACTGTAAGGAAGATTTTATCTATCGTCCTGTTCATTTAAGACGAGGCATCTTGTTCTCACCACTGTAAGGAAGCTTTTATCTATCGTCCTGTTCATTTAAGACGAGGCATCTTGTTCTCATCACTGTAAGGAAGCTTTTATCTATCTATCGACCTGTTCATTTAAGACGAGACATATTGTTCTCATTACTGTAAGGAAGCTTTTATCTATCGATCTGTTCACTTAAGACGAGGCATCTTGTTCTCATCACTGTAAGGAAGCTTTTATCTATCGACCTGTTCACTTAAGACGAGGCATCTTCTTCTCATCACTGTAAGGAAGCTTTTATCTATCGACCTGTTCATTTAAGACGAGGCATCTTGTTCTCATCACTGTAAGGAAGCTTTTATCTATCGACCTGTTCATTTAAGACGAGGCATCTTGTTCTCATCACTGTAAGGAAGCTTTTATCTATCGACCTGTTCATTTAAGACGAGGCATCTTGTTCTCGTCACTGTAAGGAAGCTTTTATCTATCGACCTGTTCATTTAAGACAAGGCATCTTGTTCTCATCACTGTAAGGAAGCTTTTATCTATCGACCTGTTCATTTAAGACGAAGCATCTTGTTCTCATCACTGTAAGGAAGCTTTTATCTATCGACCTGTTCATTTAAGACGAGGTATCTTGTTCTCATCACTGTAAGGAAGCGTTTATCTATCGACCTGTTCATTTAAGACGAGGCATCTTGTTCGCATCACTGTAAGGAAGCTTTTATCTATCGACCTGTTCATTTAAGACGAGGCATCTTGTTTTCATCACTGTAAGGAAGCGTTTATCTATCGACCTATTTATTTAAGACGAGGCATCTTGTTCTCATCACTGTAAGGAAGCTTTTATCTATCGACCTGTTCATTTGAGACGAGGCATCTTGTTCTCATCACTGTAAGGAAGCTTTTATCTATCGAACTATTCATTTAAGACAAGGCATCTTGTTCTCATCACTGTAAGGAAGCTTTTATCTATCGACTTGTTCATTTAAGACGAGGCATCTTGTTCTCACCACTGTAAGGAAGATTTTATCTATCGTCCTGTTCATTTAAGACGAGGCATCTTGTTCTCACCACTGTAAGGAAGCTTTTATCTATCGTCCTGTTCATTTAAGACGAGGCATCTTGTTCTCATCACTGTAAGGAAGCTTTTATCTATCTATCGACCTGTTCATTTAAGACGAGACATATTGTTCTCATTACTGTAAGGAAGCTTTTATCTATCGATCTGTTCACTTAAGACGAGGCATCTTCTTCTCATCACTGTAAGGAAGCTTTTATCTATCGACCTGTTCATTTAAGACGAGGCATCTTGTTCTCATCACTGTAAGGAAGTTTTTATATATCGACCTGTTCATTTAAGACGAGGCATCTTGTTCTCATCACTGTAAGGAAGCTTTTATCTATCGACCTGTTCATTTAAGACGAGGCATCTTGTTCTCATCACTGTAAGGAAGCTTTTATCTATCGACGTGTTCATTTAAGACGAGGCATCTTGATCTCATCACTGTAAGGAAGCTTTTATCTATCGACCTGTTCATTTAAGACGAGGCATCTTGTTCTCATCACTGTAAGGAAGCTTTTATCTATCGACCTGTTCATTTAAGACGAGGCATCTTGTTCTCATCACTGTAAGGAAGCTTTTATCTATCGACCTGTTCATTTAAGACGAGGCATCTTGTTCTCATCACTGTAAGGAAGCTTTTATCTATCGACCTGTTCATTTAAGACGAGGCATCTTGTTCTCATCACTGTAAGGAAGCTTTTATCTATCGACCTGTTCATTTAAGACGAGGCATCTTGTTCTCATCACTGTAAGGAAGCTTTTATCTATCGACCTGTTCATTTAAGACGAGGCATCTTGTTCTCATCACTGTAAGGAAGCTTTTATCTATCGACCTGTTCATTTAAGACGAGGCATCTTGTTCTCATCACTGTAAGGAAGCTTTTATCTATCGACCTGTTCATTGAAGACGAGGCATATTGTTCTCATCACTGTAAGGAAGCTTTTATCTATCGACCTGTTCATTTAAGACGAGGCATCTTGTTCTCGTCACTGTAAGGAAGCTTTTATCTATCGACCTGTTCATTTAAGACAAGGCATCTTGTTCTCATCACTGTAAGGAAGCTTTTATCTATCGACCTGTTCATTTAAGACGAGGCATCTTGTTCTCATCACTGTAAGGAAGCTTTTATCTATCGACCTATTCATTTAAGACGAGGCATCTTGTTCTCATCACTGTAAGGAAGCTTTTATCTATCGACCTGTTCATTTAAGACGAAGCATCTTGTTCTCATCACTGTAAGGAAGCTTTTATCTATCGACCTGTTCATTTAAGACGAGGTATCTTGTTCTCATCACTGTAAGGAAGCGTTTATCTATCGATCTGTTCATTTAAGACGAGGCATCTTGTTCTCATCACTGTAAGGAAGCTTTTATCTATCGACCTGTTCATTTAAGACGAGGCATCTTGTTCTCATCACTGTAAGGAAGCTTTTATCTATCGACCTGTTCATTTAAGACGAGGCATCTTGTTCTCATCACTGTAAGGAAGCTTTTATCTATCGACCTGTTCATTTAAGACGAGGCATCTTGTTCTCATCACTGTAAGGAAGCTTTTATCTATCGACCTGTTCATTTAAGACGAGGCATCTTGTTCTCATCACTGTAAGGAAGCTTTTATCTATCGACCTGTTCATTTAAGACGAGGCATCTTGTTCTCATCACTGTAAGGAAGCTTTTATCTATCGACCTGTTCATTTAAGACGAGGCATCTTGTTCTCATCACTGTAAGGAAGCTTTTATCTATCGACCTGTTCATTTAAGACGAGGCATCTTGTTCTCATCACTGTAAGGAAGCTTTTATCTATCGACCTGTTCATTTAAGACGAGGCATCTTGTTCTCATCACTGTAAGGAAGCTTTTATCTATCGACCTGTTCATTTAAGACGAGGCATCTTGTTCTCATCACTGTAAGGAAGCTTTTATCTATCGACCTATTCATTTAAGACGAGGCATCTTGTTCTCATCACTGTAAGGAAGCTTTTATCTATCGACCTGTTCATTTAAGACGAAGCATCTTGTTCTCATCACTGTAAGGAAGCTTTTATCTATCGACCTGTTCATTTAAGACGAGGTATCTTGTTCTCATCACTGTAAGGAAGCGTTTATCTATCGATCTGTTCATTTAAGACGAGGCATCTTGTTCTCATCACTGTAAGGAAGCTTTTATCTATCGACCTGTTCATTTAAGACGAGGCATCTTGTTCTCATCACTGTAAGGAAGCTTTTATCTATCGACCTGTTCATTTAAGACGAGGCATCTTGTTCTCATCACTGTAAGGAAGCTTTTATCTATCGACCTGTTCATTTAAGACGAGGCATCTTGTTCTCATCACTGTAAGGAAGCTTTTATCTATCGACCTGTTCATTTAAGACGAGGCATCTTGTTCTCATCACTGTAAGGAAGCTTTTATCTATCGACCTGTTCATTTAAGACGAGGCATCTTGTTCTCATCACTGTAAGGAAGCTTTTATCTATCGACCTGTTCATTTAAGACGAGGCATCTTGTTCTCGTCACTGTAAGGAAGCTTTTATCTATCGACCTGTTCATTTAAGACGAGGCATCTTGTTCTCAGCATTGTAAGGAAGCTTTTATCTATCGACCTATTCATTTAAGACGAGGCATCTTGTTCTCATCACTGTAAGGAAGCTTTTATCTATCGACCTGTTCATTTAAGACGAAACATCTTGTTCTCATCACTGTAAGGAAGCTTTTATCTATCGACCTGTTCATTTAAGACGAGGTATCTTGTTCTCATCACTGTAAGGAAGCGTTTATCTATCGACCTGTTCATTTAAGACGAGGCATCTTGTTCGCATCACTGTAAGGAAGCTTTTATCTATCGACCTGTTCATTTAAGACGAGGCATCTTGTTTTCATCACTGTAAGGAAGCGTTTATCTATCGACCTATTCATTTAAGACGAGGCATCTTGTTCTCATCACTGTAAGGAAGCTTTTATCTATCGACCTGTTCATTTGAGACGAGGCATCTTGTTCTCATCACTGTAAGGAAGCTTTTATCTATCGAACTATTCATTTAAGACAAGGCATCTTGTTCTCATCACTGTAAGGAAGCTTTTATCTATCGACCTGTTCATTTAAGACGAGGCATCTTGTTCTCACCACTGTAAGGAAGATTTTATCTATCGTCCTGTTCATTTAAGACGAGGCATCTTGTTCTCACCACTGTAAGGAAGCTTTTATCTATCGTCCTGTTCATTTAAGACGAGGCATCTTGTTCTCATCACTGTAAGGAAGCTTTTATCTATCTATCGACCTGTTCATTTAAGACGAGACATATTGTTATCATTACTGTAAGGAAGCTTTTATCTATCGATCTGATCACTTAAGACGAGGCATCTTGTTCTCATCACTGTAAGGAAGCTTTTATCTATCGACCTGTTCACTTAAGACGAGGCATCTTCTTCTCATCACTGTAAGGAAGCTTTTATCTATCGACCTGTTCATTTAAGACGAGGCATCTTGTTCTCATCACTGTAAGGAAGCTTTTATATATCGACCTGTTCATTTAAGACGAGGCATCTTGTTCTCATCACTGTAAGGAAGCTTTTATCTATCGACCTGTTCATTTAAGACGAGGCATCTTGTTCTCACCACTGTAAGGAAGCTTTTATCTATCGACCTGTTCATTTAAGACGAGGCATCTTGTTCTCATCACTGTAAGGAAGCTTTTATATATCGACCTGTTCATTGAAGACGAGGCATCTTGTTCTCATCACTGTAAGGAAGCTTTTATCTATCGACCTGTTCATTTAAGACGAGGCATCTTGTTCTCATCACTGTAAGGAAGCTTTTATCTATCGACCTGTTCATTTAAGACGAGGCATCTTGTTCTCATCACTGTAAGGAAGCTTTTATCTATCGACCTGTTCATTTAAGACGAGGCATCTTGTTCTCATCACTGTAAGGAAGCTTTTATCTATCGACCTGTTCATTTAAGACGAGGCATCTTGTTCTCATCACTGTAAGGAAGCTTTTATCTATCGACCTGTTCATTTAAGACGAGGCATCTTGTTCTCATCACTGTAAGGAAGCTTTTATCTATCGACCTGTTCATTTAAGACGAGGCATCTTGTTCTCATCACTGTAAGGAAGCTTTTATCTATCGACCTGTTCATTTAAGACGAGGCATATTGTTCTCAATACTGTAAGGAAGCTTTTATCTATCGACCTGTTCATTTAAAACGAGGCATCTTGTTCTCATCACTGTAAGGAAGCTTTTATCTATCGACCTGTTCATTTAAGACGAGGCATCTTGTTCTCGTCACTGTAAGGAAGCTTTTATCTATCGACCTGTTCATTTAAGACAAGGCATCTTGTTCTCATCACTGTAAGGAAGCTTTTATCTATCGACCTGTTCATTTAAGACGAGGCATCTTGTTCTCATCACTGTAAGGAAGCTTTTATCTATCGACCTGTTCATTTAAGACGAGGCATCTTGTTCTCATCACTGTAAGGAAGCTTTTATCTATCGACCTGTTCATTTAAGACGAAGCATCTTGTTCTCATCACTGTAAGGAAGCTTTTATCTATCGACCTGTTCATTTAAGACGAGGTATCTTGTTCTCCTCACTGTAAGGAAGCTTTTATCTATCGACCTGTTCATTTAAGACGAGGCATCTTGTTCGCATCACTGTAAGGAAGCTTTTATCTATCGACCTGTTCATTTAAGACGAGGCATCTTGTTCTCATCACTGTAAGGAAGCGTTTATCTATCGACCTATTCATTTAAGACGAGGCATCTTGTTCTCATCACTGTAAGGAAGCTTTTATCTATCGACCTGTTCATTTGAGACGAGGCATCTTGTTCTCATCACTGTAAGGAAGCTTTTATCTATCGAACTGTTCATTTAAGACGAGGCATCTTGTTCTCATCACTGTAAGGAAGCTTTTATCTATCGACTTGTTCATTTAAGACGAGGCATCTTGTTCTCACCACTGTAAGGAAGATTTTATCTATCGTCATGTTCATTTAAGACGAGGCATCTTGTTTTCACCACTGTAAGGAAGCTTTTATCTATCGTCCTGTTCATTTAAGACGAGGCATCTTGTTCTCATCACTGTAAGGAAGCTTTTATCTATCTATCGACCTGTTCATTTAAGACGAGACATATTGTTCTCATTACTGTAAGGAAGCTTTTATCTATCGATCTGTTCACTTAAGACGAGGCATCTTGTTCTCATCACTGTAAGGAAGCTTTTATCTATCGACCTGTTCACTTAAGACGAGGCATCTTCTTCTCATCACTGTAAGGAAGCTTTTATCTATCGACCTGTTCATTTAAGACGAGGCATCTTGTTCTCATCACTGTAAGGAAGCTTTTATATATCGACCTATTCATTTAAGACGAGGCATCTTGTTCTCATCACTGTAAGGAAGCTTTTATCTATCGACCTGTTCATTTAAGACGAGGCATCTTGTTCTCATCACTGTAAGGAAGCTTTTATCTATCGACGTGTTCATTTAAGACGAGGCATCTTGATCTCATCACTGTAAGGAAGCTTTTATCTATCGACCTGTTCATTTAAGACGAGGCATCTTGTTCTCATCACTGTAAGGAAGCTTTTATCTATCGACCTGTTCATTTAAGACGAGGCATCTTGTTCTCATCACTGTAAGGAAGCTTTTATCTATCGACCTGTTCATTTAAGACGAGGCATCTTGTTCTCATCACTGTAAGGAAGCTTTTATCTATCGCCGTGTTCATTTAAGACGAGGCATCTTGTTCTCATCACTGTAAGGAAGCTTTTATCTATCGACCTGTTCATTTAAGACGAGGCATCTTGTTCTCATCACTGTAAGGAAGCTTTTATATATCGACCTGTTCATTTAAGACGAGGCATCTTGTTCTCATCACTGTAAGGAAGCTTTTATCTATCGACCTGTTCATTTAAGACGAGGCATCTTGTTCTCATCACTGTAAGGAAGCTTTTATCTATCGACGTGTTCATTTAAGACGAGGCATCTTGATCTCATCACTGTAAGGAAGCTTTTATCTATCGACCTGTTCATTTAAGACGAGGCATCTTGTTCTCATCACTGTAAGGAAGCTTTTATCTATCGACCTGTTCATTTAAGACGAGGCATCTTGTTCTCATCACTGTAAGGAAGCTTTTATCTATCTACCTGTTCATTTAAGACGAGGCATCTTGTTCTCATCACTGTAAGGAAGCCTTTATATATCGACCTGTTCATTGAAGACGAGGCATCTTGTTCTCATCACTGTAAGGAAGCTTTTATCTATCGACCTGTTCATTTAAGACGAGGCATCTTGTTCTCATCACTGTAAGGAAGCTTTTATCTATCGACCTGTTCATTTAAGACGAGGCATCTTGTTCTCATCACTGTAAGGAAGCTTTTATCTATCGCCGTGTTCATTTAAGACGAGGCATCTTGTTCTCATCACTGTAAGGAAGCTTTTATCTATCGACCTGTTCATTTAAGACGAGGCATCTTGTTCTCATCACTGTAAGGAAGCTTTTATCTATCGACCTGTTCATTTAAGACGAGGCATCTTGTTCTCATCACTGTAAGGAAGCTTTTATCTATCGACCTGTTCATTTAAGACGAGGCATCTTGTTCTCATCACTGTAAGGAAGCTTTTATATATCGACCTGTTCATTTAAGACGAGGCATCTTGTTCTCATCACTGTAAGGAAGCTTTTATCTATCGACCTGTTCATTTAAGACGAGGCATCTTGTTCTCATCACTGTAAGGAAGCTTTTATCTATCGACCTGTTCATTTAAGATGAGGCATCTTGTTCTCATCACTGTAAGGAAGCTTTTATCTATCGACCTGTTCATTTAAGACGAGGCATCTTGTTCTCATCACTGTAAGGAAGCTTTTATCTATCGACCTGTTCATTTAAGACGAGGCATCTTGTTCTCGTCACTGTAAGGAATCTTTTATCTATCGACCTGTTCATTTAAGACAAGGCATCTTGTTCTCATCACTGTAAGGAAGCTTTTATCTATCGACCTGTTCATTTAAGACGAGGCATCTTGTTCTCATCACTGTAAGGAAGCTTTTATCTATCGACCTATTCATTTAAGACGAGGCATCTTGTTCTCATCACTGTAAGGAAGCTTTTATCTATCGACCTGTTCATTTAAGACGAGGCATCTTGTTCTCATCACTGTAAGGAAGCTTTTATCTATCGACCTGTTCATTTAAGACGAGGCATCTTGTTCTCATCACTGTAAGGAAGCTTTTATCTATCGACCTGTTCATTTAAGACGAGGCATCTTGTTCGCATCACTGTAAGGAAGCTTTTATCTATCGACCTGTTCATTTAAGACGAGGCATCTTGTTCTCATCACTGTAAGGAAGCGTTTATCTATCGACCTATTCATTTAAGACGAGGCATCTTGTTCTCATCACTGTAAGGAAGCTTTTATCTATCGACCTGTTCATTTGAGACGAGGCATCTTGTTCTCATCACTGTAAGGAAGCTTTTATCTATCGAACTATTCATTTAAGACGAGGCATCTTGTTCTCATCACTGTAAGGAAGCTTTTATCTATCGACTTGTTCATTTAAGACGAGGCATCTTGTTCTCACCACTGTAAGGAAGATTTTATCTATCGTCCTGTTCATTTAAGACGAGGCATCTTGTTCTCACCACTGTAAGGAAGCTTTTATCTATCGTTCTGTTCATTTAAGACGAGGCATCTTGTTCTCATCACTGTAAGGAAGCTTTTATCTATCTATCGACCTGTTCATTTAAGACGAGACATATTGTTCTCATAACTGTAAGGAAGCTTTTATCTATCGATCTGTTCACTTAAGACGAGGCATCTTGTTCTCATCACTGTAAGGAAGCTTTTATCTATCGACCTGTTCACTTAAGACGAGGCATCTTCTTCTCATCACTGTAAGGAAGCTTTTATCTATCGACCTGTTCATTTAAGACGAGGCATCTTGTTCTCACCACTGTAAGGAAGATTTTATCTATCGTCCTGTTCATTTAAGACGAGGCATCTTGTTCTCACCACTGTAAGGAAGCTTTTATCTATCGTCCTGTTCATTTAAGGCGAGGCATCTTGTTCTCATCACTGTAAGGAAGCTTTTATCTATCTATCGACCTGTTCATTTAAGACGAGACATATTGTTCTCATTACTGTAAGGAAGCTTTTATCTATCGATCTGTTCACTTAAGACGAGGCATCTTGTTCTCATCACTGTAAGGAAGCTTTTATCTATCGACCTGTTCACTTAAGACGAGGCATCTTCTTCTCATCACTGTAAGGAAGCTTTTATCTATCGACCTGTTCATTTAAGACGAGGCATCTTGTTCTCATCACTGTAAGGAACCTTTTATATATCGACCTGTTCATTTAAGACGAGGCATCTTGTTCTCATCACTGTAAGGAAGCTTTTATCTATCGACCTGTTCATTTAAGACGAGGCATCTTGTTCTCATCACTGTAAGGAAGCTTTTATCTATCGACGTGTTCATTTAAGACGAGGCATCTTGATCTCATCACTGTAAGGAAGCTTTTATCTATCGACCTGTTCATTTAAGACGAGGCATCTTGATCTCATCACTGTAAGGAAGCTTTTATCTATCGACCTGTTCATTTAAGACGAGGCATCTTGTTCTCATCACTGTAAGGAAGCTTTTATCTATCGACCTGTTCATTTAAGACGAGGCATCTTGTTCTCATCACTGTAAGGAAGCTTTTATCTATCGACGTGTTCATTTAAGACGAGGCATCTTGATCTCATCACTGTAAGGAAGCTTTTATCTATCGACCTGTTCATTTAAGACGAGGCATCTTGTTCTCATCACTGTAAGGAAGCTTTTATCTATCGACCTGTTCATTTAAGACGAGGCATCTTGTTCTCATCACTGTAAGGAAGCTTTTATCTATCTACCTGTTCATTTAAGACGAGGCATCTTGTTCTCATCACTGTAAGGAAGCCTTTATATATCGACCTGTTCATTGAAGACGAGGCATCTTGTTCTCATCACTGTAAGGAAGCTTTTATCTATCGACCTGTTCATTTAAGACGAGGCATCTTGTTCTCATCACTGTAAGGAAGCTTTTATCTATCGCCGTGTTCATTTAAGACGAGGCATCTTGTTCTCATCACTGTAAGGAAGCTTTTATCTATCGACCTGTTCATTTAAGACGAGGCATCTTGTTCTCATCACTGTAAGGAAGCTTTTATCTATCGACCTGTTCATTTAAGACGAGGCATCTTGTTCTCATCACTGTAAGGAAGCTTTTATCTATCGACCTGTTCATTTAAGACGAGGCATCTTGTTCTCATCACTGTAAGGAAGCTTTTATCTATCGACCTGTTCATTTAAGACGAGGCATCTTGTTCTCATCACTGTAAGGAAGCTTTTATCTATCGACCTGTTCATTTGAGACGAGGCATCTTGTTCTCATCACTGTAAGGAAGCTTTTATCTATCGACCTGTTCATTTAAGACGAGGCATCTTGTTCTCATCACTGTAAGGAAGCTTTTATCTATCGACCTGTTCATTTAAGACGAGGCATCTTGTTCTCATCACTGTAAGGAAGCTTTTATCTATCGACCTGTTCATTTAAGACGAGGCATCTTGTTCTCATCACTGTAAGGAAGCTTTTATCTATCGACCTGTTCATTTAAGACGAGGCATCTTGTTCTCATCACTGTAAGGAAGCTTTTATCTATCGACCTGTTCATTTAAGACGAGGCATCTTGTTCTCATCACTGTAAGGAAGCTTTTATCTATCGACCTGTTCATTTAAGACGAGGCATCTTGTTCTCATCACTGTAAGGAAGCTTTTATCTATCGACCTGTTCATTTGAGACGAGGCATCTTGTTCTCATCACTGTAAGGAAGCTTTTATCTATCGACCTGTTCATTTAAGACGAGGCATCTTGTTCTCATCACTGTAAGGAAGCTTTTATCTATCGACCTGTTCATTTAAGACGAGGCATCTTGTTCTCATCACTGTAAGGAAGCTTTTATCTATCGACCTGTTCATTTAAGACGAGGCATCTTGTTCTCATCACTGTAAGGAAGCTTTTATCTATCGACCTGTTCATTTAAGACGAGGCATCTTGTTCTCATCACTGTAAGGAAGCTTTTATCTATCGACCTGTTCATTTAAGACGAGGCATCTTGTTCTCATCACTGTAAGGAAGCTTTTATCTATCGACCTGTTCATTTAAGACGAGGCATCTTGTTCTCATCACTGTAAGGAAGCTTTTATCTATCGACCTGTTCATTTAAGACAAGGCATCTTGTTCTCATCACTGTAAGGAAGCTTTTATCTATCGACCTGTTCATTTAAGACGAGGCATCTTGTTCTCATCACTGTAAGGAAGCTTTTATCTATCGACCTATTCATTTAAGACGAGGCATCTTGTTCTCATCACTGTAAGGAAGCTTTTATATATCGACCTGTTCATTTAAGACGAGGCATCTTGTTCTCATCACTGTAAGGAAGCTTTTATCTATCGACCTGTTCATTTAAGACGAGGCATCTTGTTCTCATCACTGTAAGGAAGCTTTTATCTATCGACCTGTTCATTTAAGACGAGGCATCTTGTTCGCATCACTGTAAGGAAGCTTTTATCTATCGACCTGTTCATTTAAGACGAGGCATCTTGTTCTCATCACTGTAAGGAAGCGTTTATCTATCGACCTATTCATTTAAGACGAGGCATCTTGTTCTCATCACTGTAAGGAAGCTTTTATCTATCGACCTGTTCATTTGAGACGAGGCATCTTGTTCTCATCACTGTAAGGAAGCTTTTATCTATCGAACTATCCATTTAAGACGAGGCATCTTGTTCTCATCACTGTAAGGAAGCTTTTATCTATCGACTTGTTCATTTAAGACGAGGCATCTTGTTCTCACCACTGTAAGGAAGATTTTATCTATCGTCCTGTTCATTTAAGACGAGGCATCTTGTTCTCACCACTGTAAGGAAGCTTTTATCTATCGTTCTGTTCATTTAAGACGAGGCATCTTGTTCTCATCACTGTAAGGAAGCTTTTATCTATCTATCGACCTGTTCATTTAAGACGAGACATATTGTTCTCATTACTGTAAGGAAGCTTTTATCTATCGATCTGTTCATTTAAGACGAGGCATCTTGTTCTCATCACTGTAAGGAAGCTTTTATCTATCGACCTGTTCACTTAAGACGAGGCATCTTCTTCTCATCACTGTAAGGAAGCTTTTATCTATCGACCTGTTCATTTAAGACGAGGCATCTTGTTCTCACCACTGTAAGGAAGATTTTATCTATCGTCCTGTTCATTTAAGACGAGGCATCTTGTTCTCACCACTGTAAGGAAGCTTTTATCTATCGTCCTGTTCATTTAAGACGAGGCATCTTGTTCTCATCACTGTAAGGAAGCTTTTATCTATCTATCGACCTGTTCATTTAAGACGAGACATATTGTTCTCATTACTGTAAGGAAGCTTTTATCTATCGATCTGTTCACTTAAGACGAGGCATCTTGTTCTCATCACTGTAAGGAAGCTTTTATCTATCGACCTGTTCACTTAAGATGAGGCATCTTCTTCTCATCACTGTAAGGAAGCTTTTATCTATCGACCTGTTCATTTAAGACGAGGCATCTTGTTCTCATCACTGTAAGGAAGCTTTTATATATCGACCTGTTCATTTAAGACGAGGCATCTTGTTCTCATCACTGTAAGGAAGCTTTTATCTATCGACCTGTTCATTTAAGACGAGGCATCTTGTTCTCATCACTGTAAGGAAGCTTTTATCTATCGACCTGTTCATTTAAGACGAGGCATCTTGTTCTCATCACTGTAAGGAAGCTTTTATCTATCGACGTGTTCATTTAAGACGAGGCATCTTGATCTCATCACTGTAAGGAAGCTTTTATCTATCGACCTGTTCATTTAAGACGAGGCATCTTGTTCTCATCACTGTAAGGAAGCTTTTATCTATCGACCTGTTCATTTAAGACGAGGCATCTTGTTCTCATCACTGTAAGGAAGCTTTTATCTATCTACCTGTTCATTTAAGACGAGGCATCTTGTTCTCATCACTGTAAGGAAGCCTTTATATATCGACCTGTTCATTGAAGACGAGGCATCTTGTTCTCATCACTGTAAGGAAGCTTTTATCTATCGACCTGTTCATTTAAGACGAGGCATCTTGTTCTCATCACTGTAAGGAAGCTTTTATCTATCGCCGTGTTCATTTAAGACGAGGCATCTTGTTCTCATCACTGTAAGGAAGCTTTTATCTATCGACCTGTTCATTTAAGACGAGGCATCTTGTTCTCATCACTGTAAGGAAGCTTTTATCTATCGACCTGTTCATTTAAGACGAGGCATCTTGTTCTCATCACTGTAAGGAAGCTTTTATCTATCGACCTGTTCATTTAAGACGAGGCATCTTGTTCTCATCACTGTAAGGAAGCTTTTATCTATCGACCTGTTCATTTAAGACGAGGCATCTTGTTCTCATCACTGTAAGGAAGCTTTTATCTATCGACCTGTTCATTTGAGACGAGGCATCTTGTTCTCATCACTGTAAGGAAGCTTTTATCTATCGACCTGTTCATTTAAGACGAGGCATCTTGTTCTCATCACTGTAAGGAAGCTTTTATCTATCGACCTGTTCATTTAAGACGAGGCATCTTGTTCTCATCACTGTAAGGAAGCTTTTATCTATCGACCTGTTCATTTAAGACGAGGCATCTTGTTCTCATCACTGTAAGGAAGCTTTTATCTATCGACCTGTTCATTTAAGACGAGGCATCTTGTTCTCATCACTGTAAGGAAGCTTTTATCTATCGACCTGTTCATTTAAGACGAGGCATCTTGTTCTCATCACTGTAAGGAAGCTTTTATCTATCGACCTGTTCATTTAAGACGAGGCATCTTGTTCTCATCACTGTAAGGAAGCTTTTATCTATCGACCTGTTCATTTAAGACAAGGCATCTTGTTCTCATCACTGTAAGGAAGCTTTTATCTATCGACCTGTTCATTTAAGACGAGGCATCTTGTTCTCATCACTGTAAGGAAGCTTTTATCTATCGACCTATTCATTTAAGACGAGGCATCTTGTTCTCGTCACTGTAAGGAAGCTTTTATCTATCGACCTGTTCATTTAAGACGAGGCATCTTGTTCTCATCACTGTAAGGAAGCTTTTATCTATCGACCTGTTCATTTAAGACGAGGCATCTTGTTCTCATCACTGTAAGGAAGCTTTTATCTATCGACCTGTTCATTTAAGACGAGGCATCTTGTTCGCATCACTGTAAGGAAGCTTTTATCTATCGACCTGTTCATTTAAGACGAGGCATCTTGTTCTCATCACTGTAAGGAAGCGTTTATCTATCGACCTATTCATTTAAGACGAGGCATCTTGTTCTCATCACTGTAAGGAAGCTTTTATCTATCGACCTGTTCATTTGAGACGAGGCATCTTGTTCTCATCACTGTAAGGAAGCTTTTATCTATCGAACTATCCATTTAAGACGAGGCATCTTGTTCTCATCACTGTAAGGAAGCTTTTATCTATCGACTTGTTCATTTAAGACGAGGCATCTTGTTCTCACCACTGTAAGGAAGATTTTATCTATCGTCCTGTTCATTTAAGACGAGGCATCTTGTTCTCACCACTGTAAGGAAGCTTTTATCTATCGTTCTGTTCATTTAAGACGAGGCATCTTGTTCTCATCACTGTAAGGAAGCTTTTATCTATCTATCTATCGACCTGTTCATTTAAGACGAGACATATTGTTCTCATTACTGTAAGGAAGCTTTTATCTATCGATCTGTTCATTTAAGACGAGGCATCTTGTTCTCATCACTGTAAGGAAGCTTTTATCTATCGACCTGTTCACTTAAGACGAGGCATCTTCTTCTCATCACTGTAAGGAAGCTTTTATCTATCGACCTGTTCATTTAAGACGAGGCATCTTGTTCTCACCACTGTAAGGAAGATTTTATCTATCGTCCTGTTCATTTAAGACGAGGCATCTTGTTCTCACCACTGTAAGGAAGCTTTTATCTATCGTCCTGTTCATTTAAGACGAGGCATCTTGTTCTCATCACTGTAAGGAAGCTTTTATCTATCTATCGACCTGTTCATTTAAGACGAGACATATTGTTCTCATTACTGTAAGGAAGCTTTTATCTATCGATCTGTTCACTTAAGACGAGGCATCTTGTTCTCATCACTGTAAGGAAGCTTTTATCTATCGACCTGTTCACTTAAGATGAGGCATCTTCTTCTCATCACTGTAAGGAAGCTTTTATCTATCGACCTGTTCATTTAAGACGAGGCATCTTGTTCTCATCACTGTAAGGAAGCTTTTATATATCGACCTGTTCATTTAAGACGAGGCATCTTGTTCTCATCACTGTAAGGAAGCTTTTATCTATCGACCTGTTCATTTAAGACGAGGCATCTTGTTCTCATCACTGTAAGGAAGCTTTTATCTATCGACGTGTTCATTTAAGACGAGGCATCTTGATCTCATCACTGTAAGGAAGCTTTTATCTATCGACGTGTTCATTTAAGACGAGGCATCTTGATCTCATCACTGTAAGGAAGCTTTTATCTATCGACCTGTTCATTTAAGACGAGGCATCTTGTTCTCATCACTGCAAGGAAGCTTTTATCTATCGACCTGTTCATTTAAGACGAGGCATCTTGTTCTCATCACTGTAAGGAAGCTTTTATATATCGACCTGTTCATTGAAGACGAGGCATCTTGTTCTCATCACTGTAAGGAAGCTTTTATCTATCGACCTGTTCATTTAAGACGATGCATCTTGTTCTCATCACTGTAAGGAAGCTTTTATCTATCGACCTGTTCATTAAAGACGAGGCATCTTGTTCTCATCACTGTAAGGAAGCTTTTATATATCGCCGTGTTCATTTAAGACGAGGCATCTTGTTCTCATCACTGTAAGGAAGCTTTTATCTATCGACCTGTTCATTTAAGACGAGGCATCTTGTTCTCATCACTGTAAGGAAGCTTTTATATATCGACCTGTTCATTTAAGACGAGGCATCTTGTTCTCATCACTGTAAGGAAGCTTTTATCTATCGACCTGTTCATTTAAGACGAGGCATCTTGTTCTCATCACTGTAAGGAAGCTTTTATCTATCGACGTGTTCATTTAAGACGAGGCATCTTGATCTCATCACTGTAAGGAAGCTTTTATCTATCGACCTGTTCATTTAAGACGAGGCATCTTGTTCTCTTCACTGTAAGGAAGCTTTTATCTATCGACCTGTTCATTTAAGACGAGGCATCTTGTTCTCATCACTGTAAGGAAGCTTTTATCTATCTACCTGTTCATTTAAGACGAGGCATCTTGTTCTCATCACTGTAAGGAAGCTTTTATATATCGACCTGTTCATTGAAGACGAGGCATCTTGTTCTCATCACTGTAAGGAAGCTTTTATCTATCGACCTGTTCATTTAAGACGAGGCATCTTGTTCTCATCACTGTAAGGAAGCTTTTATCTATCGACCTGTTCATTTAAGACGAGGCATCTTGTTCTCATCACTGTAAGGAAGCTTTTATCTATCGCCGTGTTCATTTAAGACGAGGCATCTTGTTCTCATCACTGTAAGGAAGCTTTTATCTATCGACCTGTTCATTTAAGACGAGGCATCTTGTTCTCATCACTGTAAGGAAGCTTTTATCTATCGACCTGTTCATTTAAGACGAGGCATCTTGTTCTCATCACTGTAAGGAAGCTTTTATATATCGACCTGTTCATTTAAGACGAGGCATCTTGTTCTCATCACTGTAAGGAAGCTTTTATCTATCGACCTGTTCATTTAAGACGAGGCATCTTGTTCTCATCACTGTAAGGAAGCTTTTATCTATCGACCTGTTCATTTAAGACGAGGCATCTTGTTCTCATCACTGTAAGGAAGCTTTTATCTATCAACCTGTTCATTTAAGACGAGGCATCTTGTTCTCATCACTGTAAGGAAGCTTTTATCTATCGACCTGTTCATTTAAGACGAGGCATCTTGTTCTCATCACTGTAAGGAAGCTTTTATCTATCGACCTGTTCATTTAAGACGAGGCATCTTGTTCTCATCACTGTAAGGAAGCTTTTATCTATCGACCTGTTCATTTAAGACGAGGCATCTTGTTCTCATCACTGTAAGGAAGCTTTTATCTATCGACCTGTTCATTTAAGACGAGGCATCTTGTTCTCATCACTGTAAGGAAGCTTTTATCTATCGACCTGTTCATTTAAGACGAGGCATATTGTTCTCATCACTGTAAGGAAGCTTTTATCTATCGACCTGTTCATTTAAGACGAGGCATCTTGTTCTCATCACTGTAAGGAAGCTTTTATCTATCGACCTGTTCATTTAAGACGAGGCATCTTGTTCTCATCACTGTAAGGAAGCTTTTATCTATCGACCTATTCATTTAAGACGAGGCATCTTGTTCTCATCACTGTAAGGAAGCTTTTATCTATCGACCTGTTCATTTAAGACGAGGCATCTTGTTCTCATCACTGTAAGGAAGCTTTTATCTATCGACCTGTTCATTTAAGACGAGGCATCTTGTTCGCATCACTGTAAGGAAGCTTTTATCTATCGACCTGTTCATTTAAGACGAGGCATCTTGTTCGCATCACTGTAAGGAAGCTTTTATCTATCGACCTGTTCATTTAAGACGAGGCATCTTGTTCTCATCACTGTAAGGAAGCGTTTATCTATCGACCTATTCATTTAAGACGAGGCATCTTGTTCTCATCACTGTAAGGAAGCTTTTATCTATCGACCTGTTCATTTGAGACGAGGCATCTTGTTCTCATCACTGTAAGGAAGCTTTTATCTATCGAACTATTCATTTAAGACGAGGCATCTTGTTCTCATCACTGTAAGGAAGCTTTTATCTATCGACTTGTTCATTTAAGACGAGGCATCTTGTTCTCACCACTGTAAGGAAGATTTTATCTATCGTCCTGTTCATTTAAGACGAGGCATCTTGTTCTCACCACTGTAAGGAAGCTTTTATCTATCGTTCTGTTCATTTAAGACGAGGCATCTTGTTCTCGTCACTGTAAGGAAGCTTTTATCTATCTATCGACCTGTTCATTTAAGACGAGACATATTGTTCTCATTACTGTAAGGAAGCTTTTATCTATCGATCTGTTCACTTAAGACGAGGCATCTTGTTCTCATCACTGTAAGGAAGCTTTTATCTATCGACCTGTTCACTTAAGACGAGGCATCTTCTTCTCATCACTGTAAGGAAGCTTTTATCTATCGACCTGTTCATTTAAGACGAGGCATCTTGTTCTCATCACTGTAAGGAAGCTTTTATCTATCGACCTGTTCACTTAAGACGAGGCATCTTCTTCTCATCACTGTAAGGAAGCTTTTATCTATCGACCTGTTCATTTAAGACGAGGCATCTTGTTCTCATCACTGTAAGGAAGCTTTTATATATCGACCTGTTCATTTAAGACGAGGCATCTTGTTCTCATCACTGTAAGGAAGCTTTTATCTATCGACCTGTTCATTTAAGACGCGGCATCTTGTTCTCATCACTGTAAGGAAGCTTTTATCTATCGACCTGTTCATTTAAGACGAGGCATCTTGTTCTCATCACTGTAAGGAAGCTTTTATCTATCTACCTGTTCATTTAAGACGAGGCATCTTGTTCTCATCACTGTAAGGAAGCTTATATCTATCGACCTGTTCATTGAAGACGAGGCATCTTGTTCTCATCACTGTAAGGAAGCTTTTATCTATCGACCTGTTCATTTAAGACGAGGCATCTTGTTTTCATCACTGTAAGGAAGCTTTTATCTATCGACCTGTTCATTTAAGACGAGGCATCTTGTTCTCATCACTGTAAGGAAGCTTTTATCTATCGCCGTGTTCATTTAAGACGAGGCATCTTGTTCTCATCACTGTAAGGAAGCTTTTATCTATCGACCTGTTCATTTAAGACGAGGCATCTTGTTCTCATCACTGTAAGGAAGCTTTTATCTATCGACCTGTTCATTTAAGACGAGGCATCTTGTTCTCATCACTGTAAGGAAGCTTTTATCTATCGACCTGTTCATTTAAGACGAGGCATCTTGTTCTCATCACTGTAAGGAAGCTTTTATATATCGACCTGTTCATTTAAGACGAGGCATCTTGTTCTCATCACTGTAAGGAAGCTTTTATCTATCGACCTGTTCATTTAAGACGAGGCATCTTGTTCTCATCACTGTAAGGAAGCTTTTATCTATCGACCTGTTCATTTAAGACGAGGCATCTTGTTCTCATCACTGTAAGGAAGCTTTTATCTATCGACCTGTTCATTTAAGACGAGGCATCTTGTTCTCATCACTGTAAGGAAGCTTTTATCTATCGACCTGTTCATTTAAGACGAGGCATCTTGTTCTCATCACTGTAAGGAAGCTTTTATCTATCGACCTGTTCATTTAAGACGAGGCATCTTGTTCTCATCACTGTAAGGAAGCTTTTATCTATCGACCTGTTCATTTAAGACGAGGCATATTGTTCTCATCACTGTAAGGAAGCTTTTATCTATCGACCTGTTCATTTAAGACGAGGCATCTTGTTCTCATCACTGTAAGGAAGCTTTTATCTATCGACCTGTTCATTTAAGACGAGGCATCTTGTTCTCATCACTGTAAGGAAGCTTTTATCTATCGACCTGTTCATATAAGACAAGGCATCTTGTTCTCATCACTGTAAGGAAGCTTTTATCTATCGACCTGTTCATTTAAGACGAGGCATCTTGTTCTCATCACTGTAAGGAAGCTTTTATCTATCGACCTATTCATTTAAGACGAGGCATCTTGTTCTCATCACTGTAAGGAAGCTTTTATCTATCGACCTGTTCATTTAAGACGAGGCATCTTGTTCTCATCACTGTAAGGAAGCTTTTATCTATCGACCTGTTCATTTAAGACGAGGCATCTTGTTCGCATCACTGTAAGGAAGCTTTTATCTATCGACCTGTTCATTTAAGACGAGGCATCTTGTTCTCATCACTGTAAGGAAGCGTTTATCTATCGACCTATTCATTTAAGACGAGGCATCTTGTTCTCATCACTGTAAGGAAGCTTTTATCTATCGACCTGTTCATTTGAGACGAGGCATCTTGTTCTCATCACTGTAAGGAAGATTTTATCTATCGTCCTGTTCATTTAAGACGAGGCATCTTGTTCTCACCACTGTAAGGAAGCTTTTATCTATCGTCCTGTTCATTTAAGACGAGGCATCTTGTTCTCATCACTGTAAGGAAGCTTTTATCTATCTATCGACCTGTTCATTTAAGACGAGACATATTGTTCTCATTACTGTAAGGAAGCTTTTATCTATCGACCTGTTCACTTAAGACGAGGCATCTTCTTCTCATCACTGTAAGGAAGCTTTTATCTATCGACCTATTCACTTAAGACGAGGCATCTTCTTCTCATCACTGTAAGGAAGCTTTTATCTATCGACCTGTTCATTTTAGACGAGGCATCTTGTTCTCACCACTTTAAGGAAGATTTTATCTATCGTCCTGTTCATTTAAGACGAGGCATCTTGTTCTCATCACTGTAAGGAAGCTTTTATCTATCGTCCTGTTCATTTAAGACGAGGCATCTTGTTCTCATCACTGTAAGGAAGCTTTTATCTATCTATCGACCTGTTCATTTAAGACGAGACATATTGTTCTCATTACTGTAAGGAAGCTTTTATCTATCGACCTGTTCACTTAAGACGAGGCATCTCCTTCTCATCACTGTAAGGAAGCTTTTATCTATCGACCTGTTCATTTAAGACGAGGCATCTTGTTCTCATCACTGTAAGGAAGCTTTTATCTATCGACCTGTTCATTTAAGACGAGTCATCTTGTTCTCATCACTGTAAGGAAGCTTTTATCTATCGACCTGTTCATTTAAGACGAGGCATCTTCTTCTCATCACTGTAAGGAAGCTTTTATCTATCGACCTGTTCATTTAAGACGAGGCATATTGTTCTCATCACTGTAAGGAAGCTTTTATCTATCGACCTGTTCATTTAAGACGAGGCATCTTGTTCTCATCACTGTAAGGAAGCTTTTATCTATCGACCTGTTCATTTAAGACGAGGCATCTTGTTCTCATCACTGTAAGGAAGCTTTTATCTATCGACCTGTTCATTTAAGACAAGGCATCTTGTTCTCATCACTGTAAGGAAGCTTTTATCTATCGACCTGTTCATTTAAGACGAGGCATCTTGTTCTCATCACTGTAAGGAAGCTTTTATCTATCGACCTATTCATTTAAGACGAGGCATCTTGTTCTCATCACTGTAAGGAAGCTTTTATCTATCGACCTGTTCATTTAAGACGAGGCATCTTGTTCTCATCACTGTAAGGAAGCTTTTATCTATCGACCTGTTCATTTAAGACGAGGCATCTTGTTCTCATCACTGTAAGGAAGCTTTTATCTATCGACCTGTTCATTTAAGACGAGGCATCTTGTTCGCATCACTGTAAGGAAGCTTTTATCTATCGACCTGTTCATTTAAGACGAGGCATCTTGTTCTCATCACTGTAAGGAAGCGTTTATCTATCGACCTATTCATTTAAGACGAGGCATCTTGTTCTCATCACTGTAAGGAAGCTTTTATCTATCGACCTGTTCATTTGAGACGAGGCATCTTGTTCTCATCACTGTAAGGAAGATTTTATCTATCGTCCTGTTCATTTAAGACGAGGCATCTTGTTCTCACCACTGTAAGGAAGCTTTTATCTATCGTCCTGTTCATTTAAGACGAGGCATCTTGTTCTCATCACTGTAAGGAAGCTTTTATCTATCTATCGACCTGTTCATTTAAGACGAGACATATTGTTCTCATTACTGTAAGGAAGCTTTTATCTATCGACCTGTTCACTTAAGACGAGGCATCTTCTTCTCATCACTGTAAGGAAGCTTTTATCTATCGACCTATTCACTTAAGACGAGGCATCTTCTTCTCATCACTGTAAGGAAGCTTTTATCTATCGACCTGTTCATTTTAGACGAGGCATCTTGTTCTCACCACTTTAAGGAAGATTTTATCTATCGTCCTGTTCATTTAAGACGAGGCATCTTGTTCTCATCACTGTAAGGAAGCTTTTATCTATCGTCCTGTTCATTTAAGACGAGGCATCTTGTTCTCATCACTGTAAGGAAGCTTTTATCTATCTATCGACCTGTTCATTTAAGACGAGACATATTGTTCTCATTACTGTAAGGAAGCTTTTATCTATCGACCTGTTCACTTAAGACGAGGCATCTCCTTCTCATCACTGTAAGGAAGCTTTTATCTATCGACCTGTTCATTTAAGACGAGGCATCTTGTTCTCATCACTGTAAGGAAGCTTTTATCTATCGACCTGTTCATTTAAGACGAGTCATCTTGTTCTCATCACTGTAAGGAAGCTTTTATCTATCGACCTGTTCATTTAAGACGAGGCATCTTGTTCTCATCACTGTAAGGAAGCTTTTATCTATCGACCTGTTCATTTAAGACGAGGCATATTGTTCTCATCACTGTAAGGAAGCTTTTATCTATCGACCTGTTCATTTAAGACGAGGCATCTTGTTCTCATCACTGTAAGGAAGCTTTTATCTATCGACCTGTTCATTTAAGACGAGGCATCTTGTTCTCATCACTGTAAGGAAGCTTTTATCTATCGACCTGTTCATTTAAGACAAGGCATCTTGTTCTCATCACTGTAAGGAAGCTTTTATCTATCGACCTGTTCATTTAAGACGAGGCATCTTGTTCTCATCACTGTAAGGAAGCTTTTATCTATCGACCTATTCATTTAAGACGAGGCATCTTGTTCTCATCACTGTAAGGAAGCTTTTATCTATCGACCTGTTCATTTAAGACGAGGCATCTTGTTCTCATCACTGTAAGGAAGCTTTTATCTATCGACCTGTTCATTTAAGACGAGGCATCTTGTTCTCATCACTGTAAGGAAGCTTTTATCTATCGACCTGTTCATTTAAGACGAGGCATCTTGTTCGCATCACTGTAAGGAAGCTTTTATCTATCGACCTGGTCATTTAAGACGATGCATCTTGTTCTCATCACTGTAAGGAAGCGTTTATCTATCGACCTATTCATTTAAGACGAGGCATCTTGTTCTCATCACTGTAAGGAAGCTTGTATCTATCGACCTGTTCATTTGAGACGAGGCATCTTGTTCTCATCACTGTAAGGAAGATTTTATCTATCGACCTGTTCATTTAAGACGAGGCATCTTGTTCTCACCACTGTAAGGAAGCTTTTATCTATCGTCCTGTTCATTTAAGACGAGGCATCTTGTTCTCATCACTGTAAGGAAGCTTTTATCTATCTATCGACCTGTTCATTTAAGACGAGACATATTGTTCTCATTACTGTAAGGAAGCTTTTATCTATCGACCTGTTCACTTAAGACGAGGCATCTTCTTCTCATTACTGTAAGGAAGCTTTTATCTATCGACCTGTTCACTTAAGACGAGGCATCTTCTTCTCATCACTGTAAGGAAGCTCTTATCTATCGACCTATTCACTTAAGACGAGGCATCTTCTTCTCATCACTGTAAGGAAGCTTTTATCTATCGACCTGTTCATTTTAGACGAGGCATCTTGTTCTCACCACTTTAAGGAAGATTTTATCTATCGTCCTGTTCATTTAAGACGAGGCATCTTGTTCTCATCACTGTAAGGAAGCTTTTATCTATCGTCCTGTTCATTTAAGACGAGGCATCTTGTTCTCATCACTGTAAGGAAGCTTTTATCTATCTATCGACCTGTTCATTTAAGACGAGACATATTGTTCTCATTACTGTAAGGAAGCTTTTATCTATCGACCTGTTCACTTAAGACGAGGCATCTCCTTCTCATCACTGTAAGGAAGCTTTTATCTATCGACCTGTTCATTTAAGACGAGGCATCTTGTTCTCATCACTGTAAGGAAGCTTTTATCTATCGACCTGTTCATTTAAGACGAGTCATCTTGTTCTCATCACTGTAAGGAAGCTTTTATCTATCGACCTGTTCATTTAAGACGAGGCATCTTGTTCTCATCACTGTAAGGAAGCTTTTATCTATCGACCTGTTCATTTAAGACGAGGCATATTGTTCTCATCACTGTAAGGAAGCTTTTATCTATCGACCTGTTCATTTAAGACGAGGCATCTTGTTCTCATCACTGTAAGGAAGCTTTTATCTATCGACCTGTTCATTTAAGACGAGGCATCTTGTTCTCATCACTGTAAGGAAGCTTTTATCTATCGACCTGTTCATTTAAGACAAGGCATCTTGTTCTCATCACTGTAAGGAAGCTTTTATCTATCGACCTGTTCATTTAAGACGAGGCATCTTGTTCTCATCACTGTAAGGAAGCTTTTATCTATCGACCTATTCATTTAAGACGAGGCATCTTGTTCTCATCACTGTAAGGAAGCTTTTATCTATCGACCTGTTCATTTAAGACGAGGCATCTTGTTCTCATCACTGTAAGGAAGCTTTTATCTATCGACCTGTTCATTTAAGACGAGGCATCTTGTTCTCATCACTGTAAGGAAGCTTTTATCTATCGACCTGTTCATTTAAGACGAGGCATCTTGTTCGCATCACTGTAAGGAAGCTTTTATCTATCGACCTGGTCATTTAAGACGATGCATCTTGTTCTCATCACTGTAAGGAAGCGTTTATCTATCGACCTATTCATTTAAGACGAGGCATCTTGTTCTCATCACTGTAAGGAAGCTTGTATCTATCGACCTGTTCATTTGAGACGAGGCATCTTGTTCTCATCACTGTAAGGAAGATTTTATCTATCGACCTGTTCATTTAAGACGAGGCATCTTGTTCTCACCACTGTAAGGAAGCTTTTATCTATCGTCCTGTTCATTTAAGACGAGGCATCTTGTTCTCATCACTGTAAGGAAGCTTTTATCTATCTATCGACCTGTTCATTTAAGACGAGACATATTGTTCTCATTACTGTAAGGAAGCTTTTATCTATCGACCTGTTCACTTAAGACGAGGCATCTTCTTCTCATCACTGTAAGGAAGCTTTTATCTATCGACCTATTCACTTAAGACGAGGCATCTTATTCTCATCACTGTAAGGAAGCTTTTATCTATCGACCTGTTCATTTAAGACGAGGCATCTTATTCTCACCACTGTAAGGAAGATTTTATCTATCGACCTGTTCATTTAAGACGAGGCATCTTGTTCTCATCACTGTAAGGAAGCTTTTATCTATCTATCGACCTGTTCATTTAAGACGAGACATATTGTTCTCATTACTGTAAGGAAGCTTTTATCTATCGATCTGTTCACTTAAGACGAGGCATCTTGTTCTCATCACTGTAAGGAAGCTTTTATCTATCGACCTATTCACTTAAGACGAGGCATCTTCTTCTCATCACTGTAAGGAAGCTTTTATCTATCGACCTGTTCATTTAAGACGAGGCATCTTGTTCTCATCACTGTAAGGAAGCTTTTATATATCGACCTGTTCATTTAAGACGAGGCATCTTGTTCTCATCACTGTAAGGAAGCTTTTATCTATCGACCTGTTCATTTAAGACGAGGCATCTTGTTCTCATCACTGTAAGGAAGCTTTTATCTATCGACGTGTACATTTAAGACGAGGCATCTTGATCTCATCACTGTAAGGAAGCTTTTATCTATCGACCTGTTCATTTAAGACGAGGCATCTTGTTCTCATCACTGTAAGGAAGCTTTTATCTATCGACGTGTTCATTTAAGACGAGGCATCTTGATCTCATCACTGTAAGGAAGCTTTTATCTATCGACCTGTTCATTTAAGACGAGGCATCTTGTTCTCATCACTGTAAGGAAGCTTTTATCTATCGACCTGTTCATTTAAGACGAGGCATCTTGTTCTCATCACTGTAAGGAAGCTTTTATCTATCTACCTGTTCATTTAAGACGAGGCATCTTGTTCTCATCACTGTAAGGAAGCTTTTATATATCGACCTGTTCATTGAAGACGAGGCATCTTGTTCTCATCACTGTAAGGAAGCTTTTATCTATCGACCTGTTCATTTAAGACGAGGCATCTTGTTCTCATCACTGTAAGGAAGCTTTTATCTATCGACCTGTTCATTTAAGACGAGGCATCTTGTTCTCATCACTGTAAGGAAGCTTTTATCTATCGCCGTGTTCATTTAAGACGAGGCATCTTGTTCTCATCACTGTAAGGAAGCTTTTATCTATCGACCTGTTCATTTAAGACGAGGCATCTTGTTCTCATCACTGTAAGGAAGCTTTTATCTATCGACCTGTTCATTTAAGACGAGGCATCTTGTTCTCATCACTGTAAGGAAGCTTTTATCTATCGACCTGTTCATTTAAGACGAGGCATCTTGTTCTCATCACTGTAAGGAAGCTTTTATCTATCGACCTGTTCATTTAAGACGAGGCATCTTGTTCTCGTCACTGTAAGGAAGCTTTTATCTATCGACCTGTTCATTTAAGACAAGGCATCTTGTTCTCATCACTGTAAGGAAGCTTTTATCTATCGACCTGTTCATTTAAGACGAGGCATCTTGTTCTCATCACTGTAAGGAAGCTTTTATCTATCGACCTATTCATTTAAGACGAGGCATCTTGTTCTCATCACTGTAAGGAAGCTTTTATCTATCGACCTGTTCATTTAAGACGAGGCATCTTGTTCTCATCACTGTAAGGAAGCTTTTATCTGTCGACCTGTTCATTTAAGACGAGGCATCTTGTTCTCATCACTGTAAGGAAGCTTTTATCTATCGACCTGTTCATTTAAGACGAGGCATCTTGTTCGCATCACTGTAAGGAAGCTTTTATCTATCGACCTGTTCATTTAAGACGAGGCATCTTGTTCTCATCACTGTAAGGAAGCGTTTATCTATCGACCTATTCATTTAAGACGAGGCATCTTGTTCTCATCACTGTAAGGAAGCTTTTATCTATCGACCTGTTCATTTGAGACGAGGCATCTTGTTCTCATCACTGTAAGGAAGCTTTTATCTATCGACCTGTTCATTTAAGACGAGGCATCTTGTTCTCATCACTGTAAGGAAGCTTTTATCTATCGACTTGTTCATTTAAGACGAGGCAACTTGTTCTCACCACTGTAAGGAAGATTTTATTTATCGTCCTGTTCATTTAAGACGAGGCATCTTGTTCTCACCACTGTAAGGAAGCTTTTATCTATCGTTCTGTTCATTTAAGACGAGGCATCTTGTTCTCATCACTGTAAGGAAGCTTTTATCTATCGACCTGTTCATTTAAGACGAGGCATCTTGTTCTCATCACTGTAAGGAAGCTTTTATCTATCGATCTGTTCACTTAAGACGAGGCATCTTGTTCTCATCACTGTAAGGAAGCTTTTATCTATCGACCTGTTCACTTAAGACGAGGCATCTTGTTCTCATCACTGTAAGGAGGCTTTTATATATCGACCTGTTCATTTAAGACGAGGCATCTTGTTCTCATCACTGTAAGGAAGCTTTTATCTATCGACCTGTTCATTTAAGACGAGGCATCTTGTTCTCATCACTGTAAGGAAGCTTTTATCTATCGACCTGTTCATTTAAGACGAGGCATCTTGTTCTCATCACTGTAAGGAAGCTTTTATCTATCGACGTGTACATTTAAGACGAGGCATCTTGATCTCATCACTGTAAGGAAGCTTTTATCTATCGACCTGTTCATTTAAGACGAGGCATCTTGTTCTCATCACTGTAAGGAAGCTTTTATCTATCGACGTGTTCATTTAAGACGAGGCATCTTGATCTCATCACTGTAAGGAAGCTTTTATCTATCGACCTGTTCATTTAAGACGAGGCATCTTGTTCTCATCACTGTAAGGAAGCTTTTATCTATCGACCTGTTCATTTAAGACGAGGCATCTTGTTCTCATCACTGTAAGGAAGCTTTTATCTATCTACCTGTTCATTTAAGACGAGGCATCTTGTTCTCATCACTGTAAGGAAGCTTTTATATATCGACCTGTTCATTGAAGACGAGGCATCTTGTTCTCATCACTGTAAGGAAGCTTTTATCTATCGACCTGTTCATTTAAGACGAGGCATCTTGTTCTCATCACTGTAAGGAAGCTTTTATCTATCGACCTGTTCATTTAAGACGAGGCATCTTGTTCTCATCACTGTAAGGAAGCTTTTATCTATCGCCGTGTTCATTTAAGACGAGGCATCTTGTTCTCATCACTGTAAGGAAGCTTTTATCTATCGACCTGTTCATTTAAGACGAGGCATCTTGTTCTCATCACTGTAAGGAAGCTTTTATCTATCGACCTGTTCATTTAAGACGAGGCATCTTGTTCTCATCACTGTAAGGAAGCTTTTATCTATCGACCTGTTCATTTAAGACGAGGCATCTTGTTCTCATCACTGTAAGGAAGCTTTTATCTATCGACCTGTTCATTTAAGACGAGGCATCTTGTTCTCGTCACTGTAAGGAAGCTTTTATCTATCGACCTGTTCATTTAAGACAAGGCATCTTGTTCTCATCACTGTAAGGAAGCTTTTATCTATCGACCTGTTCATTTAAGACGAGGCATCTTGTTCTCATCACTGTAAGGAAGCTTTTATCTATCGACCTATTCATTTAAGACGAGGCATCTTGTTCTCATCACTGTAAGGAAGCTTTTATCTATCGACCTGTTCATTTAAGACGAGGCATCTTGTTCTCATCACTGTAAGGAAGCTTTTATCTATCGACCTGTTCATTTAAGACGAGGCATCTTGTTCTCATCACTGTAAGGAAGCTTTTATCTATCGACCTGTTCATTTAAGACGAGGCATCTTGTTCGCATCACTGTAAGGAAGCTTTTATCTATCGACCTGTTCATTTAAGACGAGGCATCTTGTTCTCATCACTGTAAGGAAGCGTTTATCTATCGACCTATTCATTTAAGACGAGGCATCTTGTTCTCATCACTGTAAGGAAGCTTTTATCTATCGACCTGTTCATTTGAGACGAGGCATCTTGTTCTCATCACTGTAAGGAAGCTTTTATCTATCGAACTGTTCATTTAAGACGAGGCATCTTGTTCTCATCACTGTAAGGAAGCTTTTATCTATCGACTTGTTCATTTAAGACGAGGCAACTTGTTCTCACCACTGTAAGGAAGATTTTATTTATCGTCCTGTTCATTTAAGACGAGGCATCTTGTTCTCACCACTGTAAGGAAGCTTTTATCTATCGTTCTGTTCATTTAAGACGAGGCATCTTGTTCTCATCACTGTAATGAAGCTTTTATCTATCGACCTGTTCATTTAAGACGAGGCATCTTGTTCTCATCACTGTAAGGAAGCTTTTATCTATCGATCTGTTCACTTAAGACGAGGCATCTTGTTCTCATCACTGTAAGGAAGCTTTTATCTATCGACCTGTTCACTTAAGACGAGGCATCTTCTTCTCATCACTGTAAGGAAGCTTTTATCTATCGACCTGTTCATTTAAGACGAGGCATCTTGTTCTCATCACTGTAAGGAGGCTTTTATATATCGACCTGTTCATTTAAGACGAGGCATCTTGTTCTCATCACTGTAAGGAAGCTTTTATCTATCGACCTGTTCATTTAAGACGAGGCATCTTGTTCTCATCACTGTAAGGAAGCGTTTATCTATCGACCTGTTCATTTAAGACGAGGCATCTTGTTCTCATCACTGTAAGGAAGCTTTTATCTATCTACCTGTTCATTTAAGACGAGGCATCTTGTTCTCATCACTGTAAGGAAGCTTATATCTATCGACCTGTTCATTGAAGACGAGGCATCTTGTTCTCATCACTGTAAGGAAGCTTTTATCTATCGACCTGTTCATTTAAGACGAGGCATATTGTTCTCATCACTGTAAGGAAGCTTTTATCTATCGACCTGTTCATTTTAGACGAGGCTTCTTGTTCTCATCACTGTAAGGAAGCTTTTATCTATCGCCGTGTTCATTTAAGACGAGGCATCTTGTTCTCATCACTGTAAGGAAGCTTTTATCTATCGACCTGTTCATTTAAGACGAGGAATCTTGTTCTCATCACTGTAAGGAAGCTTTTATCTATCGACCTGTTCATTTAAGACGAGGCATCTTGTTCTCATCACTGTAAGGAAGCTTTTATCTATCGACCTGTTCATTTAAGACGAGGCATCTTGTTCTCATCACTGTAAGGAAGCTTTTATCTATCGACCTGTTCATTTAAGACGAGGCATCTTGTTCTCATCACTGTAAGGAAGCTTTTATATATCGACCTGTTCATTGAAGACGAGGCATCTTGTTCTCATCACTGTAAGGAAGCTTTTATCTATCGACCTGTTCACTTAAGACGAGGCATCTTGTTCTCATCACTGTAAGGAAGCTTTTATCTATCGACCTGTTCATTTAAGACGAGGCATCTTGTTCTCATCACTGTAAGGAAGCTTTTATCTATCGCCGTGTTCATTTAAGACGAGGCATCTTGTTCTCATCACTGTAAGGAAGCTTTTATCTATCGACCTGTTCATTTAAGACGAGGCATCTTGTTCTCATCACTGTAAGGAAGCTTTTATATATCGACCTGTTCATTTAAGACGAGGCATCTTGTTCTCATCACTGTAAGGAAGCTTTTATCTATCGACCTGTTCATTTAAGACGAGGCATCTTGTTCTCATCACTGTAAGGAAGCTTTTATCTATCGACGTGTTCATTTAAGACGAGGCATCTTGATCTCATCACTGTAAGGAAGCTTTTATCTATCGACCTGTTCATTTAAGACGAGGCATCTTGTTCTCATCACTGTAAGGAAGCTTTTATCTATCGACCTGTTCATTTAAGACGAGGCATCTTGTTCTCATCACTGTAAGGAAGCTTTTATCTATCTACCTGTTCATTTAAGACGAGGCATCTTGTTCTCATCACTGTAAGGAAGCTTTTATATATCGACCTGTTCATTGAAGACGAGGCATCTTGTTCTCATCACTGTAAGGAAGCTTTTATCTATCGACCTGTTCATTTAAGACGAGGCATCTTGTTCTCATCACTGTAAGGAAGCTTTTATCTATCGACCTGTTCATTTAAGACGAGGCATCTTGTTCTCATCACTGTAAGGAAGCTTTTATCTATCGCCGTGTTCATTTAAGACGAGGCATCTTGTTCTCATCACTGTAAGGAAGCTTTTATCTATCGACCTGTTCATTTAAGACGAGGCATCTTGTTCTCATCACTGTAAGGAAGCTTTTATCTATCGACCTGTTCATTTAAGACGAGGCATCTTGTTCTCATCACTGTAAGGAAGCTTTTATCTATCGACCTGTTCATTTAAGACGAGGCATCTTGTTCTCATCACTGTAAGGAAGCTTTTATCTATCGACCTGTTCATTTAAGACGAGGCATCTTGTTCTCGTCACTGTAAGGAAGCTTTTATCTATCGACCTGTTCATTTAAGACAAGGCATCTTGTTCTCATAACTGTAAGGAAGCTTTTATCTATCGACCTGTTCATTTAAGACGAGGCATCTTGTTCTCATCACTGTAAGGAAGCTTTTATCTATCGACCTGTTCATTTAAGACGAGGCATCTTGTTCTCATCACTGTAAGGAAGCTTTTATCTATCGACCTGTTCATTTAAGACGAGGCATCTTGTTCTCATCACTGTAAGGAAGCTTTTATCTATCGACCTGTTCATTTAAGACGAGGCATCTTGTTCTCATCACTGTAAGGAAGCTTTTATCTATCGACCTGTTCATTTAAGACGAGGCATCTTGTTCTCATCACTGTAAGGAAGCTTTTATCTATCGACCTGTTCATTTAAGACGAGGCATCTTGTTCTCATCACTGTAAGGAAGCTTTTATCTATCGACCTGTTCATTTAAGACGAGGCATCTTGTTCTCATCACTGTAAGGAAGCTTTTATCTATCGACCTGTTCATTTAAGACGAGGCATCTTGTTCTCGTCACTGTAAGGAAGCTTTTATCTATCGACCTATTCATTTAAGACGAGGCATCTTGTTCTCATCACTGTAAGGAAGCTTTTATCTATCGACCTGTTCATTTAAGACGAGGCATCTTGTTCTCATCACTGTAAGGAAGCTTTTATCTATCGACCTGTTCATTTAAGACGAGGCATCTTGTTCTCATCACTGTAAGGAAGCTTTTATCTATCGACCTGTTCATTTAAGACGAGGCATCTTGTTCTCATCACTGTAAGGAAGCTTTTATCTATCGACCTGTTCATTTAAGACGAGGCATCTTGTTCTCATCACTGTAAGGAAGCTTTTATCTATCGACCTGTTCATTTAAGACGAGGCATCTTGTTCTCATCACTGTAAGGAAGCTTTTATCTATCGACCTGTTCATTTAAGACGAGGCATCTTGTTCTCGTCACTGTAAGGAAGCTTTTATCTATCGACCTGTTCATTTAAGACAAGGCATCTTGTTCTCATCACTGTAAGGAAGCTTTTATCTATCGACCTGTTCATTTAAGACGAGGCATCTTGTTCTCATCACTGTAAGGAAGCTTTTATCTATCGACCTGTTCATTTAAGACGAGGCATCTTGTTCTCATCACTGTAAGGAAGCTTTTATCTATCGACCTGTTCATTTAAGACGAGGCATCTTGTTCTCATCACTGTAAGGAAGCTTTTATCTATCGACCTGTTCATTTAAGACGAGGCATCTTGTTCTCATCACTGTAAGGAAGCTTTTATCTATCGACCTGTTCATTTAAGACGAGGCATCTTGTTCTCATCACTGTAAGGAAGCTTTTATCTATCGACCTGTTCATTTAAGACGAGGCATCTTGTTCTCATCACTGTAAGGAAGCTTTTATCTATCGACCTGTTCATTTAAGACGAGGCATCTTGTTCTCATCACTGTAAGGAAGCTTTTATCTATCGACCTATTCATTTAAGACGAGGCATCTTGTTCTCATCACTGTAAGGAAGCTTTTATCTATCGACCTGTTAATTTAAGACGAGGCATCTTGTTCTCATCACTGTAAGGAAGCTTTTATCTATCGACCTGTTCATTTAAGACGAGGCATCTTGTTCTCATCACTGTAAGGAAGCTTTTATCTATCGACCTGTAAATTTAAGACGAGGCATCTTGTTCTCGTCACTGTAAGGAAGCTTTTATCTATCGACCTGTTCATTTAAGACAAGGCATCTTGTTCTCATCACTGTAAGGAAGCTTTTATCTATCGACCTGTTCATTTAAGACGAGGCATCTTGTTCTCATCACTGTAAGGAAGCTTTTATCTATCGACCTGTTCATTTAAGACGAGGCATCTTGTTCTCATCACTGTAAGGAAGCTTTTATCTATCGACCTGTTCATTTAAGACGAGGCATCTTGTTCTCATCACTGTAAGGAAGCTTTTATCTATCGACCTGTTCATTTAAGACGAGGCATCTTGTTCTCATCACTGTAAGGAAGCTTTTATCTATCGACCTGTTCATTTAAGACGAGGCATCTTGTTCTCATCACTGTAAGGAAGCTTTTATCTATCGACCTGTTCATTTAAGACGAGGCATCTTGTTCTCATCACTGTAAGGAAGCTTTTATCTATCGACCTGTTCATTTAAGACGAGGCATCTTGTCCTCGTCACTGTAAGGAAGCTTTTATCTATCGACCTGTTCATTTAAGACAAGGCATCTTGTTCTCATCACTGTAAGGAAGCTTTTATCTATCGACCTGTTCATTTAAGACGAGGCATCTTGTTCTCATCACTGTAAGGAAGCTTTTATCTATCGACCTGTTCATTTAAGACGAGGCATCTTGTTCTCATCACTGTAAGGAAGCTTTTATCTATCGACCTGTTCATTTAAGACGAGGCATCTTGTTCTCATCACTGTAAGGAAGCTTTTATCTATCGACCTGTTCATTTAAGACGAGGCATCTTGTTCTCATCACTGTAAGGAAGCTTTTATCTATCGACCTGTTCATTTAAGACGAGGCATCTTGTTCTCATCACTGTAAGGAAGCTTTTATCTATCGACCTGTTCATTTAAGACGAGGCATCTTGTTCTCATCACTGTAAGGAAGCTTTTATCTATCGACCTGTTCATTTAAGACGAGGCATCTTGTTCTCATCACTGTAAGGAAGCTTTTATCTATCGACCTGTTCATTTAAGACGAGGCATCTTGTTCTCATCACTGTAAGGAAGCTTTTATCTATCGACCTGTTCATTTAAGACGAGGCATCTTGTTCTCATCACTGTAAGGAAGCTTTTATCTATCGACCTGTTCATTTAAGACGAGGCATCTTGTTCTCATCACTGTAAGGAAGCTTTTATCTATCGACCTATTCATTTAAGACGAGGCATCTTGTTCTCATCACTGTAAGGAAGCTTTTATCTATCGACCTGTTCATTTAAGACGAGGCATCTTGTTCTCATCACTGTAAGGAAGCTTTTATCTATCGACCTGTTCATTTAAGACGAGGCATCTTGTTCTCATCACTGTAAGGAAGCTTTTATCTATCGACCTGTTCATTTAAGACGAGGCATCTTGTTCGCATCACTGTAAGGAAGCTTTTATCTATCGACCTGTTCATTTAAGACGAGGCATCTTGTTCTCATCACTGTAAGGAAACGTTTATCTATCGACCTATTCATTTAAGACGAGGCATCTTGTTCTCATCACTGTAAGGAAGCTTTTATCTATCGACCTGTTCATTTGAGACGAGGCATCTTGTTCTCATCACTGTAAGGAAGCTTTTATCTATCGAACTATTCATTTAAGACGAGGCATCTTGTTCTCATCACTGTAAGGAAGCTTTTATCTATCGACTTGTTCATTTAAGACGAGGCATCTTGTTCTCACCACTGTAAGGAAGCTTTTATCTATCGTCCTGTTCATTTAAGACGAGGCATCTTGTTCTCACCACTGTAAGGAAGCTTTTATCTATCGTTCTGTTCATTTAAGAAGAGGCATCTTGTTCTCATCACTGTAAGGAAGCTTTTATCTATCTATCGACCTGTTCATTTAAGACGAGACATATTGTTCTCATTACTGTAAGGAAGCTTTTATCTATTGATCTGTTCACTTAAGACGAGGCATCTTGTTCTCATCACTGTAAGGAAGCTTTTATCTATCGACCTGTTCACTTAAGACGAGGCATCTTCTTCTCATCACTGTAAGGAAGCTTTTATCTATCGACCTGTTCATTTAAGACGAGGCATCTTGTTCTCATCACTGTAAGGAAGCTTTTATATATCGACCTGTTCATTTAAGACGAGGCATCTTGTTCTCATCACTGTAAGGAAGCTTTTATCTATCGACCTGTTCATTTAAGACGAGGCATCTTGTTCTCATCACTGTAAGGAAGCGTTTATCTATCGACCTGTTCATTTAAGACGAGGCATCTTGTTCTCATCACTGTAAGGAAGCTTTTATCTATCTACCTGTTCATTTAAGACGAGGCATCTTGTTCTCATCACTGTAAGGAAGCTTATATCTATCGACCTGTTCATTGAAGACGAGGCATCTTGTTCTCATCACTGTAAGGAAGCTTTTATCTATCGACCTGTTCATTTAAGACGAGGCATCTTGTTCTCATCACTGTAAGGAAGCTTTTATCTATCGACCTGTTCATTTAAGACGAGGCATCTTGTTCTCATCACTGTAAGGAAGCTTTTATCTATCGACCTGTTCATTTAAGACGAGGCATCTTGTTCTCATCACTGTAAGGAAGCTTTTATCTATCGACCTGTTCATTTAAGACGAGGCATCTTGTTCTCATCACTGTAAGGAAGCTTTTATCTATCGACCTGTTCATTTAAGACGAGGCATCTTGTTCTCATCACTGTAAGGAAACTTTTATCTATCGACCTGTTCATTTAAGACGAGGCATCTTGTTCTCGTCACTGTAAGGAAGCTTTTATCTATCGACCTGTTCATTTAAGACAAGGCATCTTGTTCTCATCACTGTAAGGAAGCTTTTATCTATCGACCTGTTCATTTAAGACGAGGCATCTTGTTCTCATCACTGTAAGGAAGCTTTTATCTATCGACCTATTCATTTAAGACGAGGCATCTTGTTCTCATCACTGTAAGGAAGCTTTTATCTATCGACCTGTTCATTTAAGACGAGGCATCTTGTTCTCATCACTGTAAGGAAGCTTTTATCTATCGACCTGTTCATTTAAGACGAGGCATCTTGTTCTCATCACTGTAAGGAAGCTTTTATCTATCGACCTGTTCATTTAAGACGAGGCATCTTGTTCGCATCACTGTAAGGAAGCTTTTATCTATCGACCTGTTCATTTAAGACGAGGCATCTTGTTCTCATCACTGTAAGGAAGCGTATATCTATCGACCTATTCATTTAAGACGAGGCATCTTGTTCTCATCACTGTAAGGAAGATTTTATCTATCGACCTGTTCATTTGAGACGAGGCATCTTGTTCTCATCACTGTAAGGAAGATTTTATCTATCGTCCTGTTCATTTAAGACGAGGCATCTTGTTCTCACCACTGTAAGGAAGCTTTTATCTATCGTCCTGTTCATTTAAGACGAGGCATCTTGTTCTCATCACTGTAAGGAAGCTTTTATCTATCTATCGACCTGTTCATTTAAGACGAGACATATTGTTCTCATTACTGTAAGGAAGCTTTTATCTATCGATCTGTTCACTTAAGACGAGGCATCTTGTTCTCATCACTGTAAGGAAGCTTTTATCTATCGACCTGTTCACATAAGACGAGGCATCTTCTTCTCATCACTGTAAGGAAGCTTTTATCTATCGACCTGTTCATTTAAGACGAGGCATCTTGTTCTCATCACTGTAAGGAAGCTTTTATATATCGACCTGTTCATTTAAGACGAGGCATCTTGTTCTCATCACTGTAAGGAAGCTTTTATCTATCGACCTGTTCATTTAAGACGAGGCATCTTGTTCTCGTCACTGTAAGGAAGCTTTTATCTATCGACCTGTTCATTTAAGACGAGGCATCTTGTTCTCATCACTGTAAGGAAGCTTTTATCTATCGACCTGTTCATTTAAGACGAGGCATCTTGTTCTCATCACTGTAAGGAAGCTTTTATCTATCGACGTGTTCATTTAAGACGAGGCATCTTGATCTCATCACTGTAAGGAAGCTTTTATCTATCGACCTGTTCATTTAAGACGAGGCATCTTGTTCTCATCACTGTAAGGAAGCTTTTATCTATCGACCTGTTCATTTAAGACGAGGCATCTTGTTCTCATCACTGTAAGGAAGCTTTTATCTATCGACCTGTTCATTTAAGACGAGGCATCTTGTTCTCATCACTGTAAGGAAGCTTTTATATATCGACCTGTTCATTGAAGACGAGGCATCTTGGTCTCATCACTGTAAGGAAGCTTTTATCTATCGACCTGTTCATTTAAGACGAGGCATCTTGTTCTCATCACTGTAAGGAAGCTTTTATCTATCGACCTGTTCATTTAAGACGAGGCATCTTGTTCTCATCACTGTAAGGAAGCTTTTATCTATCGACCTGTTCATTTAAGACGATGCATCTTGTTCTCGTCACTGTAAGGAATCTTTTATCTATCGCCGTGTTCATTTAAGACGAGGCATCTTGTTCTCATCACTGTAAGGAAGCTTTTATCTATCGACCTGTTCATTTAAGACGAGGCATCTTGTTCTCATCACTGTAAGGAAGCTTTTATCTATCGACCTGTTCATTTAAGACGAGGCATCTTGTTCTCATCACTGTAAGGAAGCTTTTATCTATCGACCTGTTCATTGAAGACGAGGCATCTTGTTCTCATCACTGTAAGGAAGCTTTTATATATCGACCTGTTCATTTAAGACGAGGCATCTTGTTCTCATCACTGTAAGGAAGCTTTTATCTATCGACCTGTTCATTTAAGACGAGGCATCTTGTTCTCATCACTGTAAGGAAGGCTTTTATCTATCGACCTGTTCATTTAAGACGAGGCATCTTGTTCTCATCACTGTAAGGAAGCTTTTATCTATCAACCTGTTCATTTAAGATGAGGCATCTTGTTCTCATCACTGTAAGGAAGCTTTTATCTATCGACCTGTTCATTTAAGACGAGGCATCTTGTTCTCATCACTGTAAGGAAGCTTTTATCTATCGACCTGTTCATTTAAGACGAGGCATCTTGTTCTCATCACTGTAAGGAAGCTTTTATCTATCGACCTGTTCATTTAAGACGAGGCATCTTGTTCTCATCACTGTAAGGAAGCTTTTATCTATCGACCTGTTCATTTAAGACGAGGCATCTTGTTCTCGTCACTGTAAGGAAGCTTTTATCTATCGACCTGTTCATTTAAGACAAAGCATCTTGTTCTCATCACTGTAAGGAAGCTTTTATCTATCGACCTGTTCATTTAAGACGAGGCATCTTGTTCTCATCACTGTAAGGAAGCTTTTATCTATCGACCTGTTCATTTAAGACGAGGCATCTTGTTCTCATCACTGTAAGGAAACTTTTATCTATCGACCTGTTCATTTAAGACGAGGCATCTTGTTCTCATCACTGTAAGGAAGCTTTTATCTATCGACCTGTTCATTTAAGACGAGGCATCTTCTTCTCATCACTGTAAGGAAGCTTTTATCTATCGACCTGTTCATTTAAGACGAGGCATCTTGTTCTCATCACTGTAAGGAAGCTTTTATCTATCGACCTGTTCATTTAAGACGAGGCATCTTGTTTGCATCACTGTAAGGAAGCCTTTATCTATCGACCTGTTCATTTAAGACGAGGAATCTTGTTCTCATCACTGTAAGGAAGCGTTTATCTATCGACCTATTCATTTAAGACGAGGCATCTTGTTCTCATCACTGTAAGGAAGCTTTTATCTATCGACCTGTACATTTGAGACGAGGCATCTTGTTCTCATCGCTGTAAGGAAGCTTTTATCTATCGACCTATTCATTTAAGACGAGGCATCTTGTTCTCATCACTGTAAGGAAGCTTTTATCTATCGACTTGTTCATTTAAGACGAGGCATCTTGATCTCACCACTGTAAGGAAGATTTTATCTATCGTCCTGTTCATTTAAGACGAGGCATCTTGTTCTCACCACTGTAAGGAAGCTTTTATCTATCGTCCTGTTCATTTAAGACGAGGCATCTTGTTCTCATCACTGTAAGGAAGCTTTTATCTATCTATCGACCTGTTCATTTAAGACGAGGCATCTTGTTCTCATCACTGTAAGGAAGCTTTTATCTATCGACCTGTTCATTTAAGACGAGGCATCTTGTTCTCATCACTGTAAGGAAGCTTTTATCTATCGACCTGTTCATTTAAGACGAGGCATCTTGTTCTCATCACTGTAGGGAAGCTTTTATCTATCGACCTGTTCATTTAAGACGATGCATCTTGTTCTCGTCACTGTAAGGAAGCTTTTATCTATCGCCGTGTTCATTTAAGACGAGGCATCTTGTTCTCATCACTGTAAGGAAGCTTTTATCTATCGACCTGTTCATTTAAGACGAGGCATCTTGTTCTCATCACTGTAAGGAAGCTTTTATCTATCGACCTGTTCATTTAAGACGAGGCATCTTGTTCTCATCACTGTAAGGAAGCTTTTATCTATCGACCTGTTCATTGAAGACGAGGCATCTTGTTCTCATCACTGTAAGGAAGCTTTTATATATCGACCTGTTCATTTAAGACGAGGCATCTTGTTCTCATCACTGTAAGGAAGCTTTTATCTATCGACCTGTTCATTTAAGACGAGGCATCTTGTTCTCATCACTGTAAGGAAGGCTTTTATCTATCGACCTGTTCATTTAAGACGAGGCATCTTGTTCTCATCACTGTAAGGAAGCTTTTATCTATCAACCTGTTCATTTAAGATGAGGCATCTTGTTCTCATCACTGTAAGGAAGCTTTTATCTATCGACCTGTTCATTTAAGACGAGGCATCTTGTTCTCATCACTGTAAGGAAGCTTTTATCTATCGACCTGTTCATTTAAGACGAGGCATCTTGTTCTCATCACTGTAAGGAAGCTTTTATCTATCGACCTGTTCATTTAAGACGAGGCATCTTGTTCTCGTCACTGTAAGGAAGCTTTTATCTATCGACCTGTTCATTTAAGACAAAGCATCTTGTTCTCATCACTGTAAGGAAGCTTTTATCTATCGACCTGTTCATTTAAGACGAGGCATCTTGTTCTCATCACTGTAAGGAAGCTTTTATCTATCGACCTGTTCATTTAAGACGAGGCATCTTGTTCTCATCACTGTAAGGAAGCTTTTATCTATCGACCTGTTCATTTAAGACGAGGCATCTTGTTCTCATCACTGTAAGGAAGCTTTTATCTATCGACCTGTTCATTTAAGACGAGGCATCTTCTTCTCATCACTGTAAGGAAGCTTTTATCTATCGACCTGTTCATTTAAGACGAGGCATCTTGTTCTCATCACTGTAAGGAAGCTTTTATCTATCGACCTGTTCATTTAAGACGAGGCATCTTGTTCGCATCACTGTAAGGAAGCCTTTATCTATCGACCTGTTCATTTAAGACGAGGCATCTTGTTCTCATCACTGTAAGGAAGCGTTTATCTATCGACCTATTCATTTAAGACGAGGCATCTTGTTCTCATCACTGTAAGGAAGCTTTTATCTATCGACCTGTACATTTGAGACGAGGCATCTTGTTCTCATCGCTGTAAGGAAGCTTTTATCTATCGACCTATTCATTTAAGACGAGGCATCTTGTTCTCATCACTGTAAGGAAGCTTTTATCTATCGACTTGTTCATTTAAGACGAGGCATCTTGATCTCACCACTGTAAGGAAGATTTTATCTATCGTCCTGTTCATTTAAGACGAGGCATCTTGTTCTCACCACTGTAAGGAAGCTTTTATCTATCGTCCTGTTCATTTAAGACGAGGCATCTTGTTCTCATCACTGTAAGGAAGCTTTTATCTATCTATCGACCTGTTCATTTAAGACGAGGCATCTTGTTCTCATCACTGTAAGGAAGCTTTTATCTATCGACCTGTTCATTTAAGACGAGGCATCTTGTTCTCATCACTGTAAGGAAGCTTTTATCTATCGACCTGTTCATTTAAGACGAGGCATCTTGTTCTCATCACTGTAAGGAAGCTTTTATCTATCGACCTGTTCATTTAAGACGAGGCATCTTGTTCTCATCACTGTAAGGAAGCTTTTATCTATCGACCTGTTCATTTAAGACGAGGCATCTTGTTCTCATCACTGTAAGGAAGCTTTTATCTATCGACCTGTTCATTTAAGACGAGGCATCTTGTTCTCATCACTGTAAGGAAGCTTTTATCTATCGACCTGTTCATTTAAGACGAGGCATCTTGTTCTCATCACTGTAAGGAAGCTTTTATCTATCGACCTGTTCATTTAAGACGAGGCATATTGTTCTCATCACTGTAAGGAAGCTTTTATCTATCGACCTGTTCATTTAAGACGAGGCATCTTGTTCTGATCACTGTAAGGAAGCTTTTATCTATCGACCTGTTCATTTAAGACGAGGCATCTTGTTCTCGTCACTGTAAGGAAGCTTTTATCTATCGACCTGTTCATTTAAGACAAGGCATCTTGTTCTCATCACTGTAAGAAAGCTTTTATCTATCGACCTGTTCACTTAAGACGAGGCATCTTCTTCTCATCACTGTAAGGAAGCTTTTATCTATCGACCTGTTCATTTAAGACGAGGCATCTTGTTCTCATCACTGTAAGGAAGCTTTTATATATCGACCTGTTCATTTAAGACGAGGCATCTTGTTCTCATCACTGTAAGGAAGCTTTTATCTATCGACCTGTTCATTTAAGACGAGGCATCTTGTTCTCATCACTGTAAGGAAGCTTTTATCTATCGACCTGTTCATTTAAGACGAGGCATCTTGTTCTCGTCACTGTAAGGAAGCTTTTATCTATCGACCTGTTCATTTAAGACGAGGCATCTTGTTCTCATCACTGTAAGGAAGCTTTTATCTATCGACCTGTTCATTTAAGACGAGGCATCTTGTTCTCATCACTGTAAGGAAGCTTTTATCTATCGACGTGTTCATTTAAGACGAGGCATCTTGATCTCATCACTGTAAGGAAGCTTTTATCTATCGACCTGTTCATTTAAGACGAGGCATCTTGTTCTCATCACTGTAAGGAAGCTTTTATCTATCGACCTGTTCATTTAAGACGAGGCATCTTGTTCTCATCACTGTAAGGAAGCTTTTATCTATCGACCTGTTCATTTAAGACGATGCATCTTGTTCTCGTCACTGTAAGGAAGCTTTTATCTATCGCCGTGTTTATTTAAGACGAGGCATCTTGTTCTCATCACTGTAAGGAAGCTTTTATCTATCGACCTGTTCATTTAAGACAAAGCATCTTGTTCTCATCACTGTAAGGAAGCTTTTATATATCGACCTGTTCATTTAAGACGAGGCATCTTGTTCTCATCACTGTAAGGAAGCTTTTATCTGTCGACCTGTTCATTTAAGACGAGGCATCTTGTTCTCATCACTGTAAGGAAGGCTTTTATCTATCGACCTGTTCATTTGAGACGAGGCATCTTGTTCTCATCACTGTAAGGAAGCTTTTATCTATCAACCTGTTCATTTAAGATGAGGCATCTTGTTCTCATCACTGTAAGGAAGCTTTTATCTATCGACCTGTTCCTTTAAGACGAGGCATCTTGTTCTCATCACTGTAAGGAAGCTTTTATCTATCGACCTGTTCATTTAAGAAGAGGCATCTTGTTCTCATCACTGTAAGGAAGCTTTTATCTATCGACCTGTTCATTTAAGACGAGGCATATTGTTCTCATCACTGTAAGGAAGCTTTTATCTATCGACCTGTTCATTTAAGACGAGGCATCTTGTTCTCGTCACTGTAAGGAAGCTTTTATCTATCGACATGTTCATTTAAGACAAAGCATCTTGTTCTCATCACTGTAAGGAAGCTTTTATCTATCGACCTGTTCATTTAAGACGAGGCATCTTGTTCTCATCACTGTAAGGAAGCTTTTATCTATCGACCTGTTCATTTAAGACGAGGCATCTTGTTCTCATCACTGTAAGGAAGCTTTTATCTATCGACCTGTTCATTTAAGACGAGGCATCTTGTTCTCATCACTGTAAGGAAGCTTTTATCTATCGACCTGTTCATTTAAGACGAGGCATCTTGTTCTCATCACTGTAAGGAAGCTTTTATCTATCGACCTGTTCATTTAAGACGAGGCATCTTCTTCTCATCACTGTAAGGAGGCTTTTATCTATCGACCTGTTCATTTAAGACGAGGCATCTTGTTCGCATCACTGTAAGGAAGCTTTTATCTATCGACCTGTTCATTTAAGACGACGCATCTTGTTCTCATCACTGTAAGGAAGCGTTTATCTATCGACCTATTCATTTAAGACGAGGCATCTTGTTCTCATCACTGTAAGGAAGCTTTTATCTATCGACCTGTACATTTGAGACGAGGCATCTTGTTCTCATCACTGTAAGGAAGCTTTTATCTATCGACCTATTCATTTAAGACGAGGCATCTTCTTCTCACCACTGTAAGGAAGCTTTTATCTATCGTCCTGTTCATTTAAGACGAGGCATCTTGTTCTCATCACTGTAAGGAAGCTTTTATCTATCTATCGACCTGTTCATTTAAGACGAGACATATTGTTCTCATTACTGTAAGGAAGCTTTTATCTATCGACCTGTTCACTTAAGACGAGGCATCTTGTTCTCATCACTGTAAGGAAGCTTTTATCTATCGACCTGTTCACTTAAGACGAGGCATCTTGTTCTCATCACTGTAAGGAAGCTTTTATCTATCGACCTGTTCATTTAAGACGAGGCTTCTTGTTCTCATCACTGTAAGGAAGCTTTTATCTATCGACCTGTTCATTTAAGACGAGGCATCTTGTTCTAATCACTGTAAGGAAGCTTTTATCTATCGACCTGTTCATTTAAGACGAGGCATCTTGTTCTCATCACTGTAAGGAAGCTTTTATCTATCGACCTGTTCATTTAAGACGAGGCATCTTGTTCTCGTCACTGTAAGGAAGCTTTTATCTATCGACCTGTTCATTTAAGACGAGGCATCTTGTTCTCATCACTGTAAAGAAGCTTTTATCTATCGACCTGTTCATTTAAGACGAGGCATCTTGTTCTCATCACTGTAAGGAAGCATTTATCTATCGACCTGTTCATTTAAGACGAGGCATCTTGTTCTCGTCACTGTAAGGAAGCTTTTATCTATCGACCTGTTCATTTAAGACGAGGCATCTTGTTCACATCACTGTAAGGAAGCTTTTATCTATCGACCTGTTCATTTAAGACGAGGCATCTTGTTCTCATCACTGTAAGGAAGCTTTTATCTATCGACGTGTTCATTTATGACGAGGCATCTTGTTCTCATCACTGTAAGGAAGCTTTTATCTATCGACCTGTTCATTTAAGACGAGGCATCTTGTTCTCATCACTGTAAGGAAGCTTTTATCTATCGACCTGTTCATTTAAGACGAGGCATCTTGTTCTCATCACTGTAAGGAAGCTTTTATCTATCTACCTGTTCACTTAAGACGAGGCATCTTGTTCTCATCACTGCAAGGAAACTATTATCTATCGACCTGTTCACTTAAGACGAGGCATCTTGTTCTCATCACTGTAAGGAAGCTTTTATCTATCGACCTGTTCATTTAAGACGAGGCTTCTTGTTCTCATCACTGTAAGGAAGCTTTTATCTATCGACCTGTTCACTTAAGACGAGGCATCTTGTTCTCATCACTGTAAGGAAGCTTTTATCTATCGACCTGTTCATTTAAGACGAGGCTTCTTGTTCTCATCACTGTAAGGAAGCTTTTATCTATCGACCTGTTCATTTAAGACGAGGCATCTTGTTCTCATCACTGTAAGGAAGCTTTTATCTATCGACCTGTTCAATTAAGACGAGGCATCTTGTTCTCGTCACTGTAAGGAAGCTTTTATCTATCGACCTGTTCATTTAAGACGAGGCATCTTGTTCTCATCACTGTAAGGAAGCTTTTATCTATCGACCTGTTCATTTAAGACGAGGCATCTTGTTCTCATCACTGTAAAGAAGCTTTTATCTATCGACCTGTTCATTTAAGACGAGGCATCTTGTTCTCATCACTGTAAGGAAGCTTTTATCTATCGACCTGTTCATTTAAGACGAGGCATCTTGTTCTCGTCACTGTAAGGAAGCTTTTATCTATCGACCTGTTCATTTAAGACGAGGCATCTTGTTCTCATGACTGTAAGGAAGCTTTTATCTATCGACCTGTTCATTTAAGACGAGGCATCTTGTTCTCATCACTGTAAGGAAGCTTTTATCTATCGACGTGTTCATTTAAGACGAGGCATCTTGTTCTCATCACTGTAAGGAAGCTTTTATCTATCGACCTGTTCATTTAAGACGAGGCATCTTGTTCTCATCACTGTAAGGAAGCTTTTATCTATCGACCTGTTCATTTAAGACGAGGCATCTTGTTCTCATCACTCTAAGGAAGCTTTTATCTATCTACCTATTCATTTAAGACGAGGCATCTTGTTCTCATCACTGCAAGGAAGCTTTTATCTATCGTCCTGTTCACTTAAGACGAGGCATCTTGTTCTCATCACTGTAAGGAAGCTTTTATCTATCGACCTGTTCACTTAAGACGAGGCTTCTTGTTCTCATCACTGTAAGGAAGCTTTTATCTATCGACCTGTTCATTTAAGACGAGGCATCTTGTTCTCATCACTGTAAGGAAGCTTTTATCTATCGACCTGTTCATTTAAGACGAGGCATCTTGTTCTCATCACTGTAAGGAAGCTTTTATCTATCGACCTGTTCATTTAAGACGAGGCATCTTGTTCTCGTCACTGTAAGGAAGCTTTTATCTATCGACCAGTTCATTTAAGACGAGGCATCTTGTTCTCATCACTGTAAGGAAGCTTTTATCTATCGACCTGTTCATTTAAGACGAGGCATCTTCTTCTCATCACTGTAAGGAAGCTTTTATCTATCGACCTGTTCATTTAAGACGAGGCATCTTGTTCGCATCACTGTAAGGAAGCTTTTATCTATCGACCTGTTCATTTAAGACGTGGCATCTTGTTCTCATCACTGTAAGGAAGCTTTTATATATCGACCTGTTCATTGAAGACGAGGCATCTTGTTCTCATCACTGTAAGGAAGCTTTTATATATCGACCTGTTCATTGAAGACGAGGCATCTTGTTCTCATCACTGTAAGGAAGCTTTTATCTATTGACCTGTTCATTTAAGACGAGGCATCTTGTTCTCATCACTGTAAGGAAGCTTTTATCTATCGACCTGTTCACTTAAGACGAGGCATCTTCTTCTCATCACTGTAAGGAAGCTTTTATCTATCGACCTGTTCATTTAAGACGAGGCATCTTGTTCTCATCACTGTAAGGAAGCTTTTATATATCGACCTGTTCATTTAAGACGAGGCATCTTGTACTCATCACTGTAAGGAAGCTTTTATCTATCGACCTGTTCATTTAAGACGAGGCATCTTGTTCTCATCACTGTAAGGAAGCTTTTATCTATCGACGTGTTCATTTAAGACGAGGCATCTTGATCTCATCACTGTAAGGAAGCTTTTATCTATCGACCTGTTCATTTAAGACGAGGCATCTTGTTCTCATCACTGTAAGGAAGCTTTTATCTATCGACCTGTTCATTTAAGACGAGGCATCTTGTTCTCATCACTGTAAGGAAGCTTTTATCTATCGACCTGTTCATTTAAGACGAGGCATCTTGTTCTCATCACTGTAAGGAAGCTTTTATATATCGACCTGTTCATTGAAGACGAGGCATCTTGTTCTCATCACTGTAAGGAAGCTTTTATCTATCGACCTGTTCATTTAAGACGAGGCATCTTGTTCTCATCACTGTAAGGAAGCTTTTATGTATCGACCTGTTCATTTAAGACGAGGCATCTTGTTCTCATCACTGTAAGGAAGCTTTTATCTATCGCCGTGTTCATTTAAGACGAGGCATCTTGTTCTCATCACTGTAAGGAAGCTTTTATCTATCGACCTGTTCATTTAAGACGAGGCATCTTGTTCTCATCACTGTAAGGAAGCTTTTATATATCGACCTGTTCATTTAAGACGAGGCATCTTGTTCTCATCACTGTAAGGAAGCTTTTATCTATCGACCTGTTCATTTAAGACGAGGCATCTTGTTCTCATCACTGTAAGGAAGCTTTTATCTATCGACGTGTTCATTTAAGACGAGGCATCTTGATCTCATCACTGTAAGGAAGCTTTTATCTATCGACCTGTTCATTTAAGACGAGGCATCTTGTTCTCATCACTGTAAGGAAGCTTTTATCTATCGACCTGTTCATTTAAGACGAGGCATCTTGTTCTCATCACTGTAAGGAAGCTTTTATCTATCTACCTGTTCATTTAAGACGAGGCATCTTGTTCTCATCACTGTAAGGAAGCTTTTATATATCGACATGTTCATTGAAGACGAGGCATCTTGTTCTCATCACTGTAAGGAAGCTTTTATCTATCGACCTGTTCATTTAAGACGAGGCATCTTGTTCTCATCACTGTAAGGAAGCTTTTATCTATCGACCTTTTCATTTAAGACGAGGCATCTTGTTCTCATCACTGTAAGGAAGCTTTTATCTATCGCCGTGTTCATTTAAGACGAGGCATCTTGTTCTCATCACTGTAAGGAAGCTTTTATCTATCGACCTGTTCATTTAAGACGAGGCATCTTGTTCTCATCACTGTAAGGAAGCTTTTATCTATCGACCTGTTCATTTAAGACGAGGCATCTTGTTCTCATCACTGTAAGGAAGCTTTTATCTATCGACCTGTTCATTTAAGACGAGGCATCTTGTTCTCGTCACTGTAAGGAAGCTTTTATCTATCGACCTGTTCATTTAAGACAAGGCATCTTGTTCTCATCACTGTAAGGAAGCTTTTATCTATCGACCTGTTCATTTAAGACGAGGCATCTTGTTCTCATCACTGTAAGGAAGCTTTTATCTATCGACCTATTCATTTAAGACGAGGCATCTTGTTCTCATCACTGTAAGGAAGCTTTTATCTATCGACCTGTTCATTTAAGACGAGGCATCTTGTTCTCATCACTGTAAGGAAGCTTTTATCTATCGACCTGTTCATTTAAGACGAGGCATCTTGTTCTCATCACTGTAAGGAAGCTTTTATCTATCGATCTGTTCATTTAAGACGAGGCATCTTGTTCGCATCACTGTAAGGAAGCTTTTATCTATCGACCTGTTCATTTAAGACGAGGCATCTTGTTTTCATCACTGTAAGGAAGCGTTTATCTATCGACCTATTCATTTAAGACGAGGCATCTTGTTCTCATCACTGTAAGGAAGCTTTTATCTATCGACCTGTTCATTTGAGACGAGGCATCTTGTTCTCATCACTGTAAGGAAGCTTTTATCTATCGAACTATTCATTTAAGACGAGGCATCTTGTTCTCATCACTGTAAGGAAGCTTTTATCTATCGACTTGTTTATTTAAGACGAGGCATCTTGTTCTCACCACTGTAAGGAAGATTTTATCTATCGTCCTGTTCATTTAAGACGAGGCATCTGGTTCTCACCACTGTAAGGAAGCTTTTATCTATCGTTCTGTTCATTTAAGACGAGGCATCTTGTTCTCATCACTGTAAGGAAGCTTTTATCTATCTATCGACCTGTTCATTTAAGACGAGACATATTGTTCTCATTACTGTAAGGAAGCTTTTATCTATCGATCTGTTCACTTAAGACGAGGCATCTTGTTCTCATCACTGTAAGGAAGCTTTTATCTATCGACCTGTTCACTTAAGACGAGGCATTTTCTTCTCATCACTGTAAGGAAGCTTTTATCTATCGACCTGTTCATTTAAGACGAGGCATCTTGTTCTCATCACTGTAAGGAAGCTTTTATATATCGACCTGTTCATTTAAGACGAGGCATCTTGTTCTCATCACTGTAAGGAAGCTTTTATCTATCGACCTGTTCATTTAAGACGAGGCATCTTGTTCTCATCACTGTAAGGAAGCGTTTATCTATCGACCTGTTCATTTAAGACGAGGCATCTTGTTCTCATCACTGTAAGGAAGCTTTTATCTATCTACCTGTTCATTTAAGACGAGGCATCTTGTTCTCATCACTGTAAGGAAGCTTATATCTATCGACCTGTTCATTGAAGACGAGGCATCTTGTTCTCATGACTGTAAGGAAGCTTTTATCTATCGACCTGTTCATTTAAGACGAGGCATCTTGTTCTCATCACTGTAAGGAAGCTTTTATCTATCGACCTGTTCATTTAAGACGAGGCATCTTGTTCTCATCACTGTAAGGAAGCTTTTATCTATCGCCGTGTTCATTTAAGACGAGGCATCTTGTTCTCATCACTGTAAGGAAGCTTTTATCTATCGACCTGTTCATTTAAGACGAGGCATCTTGTTCTCATCACTGTAAGGAAGCTTTTATCTATCGACCTGTTCATTTAAGACGAGGCATCTTGTTCTCATCACTGTAAGGAAGCTTTTATCTATCGACCTGTTCATTTAAGACGAGGCATCTTGTTCTCATCACTGTAAGGAAGCTTTTATCTATCGACCTGTTCATTTAAGACGAGGCATCTTGTTCTCATCACTGTAAGGAAGCTTTTATCTATCGACCTGTTCATTTAAGACGAGGCATCTTGTTCTCATCACTGTAAGGAAGCTTTTATCTATCGACCTGTTCATTTAAGACGAGGCATCTTGTTCTCATCACTGTAAGGAAGCTTTTATCTATCGACCTGTTCATTTAAGACGTGGCATCTTGTTCTCATCACTGTAAGGAAGCTTTTATCTATCGACCTGTTCATTTAAGACGAGGCATCTTGTTCTCATCACTGTAAGGAAGCTTTTATCTATCGACCTGTTCATTTAAGACGAGGCATCTTGTTCTCATCACTGTAAGGAAGCTTTTATCTATCGACCTGTTCATTTAAGACGAGGCATATTGTTCTCATCACTGTAAGGAAGCTTTTATCTATCGACCTGTTCATTTAAGACGAGGCATCTTGTTCTCATCACTGTAAGGAAGCTTTTATCTATCGACCTGTTCATTTAAGACGAGGCATCTTGTTCTCGTCACTGTAAGGAAGATTTATCTATCGACCTGTTCATTTAAGACAAGGCATCTTGTTCTCATCACTGTAAGGAAGCTTTTATCTATCGACCTGTTCATTTAAGACGAGGCATCTTGTTCTCATCACTGTAAGGAAGCTTTTATCTATCGACCTATTCATTTAAGACGAGGCATCTTGTTCTCATCACTGTAAGGAAGCTTTTATCTATCGACCTGTTCATTTAAGACGAGGCATCTTGTTCTCATCACTGTAAGGAAGCTTTTATCTATCGACCTGTTCATTTAAGACGAGGCATCTTGTTCTCATCACTGTAAGGAAGCTTTTATCTATCGACCTGTTCATTTAAGACGAGGCATCTTGTTCGCATCACTGTAAGGAAGCTTTTATCTATCGACCTGTTCATTTAAGACGAGGCATCTTGTTCTCATCACTGTAAGGAAGCGTATATCTATCGACCTATTCATTTAAGACGAGGCATCTTGTTCTCATCACTGTAAGGAAGATTTTATCTATCGTCCTGTTCATTTAAGACGAGGCATCTTGTTCTCACCACTGTAAGGAAGCTTTTATCTATCGTCATGTTCATTTAAGACGAGGCATCTTGTTCTCATCACTGTAAGGAAGCTTTTATCTATCTATCGACCTGTTCATTTAAGACGAGACATATTGTTCTCATTACTGTAAGGAAGCTTTTATCTATCGATCTGTTCACTTAAGACGAGGCATCTTGTTCTCATCACTGTAAGGAAGCTTTTATCTATCGACGTGTTCATTTAAGACGAGGCATCTTGTTCTCATCACTGTAAGGAAGCTTTTATCTATCGACCTGTTCATTTAAGACGAGGCATCTTGTTCTCATCACTGTAAGGAAGCTTTTATCTATCGACCTGTTCATTTAAGACGAGGCATCTTGTTCTCATCACTGTAAGGAAGCTTTTATCTATCTACCTGTTCATTTAAGACGAGGCATCTTGTTCTCATCACTGCAAGGAAGCTTTTATCTATCGACCTGTTCACTTAAGACGAGGCATCTTGTTCTCATCACTGTAAGGAAGCTTTTATCTATCGACCTGTTCATTTAAGACGAGGCTTCTTGTTCTCATCACTGTAAGGAAGCTTTTATCTATCGACCTGTTCATTTAAGACGAGGCATCTTGTTCTCATCACTGTAAGGAAGCTTTTATCTATCGACCTGTTCATTTAAGACGAGGCATCTTGTTCTCATCACTGTAAGGAAGCTTTTATCTATCGACCTGTTCATTTAAGACGAGGCATCTTGTTCTCGTCACTGTAAGGAAGCTTTTATCTATCGACCTGTTCATTTAAGACAAGGCATCTTGTTCTCATCACTGTAAGGAAGCTTTTATCTATCGACCTGTTCATTTAAGACGAGGCATCTTGTTCTCATCACTGTAAGGAAGCTTTTATCTATCGACCTATTCATTTAAGACGAGGCATCTTGTTCTCATCACTGTAAGGAAGCTTTTATCTATCGACCTGTTCATTTAAGACGAGGCATCTTGTTCTCATCACTGTAAGGAAGCTTTTATCTATCGACCTGTTCATTTAAGACGAGGCATCTTGTTCTCATCACTGTAAGGAAGCTTTTATCTATCGATCTGTTCATTTAAGACGAGGCATCTTGTTCGCATCACTGTAAGGAAGCTTTTATCTATCGACCTGTTCATTTAAGACGAGGCATCTTGTTTTCATCACTGTAAGGAAGCGTTTATCTATCGACCTATTCATTTAAGACGAGGCATCTTGTTCTCATCACTGTAAGGAAGCTTTTATCTATCGACCTGTTCATTTGAGACGAGGCATCTTGTTCTCATCACTGTAAGGAAGCTTTTATCTATCGAACTATTCATTTAAGACGAGGCATCTTGTTCTCATCACTGTAAGGAAGCTTTTATCTATCGACTTGTTTATTTAAGACGAGGCATCTTGTTCTCACCACTGTAAGGAAGATTTTATCTATCGTCCTGTTCATTTAAGACGAGGCATCTTGTTCTCACCACTGTAAGGAAGCTTTTATCTATCGTTCTGTTCATTTAAGACGAGGCATCTTGTTCTCATCACTGTAAGGAAGCTTTTATCTATCTATCGACCTGTTCATTTAAGACGAGACATATTGTTCTCATTACTGTAAGGAAGCTTTTATCTATCGATCTGTTCACTTAAGACGAGGCATCTTGTTCTCATCACTGTAAGGAAGCTTTTATCTATCGACCTGTTCACTTAAGACGAGGCATTTTCTTCTCATCACTGTAAGGAAGCTTTTATCTATCGACCTGTTCATTTAAGACGAGGCATCTTGTTCTCATCACTGTAAGGAAGCTTTTATATATCGACCTGTTCATTTAAGACGAGGCATCTTGTTCTCATCACTGTAAGGAAGCTTTTATCTATCGACCTGTTCATTTAAGACGAGGCATCTTGTTCTCATCACTGTAAGGAAGCGTTTATCTATCGACCTGTTCATTTAAGACGAGGCATCTTGTTCTCATCACTGTAAGGAAGCTTTTATCTATCTACCTGTTCATTTAAGACGAGGCATCTTGTTCTCATCACTGTAAGGAAGCTTATATCTATCGACCTGTTCATTGAAGACGAGGCATCTTGTTCTCATGACTGTAAGGAAGCTTTTATCTATCGACCTGTTCATTTAAGACGAGGCATCTTGTTCTCATCACTGTAAGGAAGCTTTTATCTATCGACCTGTTCATTTAAGACGAGGCATCTTGTTCTCATCACTGTAAGGAAGCTTTTATCTATCGCCGTGTTCATTTAAGACGAGGCATCTTGTTCTCATCACTGTAAGGAAGCTTTTATCTATCGACCTGTTCATTTAAGACGAGGCATCTTGTTCTCATCACTGTAAGGAAGCTTTTATCTATCGACCTGTTCATTTAAGACGAGGCATCTTGTTCTCATCACTGTAAGGAAGCTTTTATCTATCGACCTGTTCATTTAAGACGAGGCATCTTGTTCTCATCACTGTAAGGAAGCTTTTATCTATCGACCTGTTCATTTAAGACGAGGCATCTTGTTCTCATCACTGTAAGGAAGCTTTTATCTATCGACCTGTTCATTTAAGACGAGGCATCTTGTTCTCATCACTGTAAGGAAGCTTTTATCTATCGACCTGTTCATTTAAGACGAGGCATCTTGTTCTCATCACTGTAAGGAAGCTTTTATCTATCGACCTGTTCATTTAAGACGTGGCATCTTGTTCTCATCACTGTAAGGAAGCTTTTATCTATCGACCTGTTCATTTAAGACGAGGCATCTTGTTCTCATCACTGTAAGGAAGCTTTTATCTATCGACCTGTTCATTTAAGACGAGGCATCTTGTTCTCATCACTGTAAGGAAGCTTTTATCTATCGACCTGTTCATTTAAGACGAGGCATATTGTTCTCATCACTGTAAGGAAGCTTTTATCTATCGACCTGTTCATTTAAGACGAGGCATCTTGTTCTCATCACTGTAAGGAAGCTTTTATCTATCGACCTGTTCATTTAAGACGAGGCATCTTGTTCTCGTCACTGTAAGGAAGATTTATCTATCGACCTGTTCATTTAAGACAAGGCATCTTGTTCTCATCACTGTAAGGAAGCTTTTATCTATCGACCTGTTCATTTAAGACGAGGCATCTTGTTCTCATCACTGTAAGGAAGCTTTTATCTATCGACCTATTCATTTAAGACGAGGCATCTTGTTCTCATCACTGTAAGGAAGCTTTTATCTATCGACCTGTTCATTTAAGACGAGGCATCTTGTTCTCATCACTGTAAGGAAGCTTTTATCTATCGACCTGTTCATTTAAGACGAGGCATCTTGTTCTCATCACTGTAAGGAAGCTTTTATCTATCGACCTGTTCATTTAAGACGAGGCATCTTGTTCGCATCACTGTAAGGAAGCTTTTATCTATCGACCTGTTCATTTAAGACGAGGCATCTTGTTCTCATCACTGTAAGGAAGCGTATATCTATCGACCTATTCATTTAAGACGAGGCATCTTGTTCTCATCACTGTAAGGAAGATTTTATCTATCGTCCTGTTCATTTATGACGAGGCATCTTGTTCTCACCACTGTAAGGAAGCTTTTATCTATCGTCATGTTCATTTAAGACGAGGCATCTTGTTCTCATCACTGTAAGGAAGCTTTTATCTATCTATCGACCTGTTCATTTAAGACGAGACATATTGTTCTCATTACTGTAAGGAAGCTTTTATCTATCGATCTGTTCACTTAAGACGAGGCATCTTGTTCTCATCACTGTAAGGAAGCTTTTATCTATCGACGTGTTCATTTAAGACGAGGCATCTTGTTCTCATCACTGTAAGGAAGCTTTTATCTATCGACCTGTTCATTTAAGACGAGGCATCTTGTTCTCATCACTGTAAGGAAGCTTTTATCTATCGACCTGTTCATTTAAGACGAGGCATCTTGTTCTCATCACTGTAAGGAAGCTTTTATCTATCTACCTGTTCATTTAAGACGAGGCATCTTGTTCTCATCACTGCAAGGAAGCTTTTATCTATCGACCTGTTCATTTAAGACGAGGCATCTTGTTCTCATCACTGTAAGGAAGCTTTTATCTATCGACCTGTTCATTTAAGACGAGGCATCTTGTTCGCATCACTGTAAGGAAGCTTTTATCTATCGACCTGTTCATTTAAGACGAGGCATCTTGTTCTCATCACTGTAAGGAAGCGTATATCTATCGACCTATTCATTTAAGACGAGGCATCTTGTTCTCATCACTGTAAGGAAGATTTTATCTATCGTCCTGTTCATTTAAGACGAGGCATCTTGTTCTCACCACTGTAAGGAAGCTTTTATCTATCGTCATGTTCATTTAAGACGAGGCATCTTGTTCTCATCACTGTAAGGAAGCTTTTATCTATCTATCGACCTGTTCATTTAAGACGAGACATATTGTTCTCATTACTGTAAGGAAGCTTTTATCTATCGATCTGTTCACTTAAGACGAGGCATCTTGTTCTCATCACTGTAAGGAAGCTTTTATCTATCGACGTGTTCATTTAAGACGAGGCATCTTGTTCTCATCACTGTAAGGAAGCTTTTATCTATCGACCTGTTCATTTAAGACGAGGCATCTTGTTCTCATCACTGTAAGGAAGCTTTTATCTATCGACCTGTTCATTTAAGACGAGGCATCTTGTTCTCATCACTGTAAGGAAGCTTTTATCTATCTACCTGTTCATTTAAGACGAGGCATCTTGTTCTCATCACTGCAAGGAAGCTTTTATCTATCGACCTGTTCACTTAAGACGAGGCATCTTGTTCTCATCACTGTAAGGAAGCTTTTATCTATCGACCTGTTCATTTAAGACGAGGCTTCTTGTTCTCATCACTGTAAGGAAGCTTTTATCTATCGACCTGTTCATTTAAGACGAGGCATCTTGTTCTCATCACTGTAAGGAAGCTTTTATCTATCGACCTGTTCATTTAAGACGAGGCATCTTGTTCTCATCACTGTAAGGAAGCTTTTATCTATCGACCTGTTCATTTAAGACGAGGCATCTTGTTCTCGTCACTGTAAGGAAGCTTTTATCTATCGACCTGTTCATTTAAGACAAGGCATCTTGTTCTCATCACTGTAAGGAAGCTTTTATCTATCGACCTGTTCATTTAAGACGAGGCATCTTGTTCTCATCACTGTAAGGAAGCTTTTATCTATCGACCTATTCATTTAAGACGAGGCATCTTGTTCTCATCACTGTAAGGAAGCTTTTATCTATCGACCTGTTCATTTAAGACGAGGCATCTTGTTCTCATCACTGTAAGGAAGCTTTTATCTATCGACCTGTTCATTTAAGACGAGGCATCTTGTTCTCATCACTGTAAGGAAGCTTTTATCTATCGATCTGTTCATTTAAGACGAGGCATCTTGTTCGCATCACTGTAAGGAAGCTTTTATCTATCGACCTGTTCATTTAAGACGAGGCATCTTGTTTTCATCACTGTAAGGAAGCGTTTATCTATCGACCTATTCATTTAAGACGAGGCATCTTGTTCTCATCACTGTAAGGAAGCTTTTATCTATCGACCTGTTCATTTGAGACGAGGCATCTTGTTCTCATCACTGTAAGGAAGCTTTTATCTATCGAACTATTCATTTAAGACGAGGCATCTTGTTCTCATCACTGTAAGGAAGCTTTTATCTATCGACTTGTTTATTTAAGACGAGGCATCTTGTTCTCACCACTGTAAGGAAGATTTTATCTATCGTCCTGTTCATTTAAGACGAGGCATCTTGTTCTCACCACTGTAAGGAAGCTTTTATCTATCGTTCTGTTCATTTAAGACGAGGCATCTTGTTCTCATCACTGTAAGGAAGCTTTTATCTATCTATCGACCTGTTCATTTAAGACGAGACATATTGTTCTCATTACTGTAAGGAAGCTTTTATCTATCGATCTGTTCACTTAAGACGAGGCATCTTGTTCTCATCACTGTAAGGAAGCTTTTATCTATCGACCTGTTCACTTAAGACGAGGCATTTTCTTCTCATCACTGTAAGGAAGCTTTTATCTATCGACCTGTTCATTTAAGACGAGGCATCTTGTTCTCATCACTGTAAGGAAGCTTTTATATATCGACCTGTTCATTTAAGACGAGGCATCTTGTTCTCATCACTGTAAGGAAGCTTTTATCTATCGACCTGTTCATTTAAGACGAGGCATCTTGTTCTCATCACTGTAAGGAAGCGTTTATCTATCGACCTGTTCATTTAAGACGAGGCATCTTGTTCTCATCACTGTAAGGAAGCTTTTATCTATCTACCTGTTCATTTAAGACGAGGCATCTTGTTCTCATCACTGTAAGGAAGCTTATATCTATCGACCTGTTCATTGAAGACGAGGCATCTTGTTCTCATGACTGTAAGGAAGCTTTTATCTATCGACCTGTTCATTTAAGACGAGGCATCTTGTTCTCATCACTGTAAGGAAGCTTTTATCTATCGACCTGTTCATTTAAGACGAGGCATCTTGTTCTCATCACTGTAAGGAAGCTTTTATCTATCGCCGTGTTCATTTAAGACGAGGCATCTTGTTCTCATCACTGTAAGGAAGCTTTTATCTATCGACCTGTTCATTTAAGACGAGGCATCTTGTTCTCATCACTGTAAGGAAGCTTTTATCTATCGACCTGTTCATTTAAGACGAGGCATCTTGTTCTCATCACTGTAAGGAAGCTTTTATCTATCGACCTGTTCATTTAAGACGAGGCATCTTGTTCTCATCACTGTAAGGAAGCTTTTATCTATCGACCTGTTCATTTAAGACGAGGCATCTTGTTCTCATCACTGTAAGGAAGCTTTTATCTATCGACCTGTTCATTTAAGACGAGGCATCTTGTTCTCATCACTGTAAGGAAGCTTTTATCTATCGACCTGTTCATTTAAGACGAGGCATCTTGTTCTCATCACTGTAAGGAAGCTTTTATCTATCGACCTGTTCATTTAAGACGTGGCATCTTGTTCTCATCACTGTAAGGAAGCTTTTATCTATCGACCTGTTCATTTAAGACGAGGCATCTTGTTCTCATCACTGTAAGGAAGCTTTTATCTATCGACCTGTTCATTTAAGACGAGGCATCTTGTTCTCATCACTGTAAGGAAGCTTTTATCTATCGACCTGTTCATTTAAGACGAGGCATATTGTTCTCATCACTGTAAGGAAGCTTTTATCTATCGACCTGTTCATTTAAGACGAGGCATCTTGTTCTCATCACTGTAAGGAAGCTTTTATCTATCGACCTGTTCATTTAAGACGAGGCATCTTGTTCTCGTCACTGTAAGGAAGATTTATCTATCGACCTGTTCATTTAAGACAAGGCATCTTGTTCTCATCACTGTAAGGAAGCTTTTATCTATCGACCTGTTCATTTAAGACGAGGCATCTTGTTCTCATCACTGTAAGGAAGCTTTTATCTATCGACCTATTCATTTAAGACGAGGCATCTTGTTCTCATCACTGTAAGGAAGCTTTTATCTATCGACCTGTTCATTTAAGACGAGGCATCTTGTTCTCATCACTGTAAGGAAGCTTTTATCTATCGACCTGTTCATTTAAGACGAGGCATCTTGTTCTCATCACTGTAAGGAAGCTTTTATCTATCGACCTGTTCATTTAAGACGAGGCATCTTGTTCGCATCACTGTAAGGAAGCTTTTATCTATCGACCTGTTCATTTAAGACGAGGCATCTTGTTCTCATCACTGTAAGGAAGCGTATATCTATCGACCTATTCATTTAAGACGAGGCATCTTGTTCTCATCACTGTAAGGAAGATTTTATCTATCGTCCTGTTCATTTATGACGAGGCATCTTGTTCTCACCACTGTAAGGAAGCTTTTATCTATCGTCATGTTCATTTAAGACGAGGCATCTTGTTCTCATCACTGTAAGGAAGCTTTTATCTATCTATCGACCTGTTCATTTAAGACGAGACATATTGTTCTCATTACTGTAAGGAAGCTTTTATCTATCGATCTGTTCACTTAAGACGAGGCATCTTGTTCTCATCACTGTAAGGAAGCTTTTATCTATCGACGTGTTCATTTAAGACGAGGCATCTTGTTCTCATCACTGTAAGGAAGCTTTTATCTATCGACCTGTTCATTTAAGACGAGGCATCTTGTTCTCATCACTGTAAGGAAGCTTTTATCTATCGACCTGTTCATTTAAGACGAGGCATCTTGTTCTCATCACTGTAAGGAAGCTTTTATCTATCTACCTGTTCATTTAAGACGAGGCATCTTGTTCTCATCACTGCAAGGAAGCTTTTATCTATCGACCTGTTCACTTAAGACGAGGCATCTTGTTCTCATCACTGTAAGGAAGCTTTTATCTATCGACCTGTTCATTTAAGACGAGGCTTCTTGTTCTCATCACTGTAAGGAAGCTTTTATCTATCGACCTGTTCATTTAAGACGAGGCATCTTGTTCTCATCACTGTAAGGAAGCTTTTATCTATCGACCTGTTCATTTAAGACGAGGCATCTTGTTTTCGTCACTGTAAGGAAGCTTTTATCTATCGACCTGTTCATTTAAGACGAGGCATCTTGTTCTCATCACTGTAAGGAAGCTTTTATCTATCGACCTGTTCATTTAAGACGAGGCATCTTCTTCTCATCACTGTAAGGAAGCTTTTATCTATCGACCTGTTCATTTAAGACGAGGCATCTTGTTCGCATCACTGTAAGGAAGCTTTTATCTATCGACCTGTTCATTTAAGACGAGGCATCTTGTTCTCATCACTGTAAGGAAGCTTTTATATATCGACCTGTTCATTGAAGACGAGGCATCTTGCTCTCATCACTGTAAGGAAGCTTTTATATATCGACCTGTTCATTGAAGACGAGGCATCTTGTTCTCATCACTGTAAGGAAGCTTTTATCTATCGACCTGTTCATTTAAGACGAGGCATCTTGTTCTCATCACTGTAAGGAAGCTTTTATCTATCGACCTGTTCATTTAAGACGAGGCATCTTGTTCTCATCACTGTAAGGAAGCTTTTATCTATCGACCTATTCATTTAAGACGAGGCATCTTGTTCTCATCACTGTAAGGAAGCTTTTATCTATCGACCTGTTCATTTAAGACGAGGCATCTTGTTCTCATCACTGTAAGGAAGCTTTTATCTATCGACCTGTTCATTTAAGACGAGGCATCTTGTTCTCATCACTGTAAGGAAGCTTTTATTTATCGACCTGTTCATTTAAGACGAGGCATCTTGTTCGCATCACTGTAAGGAAGCTTTTATCTATCGACCTGTTCATTTAAGACGAGGCATCTTGTTCTCATCACTGTAAGGAAGCGTATATCTATCGACCTATTCATTTAAGACGAGGCATCTTGTTCTCATCACTGTAAGGAAGATTTTATCTATCGTCCTGTTCATTTAAGACGAGGCATCTTGTTCTCACCACTGTAAGGAAGCTTTTATCTATCGTCATGTTCATTTAAGACGAGGCATCTTGTTCTCATCACTGTAAGGAAGCTTTTATCTATCTATCGACCTGTTCATTTAAGACGAGACATATTGTTCTCATTACTGTAAGGAAGCTTTTATCTATCGATCTGTTCACTTAAGACGAGGCATCTTGTTCTCATCACTGTAAGGAAGCTTTTATCTATCGACGTGTTCATTTAAGACGAGGCATCTTGTTCTCATCACTGTAAGGAAGCTTTTATCTATCGACCTGTTCATTTAAGACGAGGCATCTTGTTCTCATCACTGTAAGGAAGCTTTTATCTATCGACCTGTTCATTTAAGACGAGGCATCTTGTTCTCATCACTGTAAGGAAGCTTTTATCTATCTACCTGTTCATTTAAGACGAGGCATCTTGTTCTCATCACTGCAAGGAAGCTTTTATCTATCGACCTGTTCACTTAAGACGAGGCATCTTGTTCTCATCACTGTAAGGAAGCTTTTATCTATCGACCTGTTCATTTAAGACGAGGCTTCTTGTTCTCATCACTGTAAGGAAGCTTTTATCTATCGACCTGTTCATTTAAGACGAGGCATCTTGTTCTCATCACTGTAAGGAAGCTTTTATCTATCGACCTGTTCATTTAAGACGAGGCATCTTGTTTTCGTCACTGTAAGGAAGCTTTTATCTATCGACCTGTTCATTTAAGACGAGGCATCTTGTTCTCATCACTGTAAGGAAGCTTTTATCTATCGACCTGTTCATTTAAGACGAGGCATCTTCTTCTCATCACTGTAAGGAAGCTTTTATCTATCGACCTGTTCATTTAAGACGAGGCATCTTGTTCGCATCACTGTAAGGAAGCTTTTATCTATCGACCTGTTCATTTAAGACGAGGCATCTTGTTCTCATCACTGTAAGGAAGCTTTTATATATCGACCTGTTCATTGAAGACGAGGCATCTTGCTCTCATCACTGTAAGGAAGCTTTTATATATCGACCTGTTCATTGAAGACGAGGCATCTTGTTCTCATCACTGTAAGGAAGCTTTTATCTATCGACCTGTTCATTTAAGACGAGGCATCTTGTTCTCATCACTGTAAGGAAGCTTTTATCTATCGACCTGTTCATTTAAGACGAGGCATCTTGTTCTCATCACTGTAAGGAAGCTTTTATCTATCGACCTATTCATTTAAGACGAGGCATCTTGTTCTCATCACTGTAAGGAAGCTTTTATCTATCGACCTGTTCATTTAAGACGAGGCATCTTGTTCTCATCACTGTAAGGAAGCTTTTATCTATCGACCTGTTCATTTAAGACGAGGCATCTTGTTCTCATCACTGTAAGGAAGCTTTTATTTATCGACCTGTTCATTTAAGACGAGGCATCTTGTTCGCATCACTGTAAGGAAGCTTTTATCTATCGACCTGTTCATTTAAGACGAGGCATCTTGTTCTCATCACTGTAAGGAAGCGTATATCTATCGACCTATTCATTTAAGACGAGGCATCTTGTTCTCATCACTGTAAGGAAGATTTTATCTATCGTCCTGTTCATTTAAGACGAGGCATCTTGTTCTCACCACTGTAAGGAAGCTTTTATCTATCGTCATGTTCATTTAAGACGAGGCATCTTGTTCTCATCACTGTAAGGAAGCTTTTATCTATCTATCGACCTGTTCATTTAAGACGAGACATATTGTTCTCATTACTGTAAGGAAGCTTTTATCTATCGATCTGTTCACTTAAGACGAGGCATCTTGTTCTCATCACTGTAAGGAAGCTTTTATCTATCGACGTGTTCATTTAAGACGAGGCATCTTGTTCTCATCACTGTAAGGAAGCTTTTATCTATCGACCTGTTCATTTAAGACGAGGCATCTTGTTCTCATCACTGTAAGGAAGCTTTTATCTATCGACCTGTTCATTTAAGACGAGGCATCTTGTTCTCATCACTGTAAGGAAGCTTTTATCTATCTACCTGTTCATTTAAGACGAGGCATCTTGTTCTCATCACTGCAAGGAAGCTTTTATCTATCGACCTGTTCACTTAAGACGAGGCATCTTGTTCTCATCACTGTAAGGAAGCTTTTATCTATCGACCTGTTCATTTAAGACGAGGCTTCTTGTTCTCATCACTGTAAGGAAGCTTTTATCTATCGACCTGTTCATTTAAGACGAGGCATCTTGTTCTCATCACTGTAAGGAAGCTTTTATCTATCGACCTGTTCATTTAAGACGAGGCATCTTGTTCTCATCACTGTAAGGAAGCTTTTATCTATCGACCTGTTCATTTAAGACGAGGCATCTTGTTCTCATCACTGTAAGGAAGCTTTTATTTATCGACCTGTTCATTTAAGACGAGGCATCTTGTTCGCATCACTGTAAGGAAGCTTTTATCTATCGACCTGTTCATTTAAGACGAGGCATCTTGTTCTCATCACTGTAAGGAAGCGTATATCTATCGACCTATTCATTTAAGACGAGGCATCTTGTTCTCATCACTGTAAGGAAGATTTTATCTATCGTCCTGTTCATTTAAGACGAGGCATCTTGTTCTCACCACTGTAAGGAAGCTTTTATCTATCGTCATGTTCATTTAAGACGAGGCATCTTGTTCTCATCACTGTAAGGAAGCTTTTATCTATCTATCGACCTGTTCATTTAAGACGAGACATATTGTTCTCATTACTGTAAGGAAGCTTTTATCTATCGATCTGTTCACTTAAGACGAGGCATCTTGTTCTCATCACTGTAAGGAAGCTTTTATCTATCGACGTGTTCATTTAAGACGAGGCATCTTGTTCTCATCACTGTAAGGAAGCTTTTATCTATCGACCTGTTCATTTAAGACGAGGCATCTTGTTCTCATCACTGTAAGGAAGCTTTTATCTATCGACCTGTTCATTTAAGACGAGGCATCTTGTTCTCATCACTGTAAGGAAGCTTTTATCTATCTACCTGTTCATTTAAGACGAGGCATCTTGTTCTCATCACTGCAAGGAAGCTTTTATCTATCGACCTGTTCACTTAAGACGAGGCATCTTGTTCTCATCACTGTAAGGAAGCTTTTATCTATCGACCTGTTCATTTAAGACGAGGCTTCTTGTTCTCATCACTGTAAGGAAGCTTTTATCTATCGACCTGTTCATTTAAGACGAGGCATCTTGTTCTCATCACTGTAAGGAAGCTTTTATCTATCGACCTGTTCATTTAAGACGAGGCATCTTGTTCTCATCACTGTAAGGAAGCTTTTATCTATCGACCTGTCCATTTAAGACGAGGCATCTTGTTCTCGTCACTGTAAGGAAGCTTTTATCTATCGACCTGTTCATTTAAGACAAGGCATCTTGTTCTCATCACTGTAAGGAAGCTTTTATCTATCGACCTGTTCATTTAAGACGAGGCATCTTGTTCTCATCACTGTAAGGAAGCTTTTATCTATCGACCTATTCATTTAAGACGAGGCATCTTGTTCTCATCACTGTAAGGAAGCTTTTATCTATCGACCTGTTCATTTAAGACGAGGCATCTTGTTCTCATCACTGTAAGGAAGCTTTTATCTATCGACCTGTTCATTTAAGACGAGGCATCTTGTTCTCATCACTGTAAGGAAGCTTTTATCTATCGATCTGTTCATTTAAGACGAGGCATCTTGTTCGCATCACTGTAAGGAAGCTTTTATCTATCGACCTGTTCATTTAAGACGAGGCATCTTGTTTTCATCACTGTAAGGAAGCGTTTATCTATCGACCTATTCATTTAAGACGAGGCATCTTGTTCTCATCACTGTAAGGAAGCTTTTATCTATCGACCTGTTCATTTGAGACGAGGCATCTTGTTCTCATCACTGTAAGGAAGCTTTTATCTATCGAACTATTCATTTAAGACGAGGCATCTTGTTCTCATCACTGTAAGGAAGCTTTTATCTATCGACTTGTTTATTTAAGACGAGGCATCTTGTTCTCACCACTGTAAGGAAGATTTTATCTATCGTCCTGTTCATTTAAGACGAGGCATCTTGTTCTCACCACTGTAAGGAAGCTTTTATCTATCGTTCTGTTCATTTAAGACGAGGCATCTTGTTCTCATCACTGTAAGGAAGCTTTTATCTATCTATCGACCTGTTCATTTAAGACGAGACATATTGTTCTCATTACTGTAAGGAAGCTTTTATCTATCGATCTGTTCACTTAAGACGAGGCATCTTGTTCTCATCACTGTAAGGAAGCTTTTATCTATCGACCTGTTCACTTAAGACGAGGCATTTTCTTCTCATCACTGTAAGGAAGCTTTTATCTATCGACCTGTTCATTTAAGACGAGGCATCTTGTTCTCATCACTGTAAGGAAGCTTTTATATATCGACCTGTTCATTTAAGACGAGGCATCTTGTTCTCATCACTGTAAGGAAGCTTTTATCTATCGACCTGTTCATTTAAGACGAGGCATCTTGTTCTCATCACTGTAAGGAAGCGTTTATCTATCGACCTGTTCATTTAAGACGAGGCATCTTGTTCTCATCACTGTAAGGAAGCTTTTATCTATCTACCTGTTCATTTAAGACGAGGCATCTTGTTCTCATCACTGTAAGGAAGCTTATATCTATCGACCTGTTCATTGAAGACGAGGCATCTTGTTCTCATGACTGTAAGGAAGCTTTTATCTATCGACCTGTTCATTTAAGACGAGGCATCTTGTTCTCATCACTGTAAGGAAGCTTTTATCTATCGCCGTGTTCATTTAAGACGAGGCATCTTGTTCTCATCACTGTAAGGAAGCTTTTATCTATCGACCTGTTCATTTAAGACGAGGCATCTTGTTCTCATCACTGTAAGGAAGCTTTTATCTATCGACCTGTTCATTTAAGACGAGGCATCTTGTTCTCATCACTGTAAGGAAGCTTTTATCTATCGACCTGTTCATTTAAGACGAGGCATCTTGTTCTCATCACTGTAAGGAAGCTTTTATCTATCGACCTGTTCATTTAAGACGAGGCATCTTGTTCTCATCACTGTAAGGAAGCTTTTATCTATCGACCTGTTCATTTAAGACGAGGCATCTTGTTCTCATCACTGTAAGGAAGCTTTTATCTATCGACCTGTTCATTTAAGACGAGGCATCTTGTTCTCATCACTGTAAGGAAGCTTTTATCTATCGACCTGTTCATTTAAGACGTGGCATCTTGTTCTCATCACTGTAAGGAAGCTTTTATCTATCGACCTGTTCATTTAAGACGAGGCATCTTGTTCTCATCACTGTAAGGAAGCTTTTATCTATCGACCTGTTCATTTAAGACGAGGCATCTTGTTCTCATCACTGTAAGGAAGCTTTTATCTATCGACCTGTTCATTTAAGACGAGGCATATTGTTCTCATCACTGTAAGGAAGCTTTTATCTATCGACCTGTTCATTTAAGACGAGGCATCTTGTTCTCATCACTGTAAGGAAGCTTTTATCTATCGACCTGTTCATTTAAGACGAGGCATCTTGTTCTCGTCACTGTAAGGAAGATTTATCTATCGACCTGTTCATTTAAGACAAGGCATCTTGTTCTCATCACTGTAAGGAAGCTTTTATCTATCGACCTGTTCATTTAAGACGAGGCATCTTGTTCTCATCACTGTAAGGAAGCTTTTATCTATCGACCTATTCATTTAAGACGAGGCATCTTGTTCTCATCACTGTAAGGAAGCTTTTATCTATCGACCTGTTCATTTAAGACGAGGCATCTTGTTCTCATCACTGTAAGGAAGCTTTTATCTATCGACCTGTTCATTTAAGACGAGGCATCTTGTTCTCATCACTGTAAGGAAGCTTTTATCTATCGACCTGTTCATTTAAGACGAGGCATCTTGTTCTCATCACTGTAAGGAAGCTTTTATCTATCTACCTGTTCATTTAAGACGAGGCATCTTGTTCTCATCACTGCAAGGAAGCTTTTATCTATCGACCTGTTCACTTAAGACGAGGCATCTTGTTCTCATCACTGTAAGGAAGCTTTTATCTATCGACCTGTTCATTTAAGACGAGGCTTCTTGTTCTCATCACTGTAAGGAAGCTTTTATCTATCGACCTGTTCATTTAAGACGAGGCATCTTGTTCTCATCACTGTAAGGAAGCTTTTATCTATCGACCTGTTCATTTAAGACGAGGCATCTTGTTCTCATCACTGTAAGGAAGCTTTTATCTATCGACCTGTTCATTTAAGACGAGGCATCTTGTTCTCGTCACTGTAAGGAAGCTTTTATCTATCGACCTGTTCATTTAAGACAAGGCATCTTGTTCTCATCACTGTAAGGAAGCTTTTATCTATCGACCTGTTCATTTAAGACGAGGCATCTTGTTCTCATCACTGTAAGGAAGCTTTTATCTATCGACCTATTCATTTAAGACGAGGCATCTTGTTCTCATCACTGTAAGGAAGCTTTTATCTATCGACCTGTTCATTTAAGACGAGGCATCTTGTTCTCATCACTGTAAGGAAGCTTTTATCTATCGACCTGTTCATTTAAGACGAGGCATCTTGTTCTCATCACTGTAAGGAAGCTTTTATCTATCGATCTGTTCATTTAAGACGAGGCATCTTGTTCGCATCACTGTAAGGAAGCTTTTATCTATCGACCTGTTCATTTAAGACGAGGCATCTTGTTTTCATCACTGTAAGGAAGCGTTTATCTATCGACCTATTCATTTAAGACGAGGCATCTTGTTCTCATCACTGTAAGGAAGCTTTTATCTATCGACCTGTTCATTTGAGACGAGGCATCTTGTTCTCATCACTGTAAGGAAGCTTTTATCTATCGAACTATTCATTTAAGACGAGGCATCTTGTTCTCATCACTGTAAGGAAGCTTTTATCTATCGACTTGTTTATTTAAGACGAGGCATCTTGTTCTCACCACTGTAAGGAAGATTTTATCTATCGTCCTGTTCATTTAAGACGAGGCATCTTGTTCTCACCACTGTAAGGAAGCTTTTATCTATCGTTCTGTTCATTTAAGACGAGGCATCTTGTTCTCATCACTGTAAGGAAGCTTTTATCTATCTATCGACCTGTTCATTTAAGACGAGACATATTGTTCTCATTACTGTAAGGAAGCTTTTATCTATCGATCTGTTCACTTAAGACGAGGCATCTTGTTCTCATCACTGTAAGGAAGCTTTTATCTATCGACCTGTTCACTTAAGACGAGGCATTTTCTTCTCATCACTGTAAGGAAGCTTTTATCTATCGACCTGTTCATTTAAGACGAGGCATCTTGTTCTCATCACTGTAAGGAAGCTTTTATATATCGACCTGTTCATTTAAGACGAGGCATCTTGTTCTCATCACTGTAAGGAAGCTTTTATCTATCGACCTGTTCATTTAAGACGAGGCATCTTGTTCTCATCACTGTAAGGAAGCGTTTATCTATCGACCTGTTCATTTAAGACGAGGCATCTTGTTCTCATCACTGTAAGGAAGCTTTTATCTATCTACCTGTTCATTTAAGACGAGGCATCTTGTTCTCATCACTGTAAGGAAGCTTATATCTATCGACCTGTTCATTGAAGACGAGGCATCTTGTTCTCATGACTGTAAGGAAGCTTTTATCTATCGACCTGTTCATTTAAGACGAGGCATCTTGTTCTCATCACTGTAAGGAAGCTTTTATCTATCGCCGTGTTCATTTAAGACGAGGCATCTTGTTCTCATCACTGTAAGGAAGCTTTTATCTATCGACCTGTTCATTTAAGACGAGGCATCTTGTTCTCATCACTGTAAGGAAGCTTTTATCTATCGACCTGTTCATTTAAGACGAGGCATCTTGTTCTCATCACTGTAAGGAAGCTTTTATCTATCGACCTGTTCATTTAAGACGAGGCATCTTGTTCTCATCACTGTAAGGAAGCTTTTATCTATCGACCTGTTCATTTAAGACGAGGCATCTTGTTCTCATCACTGTAAGGAAGCTTTTATCTATCGACCTGTTCATTTAAGACGAGGCATCTTGTTCTCATCACTGTAAGGAAGCTTTTATCTATCGACCTGTTCATTTAAGACGAGGCATCTTGTTCTCATCACTGTAAGGAAGCTTTTATCTATCGACCTGTTCATTTAAGACGTGGCATCTTGTTCTCATCACTGTAAGGAAGCTTTTATCTATCGACCTGTTCATTTAAGACGAGGCATCTTGTTCTCATCACTGTAAGGAAGCTTTTATCTATCGACCTGTTCATTTAAGACGAGGCATCTTGTTCTCATCACTGTAAGGAAGCTTTTATCTATCGACCTGTTCATTTAAGACGAGGCATATTGTTCTCATCACTGTAAGGAAGCTTTTATCTATCGACCTGTTCATTTAAGACGAGGCATCTTGTTCTCATCACTGTAAGGAAGCTTTTATCTATCGACCTGTTCATTTAAGACGAGGCATCTTGTTCTCGTCACTGTAAGGAAGATTTATCTATCGACCTGTTCATTTAAGACAAGGCATCTTGTTCTCATCACTGTAAGGAAGCTTTTATCTATCGACCTGTTCATTTAAGACGAGGCATCTTGTTCTCATCACTGTAAGGAAGCTTTTATCTATCGACCTATTCATTTAAGACGAGGCATCTTGTTCTCATCACTGTAAGGAAGCTTTTATCTATCGACCTGTTCATTTAAGACGAGGCATCTTGTTCTCATCACTGTAAGGAAGCTTTTATCTATCGACCTGTTCATTTAAGACGAGACATATTGTTCTCATTACTGTAAGGAAGCTTTTATCTATCGATTGTTCACTTAAGACGAGGCATCTTGTTCTCATCACTGTAAGGAAGCTTATATCTATCGACGTGTTCATTTAAGACGAGGCATCTTGTTCTCATCACTGTAAGGAAGCTTTTATCTATCGACCTGTTCATTTAAGACGAGGCATCTTGTTCTCATCACTGTAAGGAAGCTTTTATCTATCGACCTGTTCATTTAAGACGAGGCATCTTGTTCTCATCACTGTAAGGAAGCTTTTATCTATCTACCTGTTCATTTAAGACGAGGCATCTTGTTCTCATCACTGCAAGGAAGCTTTTATCTATCGACCTGTTCACTTAAGACGAGGCATCTTGTTCTCATCACTGTAAGGAAGCTTTTATCTATCGACCTGTTCATTTAAGACGAGGCTTCTTGTTCTCATCACTGTAAGGAAGCTTTTATCTATCGACCTGTTCATTTAAGACGAGGCATCTTGTTCTCATCACTGTAAGGAAGCTTTTATCTATCGACCTGTTCATTTAAGACGAGGCATCTTGTTCTCATCACTGTAAGGAAGCTTTTATCTATCGACCTGTTCATTTAAGACGAGGCATCTTGTTCTCGTCACTGTAAGGAAGCTTTTATCTATCGACCTGTTCATTTAAGACAAGGCATCTTGTTCTCATCACTGTAAGGAAGCTTTTATCTATCGACCTGTTCATTTAAGACGAGGCATCTTGTTCTCATCACTGTAAGGAAGCTTTTATCTATCGACCTATTCATTTAAGACGAGGCATCTTGTTCTCATCACTGTAAGGAAGCTTTTATCTATCGACCTGTTCATTTAAGACGAGGCATCTTGTTCTCATCACTGTAAGGAAGCTTTTATCTATCGACCTGTTCATTTAAGACGAGGCATCTTGTTCTCATCACTGTAAGGAAGCTTTTATCTATCGATCTGTTCATTTAAGACGAGGCATCTTGTTCGCATCACTGTAAGGAAGCTTTTATCTATCGACCTGTTCATTTAAGACGAGGCATCTTGTTTTCATCACTGTAAGGAAGCGTTTATCTATCGACCTATTCATTTAAGACGAGGCATCTTGTTCTCATCACTGTAAGGAAGCTTTTATCTATCGACCTGTTCATTTGAGACGAGGCATCTTGTTCTCATCACTGTAAGGAAGCTTTTATCTATCGAACTATTCATTTAAGACGAGGCATCTTGTTCTCATCACTGTAAGGAAGCTTTTATCTATCGACTTGTTTATTTAAGACGAGGCATCTTGTTCTCACCACTGTAAGGAAGATTTTATCTATCGTCCTGTTCATTTAAGACGAGGCATCTTGTTCTCACCACTGTAAGGAAGCTTTTATCTATCGTTCTGTTCATTTAAGACGAGGCATCTTGTTCTCATCACTGTAAGGAAGCTTTTATCTATCTATCGACCTGTTCATTTAAGACGAGACATATTGTTCTCATTACTGTAAGGAAGCTTTTATCTATCGATCTGTTCACTTAAGACGAGGCATCTTGTTCTCATCACTGTAAGGAAGCTTTTATCTATCGACCTGTTCACTTAAGACGAGGCATTTTCTTCTCATCACTGTAAGGAAGCTTTTATCTATCGACCTGTTCATTTAAGACGAGGCATCTTGTTCTCATCACTGTAAGGAAGCTTTTATATATCGACCTGTTCATTTAAGACGAGGCATCTTGTTCTCATCACTGTAAGGAAGCTTTTATCTATCGACCTGTTCATTTAAGACGAGGCATCTTGTTCTCATCACTGTAAGGAAGCTTTTATCTATCGACCTGTTCATTTAAGACGAGGCATCTTGTTCTCATCACTGTAAGGAAGCTTTTATCTATCGATCTGTTCATTTAAGACGAGGCATCTTGTTCGCATCACTGTAAGGAAGCTTTTATCTATCGACCTGTTCATTTAAGACGAGGCATCTTGTTTTCATCACTGTAAGGAAGCGTTTATCTATCGACCTATTCATTTAAGACGAGGCATCTTGTTCTCATCACTGTAAGGAAGCTTTTATCTATCGACCTGTTCATTTGAGACGAGGCATCTTGTTCTCATCACTGTAAGGAAGCTTTTATCTATCGAACTATTCATTTAAGACGAGGCATCTTGTTCTCATCACTGTAAGGAAGCTTTTATCTATCGACTTGTTTATTTAAGACGAGGCATCTTGTTCTCACCACTGTAAGGAAGATTTTATCTATCGTCCTGTTCATTTAAGACGAGGCATCTTGTTCTCACCACTGTAAGGAAGCTTTTATCTATCGTTCTGTTCATTTAAGACGAGGCATCTTGTTCTCATCACTGTAAGGAAGCTTTTATCTATCTATCGACCTGTTCATTTAAGACGAGACATATTGTTCTCATTACTGTAAGGAAGCTTTTATCTATCGATCTGTTCACTTAAGACGAGGCATCTTGTTCTCATCACTGTAAGGAAGCTTTTATCTATCGACCTGTTCACTTAAGACGAGGCATTTTCTTCTCATCACTGTAAGGAAGCTTTTATCTATCGACCTGTTCATTTAAGACGAGGCATCTTGTTCTCATCACTGTAAGGAAGCTTTTATATATCGACCTGTTCATTTAAGACGAGGCATCTTGTTCTCATCACTGTAAGGAAGCTTTTATCTATCGACCTGTTCATTTAAGACGAGGCATCTTGTTCTCATCACTGTAAGGAAGCGTTTATCTATCGACCTGTTCATTTAAGACGAGGCATCTTGTTCTCATCACTGTAAGGAAGCTTTTATCTATCTACCTGTTCATTTAAGACGAGGCATCTTGTTCTCATCACTGTAAGGAAGCTTATATCTATCGACCTGTTCATTGAAGACGAGGCATCTTGTTCTCATGACTGTAAGGAAGCTTTTATCTATCGACCTGTTCATTTAAGACGAGGCATCTTGTTCTCATCACTGTAAGGAAGCTTTTATCTATCGACCTGTTCATTTAAGACGAGGCATCTTGTTCTCATCACTGTAAGGAAGCTTTTATCTATCGACCTGTTCATTTAAGACGAGGCATCTTGTTCTCATCACTGTAAGGAAGCTTTTATCTATCGACCTGTTCATTTAAGACGAGGCATCTTGTTCTCATCACTGTAAGGAAGCTTTTATCTATCGACCTGTTCATTTAAGACGAGGCATCTTGTTCTCATCACTGTAAGGAAGCTTTTATCTATCGACCTGTTCATTTAAGACGAGGCATCTTGTTCTCATCACTGTAAGGAAGCTTTTATCTATCGACCTGTTCATTTAAGACGAGGCATCTTGTTCTCATCACTGTAAGGAAGCTTTTATCTATCGACCTGTTCATTTAAGACGTGGCATCTTGTTCTCATCACTGTAAGGAAGCTTTTATCTATCGACCTGTTCATTTAAGACGAGGCATATTGTTCTCATCACTGTAAGGAAGCTTTTATCTATCGACCTGTTCATTTAAGACGAGGCATCTTGTTCTCATCACTGTAAGGAAGCTTTTATCTATCGACCTGTTCATTTAAGACGAGGCATATTGTTCTCATCACTGTAAGGAAGCTTTTATCTATCGACCTGTTCATTTAAGACGAGGCATCTTGTTCTCATCACTGTAAGGAAGCTTTTATCTATCGACCTGTTCATTTAAGACGAGGCATCTTGTTCTCGTCACTGTAAGGAAGATTTATCTATCGACCTGTTCATTTAAGACAAGGCATCTTGTTCTCATCACTGTAAGGAAGCTTTTATCTATCGACCTGTTCATTTAAGACGAGGCATCTTGTTCTCATCACTGTAAGGAAGCTTTTATCTATCGACCTATTCATTTAAGACGAGGCATCTTGTTCTCATCACTGTAAGGAAGCTTTTATCTATCGACCTGTTCATTTAAGACGAGGCATCTTGTTCTCATCACTGTAAGGAAGCTTTTATCTATCGACCTGTTCATTTAAGACGAGGCATCTTGTTCTCATCACTGTAAGGAAGCTTTTATCTATCGACCTGTTCATTTAAGACGAGGCATCTTGTTCGCATCACTGTAAGGAAGCTTTTATCTATCGACCTGTTCATTTAAGACGAGGCATCTTGTTCTCATCACTGTAAGGAAGCGTATATCTATCGACCTATTCATTTAAGACGAGGCATCTTGTTCTCATCACTGTAAGGAAGATTTTATCTATCGTCCTGTTCATTTATGACGAGGCATCTTGTTCTCACCACTGTAAGGAAGCTTTTATCTATCGTCATGTTCATTTAAGACGAGGCATCTTGTTCTCATCACTGTAAGGAAGCTTTTATCTATCTATCGACCTGTTCATTTAAGACGAGACATATTGTTCTCATTACTGTAAGGAAGCTTTTATCTATCGATCTGTTCACTTAAGACGAGGCATCTTGTTCTCATCACTGTAAGGAAGCTTTTATCTATCGACGTGTTCATTTAAGACGAGGCATCTTGTTCTCATCACTGTAAGGAAGCTTTTATCTATCGACCTGTTCATTTAAGACGAGGCATCTTGTTCTCATCACTGTAAGGAAGCTTTTATCTATCGACCTGTTCATTTAAGACGAGGCATCTTGTTCTCATCACTGTAAGGAAGCTTTTATCTATCTACCTGTTCATTTAAGACGAGGCATCTTGTTCTCATCACTGCAAGGAAGCTTTTATCTATCGACCTGTTCACTTAAGACGAGGCATCTTGTTCTCATCACTGTAAGGAAGCTTTTATCTATCGACCTGTTCATTTAAGACGAGGCTTCTTGTTCTCATCACTGTAAGGAAGCTTTTATCTATCGACCTGTTCATTTAAGACGAGGCATCTTGTTCTCATCACTGTAAGGAAGCTTTTATCTATCGACCTGTTCATTTAAGACGAGGCATCTTGTTCTCGTCACTGTAAGGAAGCTTTTATCTATCGACCTGTTCATTTAAGACGAGGCATCTTGTTCTCATCACTGTAAGGAAGCTTTTATCTATCGACCTGTTCATTTAAGACGAGGCATCTTCTTCTCATCACTGTAAGGAAGCTTTTATCTATCGACCTGTTCATTTAAGACGAGGCATCTTGTTCGCATCACTGTAAGGAAGCTTTTATCTATCGACCTGTTCATTTAAGACGAGGCATCTTGTTCTCATCACTGTAAGGAAGCTTTTATATATCGACCTGTTCATTGAAGACGAGGCATCTTGCTCTCATCACTGTAAGGAAGCTTTTATATATCGACCTGTTCATTGAAGACGAGGCATCTTGTTCTCATCACTGTAAGGAAGCTTTTATCTATCGACCTGTTCATTTAAGACGAGGCATCTTGTTCTCATCACTGTAAGGAAGCTTTTATCTATCGACCTGTTCATTTAAGACGAGGCATCTTGTTCTCATCACTGTAAGGAAGCTTTTATCTATCGACCTATTCATTTAAGACGAGGCATCTTGTTCTCATCACTGTAAGGAAGCTTTTATCTATCGACCTGTTCATTTAAGACGAGGCATCTTGTTCTCATCACTGTAAGGAAGCTTTTATCTGTCGACCTGTTCATTTAAGACGAGGCATCTTGTTCTCATCACTGTAAGGAAGCTTTTATTTATCGACCTGTTCATTTAAGACGAGGCATCTTGTTCGCATCACTGTAAGGAAGCTTTTATCTATCGACCTGTTCATTTAAGACGAGGCATCTTGTTCTCATCACTGTAAGGAAGCGTATATCTATCGACCTATTCATTTAAGACGAGGCATCTTGTTCTCATCACTGTAAGGAAGATTTTATCTATCGTCCTGTTCATTTAAGACGAGGCATCTTGTTCTCACCACTGTAAGGAAGCTTTTATCTATCGTCATGTTCATTTAAGACGAGGCATCTTGTTCTCATCACTGTAAGGAAGCTTTTATCTATCTATCGACCTGTTCATTTAAGACGAGACATATTGTTCTCATTACTGTAAGGAAGCTTTTATCTATCGATCTGTTCACTTAAGACGAGGCATCTTGTTCTCATCACTGTAAGGAAGCTTTTATCTATCGACGTGTTCATTTAAGACGAGGCATCTTGTTCTCATCACTGTAAGGAAGCTTTTATCTATCGACCTGTTCATTTAAGACGAGGCATCTTGTTCTCATCACTGTAAGGAAGCTTTTATCTATCGACCTGTTCATTTAAGACGAGGCATCTTGTTCTCATCACTGTAAGGAAGCTTTTATCTATCTACCTGTTCATTTAAGACGAGGCATCTTGTTCTCATCACTGCAAGGAAGCTTTTATCTATCGACCTGTTCACTTAAGACGAGGCATCTTGTTCTCATCACTGTAAGGAAGCTTTTATCTATCGACCTGTTCATTTAAGACGAGGCTTCTTGTTCTCATCACTGTAAGGAAGCTTTTATCTATCGACCTGTTCATTTAAGACGAGGCATCTTGTTCTCATCACTGTAAGGAAGCTTTTATCTATCGACCTGTTCATTTAAGACGAGGCATCTTGTTCTCATCACTGTAAGGAAGCTTTTATCTATCGACCTGTCCATTTAAGACGAGGCATCTTGTTCTCGTCACTGTAAGGAAGCTTTTATCTATCGACCTGTTCATTTAAGACAAGGCATCTTGTTCTCATCACTGTAAGGAAGCTTTTATCTATCGACCTGTTCATTTAAGACGAGGCATCTTGTTCTCATCACTGTAAGGAAGCTTTTATCTATCGACCTATTCATTTAAGACGAGGCATCTTGTTCTCATCACTGTAAGGAAGCTTTTATCTATCGACCTGTTCATTTAAGACGAGGCATCTTGTTCTCATCACTGTAAGGAAGCTTTTATCTATCGACCTGTTCATTTAAGACGAGGCATCTTGTTCTCATCACTGTAAGGAAGCTTTTATCTATCGATCTGTTCATTTAAGACGAGGCATCTTGTTCGCATCACTGTAAGGAAGCTTTTATCTATCGACCTGTTCATTTAAGACGAGGCATCTTGTTTTCATCACTGTAAGGAAGCGTTTATCTATCGACCTATTCATTTAAGACGAGGCATCTTGTTCTCATCACTGTAAGGAAGCTTTTATCTATCGACCTGTTCATTTGAGACGAGGCATCTTGTTCTCATCACTGTAAGGAAGCTTTTATCTATCGAACTATTCATTTAAGACGAGGCATCTTGTTCTCATCACTGTAAGGAAGCTTTTATCTATCGACTTGTTTATTTAAGACGAGGCATCTTGTTCTCACCACTGTAAGGAGGATTTTATCTATCGTCCTGTTCATTTAAGACGAGGCATCTTGTTCTCACCACTGTAAGGAAGCTTTTATCTATCGTTCTGTTCATTTAAGACGAGGCATCTTGTTCTCATCACTGTAAGGAAGCTTTTATCTATCTATCGACCTGTTCATTTAAGACGAGACATATTGTTCTCATTACTGTAAGGAAGCTTTTATCTATCGATCTGTTCACTTAAGACGAGGCATCTTGTTCTCATCACTGTAAGGAAGCTTTTATCTATCGACCTGTTCACTTAAGACGAGGCATTTTCTTCTCATCACTGTAAGGAAGCTTTTATCTATCGACCTGTTCATTTAAGACGAGGCATCTTGTTCTCATCACTGTAAGGAAGCTTTTATATATCGACCTGTTCATTTAAGACGAGGCATCTTGTTCTCATCACTGTAAGGAAGCTTTTATCTATCGACCTGTTCATTTAAGACGAGGCATCTTGTTCTCATCACTGTAAGGAAGCGTTTATCTATCGACCTGTTCATTTAAGACGAGGCATCTTGTTCTCATCACTGTAAGGAAGCTTTTATCTATCTACCTGTTCATTTAAGACGAGGCATCTTGTTCTCATCACTGTAAGGAAGCTTATATCTATCGACCTGTTCATTGAAGACGAGGCATCTTGTTCTCATGACTGTAAGGAAGCTTTTATCTATCGACCTGTTCATTTAAGACGAGGCATCTTGTTCTCATCACTGTAAGGAAGCTTTTATCTATCGCCGTGTTCATTTAAGACGAGGCATCTTGTTCTCATCACTGTAAGGAAGCTTTTATCTATCGACCTGTTCATTTAAGACGAGGCATCTTGTTCTCATCACTGTAAGGAAGCTTTTATCTATCGACCTGTTCATTTAAGACGAGGCATCTTGTTCTCATCACTGTAAGGAAGCTTTTATCTATCGACCTGTTCATTTAAGACGAGGCATCTTGTTCTCATCACTGTAAGGAAGCTTTTATCTATCGACCTGTTCATTTAAGACGAGGCATCTTGTTCTCATCACTGTAAGGAAGCTTTTATCTATCGACCTGTTCATTTAAGACGAGGCATCTTGTTCTCATCACTGTAAGGAAGCTTTTATCTATCGACCTGTTCATTTAAGACGAGGCATCTTGTTCTCATCACTGTAAGGAAGCTTTTATCTATCGACCTGTTCATTTAAGACGTGGCATCTTGTTCTCATCACTGTAAGGAAGCTTTTATCTATCGACCTGTTCATTTAAGACGAGGCATCTTGTTCTCATCACTGTAAGGAAGCTTTTATCTATCGACCTGTTCATTTAAGACGAGGCATCTTGTTCTCATCACTGTAAGGAAGCTTTTATCTATCGACCTGTTCATTTAAGACGAGGCATATTGTTCTCATCACTGTAAGGAAGCTTTTATCTATCGACCTGTTCATTTAAGACGAGGCATCTTGTTCTCATCACTGTAAGGAAGCTTTTATCTATCGACCTGTTCATTTAAGACGAGGCATCTTGTTCTTGTCACTGTAAGGAAGATTTATCTATCGACCTGTTCATTTAAGACAAGGCATCTTGTTCTCATCACTGTAAGGAAGCTTTTATCTATCGACCTGTTCATTTAAGACGAGGCATCTTGTTCTCATCACTGTAAGGAAGCTTTTATCTATCGACCTATTCATTTAAGACGAGGCATCTTGTTCTCATCACTGTAAGGAAGCTTTTATCTATCGACCTGTTCATTTAAGACGAGGCATCTTGTTCTCATCACTGTAAGGAAGCTTTTATCTATCGACCTGTTCATTTAAGACGAGGCATCTTGTTCTCATCACTGTAAGGAAGCTTTTATCTATCGACCTGTTCATTTAAGACGAGGCATCTTGTTCTCATCACTGTAAGGAAGCTTTTATCTATCTACCTGTTCATTTAAGACGAGGCATCTTGTTCTCATCACTGCAAGGAAGCTTTTATCTATCGACCTGTTCACTTAAGACGAGGCATCTTGTTCTCATCACTGTAAGGAAGCTTTTATCTATCGACCTGTTCATTTAAGACGAGGCTTCTTGTTCTCATCACTGTAAGGAAGCTTTTATCTATCGACCTGTTCATTTAAGACGAGGCATCTTGTTCTCATCACTGTAAGGAAGCTTTTATCTATCGACCTGTTCATTTAAGACGAGGCATCTTGTTCTCATCACTGTAAGGAAGCTTTTATCTATCGACCTGTTCATTTAAGACGAGGCATCTTGTTCTCGTCACTGTAAGGAAGCTTTTATCTATCGACCTGTTCATTTAAGACAAGGCATCTTGTTCTCATCACTGTAAGGAAGCTTTTATCTATCGACCTGTTCATTTAAGACGAGGCATCTTGTTCTCATCACTGTAAGGAAGCTTTTATCTATCGACCTATTCATTTAAGACGAGGCATCTTGTTCTCATCACTGTAAGGAAGCTTTTATCTATCGACCTGTTCATTTAAGACGAGGCATCTTGTTCTCATCACTGTAAGGAAGCTTTTATCTATCGACCTGTTCATTTAAGACGAGGCATCTTGTTCTCATCACTGTAAGGAAGCTTTTATCTATCGATCTGTTCATTTAAGACGAGGCATCTTGTTCGCATCACTGTAAGGAAGCTTTTATCTATCGACCTGTTCATTTAAGACGAGGCATCTTGTTTTCATCACTGTAAGGAAGCGTTTATCTATCGACCTATTCATTTAAGACGAGGCATCTTGTTCTCATCACTGTAAGGAAGCTTTTATCTATCGACCTGTTCATTTGAGACGAGGCATCTTGTTCTCATCACTGTAAGGAAGCTTTTATCTATCGAACTATTCATTTAAGACGAGGCATCTTGTTCTCATCACTGTAAGGAAGCTTTTATCTATCGACTTGTTTATTTAAGACGAGGCATCTTGTTCTCACCACTGTAAGGAAGATTTTATCTATCGTCCTGTTCATTTAAGACGAGGCATCTTGTTCTCACCACTGTAAGGAAGCTTTTATCTATCGTTCTGTTCATTTAAGACGAGGCATCTTGTTCTCATCACTGTAAGGAAGCTTTTATCTATCTATCGACCTGTTCATTTAAGACGAGACATATTGTTCTCATTACTGTAAGGAAGCTTTTATCTATCGATCTGTTCACTTAAGACGAGGCATCTTGTTCTCATCACTGTAAGGAAGCTTTTATCTATCGACCTGTTCACTTAAGACGAGGCATTTTCTTCTCATCACTGTAAGGAAGCTTTTATCTATCGACCTGTTCATTTAAGACGAGGCATCTTGTTCTCATCACTGTAAGGAAGCTTTTATATATCGACCTGTTCATTTAAGACGAGGCATCTTGTTCTCATCACTGTAAGGAAGCTTTTATCTATCGACCTGTTCATTTAAGACGAGGCATCTTGTTCTCATCACTGTAAGGAAGCGTTTATCTATCGACCTGTTCATTTAAGACGAGGCATCTTGTTCTCATCACTGTAAGGAAGCTTTTATCTATCTACCTGTTCATTTAAGACGAGGCATCTTGTTCTCATCACTGTAAGGAAGCTTATATCTATCGACCTGTTCATTGAAGACGAGGCATCTTGTTCTCATGACTGTAAGGAAGCTTTTATCTATCGACCTGTTCATTTAAGACGAGGCATCTTGTTCTCATCACTGTAAGGAAGCTTTTATCTATCGCCGTGTTCATTTAAGACGAGGCATCTTGTTCTCATCACTGTAAGGAAGCTTTTATCTATCGACCTGTTCATTTAAGACGAGGCATCTTGTTCTCATCACTGTAAGGAAGCTTTTATCTATCGACCTGTTCATTTAAGACGAGGCATCTTGTTCTCATCACTGTAAGGAAGCTTTTATCTATCGACCTGTTCATTTAAGACGAGGCATCTTGTTCTCATCACTGTAAGGAAGCTTTTATCTATCGACCTGTTCATTTAAGACGAGGCATCTTGTTCTCATCACTGTAAGGAAGCTTTTATCTATCGACCTGTTCATTTAAGACGAGGCATCTTGTTCTCATCACTGTAAGGAAGCTTTTATCTATCGACCTGTTCATTTAAGACGAGGCATCTTGTTCTCATCACTGTAAGGAAGCTTTTATCTATCGACCTGTTCATTTAAGACGTGGCATCTTGTTCTCATCACTGTAAGGAAGCTTTTATCTATCGACCTGTTCATTTAAGACGAGGCATCTTGTTCTCATCACTGTAAGGAAGCTTTTATCTATCGACCTGTTCATTTAAGACGAGGCATCTTGTTCTCATCACTGTAAGGAAGCTTTTATCTATCGACCTGTTCATTTAAGACGAGGCATATTGTTCTCATCACTGTAAGGAAGCTTTTATCTATCGACCTGTTCATTTAAGACGAGGCATCTTGTTCTCATCACTGTAAGGAAGCTTTTATCTATCGACCTGTTCATTTAAGACGAGGCATCTTGTTCTCGTCACTGTAAGGAAGATTTATCTATCGACCTGTTCATTTAAGACAAGGCATCTTGTTCTCATCACTGTAAGGAAGCTTTTATCTATCGACCTGTTCATTTAAGACGAGGCATCTTGTTCTCATCACTGTAAGGAAGCTTTTATCTATCGACCTATTCATTTAAGACGAGGCATCTTGTTCTCATCACTGTAAGGAAGCTTTTATCTATCGACCTGTTCATTTAAGACGAGGCATCTTGTTCTCATCACTGTAAGGAAGCTTTTATCTATCGACCTGTTCATTTAAGACGAGACATATTGTTCTCATTACTGTAAGGAAGCTTTTATCTATCGATTGTTCACTTAAGACGAGGCATCTTGTTCTCATCACTGTAAGGAAGCTTTTATCTATCGACGTGTTCATTTAAGACGAGGCATCTTGTTCTCATCACTGTAAGGAAGCTTTTATCTATCGACCTGTTCATTTAAGACGAGGCATCTTGTTCTCATCACTGTAAGGAAGCTTTTATCTATCGACCTGTTCATTTAAGACGAGGCATCTTGTTCTCATCACTGTAAGGAAGCTTTTATCTATCTACCTGTTCATTTAAGACGAGGCATCTTGTTCTCATCACTGCAAGGAAGCTTTTATCTATCGACCTGTTCACTTAAGACGAGGCATCTTGTTCTCATCACTGTAAGGAAGCTTTTATCTATCGACCTGTTCATTTAAGACGAGGCTTCTTGTTCTCATCACTGTAAGGAAGCTTTTATCTATCGACCTGTTCATTTAAGACGAGGCATCTTGTTCTCATCACTGTAAGGAAGCTTTTATCTATCGACCTGTTCATTTAAGACGAGGCATCTTGTTCTCATCACTGTAAGGAAGCTTTTATCTATCGACCTGTTCATTTAAGACGAGGCATCTTGTTCTCGTCACTGTAAGGAAGCTTTTATCTATCGACCTGTTCATTTAAGACAAGGCATCTTGTTCTCATCACTGTAAGGAAGCTTTTATCTATCGACCTGTTCATTTAAGACGAGGCATCTTGTTCTCATCACTGTAAGGAAGCTTTTATCTATCGACCTATTCATTTAAGACGAGGCATCTTGTTCTCATCACTGTAAGGAAGCTTTTATCTATCGACCTGTTCATTTAAGACGAGGCATCTTGTTCTCATCACTGTAAGGAAGCTTTTATCTATCGACCTGTTCATTTAAGACGAGGCATCTTGTTCTCATCACTGTAAGGAAGCTTTTATCTATCGATCTGTTCATTTAAGACGAGGCATCTTGTTCGCATCACTGTAAGGAAGCTTTTATCTATCGACCTGTTCATTTAAGACGAGGCATCTTGTTTTCATCACTGTAAGGAAGCGTTTATCTATCGACCTATTCATTTAAGACGAGGCATCTTGTTCTCATCACTGTAAGGAAGCTTTTATCTATCGACCTGTTCATTTGAGACGAGGCATCTTGTTCTCATCACTGTAAGGAAGCTTTTATCTATCGAACTATTCATTTAAGACGAGGCATCTTGTTCTCATCACTGTAAGGAAGCTTTTATCTATCGACTTGTTTATTTAAGACGAGGCATCTTGTTCTCACCACTGTAAGGAAGATTTTATCTATCGTCCTGTTCATTTAAGACGAGGCATCTTGTTCTCACCACTGTAAGGAAGCTTTTATCTATCGTTCTGTTCATTTAAGACGAGGCATCTTGTTCTCATCACTGTAAGGAAGCTTTTATCTATCTATCGACCTGTTCATTTAAGACGAGACATATTGTTCTCATTACTGTAAGGAAGCTTTTATCTATCGATCTGTTCACTTAAGACGAGGCATCTTGTTCTCATCACTGTAAGGAAGCTTTTATCTATCGACCTGTTCACTTAAGACGAGGCATTTTCTTCTCATCACTGTAAGGAAGCTTTTATCTATCGACCTGTTCATTTAAGACGAGGCATCTTGTTCTCATCACTGTAAGGAAGCTTTTATATATCGACCTGTTCATTTAAGACGAGGCATCTTGTTCTCATCACTGTAAGGAAGCTTTTATCTATCGACCTGTTCATTTAAGACGAGGCATCTTGTTCTCATCACTGTAAGGAAGCGTTTATCTATCGACCTGTTCATTTAAGACGAGGCATCTTGTTCTCATCACTGTAAGGAAGCTTTTATCTATCTACCTGTTCATTTAAGACGAGGCATCTTGTTCTCATCACTGTAAGGAAGCTTATATCTATCGACCTGTTCATTGAAGACGAGGCATCTTGTTCTCATGACTGTAAGGAAGCTTTTATCTATCGACCTGTTCATTTAAGACGAGGCATCTTGTTCTCATCACTGTAAGGAAGCTTTTATCTATCGCCGTGTTCATTTAAGACGAGGCATCTTGTTCTCATCACTGTAAGGAAGCTTTTATCTATCGACCTGTTCATTTAAGACGAGGCATCTTGTTCTCATCACTGTAAGGAAGCTTTTATCTATCGACCTGTTCATTTAAGACGAGGCATCTTGTTCTCATCACTGTAAGGAAGCTTTTATCTATCGACCTGTTCATTTAAGACGAGGCATCTTGTTCTCATCACTGTAAGGAAGCTTTTATCTATCGACCTGTTCATTTAAGACGAGGCATCTTGTTCTCATCACTGTAAGGAAGCTTTTATCTATCGACCTGTTCATTTAAGACGAGGCATCTTGTTCTCATCACTGTAAGGAAGCTTTTATCTATCGACCTGTTCATTTAAGACGAGGCATCTTGTTCTCATCACTGTAAGGAAGCTTTTATCTATCGACCTGTTCATTTAAGACGTGGCATCTTGTTCTCATCACTGTAAGGAAGCTTTTATCTATCGACCTGTTCATTTAAGACGAGGCATCTTGTTCTCATCACTGTAAGGAAGCTTTTATCTATCGACCTGTTCATTTAAGACGAGGCATCTTGTTCTCATCACTGTAAGGAAGCTTTTATCTATCGACCTGTTCATTTAAGACGAGGCATATTGTTCTCATCACTGTAAGGAAGCTTTTATCTATCGACCTGTTCATTTAAGACGAGGCATCTTGTTCTCATCACTGTAAGGAAGCTTTTATCTATCGACCTGTTCATTTAAGACGAGGCATCTTGTTCTCGTCACTGTAAGGAAGATTTATCTATCGACCTGTTCATTTAAGACAAGGCATCTTGTTCTCATCACTGTAAGGAAGCTTTTATCTATCGACCTGTTCATTTAAGACGAGGCATCTTGTTCTCATCACTGTAAGGAAGCTTTTATCTATCGACCTATTCATTTAAGACGAGGCATCTTGTTCTCATCACTGTAAGGAAGCTTTTATCTATCGACCTGTTCATTTAAGACGAGGCATCTTGTTCTCATCACTGTAAGGAAGCTTTTATCTATCGACCTGTTCATTTAAGACGAGGCATCTTGTTCTCATCACTGTAAGGAAGCTTTTATCTATCGACCTGTTCATTTAAGACGAGGCATCTTGTTCGCATCACTGTAAGGAAGCTTTTATCTATCGACCTGTTCATTTAAGACGAGGCATCTTGTTCTCATCACTGTAAGGAAGCGTATATCTATCGACCTATTCATTTAAGACGAGGCATCTTGTTCTCATCACTGTAAGGAAGCTTTTATCTATCGACCTGTTCATTTAAGACGAGGCATCTTGTTCGCATCACTGTAAGGAAGCTTTTATCTATCGACCTGTTCATTTAAGACGAGGCATCTTGTTCTCATCACTGTAAGGAAGCGTATATCTATCGACCTATTCATTTAAGACGAGACATCTTGTTCTCATCACTGTAAGGAAGATTTTATCTATCGTCCTGTTCATTTATGACGAGGCATCTTGTTCTCACCACTGTAAGGAAGCTTTTATCTATCGTCATGTTCATTTAAGACGAGGCATCTTGTTCTCATCACTGTAAGGAAGCTTTTATCTATCTATCGACCTGTTCATTTAAGACGAGACATATTGTTCTCATCACTGTAAGGAAGCTTTTATCTATCGACCTGTTCATTTAAGACGAGGCATCTTGTTCTCATCACTGTAAGGAAGCTTTTATCTATCGCCGTGTTCATTTAAGACGAGGCATCTTGTTCTCATCACTGTAAGGAAGCTTTTATCTATCGACCTGTTCATTTAAGACGAGGCATCTTGTTCTCATCACTGTAAGGAAGCTTTTATCTATCGACCTGTTCATTTAAGACGAGGCATCTTCTTCTCATCACTGTAAGGAAGCTTTTATCTATCGACCTGTTCATTTAAGACGAGGCATCTTGTTCTCATCACTGTAAGGAAGCTTTTATCTATCGACCTGTTCATTTAAGACGAGGCATCTTGTTCTCATCACTGTAAGGAAGCTTTTATCTATCGACCTGTTCATTTAAGACGAGGCATCTTGTTCTCATCACTGTAAGGAAGCTTTTATCTATCGACCTGTTCATTTAAGACGAGGCATCTTGTTCTCATCACTGTAAGGAAGCTTTTATCTATCGACCTGTTCATTTAAGACGTGGCATCTTGTTCTCATCACTGTAAGGAAGCTTTTATCTATCGACCTGTTCATTTAAGACGAGGCATCTTGTTCTCATCACTGTAAGGAAGCTTTTATCTATCGACCTGTTCATTTAAGACGAGGCATCTTGTTCTCATCACTGTAAGGAAGCTTTTATCTATCGACCTGTTCATTTAAGACGAGGCATATTGTTCTCATCACTGTAAGGAAGCTTTTATCTATCGACCTGTTCATTTAAGACGAGGCATCTTGTTCTCATCACTGTAAGGAAGCTTTTATCTATCGACCTGTTCATTTAAGACGAGGCATCTTGTTCTCGTCACTGTAAGGAAGATTTATCTATCGACCTGTTCATTTAAGACAAGGCATCTTGTTCTCATCACTGTAAGGAAGCTTTTATCTATCGACCTGTTCATTTAAGACGAGGCATCTTGTTCTCATCACTGTAAGGAAGCTTTTATCTATCGACCTATTCATTTAAGACGAGGCATCTTGTTCTCATCACTGTAAGGAAGCTTTTATCTATCGACCTGTTCATTTAAGACGAGGCATCTTGTTCTCATCACTGTAAGGAAGCTTTTATCTATCGACCTGTTCATTTAAGACGAGGCATCTTGTTCTCATCACTGTAAGGAAGCTTTTATCTATCGACCTGTTCATTTAAGACGAGGCATCTTGTTCGCATCACTGTAAGGAAGCTTTTATCTATCGACCTGTTCATTTAAGACGAGGCATCTTGTTCTCATCACTGTAAGGAAGCGTATATCTATCGACCTATTCATTTAAGACGAGGCATCTTGTTCTCATCACTGTAAGGAAGATTTTATCTATCGTCCTGTTCATTTATGACGAGGCATCTTGTTCTCACCACTGTAAGGAAGCTTTTATCTATCGTCATGTTCATTTAAGACGAGGCATCTTGTTCTCATCACTGTAAGGAAGCTTTTATCTATCTATCGACCTGTTCATTTAAGACGAGACATATTGTTCTCATTACTGTAAGGAAGCTTTTATCTATCGATCTGTTCACTTAAGACGAGGCATCTTGTTCTCATCACTGTAAGGAAGCTTTTATCTATCGACGTGTTCATTTAAGACGAGGCATCTTGTTCTCATCACTGTAAGGAAGCTTTTATCTATCGACCTGTTAATTTAAGACGAGGCATCTTGTTCTCATCACTGTAAGGAAGCTTTTATCTATCGACCTGTTCATTTAAGACGAGGCATCTTGTTCTCATCACTGTAAGGAAGCTTTTATCTATCTACCTGTTCATTTAAGACGAGGCATCTTGTTCTCATCACTGCAAGGAAGCTTTTATCTATCGACCTGTTCACTTAAGACGAGGCATCTTGTTCTCATCACTGTAAGGAAGCTTTTATCTATCGACCTGTTCATTTAAGACGAGGCTTCTTGTTCTCATCACTGTAAGGAAGCTTTTATCTATCGACCTGTTCATTTAAGACGAGGCATCTTGATCTCATCACTGTAAGGAAGCTTTTATCTATCGACCTGTTCATTTAAGACGAGGCATCTTGTTCTCGTCACTGTAAGGAAGCTTTTATCTATCGACCTGTTCATTTAAGACGAGGCATCTTGTTCTCATCACTGTAAGGAAGCTTTTATCTATCGACCTGTTCATTTAAGACGAGGCATCTTCTTCTCATCACTGTAAGGAAGCTTTTATCTATCGACCTGTTCATTTAAGACGAGGCATCTTGTTCTCATCACTGTAAGGAAGCTTTTATCTATCGACCTGTTCATTTAAGACGAGGCATCTTGTTCTCATCACTGTAAGGAAGCTTTTATATATCGACCTGTTCATTGAAGACGAGGCATCTTGCTCTCATCACTGTAAGGAAGCTTTTATATATCGACCTGTTCATTGAAGACGAGGCATCTTGTTCTCATCACTGTAAGGAAGCTTTTATCTATCGACCTGTTCATTTAAGACGAGGCATCTTGTTCTCATCACTGTAAGGAAGCTTTTATCTATCGACCTGTTCATTTAAGACGAGGCATCTTGTTCTCATCACTGTAAGGAAGCTTTTATCTATCGACCTGTTCATTTAAGATGATGCATCTTGTTCTCGTCACTGTAAGGAAGCTTTTATCTATCGCCGTGTTCATTTAAGACGAGGCATCTTGTTCTCATCACTGTAAGGAAGCTTTTATCTATCGACCTGTTCATTTAAGACGAGGCATCTTGTTCTCATCACTGTAAGGAAGCTTTTATCTATCGACCTGTTCATTTAAGACGAGGCATCTTGTTCTCATCACTGTAAGGAAGCTTTTATCTATCGACCTGTTCATTTAAGACGAGGCATCTTGTTCTCATCACTGTAAGGAAGCTTTTATATATCGACCTGTTCATTTAAGACGAGGCATCTTGTTCTCATCACTGTAAGGAAGCTTTTATCTATCGACCTGTTCATTTAAGACGAGGCATCTTGTTCTCATCACTGTAAGGAAGGCTTTTATCTATCGACCTGTTCATTTAAGACGAGGCATCTTGTTCTCATCACTGTAAGGAAGCTTTTATCTATCAACCTGTTCATTTAAGACGAGGCATCTTGTTCTCATCACTGTAAGGAAGCTTTTATCTATCGACCTGTTCATTTAAGACGAGGCATCTTGTTCTCGTCACTGTAAGGAAGCTTTTATCTATCGACCTGTTCATTTAAGATAAGGCATCTTGTTCTCATCACTGTAAGGAAGCTTTTATCTATCGACCTGTTCATTTAAGACGAGGCATCTTGTTCTCATCATTGTAAGGAAGCTTTTATCTATCGACCTGTTCATTTAAGACGAGGCTTCTTGTTCTCATCACTGTAAGGAAGCTTTTATCTATCGACCTGTTCATTTAAGACGAGGCATCTTCTTCTCATCACTGTAAGGAAGCGTATATCTATCGACCTATTCATTTAAGACGAGGCATCTTGTTCTCATCACTGTAAGGAAGATTTTATCTATCGTCCTGTTCATTTATGACGAGGCATCTTGTTCTCACCACTGTAAGGAAGCTTTTATCTATCGTCATGTTCATTTAAGACGAGGCATCTTGTTCTCATCACTGTAAGGAAGCTTTTATCTATCTATCGACCTGTTCATTTAAGACGAGACATATTGTTCTCATTACTGTAAGGAAGCTTTTATCTATCGATCTGTTCACTTAAGACGAGGCATCTTGTTCTCATCACTGTAAGGAAGCTTTTATCTATCGACGTGTTCATTTAAGACGAGGCATCTTGTTCTCATCACTGTAAGGAAGCTTTTATCTATCGACCTGTTAATTTAAGACGAGGCATCTTGTTCTCATCACTGTAAGGAAGCTTTTATCTATCGACCTGTTCATTTAAGACGAGGCATCTTGTTCTCATCACTGTAAGGAAGCTTTTATCTATCTACCTGTTCATTTAAGACGAGGCATCTTGTTCTCATCACTGCAAGGAAGCTTTTATCTATCGACCTGTTCACTTAAGACGAGGCATCTTGTTCTCATCACTGTAAGGAAGCTTTTATCTATCGACCTGTTCATTTAAGACGAGGCTTCTTGTTCTCTTCACTGTAAGGAAGCTTTTATCTATCGACCTGTTCATTTAAGACGAGGCATCTTGATCTCATCACTGTAAGGAAGCTTTTATCTATCGACCTGTTCATTTAAGACGAGGCATCTTGTTCTCGTCACTGTAAGGAAGCTTTTATCTATCGACCTGTTCATTTAAGACGAGGCATCTTGTTCTCATCACTGTAAGGAAGCTTTTATCTATCGACCTGTTCATTTAAGACGAGGCATCTTCTTCTCATCACTGTAAGGAAGCTTTTATCTATCGACCTGTTCATTTAAGACGAGGCATCTTGTTCTCATCACTGTAAGGAAGCTTTTATCTATCGACCTGTTCATTTAAGACGAGGCATCTTGTTCTCATCACTGTAAGGAAGCTTTTATATATCGACCTGTTCATTGAAGACGAGGCATCTTGCTCTCATCACTGTAAGGAAGCTTTTATATATCGACCTGTTCATTGAAGACGAGGCATCTTGTTCTCATCACTGTAAGGAAGCTTTTATCTATCGACCTGTTCATTTAAGACGAGGCATCTTGTTCTCATCACTGTAAGGAAGCTTTTATCTATCGACCTGTTCATTTAAGACGAGGCATCTTGTTCTCATCACTGTAAGGAAGCTTTTATCTATCGACCTGTTCATTTAAGATGATGCATCTTGTTCTCGTCACTGTAAGGAAGCTTTTATCTATCGCCGTGTTCATTTAAGACGAGGCATCTTGTTCTCATCACTGTAAGGAAGCTTTTATCTATCGACCTGTTCATTTAAGACGAGGCATCTTGTTCTCATCACTGTAAGGAAGCTTTTATCTATCGACCTGTTCATTTAAGACGAGGCATCTTGTTCTCATCACTGTAAGGAAGCTTTTATCTATCGACCTGTTCATTTAAGACGAGGCATCTTGTTCTCATCACTGTAAGGAAGCTTTTATATATCGACCTGTTCATTTAAGACGAGGCATCTTGTTCTCATCACTGTAAGGAAGCTTTTATCTATCGACCTGTTCATTTAAGACGAGGCATCTTGTTCTCATCACTGTAAGGAAGGCTTTTATCTATCGACCTGTTCATTTAAGACGAGGCATCTTGTTCTCATCACTGTAAGGAAGCTTTTATCTATCAACCTGTTCATTTAAGACGAGGCATCTTGTTCTCATCACTGTAAGGAAGCTTTTATCTATCGACCTGTTCATTTAAGACGAGGCATCTTGTTCTCGTTACTGTAAGGAAGCTTTTATCTATCGACCTGTTCATTTAAGATAAGGCATCTTGTTCTCATCACTGTAAGGAAGCTTTTATCTATCGACCTGTTCATTTAAGACGAGGCATCTTGTTCTCATCATTGTAAGGAAGCTTTTATCTATCGACCTGTTCATTTAAGACGAGGCATCTTGTTCTCATCACTGTAAGGAAGCTTTAATCTATCGACCTGTTCATTTAAGACGAGGCATCTTGTTCTCATCACTGTAAGGAAGCTTTTATCTATCGACCTGTTCATTTAAGACGAGGCATCTTCTTCTCATCACTGTAAGGAAGCTTTTATCTATCGACCTGTTCATTTAAGACGAGGCATCTTCTTCTCATCACTGTAAGGAAGCTTTTATCTATCGACCTGTTCATTTAAGACGAGGCATCTTGTTCTCATCACTGTAAGGAAGCTTTTATCTATCGACCTGTTCATTTAAGACGAGGCATCTTGTTCTCGTCACTGTAAGGAAGCTTTTATCTATCGACCTGTTCATTTAAGACGAGGCATCTTGTTCTCATCACTGTAAGGAAGCTTTTATCTATCGACCTGTTCATTTAAGACGAGGCATCTTGTTCTCATCACTGTAAGGAAGCTTTTATCTATCGACGTGTTCATTTAAGACGAGGCATCTTGTTCTCATCACTGTAAGGAAGCTTTTATCTATCGACCTGTTCATTTAAGACGTGGCATCTTGTTCTCATCACTGTAAGGAAGCTTTTATCTATCGACCTGTTCATTTAAGACGAGGCATCTTGTTCTCGTCACTGTAAGGAAGCTTTTATCTATCGACCTGTTCATTTAAGACGAGGCATCTTGTTCTCATCACTGTAAGGAAGCTTTTATCTATCGACCTGTTCATTTAAGACGAGGCATCTTCTTCTCATCACTGTAAGGAAGCTTTTATCTATCGACCTGTTCATTTAAGACGAGGCATCTTGTTCGCATCACTGTAAGGAAGCTTTTATCTATCGACCTGTTCATTTAAGACGAGGCATATTGTTCTCATCACTGTAAGGAAGCTTTTATATATCGACCTGTTCATTGAAGACGAGGCATCTTGCTCTCATCACTGTAAGGAAGCTTTTATATATCGACCTGTTCATTGAAGACGAGGCATCTTGCTCTCATCACTGTAAGGAAGCTTTTATATATCGACCTGTTCATTGAAGACGAGGCATCTTGTTCTCATCACTGTAAGGAAGCTTTTATCTATCGACCTGTTCATTTAAGACGAGGCATCTTGTTCTCATCACTGTAAGGAAGCTTTTATCTATCGACCTGTTCATTTAAGACGAGGCATCTTGTTCTCATCACTGTAAGGAAGCTTTTATCTATCGACCTGTTCATTTAAGATGATGCATCTTGTTCTCGTCACTGTAAGGAAGCTTTTATCTATCGCCGTGTTCATTTAAGACGAGGCATCTTGTTCTCATCACTGTAAGGAAGCTTTTATCTATCGACCTGTTCATTTAAGACGAGGCATCTTGTTCTCATCACTGTAAGGAAGCTTTTATCTATCGACCTGTTCATTTAAGACGAGGCATCTTGTTCTCATCACTGTAAGGAAGCTTTTATCTATCGACCTGTTCATTTAAGACGAGGCATCTTGTTCTCATCACTGTAAGGAAGCTTTTATATATCGACCTGTTCATTTAAGACGAGGCATCTTGTTCTCATCACTGTAAGGAAGCTTTTATCTATCGACCTGTTCATTTAAGACGAGGCATCTTGTTCTCATCACTGTAAGGAAGCTTTTATCTATCGACCTGTTCATTTAAGACGAGGCATCTTCTTCTCATCACTGTAAGGAAGCTTTTATCTATCGACCTGTTCATTTAAGACGAGGCATCTTGTTCGCATCACTGTAAGGAAGCTTTTATCTATCGACCTGTTCATTTAAGACGAGGCATCTTGTTCTCATCACCGTAAGGAAGCTTTTATATATCGACCTGTTCATTGAAGACGAGGCATCTTGCTCTCATCACTGTAAGGAAGCTTTTATATATCGACCTGTTCATTGAAGACGAGGCATCTTGTTCTCATCACTGTAAGGAAGCTTTTATCTATCGACCTGTTCATTTAAGACGAGGCATCTTGTTCTCATCACTGTAAGGAAGCTTTTATCTATCGACCTGTTCATTTAAGACGAGGCATCTTGTTCTCATCACTGTAAAGAAGCTTTTATCTATCGACCTGTTCATTTAAGATGATGCATCTTGTTCTCGTCACTGTAAGGAAGCTTTTATCTATCGCCGTGTTCATTTAAGACGAGGCATCTTGTTCTCATCACTGTAAGGAAGCTTTTATCTATCGACCTGTTCATTTAAGACGAGGCATCTTGTTCTCATCACTGTAAGGAAGCTTTTATCTATCGACCTGTTCATTTAAGACGAGGCATCTTGTTCTCATCACTGTAAGGAAGCTTTTATCTATCGACCTGTTCATTTAAGACGAGGCATCTTGTTCTCATCACTGTAAGGAAGCTTTTATATATCGACCTGTTCATTTAAGACGAGGCATCTTGTTCTCATCACTGTAAGGAAGCTTTTATATATCGACCTGTTCATTTGAGACGAGGCATCTTGTTCTCATCACTGTAAGGAAGGCTTTTATCTATCGACCTGTTCATTTAAGACGAGGCATCTTGTTCTCATCACTGTAAGGAAGCTTTTATCTATCAACCTGTTCATTTAAGACGAGGCATCTTGTTCTCATCACTGTAAGGAAGCTTTTATCTATCGACCTGTTCATTTAAGACGAGGCATCTTGTTCTCGTCACTGTAAGGAAGCTTTTATCTATCGACCTGTTCATTTAAGATAAGGCATCTTGTTCTCATCACTGTAAGGAAGCTTTTATCTATCGACCTGTTCATTTAAGACGAGGCATCTTGTTCTCATCACTGTAAGGAAGCTTTTATCTATCGACCTGTTCATTTAAGACGAGGCATCTTGTTCTCATCACTGTAAGGAAGCTTTTATCTATCGACCTGTTCATTTAAGACGAGGCATCTTGTTCTCATCACTGTAAGGAAGCTTTAATCTATCGACCTGTTCATTTAAGACGAGGCATCTTGTTCTCATCACTGTAAGGAAGCTTTTATCTATCGACCTGTTCATTTAAGACGAGGCATCTTCTTCTCATCACTGTAAGGAAGCTTTTATCTATCGACCTGTTCATTTAAGACGAGGCATCTTCTTCTCATCACTGTAAGGAAGCTTTTATCTATCGACCTGTTCATTTAAGACGAGGCATCTTGTTCTCATCACTGTAAGGAAGCTTTTATCTATCGACCTGTTCATTTAAGACGAGGCATCTTGTTCTCGTCACTGTAAGGAAGCTTTTATCTATCGACCTGTTCATTTAAGACGAGGCATCTTCTTCTCATCACTGTAAGGAAGCTTTTATCTATCGACCTGTTCATTTAAGACGAGGCATCTTGTTCTCATCACTGTAAGGAAGCTTTTATCTATCGACGTGTTCATTTAAGACGAGGCATCTTGTTCTCATCACTGTAAGGAAGCTTTTATCTATCGACCTGTTCATTTAAGACAAGGCATCTTGTTCTCATCACTGTAAGGAAGCTTTTATCTATCGACCTGTTCATTTAAGACGAGGCATCTTGTTCTCGTCACTGTAAGGAAGCTTTTATCTATCGACCTGTTCATTTAAGACGAGGTATCTTGTTCTCATCACTGTAAGGAAGCTTTTATCTATCGACCTGTTCATTTAAGACGAGGCATCTTCTTCTCATCACTGTAAGGAAGCTTTTATCTATCGACCTGTTCATTTAAGACGAGGCATCTTGTTCGCATCACTGTAAGGAAGCTTTTATCTATCGACCTGTTCATTTAAGACGAGGCATCTTGTTCTCATCACTGTAAGGAAGCTTTTATATATCGACCTGTTCATTGAAGACGAGGCATCTTGCTCTCATCACTGTAAGGAAGCTTTTATATATCGACCTGTTCATTGAAGACGAGGCATCTTGTTCTCATCACTGTAAGGAAGCTTTTATCTATCGACCTGTTCATTTAAGACGAGGCATCTTGTTCTCATCACTGTAAGGAAGCTTTTATCTATCGACCTGTTCATTTAAGACGAGGCATCTTGTTCTCATCACTGTAAGGAAGCTTTTATCTATCGACCTGTTCATTTAAGATGATGCATCTTGTTCTCATCACTGTAAGGAAGCTTTTATCTATCGCCGTGTTCATTTAAGACGAGGCATCTTGTTCTCATCACTGTAAGGAAGCTTTTATCTATCGACCTGTTCATTTAAGACGAGGCATCTTGTTCTCATCACTGTAAGGAAGCTTTTATCTATCGACCTGTTCATTTAAGACGAGGCATCTTGTTCTCATCACTGTAAGGAAGCTTTTATCTATCGACCTGTTCATTTAAGACGAGGCATCTTGTTCTCATCACTGTAAGGAAGCTTTTATATATCGACCTGTTCATTTAAGACGAGGCATCTTGTTCTCATCACTGTAAGGAAGCTTTTATCTATCGACCTGTTCATTTAAGACGAGGCATCTTGTTCTCATCACTGTAAGGAAGGCTTTTATCTATCGACCTGTTCATTTAAGACGAGGCATCTTGTTCTCATCACTGTAAGGAAGCTTTTATCTATCAACCTGTTCATTTAAGACGAGGCATCTTGTTCTCATCACTGTAAGGAAGCTTTTATCTATCGACCTGTTCATTTAAGACGAGGCATCTTGTTCTCATCACTGTAAGGAAGCTTTTATCTATCGACCTGTTCATTTAAGACGAGGCATCTTGTTCTCATCACTGTAAGGAAGCTTTTATCTATCGACCTGTTCATTTAAGACGAGGCATCTTGTTCTCGTCACTGTAAGGAAGCTTTTATCTATCGACCTGTTCATTTAAGACGAGGCATCTTGTTCTCATCACTGTAAGGAAGCTTTTATCTATCGACCTGTTCATTTAAGACGATGCATCTTGTTCTCATCACTGTAAGGAAGCTTTTATCTATCGACCTGTTCATTTAAGACGAGGCATCTTGTTCTCATCACTGTAAGGAAGCTTTTATCTATCGACGTGTTCATTTAAGACGAGGCATCTTGTTCTCATCACTGTAAGGAAGCTTTTATCTATCGACCTGTTCATTTAAGACGAGGCATCTTGTTCTCATCACTGTAAGGAAGCTTTTATCTATCGACCTGTTCATTTAAGACGAGGCATCTTGTTCTCGTCACTGTAAGGAAGCTTTTATCTATCGACCTGTTCATTTAAGACGAGGCATCTTGTTCTCATCACTGTAAGGAAGCTTTTATCTATCGACCTGTTCATTTAAGACGAGGCATCTTCTTCTCATCACTGTAAGGAAGCTTTTATCTATCGACCTGTTCATTTAAGACGAGGCATCTTGTTCGCATCACTGTAAGGAAGCTTTTATCTATCGACCTGTTCATTTAAGACGAGGCATATTGTTCTCATCACTGTAAGGAAGCTTTTATATATCGACCTGTTCATTTAAGACGAGGCATCTTGCTCTCATCACTGTAAGGAAGCTTTTATATATCGACCTGTTCATTGAAGACGAGGCATCTTGTTCTCATCACTGTAAGGAAGCTTTTATCTATCGACCTGTTCATTTAAGACGAGGCATCTTGTTCTCATCACTGTAAGGAAGCTTTTATCTATCGACCTGTTCATTTAAGACGAGGCATCTTGTTCTCATCACTGTAAGGAAGCTTTTATCTATCGACCTGTTCATTTAAGATGATGCATCTTGTTCTCGTCACTGTAAGGAAGCTTTTATCTATCGCCGTGTTCATTTAAGACGAGGCATCTTGTTCTCATCACTGTAAGGAAGCTTTTATCTATCGACCTGTTCATTTAAGACGAGGCATCTTGTTCTCATCACTGTAAGGAAGCTTTTATCTATCGACCTGTTCATTTAAGACGAGGCATCTTGTTCTCATCACTGTAAGGAAGCTTTTATCTATCGACCTGTTCATTTAAGACGAGGCATCTTGTTCTCATCACTGTAAGGAAGCTTTTATATATCGACCTGTTCATTTAAGACGAGGCATCTTGTTCTCATCACTGTAAGGAAGCTTTTATCTATCGACCTGTTCATTTAAGACGAGGCATCTTGTTCTCATCACTGTAAGGAAGCTTTTATCTATCGACCTGTTCATTTAAGACGAGGCATCTTCTTCTCATCACTGTAAGGAAGCTTTTATCTATCGACCTGTTCATTTAAGACGAGGCATCTTGTTCGCATCACTGTAAGGAAGCTTTTATCTATCGACCTGTTCATTTAAGACGAGGCATCTTGTTCTCATCACCGTAAGGAAGCTTTTATATATCGACCTGTTCATTGAAGACGAGGCATCTTGCTCTCATCACTGTAAGGAAGCTTTTATATATCGACCTGTTCATTGAAGACGAGGCATCTTGTTCTCATCACTGTAAGGAAGCTTTTATCTATCGACCTGTTCATTTAAGACGAGGCATCTTGTTCTCATCACTGTAAGGAAGCTTTTATCTATCGACCTGTTCATTTAAGACGAGGCATCTTGTTCTCATCACTGTAAGGAAGCTTTTATCTATCGACCTGTTCATTTAAGATGATGCATCTTGTTCTCGTCACTGTAAGGAAGCTTTTATCTATCGCCGTGTTCATTTAAGACGAGGCATCTTGTTCTCATCACTGTAAGGAAGCTTTTATCTATCGACCTGTTCATTTAAGACGAGGCATCTTGTTCTCATCACTGTAAGGAAGCTTTTATCTATCGACCTGTTCATTTAAGACGAGGCATCTTGTTCTCATCACTGTAAGGAAGCTTTTATCTATCGACCTGTTCATTTAAGACGAGGCATCTTGTTCTCATCACTGTAAGGAAGCTTTTATATATCGACCTGTTCATTTAAGACGAGGCATCTTGTTCTCATCACTGTAAGGAAGCTTTTATCTATCGACCTGTTCATTTGAGACGAGGCATCTTGTTCTCATCACTGTAAGGAAGGCTTTTATCTATCGACCTGTTCATTTAAGACGAGGCATCTTGTTCTCATCACTGTAAGGAAGCTTTTATCTATCAACCTGTTCATTTAAGACGAGGCATCTTGTTCTCATCACTGTAAGGAAGCTTTTATCTATCGACCTGTTCATTTAAGACGAGGCATCTTGTTCTCGTCACTGTAAGGAAGCTTTTATCTATCGACCTGTTCATTTAAGATAAGGCATCTTGTTCTCATCACTGTAAGGAAGCTTTTATCTATCGACCTGTTCATTTAAGACGAGGCATCTTGTTCTCATCACTGTAAGGAAGCTTTTATCTATCGACCTGTTCATTTAAGACGAGGCATCTTGTTCTCATCACTGTAAGGAAGCTTTTATCTATCGACCTGTTCATTTAAGACGAGGCATCTTGTTCTCATCACTGTAAGGAAGCTTTAATCTATCGACCTGTTCATTTAAGACGAGGCATCTTGTTCTCATCACTGTAAGGAAGCTTTTATCTATCGACCTGTTCATTTAAGACGAGGCATCTTCTTCTCATCACTGTAAGGAAGCTTTTATCTATCGACCTGTTCATTTAAGACGAGGCATCTTCTTCTCATCACTGTAAGGAAGCTTTTATCTATCGACCTGTTCATTTAAGACGAGGCATCTTGTTCTCATCACTGTAAGGAAGCTTTTATCTATCGACCTGTTCATTTAAGACGAGGCATCTTGTTCTCGTCACTGTAAGGAAGCTTTTATCTATCGACCTGTTCATTTAAGACGAGGCATCTTCTTCTCATCACTGTAAGGAAGCTTTTATCTATCGACCTGTTCATTTAAGACGAGGCATCTTGTTCTCATCACTGTAAGGAAGCTTTTATCTATCGACGTGTTCATTTAAGACGAGGCATCTTGTTCTCATCACTGTAAGGAAGCTTTTATCTATCGACCTGTTCATTTAAGACAAGGCATCTTGTTCTCATCACTGTAAGGAAGCTTTTATCTATCGACCTGTTCATTTAAGACGAGGCATCTTGTTCTCGTCACTGTAAGGAAGCTTTTATCTATCGACCTGTTCATTTAAGACGAGGTATCTTGTTCTCATCACTGTAAGGAAGCTTTTATCTATCGACCTGTTCATTTAAGACGAGGCATCTTCTTCTCATCACTGTAAGGAAGCTTTTATCTATCGACCTGTTCATTTAAGACGAGGCATCTTGTTCGCATCACTGTAAGGAAGCTTTTATCTATCGACCTGTTCATTTAAGACGAGGCATCTTGTTCTCATCACTGTAAGGAAGCTTTTATATATCGACCTGTTCATTGAAGACGAGGCATCTTGCTCTCATCACTGTAAGGAAGCTTTTATATATCGACCTGTTCATTGAAGACGAGGCATCTTGTTCTCATCACTGTAAGGAAGCTTTTATCTATCGACCTGTTCATTTAAGACGAGGCATCTTGTTCTCATCACTGTAAGGAAGCTTTTATCTATCGACCTGTTCATTTAAGACGAGGCATCTTGTTCTCATCACTGTAAGGAAGCTTTTATCTATCGACCTGTTCATTTAAGAGGATGCATCTTGTTCTCGTCACTGTAAGGAAGCTTTTATCTATCGCCGTGTTCATTTAAGACGAGGCATCTTGTTCTCATCACTGTAAGGAAGCTTTTATCTATCGACCTGTTCATTTAAGACGAGGCATCTTGTTCTCATCACTGTAAGGAAGCTTTTATCTATCGACCTGTTCATTTAAGACGAGGCATCTTGTTCTCATCACTGTAAGGAAGCTTTTATCTATCGACCTGTTCATTTAAGACGAGGCATCTTGTTCTCATCACTGTAAGGAAGCTTTTATATATCGACCTGTTCATTTAAGACGAGGCATCTTGTTCTCATCACTGTAAGGAAGCTTTTATCTATCGACCTGTTCATTTAAGACGAGGCATCTTGTTCTCATCACTGTAAGGAAGGCTTTTATCTATCGACCTGTTCATTTAAGACGAGGCATCTTGTTCTCATCACTGTAAGGAAGCTTTTATCTATCAACCTGTTCATTTAAGACGAGGCATCTTGTTCTCATCACTGTAAGGAAGCTTTTATCTATCGACCTGTTCATTTAAGACGAGGCATCTTGTTCTCATCACTGTAAGGAAGCTTTTATCTATCGACCTGTTCATTTAAGACGAGGCATCTTGTTCTCATCACTGTAAGGAAGCTTTTATCTATCGACCTGTTCATTTAAGACGAGGCATCTTGTTCTCGTCACTGTAAGGAAGCTTTTATCTATCGACCTGTTCATTTAAGACGAGGCATCTTGTTCTCATCACTGTAAGGAAGCTTTTATCTATCGACCTGTTCATTTAAGACGAGGCATCTTGTTCTCATCACTGTAAGGAAGCTTTTATCTATCGACCTGTTCATTTAAGACGAGGCATCTTGTTCTCATCACTGTAAGGAAGCTTTTATCTATCGACGTGTTCATTTAAGACGAGGCATCTTGTTCTCATCACTGTAAGGAAGCTTTTATCTATCGACCTGTTCATTTAAGACGAGGCATCTTGTTCTCATCACTGTAAGGAAGCTTTTATCTATCGACCTGTTCATTTAAGACGAGGCATCTTGTTCTCGTCACTGTAAGGAAGCTTTTATCTATCGACCTGTTCATTTAAGACGAGGCATCTTGTTCTCATCACTGTAAGGAAGCTTTTATCTATCGACCTGTTCATTTAAGACGAGGCATCTTCTTCTCATCACTGTAAGGAAGCTTTTATCTATCGACCTGTTCATTTAAGACGAGGCATCTTGTTCGCATCACTGTAAGGAAGCTTTTATCTATCGACCTGTTCATTTAAGACGAGGCATATTGTTCTCATCACTGTAAGGAAGCTTTTATATATCGACCTGTTCATTGAAGACGAGGCATCTTGCTCTCATCACTGTAAGGAAGCTTTTATATATCGACCTGTTCATTGAAGACGAGGCATCTTGTTCTCATCACTGTAAGGAAGCTTTTATCTATCGACCTGTTCATTTAAGACGAGGCATCTTGTTCTCATCACTGTAAGGAAGCTTTTATCTATCGACCTGTTCATTTAAGACGAGGCATCTTGTTCTCATCACTGTAAGGAAGCTTTTATCTATCGACCTGTTCATTTAAGATGATGCATCTTGTTCTCGTCACTGTAAGGAAGCTTTTATCTATCGCCGTGTTCATTTAAGACGAGGCATCTTGTTCTCATCACTGTAAGGAAGCTTTTATCTATCGACCTGTTCATTTAAGACGAGGCATCTTGTTCTCATCACTGTAAGGAAGCTTTTATCTATCGACCTGTTCATTTAAGACGAGGCATCTTGTTCTCATCACTGTAAGGAAGCTTTTATCTATCGACCTGTTCATTTAAGACGAGGCATCTTGTTCTCATCACTGTAAGGAAGCTTTTATATATCGACCTGTTCATTTAAGACGAGGCATCTTGTTCTCATCACTGTAAGGAAGCTTTTATCTATCGACCTGTTCATTTAAGACGAGGCATCTTGTTCTCATCACTGTAAGGAAGCTTTTATCTATCGACCTGTTCATTTAAGACGAGGCATCTTCTTCTCATCACTGTAAGGAAGCTTTTATCTATCGACCTGTTCATTTAAGACGAGGCATCTTGTTCGCATCACTGTAAGGAAGCTTTTATCTATCGACCTGTTCATTTAAGACGAGGCATCTTGTTCTCATCACCGTAAGGAAGCTTTTATATATCGACCTGTTCATTGAAGACGAGGCATCTTGCTCTCATCACTGTAAGGAAGCTTTTATATATCGACCTGTTCATTGAAGACGAGGCATCTTGTTCTCATCACTGTAAGGAAGCTTTTATCTATCGACCTGTTCATTTAAGACGAGGCATCTTGTTCTCATCACTGTAAGGAAGCTTTTATCTATCGACCTGTTCATTTAAGACGAGGCATCTTGTTCTCATCACTGTAAGGAAGCTTTTATCTATCGACCTGTTCATTTAAGATGATGCATCTTGTTCTCGTCACTGTAAGGAAGCTTTTATCTATCGCCGTGTTCATTTAAGACGAGGCATCTTGTTCTCATCACTGTAAGGAAGCTTTTATCTATCGACCTGTTCATTTAAGACGAGGCATCTTGTTCTCATCACTGTAAGGAAGCTTTTATCTATCGACCTGTTCATTTAAGACGAGGCATCTTGTTCTCATCACTGTAAGGAAGCTTTTATATATCGACCTGTTCATTTAAGACGAGGCATCTTGTTCTCATCACTGTAAGGAAGCTTTTATCTATCGACCTGTTCATTTGAGACGAGGCATCTTGTTCTCATCACTGTAAGGAAGGCTTTTATCTATCGACCTGTTCATTTAAGACGAGGCATCTTGTTCTCATCACTGTAAGGAAGCTTTTATCTATCAACCTGTTCATTTAAGACGAGGCATCTTGTTCTCATCACTGTAAGGAAGCTTTTATCTATCGACCTGTTCATTTAAGACGAGGCATCTTGTTCTCGTCACTGTAAGGAAGCTTTTATCTATCGACCTGTTCATTTAAGATAAGGCATCTTGTTCTCATCACTGTAAGGAAGCTTTTATCTATCGACCTGTTCATTTAAGACGAGGCATCTTGTTCTCATCACTGTAAGGAAGCTTTTATCTATCGACCTGTTCATTTAAGACGAGGCATCTTGTTCTCATCACTGTAAGGAAGCTTTTATCTATCGACCTGTTCATTTAAGACGAGGCATCTTGTTCTCATCACTGTAAGGAAGCTTTAATCTATCGACCTGTTCATTTAAGACGAGGCATCTTGTTCTCATCACTGTAAGGAAGCTTTTATCTATCGACCTGTTCATTTAAGACGAGGCATCTTCTTCTCATCACTGTAAGGAAGCTTTTATCTATCGACCTGTTCATTTAAGACGAGGCATCTTCTTCTCATCACTGTAAGGAAGCTTTTATCTATCGACCTGTTCATTTAAGACGAGGCATCTTGTTCTCATCACTGTAAGGAAGCTTTTATCTATCGACCTGTTCATTTAAGACGAGGCATCTTGTTCTCGTCACTGTAAGGAAGCTTTTATCTATCGACCTGTTCATTTAAGACGAGGCATCTTCTTCTCATCACTGTAAGGAAGCTTTTATCTATCGACCTGTTCATTTAAGACGAGGCATCTTGTTCTCATCACTGTAAGGAAGCTTTTATCTATCGACGTGTTCATTTAAGACGAGGCATCTTGTTCTCATCACTGTAAGGAAGCTTTTATCTATCGACCTGTTCATTTAAGACAAGGCATCTTGTTCTCATCACTGTAAGGAAGCTTTTATCTATCGACCTGTTCATTTAAGACGAGGCATCTTGTTCTCGTCACTGTAAGGAAGCTTTTATCTATCGACCTGTTCATTTAAGACGAGGTATCTTGTTCTCATCACTGTAAGGAAGCTTTTATCTATCGACCTGTTCATTTAAGACGAGGCATCTTCTTCTCATCACTGTAAGGAAGCTTTTATCTATCGACCTGTTCATTTAAGACGAGGCATCTTGTTCGCATCACTGTAAGGAAGCTTTTATCTATCGACCTGTTCATTTAAGACGAGGCATCTTGTTCTCATCACTGTAAGGAAGCTTTTATATATCGACCTGTTCATTGAAGACGAGGCATCTTGCTCTCATCACTGTAAGGAAGCTTTTATATATCGACCTGTTCATTGAAGACGAGGCATCTTGTTCTCATCACTGTAAGGAAGCTTTTATCTATCGACCTGTTCATTTAAGACGAGGCATCTTGTTCTCATCACTGTAAGGAAGCTTTTATCTATCGACCTGTTCATTTAAGACGAGGCATCTTGTTCTCATCACTGTAAGGAAGCTTTTATCTATCGACCTGTTCATTTAAGATGATGCATCTTGTTCTCGTCACTGTAAGGAAGCTTTTATCTATCGCCGTGTTCATTTAAGACGAGGCATCTTGTTCTCATCACTGTAAGGAAGCTTTTATCTATCGACCTGTTCATTTAAGACGAGGCATCTTGTTCTCATCACTGTAAGGAAGCTTTTATCTATCGACCTGTTCATTTAAGACGAGGCATCTTGTTCTCATCACTGTAAGGAAGCTTTTATCTATCGACCTGTTCATTTAAGACGAGGCATCTTGTTCTCATCACTGTAAGGAAGCTTTTATATATCGACCTGTTCATTTAAGACGAGGCATCTTGTTCTCATCACTGTAAGGAAGCTTTTATCTATCGACCTGTTCATTTAAGACGAGGCATCTTGTTCTCATCACTGTAAGGAAGGCTTTTATCTATCGACCTGTTCATTTAAGACGAGGCATCTTGTTCTCATCACTGTAAGGAAGCTTTTATCTATCAACCTGTTCATTTAAGACGAGGCATCTTGTTCTCATCACTGTAAGGAAGCTTTTATCTATCGACCTGTTCATTTAAGACGAGGCATCTTGTTCTCATCACTGTAAGGAAGCTTTTATCTATCGACCTGTTCATTTAAGACGAGGCATCTTGTTCTCATCACTGTAAGGAAGCTTTTATCTATCGACCTGTTCATTTAAGACGAGGCATCTTGTTCTCGTCACTGTAAGGAAGCTTTTATCTATCGACCTGTTCATTTAAGACGAGGCATCTTGTTCTCATCACTGTAAGGAAGCTTTTATCTATCGACCTGTTCATTTAAGACGAGGCATCTTGTTCTCATCACTGTAAGGAAGCTTTTATCTATCGACCTGTTCATTTAAGACGAGGCATCTTGTTCTCATCACTGTAAGGAAGCTTTAATCTATCGACCTGTTCATTTAAGACGAGGCATCTTGTTCTCATCACTGTAAGGAAGCTTTTATCTATCGACCTGTTCATTTAAGACGAGGCATCTTGTTCTCATCACTGTAAGGAAGCTTTTATCTATCGACCTGTTCATTTAAGACGAGGCATCTTGTTCTCGTCACTGTAAGGAAGCTTTTATCTATCGACCTGTTCATTTAAGACGAGGCATCTTCTTCTCATCACTGTAAGGAAGCTTTTATCTATCGACCTGTTCATTTAAGACGAGGCATCTTGTTCTCATCACTGTAAGGAAGCTTTTATCTATCGACGTGTTCATTTAAGACGAGGCATCTTGTTCTCATCACTGTAAGGAAGCTTTTATCTATCGACCTGTTCATTTGAGACGAGGCATCTTGTTCTCATCACTGTAAGGAAGATTTTATCTATCGTCCTGTTCATTTAAGACGAGGCATCTTGTTCTCACCACTGTAAGGAAGCTTTTATCTATCGTCCTGTTCATTTAAGACGAGGCATCTTGTTCTCATCACTGTAAGGAAGCTTTTATCTATCTATCGAACTGTTCATTTAAGACGAGACATATTGTTCTCATTACTGTATGGAAGCTTTTATCTATCGATCTGTTCACTTAAGACGAGGCATCTTGTTCTCATCACTGTAAGGAAGCTTTTATCTATCGACCTGTTCACTTAAGACGAGGCATCTTCTTCTCATCACTGTAAGGAAGCTTTTATCTATCGACCTGTTCATTTAAGACGAGGCATCTTGTTCTCATCACTGTAAGGAAGCTTTTATATATCGACCTGTTCATTTAAGACGAGGCATCTTGTTCTCATCACTGTAAGGAAGCTTTTATCTATCGACCTGTTCATTTAAGACGAGGCATCTTGTTCTCATCACTGTAAGGAAGCTTTTATCTATCGACCTGTTCATTTAAGACGAGGCATCTTGTTCTCGTCACTGTAAGGAAGCTTTTATCTATCGACCTGTTCATTTAAGACGAGGCATCTTGTTCTCATCACTGTAAGGAAGCTTTTATCTATCGACCTGTTCATTTAAGACGAGGCATCTTGTTCTCATCACTGTAAGGAAGCTTTTATCTATCGACGTGTTCATTTAAGACGAGGCATCTTGATCTCATCACTGTAAGGAAGCTTTTATCTATCGACCTGTTCATTTAAGACGAGGCATCTTGTTCTCATCACTGTAAGGAAGCTTTTATCTATCTACCTGTTCATTTAAGACGAGGCATCTTGTTCTCATCACTGTAAGGAAGCTTTTATATATCGACCTGTTCATTGAAGACGAGGCATCTTGTTCTCATCACTGTAAGGAAGCTTTTATCTATCGACCTGTTCATTTAAGACGAGGCATCTTGTTCTCATCACTGTAAGGAAGCTTTTATCTATCGACCTGTTCATTTAAGACGAGGCATCTTGTTCTCATCACTGTAAGGAAGCTTTTATCTATCGACCTGTTCATTTAAGACGATGCATCTTGTTCTCGTCACTGTAAGGAAGCTTTTATCTATCGCCGTGTTCATTTAAGACGAGGCATCTTGTTCTCATCACTGTAAGGAAGCTTTTATCTATCGACCTGTTCATTTAAGACGAGGCATCTTGTTCTCATCACTGTAAGGAAGCTTTTATCTATCGACCTGTTCATTTAAGACGAGGCATCTTGTTCTCATCACTGTAAGGAAGCTTTTATCTATCGACCTGTTCATTGAAGACGAGGCATCTTGTTCTCATCACTGTAAGGAAGCTTTTATATATCGACCTGTTCATTTAAGACGAGGCATCTTGTTCTCATCACTGTAAGGAAGCTTTTATCTATCGACCTGTTCATTTAAGACGAGGCATCTTGTTCTCATCACTGTAAGGAAGGCTTTTATCTATCGACCTGTTCATTTAAGACGAGGCATCTTGTTCTCATCACTGTAAGGAAGCTTTTATCTATCGACCTGTTCATTTAAGACGAGGCATCTTGTTCTCATCACTGTAAGGAAGCTTTTATATATCGACCTGTTCATTTAAGACGAGGCATCTTGTTCTCATCACTGTAAGGAAGCTTTTATCTATCGACCTGTTCATTTAAGACGAGGCATCTTGTTCTCATCACTGTAAGGAAGCTTTTATCTATCGACCTGTTCATTTAAGACGAGGCATCTTCTTCTCATCACTGTAAGGAAGCTTTTATCTATCGACCTGTTCATTTAAGACGAGGCATCTTGTTCGCATCACTGTAAGGAAGCTTTTATCTATCGACCTGTTCATTTAAGACGAGGCATCTTGTTCTCATCACTGTAAGGAAGCTTTTATATATCGACCTGTTCATTGAAGACGAGGCATCTTGCTCTCATCACTGTAAGGAAGCTTTTATATATCGACCTGTTCATTGAAGACGAGGCATCTTGTTCTCATCACTGTAAGGAAGCTTTTATCTATCGACCTGTTCATTTAAGACGAGGCATCTTGTTCTCATCACTGTAAGGAAGCTTTTATCTATCGACCTGTTCATTTAAGACGAGGCATCTTGTTCTCATCACTGTAAGGAAGCTTTTATCTATCGACCTGTTCATTTAAGATGATGCATCTTGTTCTCGTCACTGTAAGGAAGCTTTTATCTATCGCCGTGTTCATTTAAGACGAGGCATCTTGTTCTCATCACTGTAAGGAAGCTTTTATCTATCGACCTGTTCATTTAAGACGAGGCATCTTGTTCTCATCACTGTAAGGAAGCTTTTATCTATCGACCTGTTCATTTAAGACGAGGCATCTTGTTCTCATCACTGTAAGGAAGCTTTTATCTATCGACCTGTTCATTTAAGACGAGGCATCTTGTTCTCATCACTGTAAGGAAGCTTTTATATATCGACCTGTTCATTTAAGACGAGGCATCTTGTTCTCATCACTGTAAGGAAGCTTTTATCTATCGACCTGTTCATTTAAGACGAGGCATCTTGTTCTCATCACTGTAAGGAAGGCTTTTATCTATCGACCTGTTCATTTAAGACGAGGCATCTTGTTCTCATCACTGTAAGGAAGCTTTTATCTATCAACCTGTTCATTTAAGACGAGGCATCTTGTTCTCATCACTGTAAGGAAGCTTTTATCTATCGACCTGTTCATTTAAGACGAGGCATCTTGTTCTCGTCACTGTAAGGAAGCTTTTATCTATCGACCTGTTCATTTAAGATAAGGCATCTTGTTCTCATCACTGTAAGGAAGCTTTTATCTATCGACCTGTTCATTTAAGACGAGGCATCTTGTTCTCATCACTGTAAGGAAGCTTTTATCTATCGACCTGTTCATTTAAGACGAGGCATCTTGTTCTCATCACTGTAAGGAAGCTTTTATCTATCGACCTGTTCATTTAAGACGAGGCATCTTGTTCTCATCACTGTAAGGAAGCTTTAATCTATCGACCTGTTCATTTAAGACGAGGCATCTTGTTCTCATCACTGTAAGGAAGCTTTTATCTATCGACCTGTTCATTTAAGACGAGGCATCTTCTTCTCATCACTGTAAGGAAGCTTTTATCTATCGACCTGTTCATTTAAGACGAGGCATCTTCTTCTCATCACTGTAAGGAAGCTTTTATCTATCGACCTGTTCATTTAAGACGAGGCATCTTGTTCTCATCACTGTAAGGAAGCTTTTATCTATCGACCTGTTCATTTAAGACGAGGCATCTTGTTCTCGTCACTGTAAGGAAGCTTTTATCTATCGACCTGTTCATTTAAGACGAGGCATCTTCTTCTCATCACTGTAAGGAAGCTTTTATCTATCGACCTGTTCATTTAAGACGAGGCATCTTGTTCTCATCACTGTAAGGAAGCTTTTATCTATCGACGTGTTCATTTAAGACGAGGCATCTTGTTCTCATCACTGTAAGGAAGCTTTTATCTATCGACCTGTTCATTTAAGACGAGGCATCTTGTTCTCATCACTGCAAGGAAGCTTTTATCTATCGACCTGTTCATTTAAGACGAGGCATCTTGTTCTCGTCACTGTAAGGAAGCTTTTATCTATCGACCTGTTCATTTAAGACGAGGCATCTTGTTCTCATCACTGTAAGGAAGCTTTTATCTATCGACCTGTTCATTTAAGACGAGGCATCTTGTTCTCATCACTGTAAGGAAGCTTTTATATATCGACCTGTTCATTGAAGACGAGGCATCTTGCTCTCATCACTGTAAGGAAGCTTTTATATATCGACCTGTTCATTGAAGACGAGGCATCTTGTTCTCATCACTGTAAGGAAGCTTTTATCTATCGACCTGTTCATTTAAGACGAGGCATCTTGTTCTCATCACTGTAAGGAAGCTTTTATCTATCGACCTGTTCATTTAAGACGAGGCATCTTGTTCTCATCACTGTAAGGAAGCTTTTATCTATCGACCTGTTCATTTAAGATGATGCATCTTGTTCTCGTCACTGTAAGGAAGCTTTTATCTATCGCCGTGTTCATTTAAGACGAGGCATCTTGTTCTCATCACTGTAAGGAAGCTTTTATCTATCGACCTGTTCATTTAAGACGAGGCATCTTCTTCTCATCACTGTAAGGAAGCTTTTATCTATCGACCTGTTCATTTAAGACGAGGCATCTTGTTCTCATCACTGTAAGGAAGCTTTTATCTATCGACCTGTTCATTTGAGACGAGGCATCTTGTTCTCATCACTGTAAGGAAGGCTTTTATCTATCGACCTGTTCATTTAAGACGAGGCATCTTGTTCTCATCACTGTAAGGAAGCTTTTATCTATCGACCTGTTCATTTAAGACGAGGCATCTTCTTCTCATCACTGTAAGGAACCTTTTATCTATCGACCTGTTCATTTAAGACGAGGCATCTTGTTCGCATCACTGTAAGGAAGCTTTTATCTATCGACCTGTTCATTTAAGACGAGGCATCTTGTTCTCATCACTGTAAGGAAGCTTTTATATATCGACCTGTTCATTTAAGACGAGGCATCTTGTTCTCGTCACTGTAAGGAAGCTTTTATCTATCGACCTGTTCATTTAAGATAAGGCATCTTGTTCTCATCACTGTAAGGAAGCTTTTATCTATCGACCTGTTCATTTAAGACGAGGCATCTTGTTCTCATCACTGTAAGGAAGCTTTTATCTATCGACCTGTTCATTTAAGACGAGGCATCTTGTTCTCATCACTGTAAGGAAGCTTTTATCTATCGACCTGTTCATTTAAGACGAGGCATCTTGTTCTCATCACTGTAAGGAAGCTTTAATCTATCGACCTGTTCATTTAAGACGAGGCATCTTGTTCTCATCACTGTAAGGAAGCTTTTATCTATCGACCTGTTCATTTAAGACGAGGCATCTTCTTCTCATCACTGTAAGGAAGCTTTTATCTATCGACCTGTTCATTTAAGACGAGGCATCTTCTTCTCATCACTGTAAGGAAGCTTTTATCTATCGACCTGTTCATTTAAGACGAGGCATCTTGTTCTCATCACTGTAAGGAAGCTTTTATCTATCGACCTGTTCATTTAAGACGAGGCATCTTGTTCTCGTCACTGTAAGGAAGCTTTTATCTATCGACCTGTTCATTTAAGACGAGGCATCTTCTTCTCATCACTGTAAGGAAGCTTTTATCTATCGACCTGTTCATTTAAGACGAGGCATCTTGTTCTCGTCACTGTAAGGAAGCTTTTATCTATCGACCTGTTCATTTAAGACGAGGCATCTTGTTCTCGTCACTGTAAGGAAGCTTTTATCTATCGACCTGTTCATTTAAGATAAGGCATCTTGTTCTCATCACTGTAAGGAAGCTTTTATCTATCGACCTGTTCATTTAAGACGAGACATCTTGTTCTCATCACTGTAAGGAAGCTTTTATCTATCGACCTGTTCATTTAAGACGAGGCATCTTGTTCTCGTCACTGTAAGGAAGCTTTTATCTATCGACCTGTTCATTTAAGATAAGGCATCTTGTTCTCATCACTGTAAGGAAGCTTTTATCTATCGACCTGTTCATTTAAGACGAGGCATCTTGTTCTCATCACTGTAAGGAAGCTTTTATCTATCGACCTGTTCATTTAAGACGAGGCATCTTGTTCTCATCACTGTAAGGAAGCTTTTATCTATCGACCTGTTCATTTAAGACGAGGCATCTTGTTCTCATCACTGTAAGGAAGCTTTAATCTATCGACCTGTTCATTTAAGACGAGGCATCTTGTTCTCATCACTGTAAGGAAGCTTTTATCTATCGACCTGTTCATTTAAGACGAGGCATCTTCTTCTCATCACTGTAAGGAAGCTTTTATCTATCGACCTGTTCATTTAAGACGAGGCATCTTCTTCTCATCACTGTAAGGAAGCTTTTATCTATCGACCTGTTCATTTAAGACGAGGCATCTTGTTCTCATCACTGTAAGGAAGCTTTTATCTATCGACCTGTTCATTTAAGACGAGGCATCTTGTTCTCGTCACTGTAAGGAAGCTTTTATCTATCGACCTGTTCATTTAAGACGAGGCATCTTCTTCTCATCACTGTAAGGAAGCTTTTATCTATCGACCTGTTCATTTAAGACGAGGCATCTTGTTCTCATCACTGTAAGGAAGCTTTTATCTATCGACGTGTTCATTTAAGACGAGGCATCTTGTTCTCATCACTGTAAGGAAGCTTTTATCTATCGACCTGTTCATTTAAGACGAGGCATCTTGTTCTCATCACTGTAAGGAAGCTTTTATCTATCGACCTGTTCATTTAAGACGAGGCATCTTGTTCTCATCACTGTAAGGAAGCTTTTATCTATCGACCTGTTCATTTAAGACGAGGCATCTTGTTCTCATCACTGTAAGGAAGCTTTTATATATCGACCTGTTCATTGAAGACGAGGCATCTTGCTCTCATCACTGTAAGGAAGCTTTTATATATCGACCTGTTCATTGAAGACGAGGCATCTTGTTCTCATCACTGTAAGGAAGCTTTTATCTATCGACCTGTTCATTTAAGACGAGGCATCTTGTTCTCATCACTGTAAGGAAGCTTTTATCTATCGACCTGTTCATTTAAGACGAGGCATCTTGTTCTCATCACTGTAAGGAAGCTTTTATCTATCGACCTGTTCATTTAAGATGATGCATCTTGTTCTCGTCACTGTAAGGAAGCTTTTATCTATCGCCGTGTTCATTTAAGACGAGGCATCTTGTTCTCATCACTGTAAGGAAGCTTTTATCTATCGACCTGTTCATTTAAGACGAGGCATCTTCTTCTCATCACTGTAAGGAAGCTTTTATCTATCGACCTGTTCATTTAAGACGAGGCATCTTGTTCTCATCACTGTAAGGAAGCTTTTATCTATCGACCTGTTCATTTGAGACGAGGCATCTTGTTCTCATCACTGTAAGGAAGGCTTTTATCTATCGACCTGTTCATTTAAGACGAGGCATCTTGTTCTCATCACTGTAAGGAAGCTTTTATCTATCAACCTGTTCATTTAAGACGAGGCATCTTGTTCTCATCACTGTAAGGAAGCTTTTATCTATCGACCTGTTCATTTAAGACGAGGCATCTTGTTCTCGTCACTGTAAGGAAGCTTTTATCTATCGACCTGTTCATTTAAGATAAGGCATCTTGTTCTCATCACTGTAAGGAAGCTTTTATCTATCGACCTGTTCATTTAAGACGAGGCATCTTGTTCTCATCACTGTAAGGAAGCTTTTATCTATCGACCTGTTCATTTAAGACGAGGCATCTTGTTCTCATCACTGTAAGGAAGCTTTTATCTATCGACCTGTTCATTTAAGACGAGGCATCTTGTTCTCATCACTGTAAGGAAGCTTTAATCTATCGACCTGTTCATTTAAGACGAGGCATCTTGTTCTCATCACTGTAAGGAAGCTTTTATCTATCGACCTGTTCATTTAAGACGAGGCATCTTCTTCTCATCACTGTAAGGAAGCTTTTATCTATCGACCTGTTCATTTAAGACGAGGCATCTTCTTCTCATCACTGTAAGGAAGCTTTTATCTATCGACCTGTTCATTTAAGACGAGGCATCTTGTTCTCATCACTGTAAGGAAGCTTTTATCTATCGACCTGTTCATTTAAGACGAGGCATCTTGTTCTCGTCACTGTAAGGAAGCTTTTATCTATCGACCTGTTCATTTAAGACGAGGCATCTTCTTCTCATCACTGTAAGGAAGCTTTTATCTATCGACCTGTTCATTTAAGACGAGGCATCTTGTTCTCATCACTGTAAGGAAGCTTTTATCTATCGACGTGTTCATTTAAGACGAGGCATCTTGTTCTCATCACTGTAAGGAAGCTTTTATCTATCGACCTGTTCATTTAAGACAAGGCATCTTGTTCTCATCACTGTAAGGAAGCTTTTATCTATCGACCTGTTCATTTAAGACGAGGCATCTTGTTCTCGTCACTGTAAGGAAGCTTTTATCTATCGACCTGTTCATTTAAGACGAGGTATCTTGTTCTCATCACTGTAAGGAAGCTATTATCTATCGACCTGTTCATTTAAGACGAGGCATCTTCTTCTCATCACTGTAAGGAAGCTTTTATCTATCGACCTGTTCATTTAAGACGAGGCATCTTGTTCGCATCACTGTAAGGAAGCTTTTATCTATCGACCTGTTCATTTAAGACGAGGCATCTTGTTCTCATCACTGTAAGGAAGCTTTTATATATCGACCTGTTCATTGAAGACGAGGCATCTTGCTCTCATCACTGTAAGGAAGCTTTTATATATCGACCTGTTCATTGAAGACGAGGCATCTTGTTCTCATCACTGTAAGGAAGCTTTTATCTATCGACCTGTTCATTTAAGACGAGGCATCTTGTTCTCATCACTGTAAGGAAGCTTTTATCTATCGACCTGTTCATTTAAGACGAGGCATCTTGTTCTCATCACTGTAAGGAAGCTTTTATCTATCGACCTGTTCATTTAAGATGATGCATCTTGTTCTCGTCACTGTAAGGAAGCTTTTATCTATCGCCGTGTTCATTTAAGACGAGGCATCTTGTTCTCATCACTGTAAGGAAGCTTTTATCTATCGACCTGTTCATTTAAGACGAGGCATCTTGTTCTCATCACTGTAAGGAAGCTTTTATCTATCGACCTGTTCATTTAAGACGAGGCATCTTGTTCTCATCACTGTAAGGAAGCTTTTATCTATCGACCTGTTCATTTAAGACGAGGCATCTTGTTCTCATCACTGTAAGGAAGCTTTTATATATCGACCTGTTCATTTAAGACGAGGCATCTTGTTCTCATCACTGTAAGGAAGCTTTTATCTATCGACCTGTTCATTTAAGACGAGGCATCTTGTTCTCATCACTGTAAGGAAGGCTTTTATCTATCGACCTGTTCATTTAAGACGAGGCATCTTGTTCTCATCACTGTAAGGAAGCTTTTATCTATCAACCTGTTCATTTAAGACGAGGCATCTTGTTCTCATCACTGTAAGGAAGCTTTTATCTATCGACCTGTTCATTTAAGACGAGGCATCTTGTTCTCATCACTGTAAGGAAGCTTTTATCTATCGACCTGTTCATTTAAGACGAGGCATCTTGTTCTCATCACTGTAAGGAAGCTTTTATCTATCGACCTGTTCATTTAAGACGAGGCATCTTGTTCTCGTCACTGTAAGGAAGCTTTTATCTATCGACCTGTTCATTTAAGACGAGGCATCTTGTTCTCATCACTGTAAGGAAGCTTTTATCTATCGACCTGTTCATTTAAGACGAGGCATCTTGTTCTCATCACTGTAAGGAAGCTTTTATCTATCGACCTGTTCATTTAAGACGAGGCATCTTGTTCTCATCACTGTAAGGAAGCTTTAATCTATCGACCTGTTCATTTAAGACGAGGCATCTTGTTCTCATCACTGTAAGGAAGCTTTTATCTATCGACCTGTTCATTTAAGACGAGGCATCTTGTTCTCATCACTGTAAGGAAGCTTTTATCTATCGACCTGTTCATTTAAGACGAGGCATCTTCTTCTCATCACTGTAAGGAAGCTTTTATCTATCGACCTGTTCATTTAAGACGAGGCATCTTGTTCTCATCACTGTAAGGAAGCTTTTATCTATCGACCTGTTCATTTAAGACGAGGCATCTTGTTCTCGTCACTGTAAGGAAGCTTTTATCTATCGACCTGTTCATTTAAGACGAGGCATCTTCTTCTCATCACTGTAAGGAAGCTTTTATCTATCGACCTGTTCATTTAAGACGAGGCATCTTGTTCTCATCACTGTAAGGAAGCTTTTATCTATCGACGTGTTCATTTAAGACGAGGCATCTTGTTCTCATCACTGTAAGGAAGCTTTTATCTATCGACCTGTTCATTTGAGACGAGGCATCTTGTTCTCATCACTGTAAGGAAGATTTTATCTATCGTCCTGTTCATTTAAGACGAGGCATCTTGTTCTCACCACTGTAAGGAAGCTTTTATCTATCGTCCTGTTCATTTAAGACGAGGCATCTTGTTCTCATCACTGTAAGGAAGCTTTTATCTATCTATCGAACTGTTCATTTAAGACGAGACATATTGTTCTCATTACTGTAAGGAAGCTTTTATCTATCGATCTGTTCACTTAAGACGAGGCATCTTGTTCTCATCACTGTAAGGAAGCTTTTATCTATCGACCTGTTCACTTAAGACGAGGCATCTTCTTCTCATCACTGTAAGGAAGCTTTTATCTATCGACCTGTTCATTTAAGACGAGGCATCTTGTTCTCATCACTGTAAGGAAGCTTTTATATATCGACCTGTTCATTTAAGACGAGGCATCTTGTTCTCATCACTGTAAGGAAGCTTTTATCTATCGACCTGTTCATTTAAGACGAGGCATCTTGTTCTCATCACTGTAAGGAAGCTTTTATCTATCGACCTGTTCATTTAAGACGAGGCATCTTGTTCTCGTCACTGTAAGGAAGCTTTTATCTATCGACCTGTTCATTTAAGACGAGGCATCTTGTTCTCATCACTGTAAGGAAGCTTTTATCTATCGACCTGTTCATTTAAGACGAGGCATCTTGTTCTCATCACTGTAAGGAAGCTTTTATCTATCGACGTGTTCATTTAAGACGAGGCATCTTGATCTCATCACTGTAAGGAAGCTTTTATCTATCGACCTGTTCATTTAAGACGAGGCATCTTGTTCTCATCACTGTAAGGAAGCTTTTATCTATCTACCTGTTCATTTAAGACGAGGCATCTTGTTCTCATCACTGTAAGGAAGCTTTTATATATCGACCTGTTCATTGAAGACGAGGCATCTTGTTCTCATCACTGTAAGGAAGCTTTTATCTATCGACCTGTTCATTTAAGACGAGGCATCTTGTTCTCATCACTGTAAGGAAGCTTTTATCTATCGACCTGTTCATTTAAGACGAGGCATCTTGTTCTCATCACTGTAAGGAAGCTTTTATCTATCGACCTGTTCATTTAAGACGATGCATCTTGTTCTCGTCACTGTAAGGAAGCTTTTATCTATCGCCGTGTTCATTTAAGACGAGGCATCTTGTTCTCATCACTGTAAGGAAGCTTTTATCTATCGACCTGTTCATTTAAGACGAGGCATCTTGTTCTCATCACTGTAAGGAAGCTTTTATCTATCGACCTGTTCATTTAAGACGAGGCATCTTGTTCTCATCACTGTAAGGAAGCTTTTATCTATCGACCTGTTCATTGAAGACGAGGCATCTTGTTCTCATCACTGTAAGGAAGCTTTTATATATCGACCTGTTCATTTAAGACGAGGCATCTTGTTCTCATCACTGTAAGGAAGCTTTTATCTATCGACCTGTTCATTTAAGACGAGGCATCTTGTTCTCATCACTGTAAGGAAGGCTTTTATCTATCGACCTGTTCATTTAAGACGAGGCATCTTGTTCTCATCACTGTAAGGAAGCTTTTATCTATCGACCTGTTCATTTAAGACGAGGCATCTTGTTCTCATCACTGTAAGGAAGCTTTTATATATCGACCTGTTCATTTAAGACGAGGCATCTTGTTCTCATCACTGTAAGGAAGCTTTTATCTATCGACCTGTTCATTTAAGACGAGGCATCTTGTTCTCATCACTGTAAGGAAGCTTTTATCTATCGACCTGTTCATTTAAGACGAGGCATCTTCTTCTCATCACTGTAAGGAAGCTTTTATCTATCGACCTGTTCATTTAAGACGAGGCATCTTGTTCGCATCACTGTAAGGAAGCTTTTATCTATCGACCTGTTCATTTAAGACGAGGCATCTTGTTCTCATCACTGTAAGGAAGCTTTTATATATCGACCTGTTCATTGAAGACGAGGCATCTTGCTCTCATCACTGTAAGGAAGCTTTTATATATCGACCTGTTCATTGAAGACGAGGCATCTTGTTCTCATCACTGTAAGGAAGCTTTTATCTATCGACCTGTTCATTTAAGACGAGGCATCTTGTTCTCATCACTGTAAGGAAGCTTTTATCTATCGACCTGTTCATTTAAGACGAGGCATCTTGTTCTCATCACTGTAAGGAAGCTTTTATCTATCGACCTGTTCATTTAAGATGATGCATCTTGTTCTCGTCACTGTAAGGAAGCTTTTATCTATCGCCGTGTTCATTTAAGACGAGGCATCTTGTTCTCATCACTGTAAGGAAGCTTTTATCTATCGACCTGTTCATTTAAGACGAGGCATCTTGTTCTCATCACTGTAAGGAAGCTTTTATCTATCGACCTGTTCATTTAAGACGAGGCATCTTGTTCTCATCACTGTAAGGAAGCTTTTATCTATCGACCTGTTCATTTAAGACGAGGCATCTTGTTCTCATCACTGTAAGGAAGCTTTTATATATCGACCTGTTCATTTAAGACGAGGCATCTTGTTCTCATCACTGTAAGGAAGCTTTTATCTATCGACCTGTTCATTTAAGACGAGGCATCTTGTTCTCATCACTGTAAGGAAGGCTTTTATCTATCGACCTGTTCATTTAAGACGAGGCATCTTGTTCTCATCACTGTAAGGAAGCTTTTATCTATCAACCTGTTCATTTAAGACGAGGCATCTTGTTCTCATCACTGTAAGGAAGCTTTTATCTATCGACCTGTTCATTTAAGACGAGGCATCTTGTTCTCGTCACTGTAAGGAAGCTTTTATCTATCGACCTGTTCATTTAAGATAAGGCATCTTGTTCTCATCACTGTAAGGAAGCTTTTATCTATCGACCTGTTCATTTAAGACGAGGCATCTTGTTCTCATCACTGTAAGGAAGCTTTTATCTATCGACCTGTTCATTTAAGACGAGGCATCTTGTTCTCATCACTGTAAGGAAGCTTTTATCTATCGACCTGTTCATTTAAGACGAGGCATCTTGTTCTCATCACTGTAAGGAAGCTTTAATCTATCGACCTGTTCATTTAAGACGAGGCATCTTGTTCTCATCACTGTAAGGAAGCTTTTATCTATCGACCTGTTCATTTAAGACGAGGCATCTTCTTCTCATCACTGTAAGGAAGCTTTTATCTATCGACCTGTTCATTTAAGACGAGGCATCTTCTTCTCATCACTGTAAGGAAGCTTTTATCTATCGACCTGTTCATTTAAGACGAGGCATCTTGTTCTCATCACTGTAAGGAAGCTTTTATCTATCGACCTGTTCATTTAAGACGAGGCATCTTGTTCTCGTCACTGTAAGGAAGCTTTTATCTATCGACCTGTTCATTTAAGACGAGGCATCTTCTTCTCATCACTGTAAGGAAGCTTTTATCTATCGACCTGTTCATTTAAGACGAGGCATCTTGTTCTCATCACTGTAAGGAAGCTTTTATCTATCGACGTGTTCATTTAAGACGAGGCATCTTGTTCTCATCACTGTAAGGAAGCTTTTATCTATCGACCTGTTCATTTAAGACGAGGCATCTTGTTCTCATCACTGTAAGGAAGCTTTTATCTATCGACCTGTTCATTTAAGACGAGGCATCTTGTTCTCGTCACTGTAAGGAAGCTTTTATCTATCGACCTGTTCATTTAAGACGAGGCATCTTGTTCTCATCACTGTAAGGAAGCTTTTATCTATCGACCTGTTCATTTAAGACGAGGCATCTTGTTCTCATCACTGTAAGGAAGCTTTTATATATCGACCTGTTCATTGAAGACGAGGCATCTTGCTCTCATCACTGTAAGGAAGCTTTTATATATCGACCTGTTCATTGAAGACGAGGCATCTTGTTCTCATCACTGTAAGGAAGCTTTTATCTATCGACCTGTTCATTTAAGACGAGGCATCTTGTTCTCATCACTGTAAGGAAGCTTTTATCTATCGACCTGTTCATTTAAGACGAGGCATCTTGTTCTCATCACTGTAAGGAAGCTTTTATCTATCGACCTGTTCATTTAAGATGATGCATCTTGTTCTCGTCACTGTAAGGAAGCTTTTATCTATCGCCGTGTTCATTTAAGACGAGGCATCTTGTTCTCATCACTGTAAGGAAGCTTTTATCTATCGACCTGTTCATTTAAGACGAGGCATCTTGTTCTCATCACTGTAAGGAAGCTTTTATCTATCGACCTGTTCATTTAAGACGAGGCATCTTGTTCTCATCACTGTAAGGAAGCTTTTATCTATCGACCTGTTCATTTAAGACGAGGCATCTTCTTCTCATCACTGTAAGGAAGCTTTTATCTATCGACCTGTTCATTTAAGACGAGGCATCTTGTTCTCATCACTGTAAGGAAGCTTTTATATATCGACCTGTTCATTGAAGACGAGGCATCTTGCTCTCATCACTGTAAGGAAGCTTTTATATATCGACCTGTTCATTGAAGACGAGGCATCTTGTTCTCATCACTGTAAGGAAGCTTTTATCTATCGACCTGTTCATTTAAGACGAGGCATCTTGTTCTCATCACTGTAAGGAAGCTTTTATCTATCGACCTGTTCATTTAAGACGAGGCATCTTGTTCTCATCACTGTAAGGAAGCTTTTATCTATCGACCTGTTCATTTAAGATGATGCATCTTGTTCTCGTCACTGTAAGGAAGCTTTTATCTATCGCCGTGTTCATTTAAGACGAGGCATCTTGTTCTCATCACTGTAAGGAAGCTTTTATCTATCGACCTGTTCATTTAAGACGAGGCATCTTGTTCTCATCACTGTAAGGAAGCTTTTATCTATCGACCTGTTCATTTAAGACGAGGCATCTTGTTCTCATCACTGTAAGGAAGCTTTTATATATCGACCTGTTCATTTAAGACGAGGCATCTTGTTCTCATCACTGTAAGGAAGCTTTTATCTATCGACCTGTTCATTTAAGACGAGGCATCTTGTTCTCATCACTGTAAGGAAGGCTTTTATCTATCGACCTGTTCATTTAAGACGAGGCATCTTGTTCTCATCACTGTAAGGAAGCTTTTATCTATCAACCTGTTCATTTAAGACGAGGCATCTTGTTCTCATCACTGTAAGGAAGCTTTTATCTATCGACCTGTTCATTTAAGACGAGGCATCTTGTTCTCATCACTGTAAGGAAGCTTTTATCTATCGACCTGTTCATTTAAGACGAGGCATCTTGTTCTCATCACTGTAAGGAAGCTTTTATCTATCGACCTGTTCATTTAAGACGAGGCATCTTGTTCTCGTCACTGTAAGGAAGCTTTTATCTATCGACCTGTTCATTTAAGACGAGGCATCTTGTTCTCATCACTGTAAGGAAGCTTTTATCTATCGACCTGTTCATTTAAGACGAGGCATCTTGTTCTCATCACTGTAAGGAAGCTTTTATCTATCGACCTGTTCATTTAAGACGAGGCATCTTGTTCTCATCACTGTAAGGAAGCTTTAATCTATCGACCTGTTCATTTAAGACGAGGCATCTTGTTCTCATCACTGTAAGGAAGCTTTTATCTATCGACCTGTTCATTTAAGACGAGGCATCTTCTTCTCATCACTGTAAGGAAGCTTTTATCTATCGACCTGTTCATTTAAGACGAGGCATCTTCTTCTCATCACTGTAAGGAAGCTTTTATCTATCGACCTGTTCATTTAAGACGAGGCATCTTGTTCTCATCACTGTAAGGAAGCTTTTATCTATCGACCTGTTCATTTAAGACGAGGCATCTTGTTCTCGTCACTGTAAGGAAGCTTTTATCTATCGACCTGTTCATTTAAGACGAGGCATCTTCTTCTCATCACTGTAAGGAAGCTTTTATCTATCGACCTGTTCATTTAAGACGAGGCATCTTGTTCTCATCACTGTAAGGAAGCTTTTATCTATCGACCTGTTCATTTAAGACGAGGCATCTTGTTCTCATCACTGTAAGGAAGCTTTTATCTATCGACCTGTTCATTTGAGACGAGGCATCTTGTTCTCATCACTGTAAGGAAGATTTTATCTATCGTCCTGTTCATTTAAGACGAGGCATCTTGTTCTCACCACTGTAAGGAAGCTTTTATCTATCGTCCTGTTCATTTAAGACGAGGCATCTTGTTCTCATCACTGTAAGGAAGCTTTTATCTATCTATCGACCTGTTCATTTAAGACGAGACATATTGTTCTCATTACTGTAAGGAAGCTTTTATCTATCGATCTGTTCACTTAAGACGAGGCATCTTGTTCTCATCACTGTAAGGAAGCTTTTATCTATCGACCTGTTCACTTAAGACGAGGCATCTTCTTCTCATCACTGTAAGGAAGCTTTTATCTATCGACCTGTTCATTTAAGACGAGGCATCTTGTTCTCATCACTGTAAGGAAGCTTTTATATATCGACCTGTTCATTTAAGACGAGGCATCTTGTTTTCATCACTGTAAGGAAGCTTTTATCTATCGACCTGTTCATTTAAGACGAGGCATCTTGTTCTCATCACTGTAAGGAAGCTTTTATCTATCGACCTGTTCATTTAAGACGAGGCATCTTGTTCTCGTCACTGTAAGGAAGCTTTTATCTATCGACCTGTTCATTTAAGACGAGGCATCTTGTTCTCATCACTGTAAGGAAGCTTTTATCTATCGACCTGTTCATTTAAGACGAGGCATCTTGTTCTCATCACTGTAAGGAAGCTTTTATCTATCGACGTGTTCATTTAAGACGAGGCATCTTGATCTCATCACTGTAAGGAAGCTTTTATCTATCGACCTGTTCATTTAAGACGAGGCATCTTGTTCTCATCACTGTAAGGAAGCTTTTATCTATCTACCTGTTCATTTAAGACGAGGCATCTTGTTCTCATCACTGTAAGGAAGCTTTTATATATCGACCTGTTCATTGAAGACGAGGCATCTTGTTCTCATCACTGTAAGGAAGCTTTTATCTATCGACCTGTTCATTTAAGACGAGGCATCTTGTTCTCATCACTGTAAGGAAGCTTTTATATATCGACCTGTTCATTTAAGACGAGGCATCTTGTTTTCATCACTGTAAGGAAGCTTTTATCTATCGACCTGTTCATTTAAGACGAGGCATCTTGTTCTCATCACTGTAAGGAAGCTTTTATCTATCGACCTGTTCATTTAGGACGAGGCATCTTGTTCTCGTCACTGTAAGGAAGCTTTTATCTATCGACCTGTTCATTTAAGACGAGGCATCTTGTTCTCATCACTGTAAGGAAGCTTTTATCTATCGACCTGTTCATTTAAGACGAGGCATCTTGTTCTCATCACTGTAAGGAAGCTTTTATCTATCGACGTGTTCATTTAAGACGAGGCATCTTGATCTCATCACTGTAAGGAAGCTTTTATCTATCGACCTGTTCATTTAAGACGAGGCATCTTGTTCTCATCACTGTAAGGAAGCTTTTATCTATCTACCTGTTCATTTAAGACGAGGCATCTTGTTCTCATCACTGTAAGGAAGCTTTTATATATCGACCTGTTCATTGAAGACGAGGCATCTTGTTCTCATCACTGTAAGGAAGCTTTTATCTATCGACCTGTTCATTTAAGACGAGGCATCTTGTTCTCATCACTGTAAGGAAGCTTTTATCTATCGACCTGTTCATTTAAGACGAGGCATCTTGTTCTCATCACTGTAAGGAAGCTTTTATCTATCGACCTGTTCATTTAAGACGATGCATCTTGTTCTCGTCACTGTAAGGAAGCTTTTATCTATCGCCGTGTTCATTTAAGACGAGGCATCTTGTTCTCATCACTGTAAGGAAGCTTTTATCTATCGACCTGTTCATTTAAGACGAGGCATCTTGTTCTCATCACTGTAAGGAAGCTTTTATCTATCGACCTGTTCATTTAAGACGAGGCATCTTGTTCTCATCACTGTAAGGAAGCTTTTATCTATCGACCTGTTCATTGAAGACGAGGCATCTTGTTCTCATCACTGTAAGGAAGCTTTTATATATCGACCTGTTCATTTAAGACGAGGCATCTTGTTCTCATCACTGTAAGGAAGCTTTTATCTATCGACCTGTTCATTTAAGACGAGGCATCTTGTTCTCATCACTGTAAGGAAGGCTTTTATCTATCGACCTGTTCATTTAAGACGAGGCATCTTGTTCTCATCACTGTAAGGAAGCTTTTATCTATCAACCTGTTCATTTAAGATGAGGCATCTTGTTCTCATCACTGTAAGGAAGCTTTTATCTATCGACCTGTTCATTTAAGACGAGGCATCTTGTTCTCATCACTGTAGGGAAGCTTTTATCTATCGACCTGTTCATTTAAGACGAGGCATCTTGTTCTCATCACTGTAAGGAAGCTTTTATCTATCGACCTGTTCATTTAAGACGAGGCATCTTGTTCTCATCACTGTAAGGAAGCTTTTATCTATCGACCTGTTCATTTAAGACGAGGCATCTTGTTCTCGTCACTGTAAGGAAGCTTTTATCTATCGACCTGTTCATTTAAGACAAAGCATCTTGTTCTCATCACTGTAAGGAAGCTTTTATCTATCGACCTGTTCATTTAAGATAAGGCATCTTGTTCTCATCACTGTAAGGAAGCTTTTATCTATCGACCTGTTCATTTAAGACGAGGCATCTTGTTCTCATCACTGTAAGGAAGCTTTTATCTATCGACCTGTTCATTTAAGACGAGGCATCTTGTTCTCATCACTGTAAGGAAGCTTTTATCTATCGACCTGTTCATTTAAGACGAGGCATCTTGTTCTCATCACTGTAAGGAAGCTTTTATCTATCGACCTGTTCATTTAAGACGAGGCATCTTGTTCTCATCACTGTAAGGAAGCTTTTATCTATCGACCTGTTCATTTAAGACGAGGCATCTTGTCCGCATCACTGTAAGGAAGCTTTTATCTATCGACCTGTTCATTTAAGACGAGGCATCTTGTTCTCATCACTGTAAGGAAGCGTTTATCTATCGACCTATTCATTTAAGACGAGGCATCTTGTTCTCATCACTGTAAGGAAGCTTTTATCTATCGACCTGTACATTTGAGACGAGGCATCTTGTTCTCATCGCTGTAAGGAAGCTTTTATCTATCGACCTATTCATTTAAGACGAGGCATCTTGTTCTCATCACTGTAAGGAAGCTTTTATCTATCGACTTGTTCATTTAAGACGAGGCATCTTGATCTTACCACTGTAAGGAAGATTTTATATATCGTCCTGTTCATTTAAGACGAGGCATCTTGTTCTCACCACTGTAAGGAAGCTTTTATCTATCGTCCTGTTCATTTAAGACGAGGCATCTTGTTCTCATCACTGTAAGGAAGCTTTTATCTATCGACCTGTTCATTTAAGACGAGGCATCTTGTTCTCATCACTGTAAGGAAGCTTTTATCTATCGACCTGTTCATTTAAGACGAGGCATCTTGTTCTCATCACTGTAAGGAAGCTTTTATCTATCGACCTGTTCATTTAAGACGAGGCATCTTGTTCTCATCACTGTAAGGAAGCTTTTATCTATCGACGTGTTCATTTAAGACGAGGCATCTTGATCTCATCACTGTAAGGAAGCTTTTATCTATCGACCTGTTCATTTAAGACGAGGCATCTTGTTCTCATCACTGTAAGGAAGCTTTTATCTATCGACCTGTTCATTTAAGACGAGGCATCTTGTTCTCATCACTGTAAGGAAGCTTTTATCTATCGACCTATTCATTTAAGACGAGGCATCTTGTTCTCATCACTGTAAGGAAGCTTTTATCTATCGACTTGTTCATTTAAGACGAGGCATCTTGATCTTACCACTGTAAGGAAGATTTTATATATCGTCCTGTTCATTTAAGACGAGGCATCTTGTTCTCACCACTGTAAGGAAGCTTTTATCTATCGTCCTGTTCATTTAAGACGAGGCATCTTGTTCTCATCACTGTAAGGAAGCTTTTATCTATCGACCTGTTCATTTAAGACGAGGCATCTTGTTCTCATCACTGTAAGGAAGCTTTTATCTATCGACCTGTTCATTTAAGACGAGGCATCTTGTTCTCATCACTGTAAGGAAGCTTTTATCTATCGACCTGTTCATTTAAGACGAGGCATCTTTTTCTCATCACTGTAAGGAAGCTTTTATCTATCGACCTGTTCATTTAAGACGAGGCATCTTGTTCTCATCACTGTAAGGAAGCTTTTATCTATCGACCTGTTCATTTAAGACGAGGCATCTTGTTCTCATCACTGTAAGGAAGCTTTTATCTATCGACCTGTTCATTTAAGACGAGGCATCTTGTTCTAGTCACTGTAAGGAAGCTTTTATCTATCCACCTGTTCATTTAAGACAAGACATCTTGTTCTCATCACTGTAAGGAAGCTTGTATCTATCGACCTGTTCATTTAAGACGAGGCATCTTGTTCTCATCACTGTAAGGAAGCTTTTATCTATCGACCTATTCATTTAAGACGAGGCATCTTGTTCTCATCACTGTAAGGAAGCTTTTATCTATCGACCTGTTCATTTAAGACGAGGCATCTTGTTCTCATCACTGTAAGGAAGCTTTTATCTATCGACCTGTTCATTTAAGACGAGGCATCTTGTTCTCATCACTGTAAGGAAGCTTTTATCTATCGACCTGTTCATTTAAGACGAGGCATCTTGTTCGCATCACTGTAAGGAAGCTTTTATCTATCGACCTGTTCATTTAAGACGAGGCATCTTGTTCTCATCACTGTAAGGAAGCGTTTATCTATCGACCTATTCATTTAAGACGAGGCATCTTGTTCCCATCACTGTAAGGAAGCTTTTATCTATCGACCTGTTCATTTGAGACGAGGCATCTTGTTCTCATCACTGTAAGGAAGATTTTATCTATCGTCCTGTTCATTTAAGACGAGGCATCTTGTTCTCACCACTGTAAGGAAGCTTTTATCTATCGTCCTGTTCATTTAAGACGAGGCATCTTGTTCTCATCACTGTAAGGAAGCTTTTATCTATCTATCGACCTGTTCATTTAAGACGAGACGTATTGTTCTCATTACTGTAAGGAAACTTTTATCTATCGATCTGTTCACTTAAGACGAGGCATCTTGTTCTCATCACTGTAAGGAAGCTTTTATCTATCGACCTGTTCACTTAAGACGAGGCATCTTCTTCTCATCACTGTAAGGAAGCTTTTATCTATCGACCTGTTCATTTAAGACGAGGCATCTTGTTCTCATCACTGTAAGGAAGCTTTTATATATCGACCTGTTCATTTAAGACGAGGCATCTTGTTCTCATCACTGTAAGGAAGCTTTTATCTATCGACCTGTTCATTTAAGACGAGGCATCTTGTTCTCATCACTGTAAGGAAGCTTTTTTCTATCGACCTGTTCATTTAAGACGAGGCATCTTGTTCTCGTCACTGTAAGGAAGCTTTTATCTATCGACCTGTTCATTTAAGACGAGGCATCTTGTTCTCATCACTGTAAGGAAGCTTTTATCTATCGACCTGTTCATTTAAGACGAGGCATCTTGTTCTCATCACTGTAAGGAAGCTTTTATCTATCGACGTGTTCATTTAAGACGAGGCATCTTGATCTCATCACTGTAAGGAAGCTTTTATCTATCGACCTGTTCATTTAAGACGAGGCATCTTGTTCTCATCACTGTAAGGAAGCTTTTATCTATCGACCTGTTCATTTAAGACGAGGCATCTTGTTCTCATCACTGTAAGGAAGCTTTTATCTATCTACCTGTTCATTTAAGACGAGGCATCTTGTTCTCATCACTGTAAGGAAGCTTTTATATATCGACCTGTTCATTGAAGACGAGGCATCTTGTTCTCATCACTGTAAGGAAGCTTTTATCTATCGACCTGTTCATTTAAGACGAGGCATCTTGTTCTCATCACTGTAAGGAAGCTTTTATCTATCGACCTGTTCATTTAAGACGAGGCATCTTGTTCTCATCACTGTAAGGAAGCTTTTATCTATCGACCTGTTCATTTAAGACGATGCATCTTGTTCTCATCACTGTAAGGAAGCTTTTATCTTTCGCCGTGTTCATTCAAGACGAGGCATCTTGTTCTCATCACTGTAAGGAAGCTTTTATCTATCGACCTGTTCATTTAAGACGAGGCATCTTGCTCTCATCACTGTAAGGAAGCTTTTATCTATCGACCTGTTCATTTAAGACGAGGCATCTTGTTCTCATCACTGTAAGGAAGCTTTTATCTATCGACCTGTTCATTTAAGACGAGGCATCTTGTTCTCATCACTGTAAGGAAGCTTTTATATATCGACCTGTTCATTTAAGACGAGGCATCTTGTTCTCATCACTGTAAGGAAGCTTTTATCTGTCGACCTGTTCATATAAGAAGAGGCATCTTGTTCTCATCACTGTAAGGAAGGCTTTTATCTATCGACCTGTTCATTTAAGACGAGGCATCTTGTTCTCATCACTGTAAGGAAGCTTTTATCTATCAACCTGTTCATTTAAGACGAGGCATCTTGTTCTCATCACTGTAAGGAAGCTTTTATCTATCGACCTGTTCACTTAAGACGAGGCATCTTCTTCTCATCACTGTAAGGAAGCTTTTATCTATCGACCTGTTCATTTAAGACGAGGCATCTTGTTCTCATCACTGTAAGGAAGCTTTTATATATCGACCTGTTCATTTAAGACGAGGCATCTTGTTCTCATCACTGTAAGGAAGCTTTTATCTATCGACCTGTTCATTTAAGACGAGGCATCTTGTTCTCATCACTGTAAGGAAGCTTTTTTCTATCGACCTGTTCATTTTAGACGAGGCATCTTGTTCTCGTCACTGTAAGGAAGCTTTTATCTATCGACCTGTTCATTTAAGACGAGGCATCTTGTTCTCATCACTGTAAGGAAGCTTTTATCTATCGACCTGTTCATTTAAGACGAGGCATCTTGTTCTCATCACTGTAAGGAAGCTTTTATCTATCGACGTGTTCATTTAAGACGAGGCATCTTGATCTCATCACTGTAAGGAAGCTTTTATCTATCGACCTGTTCATTTAAGACGAGGCATCTTGTTCTCATCACTGTAAGGAAGCTTTTATCTATCGACCTGTTCATTTAAGACGAGGCATCTTGTTCTCATCACTGTAAGGAAGCTTTTATCTATCTACCTGTTCATTTAAGACGAGGCATCTTGTTCTCATCACTGTAAGGAAGCTTTTATATATCGACCTGTTCATTGAAGACGAGGCATCTTGTTCTCATCACTGTAAGGAAGCTTTTATCTATCGACCTGTTCATTTAAGACGAGGCATCTTGTTCTCATCACTGTAAGGAAGCTTTTATCTATCGACCTGTTCATTTAAGACGAGGCATCTTGTTCTCATCACTGTAAGGAAGCTTTTATCTATCGACCTGTTCATTTAAGACGATGCATCTTGTTCTCATCACTGTAAGGAAGCTTTTATCTTTCGCCGTGTTCATTCAAGACGAGGCATCTTGTTCTCATCACTGTAAGGAAGCTTTTATCTATCGACCTGTTCATTTAAGACGAGGCATCTTGCTCTCATCACTGTAAGGAAGCTTTTATCTATCGACCTGTTCATTTAAGACGAGGCATCTTGTTCTCATCACTGTAAGGAAGCTTTTATCTATCGACCTGTTCATTTAAGACGAGGCATCTTGTTCTCATCACTGTAAGGAAGCTTTTATATATCGACCTGTTCATTTAAGACGAGGCATCTTGTTCTCATCACTGTAAGGAAGCTTTTATCTGTCGACCTGTTCATATAAGACGAGGCATCTTGTTCTCATCACTGTAAGGAAGGCTTTTATCTATCGACCTGTTCATTTAAGACGAGGCATCTTGTTCTCATCACTGTAAGGAAGCTTTTATCTATCAACCTGTTCATTTAAGATGAGGCATCTTGTTCTCATCACTGTAAGGAAGCTTTTATCTATCGACCTGTTCATTTAAGACGAGGCATCTTGTTCTCATCACTGTAAGGAAGCTTTTATCTATCGACCTGTTCATTTAAGACGAGGCATCTTGTTCTCATCACTGTAAGGAAGCTTTTATCTATCGACCTGTTCATTTAAGACGAGGAATATTGTTCTCATCACTGTAAGGAAGCTTTTATCTATCGACCTGTTCATTTAAGACGAGGAATATTGTTCTCATCACTGTAAGGAAGCTTTTATCTATCGACCTGTTCATTTAAGACGAGGCATCTTGTTCTCGTCACTGTAAGGAAGCTTTTATCTATCGACATGTTCATTTAAGACAAAGCATCTTGTTCTCATCACTGTAAGGAAGCTTTTATCTATCGACCTGTTCATTTAAGACGAGGCATCTTGTTCTCATCACTGTAAGGAAGCTTTTATCTATCGACCTGTTCATTTAAGACGAGGCATCTTGTTCTCATCACTGTAAGGAAGCTTTTATCTATCGAGCTGTTCATTTAAGACGAGGCATCTTGTTCTCATCACTGTAAGGAAGCTTTTATCTATCGACCTGTTCATTTAAGACGAGGCATCTTGTTCTCATCACTGTAAGGAAGCTTTTATCTATCGACCTGTTCATTTAAGACGAGGCATCTTGTTCTCATCACTGTAAGGAAGCTTTTATATATCGACCTGTTCATTTAAGACGAGGCATCTTGTTCTCATCACTGTAAGGAAGCTTTTATCTGTCGACCTGTTCATTTAAGACGAGGCATCTTGTTCTCATCACTGTAAGGAAGCTTTTATCTATCGACCTGTTCATTTAAGACGAGGCATCTTGTTCTCATCACTGTAAGGAAGCTTTTATCTATCTACCTGTTCATTTAAGACGAGGCATCTTGTTCTCATCACTGTAAGGAAGCTTTTATATATCGACCTGTTCATTGAAGACGAGGCATCTTGTTCTCATCACTGTAAGGAAGCTTTTATCTATCGACCTGTTCATTTAAGACGAGGCATCTTGTTCTCATCACTGTAAGGAAGCTTTTATCTATCGACCTGTTCATTTAAGACGAGGCATCTTGTTCTCATCACTGTAAGGAAGCTTTTATCTATCGACCTGTTCATTTAAGACGATGCATCTTGTTCTCATCACTGTAAGGAAGCTTTTATCTTTCGCCGTGTTCATTCAAGACGAGGCATCTTGTTCTCATCACTGTAAGGAAGCTTTTATCTATCGACCTGTTCATTTAAGACGAGGCATCTTGCTCTCATCACTGTAAGGAAGCTTTTATCTATCGACCTGTTCATTTAAGACGAGGCATCTTGTTCTCATCACTGTAAGGAAGCTTTTATCTATCGACCTGTTCATTTAAGACGAGGCATCTTGTTCTCATCACTGTAAGGAAGCTTTTATATATCGACCTGTTCATTTAAGACGAGGCATCTTGTTCTCATCACTGTAAGGAAGCTTTTATCTGTCGACCTGTTCATATAAGACGAGGCATCTTGTTCTCATCACTGTAAGGAAGGCTTTTATCTATCGACCTGTTCATTTAAGACGAGGCATCTTGTTCTCATCACTGTAAGGAAGCTTTTATCTATCAACCTGTTCATTTAAGATGAGGCATCTTGTTCTCATCACTGTAAGGAAGCTTTTATCTATCGACCTGTTCATTTAAGACGAGGCATCTTGTTCTCATCACTGTAAGGAAGCTTTTATCTATCGACCTGTTCATTTAAGACGAGGCATCTTGTTCTCATCACTGTAAGGAAGCTTTTATCTATCGACCTGTTCATTTAAGACGAGGAATATTGTTCTCATCACTGTAAGGAAGCTTTTATCTATCGACCTGTTCATTTAAGACGAGGAATATTGTTCTCATCACTGTAAGGAAGCTTTTATCTATCGACCTGTTCATTTAAGACGAGGCATCTTGTTCTCGTCACTGTAAGGAAGCTTTTATCTATCGACATGTTCATTTAAGACAAAGCATCTTGTTCTCATCACTGTAAGGAAGCTTTTATCTATCGACCTGTTCATTTAAGACGAGGCATCTTGTTCTCATCACTGTAAGGAAGCTTTTATCTATCGACCTGTTCATTTAAGACGAGGCATCTTGTTCTCATCACTGTAAGGAAGCTTTTATCTATCGAGCTGTTCATTTAAGACGAGGCATCTTGTTCTCATCACTGTAAGGAAGCTTTTATCTATCGACCTGTTCATTTAAGACGAGGCATCTTGTTCTCATCACTGTAAGGAAGCTTTTATCTATCGACCTGTTCATTTAAGACGAGGCATCTTGTTCTCATCACTGTAAGGAAGCTTTTATATATCGACCTGTTCATTTAAGACGAGGCATCTTGTTCTCATCACTGTAAGGAAGCTTTTATCTGTCGACCTGTTCATATAAGAAGAGGCATCTTGTTCTCATCACTGTAAGGAAGGCTTTTATCTATCGACCTGTTCATTTAAGACGAGGCATCTTGTTCTCATCACTGTAAGGAAGCTTTTATCTATCAACCTGTTCATTTAAGACGAGGCATCTTGTTCTCATCACTGTAAGGAAGCTTTTATCTATCGACCTGTTCACTTAAGACGAGGCATCTTCTTCTCATCACTGTAAGGAAGCTTTTATCTATCGACCTGTTCATTTAAGACGAGGCATCTTGTTCTCATCACTGTAAGGAAGCTTTTATATATCGACCTGTTCATTTAAGACGAGGCATCTTGTTCTCATCACTGTAAGGAAGCTTTTATCTATCGACCTGTTCATTTAAGACGAGGCATCTTGTTCTCATCACTGTAAGGAAGCTTTTTTCTATCGACCTGTTCATTTTAGACGAGGCATCTTGTTCTCGTCACTGTAAGGAAGCTTTTATCTATCGACCTGTTCATTTAAGACGAGGCATCTTGTTCTCATCACTGTAAGGAAGCTTTTATCTATCGACCTGTTCATTTAAGACGAGGCATCTTGTTCTCATCACTGTAAGGAAGCTTTTATCTATCGACGTGTTCATTTAAGACGAGGCATCTTGATCTCATCACTGTAAGGAAGCTTTTATCTATCGACCTGTTCATTTAAGACGAGGCATCTTGTTCTCATCACTGTAAGGAAGCTTTTATCTATCGACCTGTTCATTTAAGACGAGGCATCTTGTTCTCATCACTGTAAGGAAGCTTTTATCTATCTACCTGTTCATTTAAGACGAGGCATCTTGTTCTCATCACTGTAAGGAAGCTTTTATATATCGACCTGTTCATTGAAGACGAGGCATCTTGTTCTCATCACTGTAAGGAAGCTTTTATCTATCGACCTGTTCATTTAAGACGAGGCATCTTGTTCTCATCACTGTAAGGAAGCTTTTATCTATCGACCTGTTCATTTAAGACGAGGCATCTTGTTCTCATCACTGTAAGGAAGCTTTTATCTATCGACCTGTTCATTTAAGACGATGCATCTTGTTCTCATCACTGTAAGGAAGCTTTTATCTTTCGCCGTGTTCATTCAAGACGAGGCATCTTGTTCTCATCACTGTAAGGAAGCTTTTATCTATCGACCTGTTCATTTAAGACGAGGCATCTTGCTCTCATCACTGTAAGGAAGCTTTTATCTATCGACCTGTTCATTTAAGACGAGGCATCTTGTTCTCATCACTGTAAGGAAGCTTTTATCTATCGACCTGTTCATTTAAGACGAGGCATCTTGTTCTCATCACTGTAAGGAAGCTTTTATATATCGACCTGTTCATTTAAGACGAGGCATCTTGTTCTCATCACTGTAAGGAAGCTTTTATCTGTCGACCTGTTCATATAAGACGAGGCATCTTGTTCTCATCACTGTAAGGAAGGCTTTTATCTATCGACCTGTTCATTTAAGACGAGGCATCTTGTTCTCATCACTGTAAGGAAGCTTTTATCTATCAACCTGTTCATTTAAGATGAGGCATCTTGTTCTCATCACTGTAAGGAAGCTTTTATCTATCGACCTGTTCATTTAAGACGAGGCATCTTGTTCTCATCACTGTAAGGAAGCTTTTATCTATCGACCTGTTCATTTAAGACGAGGCATCTTGTTCTCATCACTGTAAGGAAGCTTTTATCTATCGACCTGTTCATTTAAGACGAGGAATATTGTTCTCATCACTGTAAGGAAGCTTTTATCTATCGACCTGTTCATTTAAGACGAGGAATATTGTTCTCATCACTGTAAGGAAGCTTTTATCTATCGACCTGTTCATTTAAGACGAGGCATCTTGTTCTCGTCACTGTAAGGAAGCTTTTATCTATCGACATGTTCATTTAAGACAAAGCATCTTGTTCTCATCACTGTAAGGAAGCTTTTATCTATCGACCTGTTCATTTAAGACGAGGCATCTTGTTCTCATCACTGTAAGGAAGCTTTTATCTATCGACCTGTTCATTTAAGACGAGGCATCTTGTTCTCATCACTGTAAGGAAGCTTTTATCTATCGAGCTGTTCATTTAAGACGAGGCATCTTGTTCTCATCACTGTAAGGAAGCTTTTATCTATCGACCTGTTCATTTAAGACGAGGCATCTTGTTCTCATCACTGTAAGGAAGCTTTTATCTATCGACCTGTTCATTTAAGACGAGGCATCTTCTTCTCATCACTGTAAGGAAGCTTTTATCTATCGACCTGTTCATTTAAGACGAGGCATCTTGTTCTCATCACTGTAAGGAAGCTTTTATCTATCGACCTGTTCATTTAAGACGAGGCATCTTGTTCGCATCACTGTAAGGAAGCTTTTATCTATCGACCTGTTCATTTACGACGAGGCATCTTGTTCTCATCACTGTAAGGAAGCGTTTATCTATCGACCTATTCATTTAAGACGAGGCATCTTGTTCTCATCACTGTAAGGAAGCTTTTATCTATCGACCTGTACATTTGAGACGAGGCATCTTGTTCTCATCACTGTAAGGAAGCTTTTATCTATCGACCTATTCATTTAAGACGAGGCATCTTGTTCTCATCACTGTAAGGAAGCTTTTATCTATCGACTTGTTCATTTAAGACGAGGCATCTTGATCTCACCACTGTAAGGAAGATTTTATCTATCGTCCTGTTCATTTAAGACGAGGCATCTTCTTCTCACCACTGTAAGGAAGGCTTTATCTATCGTCCTGTTCATTTAAGACGAGGCATCTTGTTCTCATCACTGTAAGGAAGCTTTTGTCTATCTATCGACCTGTTCATTTAAGACGAGACATATTGTTCTCATTACTGTAAGGAAGCTTTTATCTATCGACCTGTTCACTTAAGACGAGGCATCTTGTTCTCATCACTGTAAGGAAGCTTTTATCTATCGACCTGTTCACTTAAGACGAGGCATCTTGTTCTCATCACTGTAAGGAAGCTTTTATCTATCGACCTGTTCATTTAAGACGAGGCTTCTTGTTCTCATCACTGTAAGGAAGCTTTTATCTATCGACCTGTTCATTTAAGACGAGGCATCTTGTTCTAATCACTGTAAGGAAGCTTTTATCTATCGACCTGTTCATTTAAGACGAGGCATCTTGTTCTCATCACTGTAAGGAAGCTTTTATCTATCGACCTGTTCATTTAAGACGAGGCATCTTGTTCTCGTAACTGTAAGGAAGCTTTTATCTATCGACCTGTTCATTTAAGACGAGGCATCTTGTTCTCATCACTGTAAGGAAGCTTTTATCTATCGACCTGTTCATTTAAGACGAGGCATCTTGTTCTCATCACTGTAAGGAAGCTTTTATCTATCGACCTGTTCATTTAAGACGAGGCATCTTGTTCTCATCACTGTAAGGAAGCTTTTATCTATCGACGTGTTCATTTAAGACGAGGCATCTTGATCTCATCACTGTAAGGAAGCTTTTATCTATCGACCTGTTCATTTAAGACGAGGCATCTTGTTCTCATCACTGTAAGGAAGCTTTTATCTATCGACCTGTTCATTTAAGACGAGGCATCTTGTTCTCATCACTGTAAGGAAGCTTTTATCTATCTACCTGTTCATTTAAGACGAGGCATCTTGTTCTCATCACTGTAAGGAAGCTTTTATCTATCGACCTGTTCATTTAAGACGAGGCATCTTGTTCTCATCACTGTAAGGAAGCTTTTTTCTATCGACCTGTTCATTTAAGACGAGGCATCTTGTTCTCGTCACTGTAAGGAAGCTTTTATCTATCGACCTGTTCATTTAAGACGAGGCATCTTGTTCTCATCACTGTAAGGAAGCTTTTATCTATCGACCTGTTCATTTAAGACGAGGCATCTTGTTCTCATCACTGTAAGGAAGCTTTTATCTATCGACGTGTTCATTTAAGACGAGGCATCTTGATCTCATCACTGTAAGGAAGCTTTTATCTATCGACCTGTTCATTTAAGACGAGGCATCTTGTTCTCATCACTGTAAGGAAGCTTTTATCTATCGACCTGTTCATTTAAGACGAGGCATCTTGTTCTCATCACTGTAAGGAAGCTTTTATCTATCTACCTGTTCATTTAAGACGAGGCATCTTGTTCTCATCACTGTAAGGAAGCTTTTATATATCGACCTGTTCATTGAAGACGAGGCATCTTGTTCTCATCACTGTAAGGAAGCTTTTATCTATCGACCTGTTCATTTAAGACGAGGCATCTTGTTCTCATCACTGTAAGGAAGCTTTTATCTATCGACCTGTTCATTTAAGACGAGGCATCTTGTTCTCATCACTGTAAGGAAGCTTTTATCTATCGACCTGTTCATTTAAGACGATGCATCTTGTTCTCATCACTGTAAGGAAGCTTTTATCTTTCGCCGTGTTCATTCAAGACGAGGCATCTTGTTCTCATCACTGTAAGGAAGCTTTTATCTATCGACCTGTTCATTTAAGACGAGGCATCTTGCTCTCATCACTGTAAGGAAGCTTTTATCTATCGACCTGTTCATTTAAGACGAGGCATCTTGTTCTCATCACTGTAAGGAAGCTTTTATCTATCGACCTGTTCACTTAAGACGAGGCATCTTGTTCTCATCACTGTAAGGAAGCTTTTATATATCGACCTGTTCATTTAAGACGAGGCATCTTGTTCTCATCACTGTAAGGAAGCTTTTATCTGTCGACCTGTTCATATAAGACGAGGCATCTTGTTCTCATCACTGTAAGGAAGGCTTTTATCTATCGACCTGTTCATTTAAGACGAGGCATCTTGTTCTCATCACTGTAAGGAAGCTTTTATCTATCAACCTGTTCATTTAAGATGAGGCATCTTGTTCTCATCACTGTAAGGAAGCTTTTATCTATCGACCTGTTCATTTAAGACGAGGCATCTTGTTCTCATCACTGTAAGGAAGCTTTTATCTATCGACCTGTTCATTTAAGACGAGGCATCTTGTTCTCATCACTGTAAGGAAGCTTTTATCTATCGACCTGTTCATTTAAGACGAGGAATATTGTTCTCATCACTGTAAGGAAGCTTTTATCTATCGACCTGTTCATTTAAGACGAGGAATATTGTTCTCATCACTGTAAGGAAGCTTTTATCTATCGACCTGTTCATTTAAGACGAGGCATCTTGTTCTCGTCACTGTAAGGAAGCTTTTATCTATCGACATGTTCATTTAAGACAAAGCATCTTGTTCTCATCACTGTAAGGAAGCTTTTATCTATCGACCTGTTCATTTAAGACGAGGCATCTTGTTCTCATCACTGTAAGGAAGCTTTTATCTATCGACCTGTTCATTTAAGACGAGGCATCTTGTTCTCATCACTGTAAGGAAGCTTTTATCTATCGAGCTGTTCATTTAAGACGAGGCATCTTGTTCTCATCACTGTAAGGAAGCTTTTATCTATCGACCTGTTCATTTAAGACGAGGCATCTTGTTCTCATCACTGTAAGGAAGCTTTTATCTATCGACCTGTTCATTTAAGACGAGGCATCTTCTTCTCATCACTGTAAGGAAGCTTTTATCTATCGACCTGTTCATTTAAGACGAGGCATCTTGTTCTCATCACTGTAAGGAAGCTTTTATCTATCGACCTGTTCATTTAAGACGAGGCATCTTGTTCGCATCACTGTAAGGAAGCTTTTATCTATCGACCTGTTCATTTACGACGAGGCATCTTGTTCTCATCACTGTAAGGAAGCGTTTATCTATCGACCTATTCATTTAAGACGAGGCATCTTGTTCTCATCACTGTAAGGAAGCTTTTATCTATCGACCTGTACATTTGAGACGAGGCATCTTGTTCTCATCACTGTAAGGAAGCTTTTATCTATCGACCTATTCATTTAAGACGAGGCATCTTGTTCTCATCACTGTAAGGAAGCTTTTATCTATCGACTTGTTCATTTAAGACGAGGCATCTTGATCTCACCACTGTAAGGAAGATTTTATCTATCGTCCTGTTCATTTAAGACGAGGCATCTTCTTCTCACCACTGTAAGGAAGGCTTTATCTATCGTCCTGTTCATTTAAGACGAGGCATCTTGTTCTCATCACTGTAAGGAAGCTTTTATCTATCTATCGACCTGTTCATTTAAGACGAGACATATTGTTCTCATTACTGTAAGGAAGCTTTTATCTATCGACCTGTTCACTTAAGACGAGGCATCTTGTTCTCATCACTGTAAGGAAGCTTTTATCTATCGACCTGTTCACTTAAGACGAGGCATCTTGTTCTCATCATTGTAAGGAAGCTTTTATCTATCGACCTGTTCATTTAAGACGAGGCTTCTTGTTCTCATCACTGTAAGGAAGCTTTTATCTATCGACCTGTTCATTTAAGACGAGGCATCTTGTTCTAATCACTGTAAGGAAGCTTTTATCTATCGACCTGTTCATTTAAGACGAGGCATCTTGTTCTCATCACTGTAAGGAAGCTTTTATCTATCGACCTGTTCATTTAAGACGAGGCATCTTGTTCTCGTAACTGTAAGGAAGCTTTTATCTATCGACCTGTTCATTTAAGACGAGGCATCTTGTTCTCATCACTGTAAGGAAGCTTTTATCTATCGACCTGTTCATTTAAGACGAGGCATCTTGTTCTCATCACTGTAAGGAAGCTTTTATCTATCGACCTGTTCATTTAAGACGAGGCATCTTGTTCTCATCACTGTAAGGAAGCTTTTATCTATCGACCTGTTCATTTAAGACGAGGCATCTTGTTCTCGTCACTGTAAGGAAGCTTTTATCTATCGACCTGTTCATTTAAGACGAGGCATCTTGTTCTCATTACTGTAAGGAAGCTTTTATCTATCGACCTGTTCATTTAAGACGAGGCATCTTGTTCTCATCACTGTAAGGAAGCTTTTATCTATCGACGTGTTCATTTAAGACGAGGCATCTTGTTCTCATGACTGTAAGGAAGCTTTTATCTATCGACCTGTTCATTTAAGACGAGGCATCTTGTTCTCATCACTGTAAGGAAGCTTTTATCTATCGACCTGTTCATTTAAGACGAGGCATCTTGTTCTCATCACTGTAAGGAAGCTTTTATCTATCTACCTGTTCATTTAAGACGAGGCATCTTGTTCTCATCACTGCAAGGAAGCTTTTATCTATCGACCTGTTCACTTAAGACGAGGCATCTTGTTCTCATCACTGTAAGGAAGCTTTTATCTATCGACCTGTTCATTTAAGACGAGGCTTCTTGTTCTCATCACTGTAAGGAAGCTTTTATCTATCGACCTGTTCATTTAAGACGAGGCATCTTGTTCTCATCACTGTAAGGAAGCTTTTATCTATCGACCTGTTCATTTAAGACGAGGCATCTTGTTCTCATCACTGTAAGGAAGCTTTTATCTATCGACCTGTTCATTTAAGACGAGGCATCTTGTTCTCGTCACTGTAAGGAAGCTTTTATCTATCGACCTGTTCATTTAAGACGAGGCATCTTGTTCTCATCACTGTAAGGAAGCTTTTATCTATCGACCTGTTCATTTAAGACGAGGCATCTTCTTCTCATCACTGTAAGGAAGCTTTTATCTATCGACCTGTTCATTTAAGACGAGGCATCTTGTTCGCATCACTGTAAGGAAGCTTTTATCTATCGACCTGTTCATTTAAGACGAGGCATCTTGTTCTCATCACTGTAAGGAAGTTTTATATATCGACCTGTTCATTGAAGACGAGGCATCTTGTTATCATCACTGTAAGGAACTTTTATATATCGACCTGTTCATTGAAGACGAGGCATCTTGTTCTCATCACTGTAAGGAAGCTTTTATCTATCGACCTGTTCATTTAAGACGAGGCATCTTGTTCTCATCACTGTAAGGAAGCTTTTATCTATCGACCTGTTCATTTAAGACGAGGCATCTTGTTCTCATCACTGTAAGGAAGCTTTTATCTATCTATCGACCTGTTCATTTAAGACGAGACATATTGTTCTCATTACTGTAAGGAAGCTTTTATCTATCGACCTGTTCACTTAAGACGAGGCATCTTGTTCTCATCACTGTAGGAAGCTTTTATCTGTCGACCTGTTCATTTAAGACGAGGCTTCTTGTTCTCATCACTGTAAGGAAGCTTTTATCTATCGACCTGTTCATTTAAGACGAGGCATCTTGTTCTAATCACTGTAAGGAAGCTTTTATCTATCGACCTGTTCATTTAAGACGAGACATCTTGTTCTCATCACTGTAAGGAAGCTTTTATCTATCGACCTGTTCATTTAAGACGAGGCATCTTGTTCTCGTCACTGTAAGGAAGCTTTTATCTATCGACCTGTTCATTTAAGACGAGGCATCTTGTTCTCATCACTGTAAGGAAGCTTTTATCTATCGACCTGTTCATTTAAGACGAGGCATCTTGTTCTCATCACTGTAAGGAAGCTTTTATCTATCGACCTGTTCATTTAAGACGAGGCATCTTGTTCTCATCACTGTAAGGAAGCTTTTATCTATCGACCTGTTCATTTAAGACGAGGCATCTTGTTCTCGTCACTGTAAGGAAGCTTTTATCTATCGACCTGTCCATTTAAGACGAGGCATCTTGTTCTCATCACTGTAAGGAAGCTTTTATCTATCGACCTGTTCATTTAAGACGAGGCATCTTGTTCTCATCACTGTAAGGAAGCTTTTATCTATCGACGTGTTCATTTAAGACGAGGCATCTTGTTCTCATGACTGTAAGGAAGCTTTTATCTATCGACCTGTTCATTTAAGACGAGGCATCTTGTTCTCATCACTGTAAGGAAGCTTTTATCTATCGACCTGTTCATTTAAGACGAGGCATCTTGTTCTCATCACTGTAAGGAAGCTTTTATCTATCTACCTGTTCATTTAAGACGAGGCATCTTGTTCTCATCACTGCAAGGAAGCTTTTATCTATCGACCTGTTCACTTAAGACGAGGCATCTTGTTCTCATCACTGTAAGGAAGCTTTTATCTATCGACCTGTTCATTTAAGACGAGGCTTCTTGTTCTCATCACTGTAAGGAAGCTTTTATCTATCGAGCTGTTCATTTAAGACGAGGCATCTTGTTCTCATCACTGTAAGGAAGCTTTTATCTATCGACCTGTTCATTTAAGACGAGGCATCTTGTTCTCATCACTGTAAGGAAGCTTTTATCTATCGACCTGTTCATTTAAGACGAGGCATCTTGTTCTCGTCACTGTAAGGAAGCTTTTATCTATCGACCTGTTCATTTAAGACGAGGCATCTTGTTCTCATCACTGTAAGGAAGCTTTTATCTATCGACCTGTTCATTTAAGACGAGGCATCTTCTTCTCATCAATGTAAGGAAGCTTTTATCTATCGACCTGTTCATTTAAGACGAGGCATCTTGTTCGCATCACTGTAAGGAAGCTTTTATCTATCGACCTGTTCATTTAAGACGAGGCATCTTGTTCTCATCACTGTAAGGAAGCTTTTATATATCGACCTGTTCATTGAAGACGAGGCATCTTGTTATCATCACTGTAAGGAAGCTTTTATATATCGACCTGTTCATTGAAGACGAGGCATCTTGTTCTCATCACTGTAAGGAAGCTTTTATCTATCGACCTGTTCACTTAAGACGAGGCATCTTGTTCTCATCACTGTAAGGAAGCTTTTATCTATCGACCTGTTCACTTAAGACGAGGCATCTTGTTCTCATCACTGTAAGGAAGCTTTTATCTATCGACCTGTTCATTTAAGACGAGGCTTCTTGTTCTCATCACTGTAAGGAAGCTTTTATCTATCGACCTGTTCATTTAAGACGAGGCATCTTGATCTCACCACTGTAAGGAAGATTTTATCTATCGTCCTGTTCATTTAAGACGAGGCATCTTCTTCTCACCACTGTAAGGAAGCTTTTATCTATCGTCCTGTTCATTTAAGACGAGGCATCTTGTTCTCATCACTGTAAGGAAGCTTTTATCTATCTATCGACCTGTTCATTTAAGACGAGACATATTGTTCTCATTACTGTAAGGAAGCTTTTATCTATCGACCTGTTCACTTAAGACGAGGCATCTTGTTCTCATCACTGTAAGGAAGCTTTTATCTATCGACCTGTTCACTTAAGACGAGGCATCTTGTTCTCATCACTGTAAGGAAGCTTTTATCTATCGACCTGTTCATTTAAGACGAGGCTTCTTGTTCTCATCACTGTAAGGAAGCTTTTATCTATCGACCTGTTCATTTAAGACGAGGCATCTTGTTCTAATCACTGTAAGGAAGCTTTTATATATCGACCTGTTCATTTAAGACGAGGCATCTTGTTCTCATCACTGTAAGGAAGCTTTTATCTATCGACCTGTTCATTTAAGACGAGGCATCTTGTTCTCGTCACTGTAAGGAAGCTTTTATCTATCGACCTGTTCATTTAAGACGAGGCATCTTGTTCTCATCACTGTAAGGAAGCTTTTATCTATCGACCTGTTCATTTAAGACGAGGCATCTTGTTCTCATCACTGTAAGGAAGCTTTTATCTATCGACCTGTTCATTTAAGACGAGGCATCTTGTTCTCATCACTGTAAGGAAGCTTTTATCTATCGACCTGTTCATTTAAGACGAGGCATCTTGTTCTCGTCACTGTAAGGAAGCTTTTATCTATCGACCTGTTCATTTAAGACGAGGCATCTTGTTCTCATCACTGTAAGGAAGCTTTTATCTATCGACCTGTTCATTTAAGACGAGGCATCTTGTTCTCATCACTGTAAGGAAGCTTTTATCTATCGACGTGTTCATTTAAGACGAGGCATCTTGTTCTCATGACTGTAAGGAAGCTTTTATCTATCGACCTGTTCATTTAAGACGAGGCATCTTGTTCTCATCACTGTAAGGAAGCTTTTATCTATCGACCTGTTCATTTAAGACGAGGCATCTTGTTCTCATCACTGTAAGGAAGCTTTTATCTATCTACCTGTTCACTTAAGACGAGGCATCTTGTTCTCATCACTGCAAGGAAGCTTTTATCTATCGACCTGTTCACTTAAGACGAGGCATCTTGTTCTCATCACTGTAAGGAAGCTTTTATCTATCGACCTGTTCATTTAAGACGAGGCTTCTTGTTCTCATCACTGTAAGGAAGCTTTTATCTATCGACCTGTTCATTTAAGACGAGGCATCTTGTTCTCATCACTGTAAGGAAGCTTTTATCTATCGACCTGTTCATTTAAGACGAGGCATCTTGTTCTCATCACTGTAAGGAAGCTTTTATCTATCGACCTGTTCATTTAAGACGAGGCATCTTGTTCTCGTCACTGTAAGGAAGCTTTTATCTATCGACCTGTTCATTTAAGACGAGGCATCTTGTTCTCATCACTGTAAGGAAGCTTTTATCTATCGACCTGTTCATTTAAGACGAGGCATCTTCTTCTCATCACTGTAAGGAAGCTTTTATCTATCGACCTGTTCATTTAAGAGGAGGCATCTTGTTCGCATCACTGTAAGGAAGCTTTTATCTATCGACCTGTTCATTTAAGACGAGGCATCTTGTTCTCATCACTGTAAGGAAGCTTTTATATATCGACCTGTTCATTGAAGACGAGGCATCTTGTTATCATCACTGTAAGGAAGCTTTTATATATTGACCTGTTCATTGAAGACGAGGCATCTTGTTCTCATCACTGTAAGGAAGCTTTTATCTATCGACCTGTTCATTTAAGACGAGGCATCTTGTTCTCATCACTGTAAGGAAGCTTTTATCTATCGACCTGTTCATTTAAGACGAGGCATCTTGTTCTCATCACTGTAAGGAAGCTTTTATCTATCGACCTGTTCATTTAAGACGATGCATCTTGTTCTCATCACCTTAAGGAAGATTTTATCTATCGTCCTGTTCATTTAAGACGAGGCATCTTCTTCTCACCACTGTAAGGAAGCTTTTATCTATCGTCCTGTTCATTTAAGACGAGGCATCTTGTTCTCATCACTGTAAGGAAGCTTTTATCTATCTATCGACCTGTTCATTTAAGACGAGACATATTGTTCTCATTACTGTAAGGAAGCTTTTATCTATCGACCTGTTCACTTAAGACGAGGCATCTTGTTCTCATCACTGTAAGGAAGCTTTTATCTATCGACCTGTTCATTTAAGACGAGGCTTCTTGTTCTCATCACTGTAAGGAAGCTTTTATCTATCGACCTGTTCATTTAAGACGAGGCATCTTGTTCTAATCACTGTAAGGAAGCTTTTATCTATCGACCTGTTCATTTAAGACGAGGCATCTTGTTCTCGTCACTGTAAGGAAGCTTTTATCTATCGACCTGTTCATTTAAGACGAGGCATCTTGTTCTCATCACTGTAAGGAAGCTTTTATCTATCGACCTGTTCATTTAAGACGAGGCATCTTGTTCTCATCACTGTAAGGAAGCTTTTATCTATCGACGTGTTCATTTAAGACGAGGCATCTTGTTCTCATCACTGTAAGGAAGCTTTTATCTATCGACCTGTTCATTTAAGACGAGGCATCTTGTTCTCATCACTGTAAGGAAGCTTTTATCTATCGACCTGTTCATTTAAGACGAGGCATCTTGTTCTCATCACTGTAAGGAAGCTTTTATCTATCTACCTGTTCATTTAAGACGAGGCATCTTGTTCTCATCACTGCAAGGTAGCTTTTATCTATCGACCTGTTCACTTAAGACGAGGCATCTTGTTCTCATCACTGTAAGGAAGCTTTTATCTATCGACCTGTTCATTTAAGACGAGGCTTCTTGTTCTCATCACTGTAAGGAAGCTTTTATCTATCGACCTGTTCATTTAAGACGAGGCATCTTGTTCTCATCACTGTAAGGAAGCTTTTATCTATCGACCTGTTCATTTAAGACGAGGCATCTTGTTCTCGTCACTGTAAGGAAGCTTTTATCTATCGACCTGTTCATTTAAGACGAGGCATCTTGTTCTCATCACTGTAAGGAAGCTTTTATCTATCGACCTGTTCATTTAAGACGAGGCATCTTCTTCTCATCACTGTAAGGAAGCTTTTATCTATCGACCTGTTCATTTAAGACGAGGCATCTTGTTCGCATCACTGTAAGGAAGCTTTTATCTATCGACCTGTTCATTTAAGACGAGGCATCTTGTTCTCATCACTGTAAGGAAGCTTTTATATATCGACCTGTTCATTGAAGACGAGGCATCTTGTTCTCATCACTGTAAGGAAGCTTTTATATATCGACCTGTTCATTGAAGACGAGGCATCTTGTTCTCATCACTGTAAGGAAGCTTTTATCTATCGACCTGTTCATTTAAGACGAGGCATCTTGTTCTCATCACTGTAAGGAAGCTTTTATCTATCGACCTGTTCATTTAAGACGAGGCATCTTCTTCTCATCACTGTAAGGAAGCTTTTATCTATCGACCTGTTCATTTAAGATGATGCATCTTGTTCTCGTCACTGTAAGGAAGCTTTTATCTATCGCCGTGTTCATTTAAGACGAGGCATCTTGTTCTCATCACTGTAAGGAAGCTTTTATCTATCGACCTGTTCATTTAAGACGAGGCATCTTGTTCTCATCACTGTAAGGAAGCTTTTATCTATCGACCTGTTCATTTAAGACGAGGCATCTTGTTCTCATCACTGTAAGGAAGCTTTTATATATCGACCTGTTCACTTAAGACGAGGCATCTTGTTCTCATCACTGTAAGGAAGCTTTTATCTATCGACCTGTTCATTTAAGACGAGGCATCTTGTTCTCATCACTGTAAGGAAGGCTTTTATCTATCGACCTGTTCATTTAAGACGAGGCATCTTGTTCTCATCACTGTAAGGAAGCGTTTATCTATCAACCTGTTCATTTAAGACGAGGCATCTTGTTCTCATCACTGTAAGGAAGCTTTTATCTATCGACCTGTTCATTTAAGACGAGGCATCTTGTTCTCATCACTGTAAGGAAGCTTTTATCTATCGACCTGTTCATTTAAGACGAGGCATCTTGTTCTCATCACTGTAAGGAAGCTTTTATCTATCGACCTGTTCATTTAAGACGAGGCATATTGTTCTCATCACTGTAAGGAAGCTTTTATCTATCGACCTGTTCATTTAAGACGAGGCATCTTGTTCTCGTCACTGTAAGGAAGCTTTTATTTATCGACCTGTTCATTTAAGATAAGGCATCTTGTTCTCATCACTGTAAGGAAGCTTTTATCTATCGACCTGTTCATTTAAGATAAGGCATCTTGTTCTCATCACTGTAAGGAAGCTTTTATCTATCGACCTGTTCATTTAAGACGAGGCATCTTCTTCTCATCACTGTAAGGAAGCTTTTATCTATCGACCTGTTCATTTAAGACGAGGCTTCTTGTTCTCATCACTGTAAGGAAGCTTTTATCTATCGACCTGTTCATTTAAGACGAGGCATCTTGTTCTAATCACTGTAAGGAAGCTTTTATCTATCGACCTGTTCATTTAAGACGAGGCATCTTGTTCTCGTCACTGTAAGGAAGCTTTTATCTATCGACCTGTTCATTTAAGACGAGGCATCTTGTTCTCATCACTGTAAGGAAGCTTTTATCTATCGACCTGTTCATTTAAGACGAGGCATCTTGTTCTCATCACTGTAAGGAAGCTTTTATCTATCGACCTGTTCATTTAAGACGAGGCATCTTGTTCTCATCACTGTAAGGAAGCTTTTATCTATCGACCTGTTCATTTAAGACGAGGCATCTTGTTCTCATCACTGTAAGGAAGCTTTTATCTATCGACCTGTTCATTTAAGACGAGGCTTCTTGTTCTCATCACTGTAAGGAAGCTTTTATCTATCGACCTGTTCATTTAAGACGAGGCATCTTGTTCTCATCACTGTAAGGAAGCTTTTATCTATCGACCTGTTCATTTAAGACGAGGCATCTTGTTCTCGTCACTGTAAGGAAGCTTTTATCTATCGACCTGTTCATTTAAGACGAGGCATCTTGTTCTCATCACTGTAAGGAAGCTTTTATCTATCGACCTGTTCATTTAAGACGAGGCATCTTCTTCTCATCACTGTAAGGAAGCTTTTATCTATCGACCTGTTCATTTAAGACGAGGCATCTTGTTCGCATCACTGTAAGGAAGCTTTTATCTATCGACCTGTTCATTTAAGACGAGGCATCTTGTTCTCATCACTGTAAGGAAGCTTTTATATATCGACCTGTTCATTGAAGACGAGGCATCTTGTTCTCATCACTGTAAGGAAGCTTTTATATATCGACCTGTTCATTGAAGACGAGGCATCTTGTTCTCATCACTGTAAGGAAGCTTTTATCTATCGACCTGTTCATTTAAGACGAGGCATCTTGTTCTCATCACTGTAAGGAAGCTTTTATCTATCGACCTGTTCATTTAAGACGAGGCATCTTGTTCTCATCACTGTAAGGAAGCTTTTATCTATCGACCTGTTCATTTAAGATGATGCATCTTGTTCTCGTCACTGTAAGGAAGCTTTTATCTATCGCCGTGTTCATTTAAGACGAGGCATCTTGTTCTCATCACTGTAAGGAAGCTTTTATCTATCGACCTGTTCATTTAAGACGAGGCATCTTGTTCTCATCACTGTAAGGAAGCTTTTATCTATCGACCTGTTCATTTAAGACGAGGCATCTTGTTCTCATCACTGTAAGGAAGCTTTTATCTATCGACCTGTTCATTTAAGACGAGGCATCTTGTTCTCATCACTGTAAGGAAGCTTTTATATATCGACCTGTTCATTTAAGACGAGGCATCTTGTTCTCATCACTGTAAGGAAGCTTTTATCTATCGACCTGTTCATTTAAGACGAGGCATCTTGTTCTCATCACTGTAAGGAAGCTTTTATCTATCAACCTGTTCATTTAAGATGAGGCATCTTGTTCTCATCACTGTAAGGAAGCTTTTATCTATCGACCTGTTCATTTAAGACGAGGCATCTTGTTCTCATCACTGTAAGGAAGCTTTTATCTATCGACCTGTTCATTTAAGACGAGGCATCTTGTTCTCATCACTGTAAGGAAGCTTTTATCTATCGACCTGTTCATTTAAGACGAGGCATCTTGTTCTCATCACTGTAAGGAAGCTTTTATCTATCGACCTGTTCATTTAAGACGAGGCATCTTGTTCTCATCACTGTAAGGAAGCTTTTATCTATCGACCTGTTCATTTAAGACGAGGCTTCTTGTTCTCATCACTGTAAGGAAGCTTTTATCTATCGACCTGTTCATTTAAGACGAGGCATCTTGTTCTCATCACTGTAAGGAAGCTTTTATCTATCGACCTGTTCATTTAAGACGAGGCATCTTGTTCTCGTCACTGTAAGGAAGCTTTTATCTATCGACCTGTTCATTTAAGACGAGGCATCTTGTTCTCATCACTGTAAGGAAGCTTTTATCTATCGACCTGTTCATTTAAGACGAGGCATCTTCTTCTCATCACTGTAAGGAAGCTTTTATCTATCGACCTGTTCATTTAAGACGAGGCATCTTGTTCGCATCACTGTAAGGAAGCTTTTATCTATCGACCTGTTCATTTAAGACGAGGCATCTTGTTCTCATCACTGTAAGGAAGCTTTTATATATCGACCTGTTCATTGAAGACGAGGCATCTTGTTCTCATCACTGTAAGGAAGCTTTTATATATCGACCTGTTCATTGAAGACGAGGCATCTTGTTCTCATCACTGTAAGGAAGCTTTTATCTATCGACCTGTTCATTTAAGACGAGGCATCTTGTTCTCATCACTGTAAGGAAGCTTTTATCTATCGACCTGTTCATTTAAGACGAGGCATCTTGTTCTCATCACTGTAAGGAAGCTTTTATCTATCGACCTGTTCATTTAAGATGATGCATCTTGTTCTCGTCACTGTAAGGAAGCTTTTATCTATCGCCGTGTTCATTTAAAACGAGGCATCTTGTTCTCATCACTGTAAGGAAGCTTTTATCTATCGACCTGTTCATTTAAGACGAGGCATCTTGTTCTCATCACTGTAAGGAAGCTTTTATCTATCGACCTGTTCATTTAAGACGAGGCATCTTGTTCTCATCACTGTAAGGAAGCTTTTATCTATCGACCTGTTCATTTAAGACGAGGCATCTTGTTCTCATCACTGTAAGGAAGCTTTTATATATCGACCTGTTCATTTAAGACGAGGCATCTTGTTCTCATCACTGTAAGGAAGCTTTTATCTATCGACCTGTTCATTTAAGACGAGGCATCTTGTTCTCATCACTGTAAGGAAGGCTTTTATCTATCGACCTGTTCATTTAAGACGAGGCATCTTGTTCTCATCACTGTAAGGAAGCGTTTATCTATCAACCTGTTCATTTAAGACGAGGCATCTTGTTCTCATCACTGTAAGGAAGCTTTTATCTATCGACCTGTTCATTTAAGACGAGGCATCTTGTTCTCATCACTGTAAGGAAGCTTTTATCTATCGACCTGTTCATTTAAGACGAGGCATCTTGTTCTCATCACTGTAAGGAAGCTTTTATCTATCGACCTGTTCATTTAAGACGAGGCATATTGTTCTCATCACTGTAAGGAAGCTTTTATCTATCGACCTGTTCATTTAAGACGAGGCATCTTGTTCTCGTCACTGTAAGGAAGCTTTTATCTATCGACCTGTTCATTTAAGATAAGGCATCTTGTTCTCATCACTGTAAGGAAGCTTTTATCTATCGACCTGTTCATTTAAGACGAGGCATCTTCTTCTCATCACTGTAAGGAAGCTTTTATCTATCGACCTGTTCATTTAAGACGAGGCTTCTTGTTCTCATCACTGTAAGGAAGCTTTTATCTATCGACCTGTTCATTTAAGACGAGGCATCTTGTTCTAATCACTGTAAGGAAGCTTTTATCTATCGACCTGTTCATTTAAGACGAGGCATCTTGTTCTCGTCACTGTAAGGAAGCTTTTATCTATCGACCTGTTCATTTAAGACGAGGCATCTTGTTCTCATCACTGTAAGGAAGCTTTTATCTATCGACCTGTTCATTTAAGACGAGGCATCTTGTTCTCATCACTGTAAGGAAGCTTTTATCTATCGACGTGTTCATTTAAGACGAGGCATCTTGTTCTCATCACTGTAAGGAAGCTTTTATCTATCGACCTGTTCATTTAAGACGAGGCATCTTGTTCTCATCACTGTAAGGAAGCTTTTATCTATCGACCTGTTCATTTAAGACGAGGCATCTTGTTCTCATCACTGTAAGGAAGCTTTTATCTATCTACCTGTTCATTTAAGACGAGGCATCTTGTTCTCATCACTGCAAGGAAGCTATTATCTATCGACCTGTTCACTTAAGACGAGGCATCTTGTTCTCATCACTGTAAGGAAGCTTTCATCTATCGACCTGTTCATTTAAGACGAGGCTTCTTGTTCTCATTACTGTAAGGAAGCTTTTATCTATCGACCTGTTCATTTAAGACGAGGCATCTTGTTCTCATCACTGTAAGGAAGCTTTTATCTATCGACCTGTTCATTTAAGACGAGGCATCTTGTTCTCGTCACTGTAAGGAAGCTTTTATCTATCGACCTGTTCATTTAAGACGAGGCATCTTGTTCTCATCACTGTAAGGAAGCTTTTATCTATCGACCTGTTCATTTAAGACGAGGCATCTTCTTCTCATCACTGTAAGGAAGCTTTTATCTATCGACCTGTTCATTTAAGACGAGGCATCTTGTTCGCATCACTGTAAGGAAGCTTTTATCTATCGACCTGTTCATTTAAGACGAGGCATCTTGTTCTCATCACTGTAAGGAAGCTTTTATATATCGACCTGTTCATTGAAGACAAGGCATCTTGTTCTCATCACTGTAAGGAAGCTTTTATATATCGACCTGTTCATTGAAGACGAGGCATCTTGTTCTCATCACTGTAAGGAAGCTTTTATCTATCGACCTGTTCATTTAAGACGAGGCATCTTGTTCTCATCACTGTAAGGAAGCTTTTATCTATCGACCTGTTCATTTAAGACGAGGCATCTTGTTCTCATCACTGTAAGGAAGCTTTTATCTATCGACCTGTTCATTTAAGATGATGCATCTTGTTCTCGTCACTGTAAGGAAGCTTTTATCTATCGCCGTGTTCATTTAAGACGAGGCATCTTGTTCTCATCACTGTAAGGAAGCTTTTATCTATCGACCTGTTCATTTAAGACGAGGCATCTTGTTCTCATCACTGTAAGGAAGCTTTTATCTATCGACCTGTTCATTTAAGACGAGGCATCTTGTTCTCATCACTGTAAGGAAGCTTTTATCTATCGACCTGTTCATTTAAGACGAGGCATCTTGTTCTCATCACTGTAAGGAAGCTTTTATATATCGACCTGTTCATTTAAGACGAGGCATCTTGTTCTCATCACTGTAAGGAAGCTTTTATCTATCGACCTGTTCATTTAAGACGAGGCATCTTGTTCTCATCACTGTAAGGAAGCTTTTATCTATCGACCTGTTCATTTAAGACGAGGCATCTTGTTCTCATCACTGTAAGGAAGCTTTTATCTATCGACCAGTTCATTTAAGACGAGGCATCTTGTTCTCATCACTGTAAGGAAGCTTTTATCTATCGACCTGTTCATTTAAGACGAGGCATCTTGTTCTCGTCACTGTAAGGAAGCTTTTATCTATCGACCTGTTCATTTAAGACGAGGCATCTTGTTCTCATCACTGTAAGGAAGCTTTTATCTATCGACCTGTTCATTTAAGACGAGGCATCTTCTTCTCATCACTGTAAGGAAGCTTTTATCTATCGACCTGTTCATTTAAGACGAGGCATCTTGTTCGCATCACTGTAAGGAAGCTTTTATCTATCGACCTGTTCATTTAAGACGAGGCATCTTGTTCTCATCACTGTAAGGAAGCTTTTATATATCGACCTGTTCATTGAAGACGAGGCATCTTGTTCTCATCACTGTAAGGAAGCTTTTATATATCGACCTGTTCATTGAAGACGAGGCATCTTGTTCTCATCACTGTAAGGAAGCTTTTATCTATCGACCTGTTCATTTAAGACGAGGCATCTTGTTCTCATCACTGTAAGGAAGCTTTTATCTATCGACCTGTTCATTTAAGACGAGGCATCTTGTTCTCATCACTGTAAGGAAGCTTTTATCTATCGACCTGTTCATTTAAGATGATGCATCTTGTTCTCGTCACTGTAAGGAAGCTTTTATCTATCGCCGTGTTCATTTAAGACGAGGCATCTTGTTCTCATCACTGTAAGGAAGCTTTTATCTATCGACCTGTTCATTTAAGACGAGGCATCTTGTTCTCATCACTGTAAGGAAGCTTTTATCTATCGACCTGTTCATTTAAGACGAGGCATCTTGTTCTCATCACTGTAAGGAAGCTTTTATCTATCGACCTGTTCATTTAAGACGAGGCATCTTGTTCTCATCACTGTAAGGAAGCTTTTATATATCGACCTGTTCATTTAAGACGAGGCATCTTGTTCTCATCACTGTAAGGAAGCTTTTATCTATCGACCTGTTCATTTAAGACGAGGCATCTTGTTCTCATCACTGTAAGGAAGCTTTTATCTATCAACCTGTTCATTTAAGATGAGGCATCTTGTTCTCATCACTGTAAGGAAGCTTTTATCTATCGACCTGTTCATTTAAGACGAGGCATCTTGTTCTCATCACTGTAAGGAAGCTTTTATCTATCGACCTGTTCATTTAAGACGAGGCATCTTGTTCTCATCACTGTAAGGAAGCTTTTATCTATCGACCTGTTCATTTAAGACGAGGCATCTTGTTCTCATCACTGTAAGGAAGCTTTTATCTATCGACCTGTTCATTTAAGACGAGGCATCTTGTTCTCATCACTGTAAGGAAGCTTTTATCTATCGACCTGTTCATTTAAGACGAGGCTTCTTGTTCTCATCACTGTAAGGAAGCTTTTATCTATCGACCTGTTCATTTAAGACGAGGCATCTTGTTCTCATCACTGTAAGGAAGCTTTTATCTATCGACCTGTTCATTTAAGACGAGGCATCTTGTTCTCGTCACTGTAAGGAAGCTTTTATCTATCGACCTGTTCATTTAAGACGAGGCATCTTGTTCTCATCACTGTAAGGAAGCTTTTATCTATCGACCTGTTCATTTAAGACGAGGCATCTTCTTCTCATCACTGTAAGGAAGCTTTTATCTATCGACCTGTTCATTTAAGACGAGGCATCTTGTTCGCATCACTGTAAGGAAGCTTTTATCTATCGACCTGTTCATTTAAGACGAGGCATCTTGTTCTCATCACTGTAAGGAAGCTTTTATATATCGACCTGTTCATTGAAGACGAGGCATCTTGTTCTCATCACTGTAAGGAAGCTTTTATATATCGACCTGTTCATTGAAGACGAGGCATCTTGTTCTCATCACTGTAAGGAAGCTTTTATCTATCGACCTGTTCATTTAAGACGAGGCATCTTGTTCTCATCACTGTAAGGAAGATTTTATCTATCGACCTGTTCATTTAAGACGAGGCATCTTGTTCTCATCACTGTAAGGAAGCTTTTATCTATCGACCTGTTCATTTAAGATGATGCATCTTGTTCTCGTCACTGTAAGGAAGCTTTTATCTATCGCCGTGTTCATTTAAAACGAGGCATCTTGTTCTCATCACTGTAAGGAAGCTTTTATCTATCGACCTGTTCATTTAAGACGAGGCATCTTGTTCTCATCACTGTAAGGAAGCTTTTATCTATCGACCTGTTCATTTAAGACGAGGCATCTTGTTCTCATCACTGTAAGGAAGCTTTTATCTATCGACCTGTTCATTTAAGACGAGGCATCTTGTTCTCATCACTGTAAGGAAGCTTTTATATATCGACCTGTTCATTTAAGACGAGGCATCTTGTTCTCATCACTGTAAGGAAGCTTTTATCTATCGACCTGTTCATTTAAGACGAGGCATCTTGTTCTCATCACTGTAAGGAAGGCTTTTATCTATCGACCTGTTCATTTAAGACGAGGCATCTTGTTCTCATCACTGTAAGGAAGCGTTTATCTATCAACCTGTTCATTTAAGACGAGGCATCTTGTTCTCATCACTGTAAGGAAGCTTTTATCTATCGACCTGTTCATTTAAGACGAGGCATCTTGTTCTCATCACTGTAAGGAAGCTTTTATCTATCGACCTGTTCATTTAAGACGAGGCATCTTGTTCTCATCACTGTAAGGAAGCTTTTATCTATCGACCTGTTCATTTAAGACGAGGCATATTGTTCTCATCACTGTAAGGAAGCTTTTATCTATCGACCTGTTCATTTAAGACGAGGCATCTTGTTCTCGTCACTGTAAGGAAGCTTTTATCTATCGACCTGTTCATTTAAGATAAGGCATCTTGTTCTCATCACTGTAAGGAAGCTTTTATCTATCGACCTGTTCATTTAAGACGAGGCATCTTCTTCTCATCACTGTAAGGAAGCTTTTATCTATCGACCTGTTCATTTAAGACGAGGCTTCTTGTTCTCATCACTGTAAGGAAGCTTTTATCTATCGACCTGTTCATTTAAGACGAGGCATCTTGTTCTAATCACTGTAAGGAAGCTTTTATCTATCGACCTGTTCATTTAAGACGAGGCATCTTGTTCTCGTCACTGTAAGGAAGCTTTTATCTATCGACCTGTTCATTTAAGACGAGGCATCTTGTTCTCATCACTGTAAGGAAGCTTTTATCTATCGACCTGTTCATTTAAGACGAGGCATCTTGTTCTCATCACTGTAAGGAAGCTTTTATCTATCGACGTGTTCATTTAAGACGAGGCATCTTGTTCTCATCACTGTAAGGAAGCTTTTATCTATCGACCTGTTCATTTAAGACGAGGCATCTTGTTCTCATCACTGTAAGGAAGCTTTTATCTATCGACCTGTTCATTTAAGACGAGGCATCTTGTTCTCATCACTGTAAGGAAGCTTTTATCTATCTACCTGTTCATTTAAGACGAGGCATCTTGTTCTCATCACTGCAAGGAAGCTATTATCTATCGACCTGTTCACTTAAGACGAGGCATCTTGTTCTCATCACTGTAAGGAAGCTTTCATCTATCGACCTGTTCATTTAAGACGAGGCTTCTTGTTCTCATTACTGTAAGGAAGCTTTTATCTATCGACCTGTTCATTTAAGACGAGGCATCTTGTTCTCATCACTGTAAGGAAGCTTTTATCTATCGACCTGTTCATTTAAGACGAGGCATCTTGTTCTCGTCACTGTAAGGAAGCTTTTATCTATCGACCTGTTCATTTAAGACGAGGCATCTTGTTCTCATCACTGTAAGGAAGCTTTTATCTATCGACCTGTTCATTTAAGACGAGGCATCTTCTTCTCATCACTGTAAGGAAGCTTTTATCTATCGACCTGTTCATTTAAGACGAGGCATCTTGTTCGCATCACTGTAAGGAAGCTTTTATCTATCGACCTGTTCATTTAAGACGAGGCATCTTGTTCTCATCACTGTAAGGAAGCTTTTATATATCGACCTGTTCATTGAAGACAAGGCATCTTGTTCTCATCACTGTAAGGAAGCTTTTATATATCGACCTGTTCATTGAAGACGAGGCATCTTGTTCTCATCACTGTAAGGAAGCTTTTATCTATCGACCTGTTCATTTAAGACGAGGCATCTTGTTCTCATCACTGTAAGGAAGCTTTTATCTATCGACCTGTTCATTTAAGACGAGGCATCTTGTTCTCATCACTGTAAGGAAGCTTTTATCTATCGACCTGTTCATTTAAGATGATGCATCTTGTTCTCGTCACTGTAAGGAAGCTTTTATCTATCGCCGTGTTCATTTAAGACGAGGCATCTTGTTCTCATCACTGTAAGGAAGCTTTTATCTATCGACCTGTTCATTTAAGACGAGGCATCTTGTTCTCATCACTGTAAGGAAGCTTTTATCTATCGACCTGTTCATTTAAGACGAGGCATCTTGTTCTCATCACTGTAAGGAAGCTTTTATCTATCGACCTGTTCATTTAAGACGAGGCATCTTGTTCTCATCACTGTAAGGAAGCTTTTATATATCGACCTGTTCATTTAAGACGAGGCATCTTGTTCTCATCACTGTAAGGAAGCTTTTATCTATCGACCTGTTCATTTAAGACGAGGCATCTTGTTCTCATCACTGTAAGGAAGCTTTTATCTATCGACCTGTTCATTTAAGACGAGGCATCTTGTTCTCATCACTGTAAGGAAGCTTTTATCTATCGACCAGTTCATTTAAGACGAGGCATCTTGTTCTCATCACTGTAAGGAAGCTTTTATCTATCGACCTGTTCATTTAAGACGAGGCATCTTGTTCTCATCACTGTAAGGAAGCTTTTATCTATCTACCTGTTCATTTAAGACGAGGCATCTTGTTCTCATCACTGCAAGGAAGCTTTTATCTATCGACCTGTTCACTTAAGACGAGGCATCTTGTTCTCATCACTGTAAGGAAGCTTTCATCTATCGACCTGTTCATTTAAGACGAGGCTTCTTGTTCTCATCACTGTAAGGAAGCTTTTATCTATCGACCTGTTCATTTAAGACGAGGCATCTTGTTCTCATCACTGTAAGGAAGCTTTTATCTATCGACCTGTTCATTTAAGACGAGGCATCTTGTTCTCGTCACTGTAAGGAAGCTTTTATCTATCGACCTGTTCATTTAAGACGAGGCATCTTGTTCTCATCACTGTAAGGAAGCTTTTATCTATCGACCTGTTCATTTAAGACGAGGCATCTTCTTCTCATCACTGTAAGGAAGCTTTTATCTATCGACCTGTTCATTTAAGACGAGGCATCTTGTTCGCATCACTGTAAGGAAGCTTTTATCTATCGACCTGTTCATTTAAGACGAGGCATCTTGTTCTCATCACTGTAAGGAAGCTTTTATATATCGACCTGTTCATTGAAGACGAGACATCTTGTTCTCATCACTGTAAGGAAGCTTTTATATATCGACCTGTTCATTGAAGACGAGGCATCTTGTTCTCATCACTGTAAGGAAGCTTTTATCTATCGACCTGTTCATTTAAGACGAGGCATCTTGTTCTCATCACTGTAAGGAAGCTTTTATCTATCGACCTGTTCATTTAAGACGAGGCATCTTGTTCTCATCACTGTAAGGAAGCTTTTATCTATCGACCTGTTCATTTAAGATGATGCATCTTGTTCTCGTCACTGTAAGGAAGCTTTTATCTATCGCCGTGTTCATTTAAGACGAGGCATCTTGTTCTCATCACTGTAAGGAAGCTTTTATCTATCGACCTGTTCATTTAAGACGAGGCATCTTGTTCTCATCACTGTAAGGAAGCTTTTATCTATCGACCTGTTCATTTAAGACGAGGCATCTTGTTCTCATCACTGTAAGGAAGCTTTTATCTATCGACCTGTTCATTTAAGACGAGGCATCTTGTTCTCATCACTGTAAGGAAGCTTTTATCTATCGACCTGTTCATTTAAGACGAGGCATCTTGTTCTCATCACTGTAAGGAAGCTTTTATCTATCGACCTGTTCATTTAAGACGAGGCATCTTGTTCTCGTCACTGTAAGGAAGCTTTTATCTATCGACCTGTTCATTTAAGACGAGGCATCTTCTTCTCATCACTGTAAGGAAGCTTTTATCTATCGACCTGTTCATTTAAGACGAGGCATCTTGTTCTCATCACTGTAAGGAAGCTTTTATCTATCGACGTGTTCATTTAAGACGAGGCATCTTGTTCTCATCACTGTAAGGAAGCTTTTATCTATCGACCTGTTCATTTAAGACGAGGCATCTTGTTCTCATCACTGTAAGGAAGCTTTCATCTATCGACCTGTTCATTTAAGACGAGGCATCTTGTTCTCATCACTGTAAGGAAGCTTTTATCTATCTACCTGTTCATTTAAGACGAGGCATCTTGTTCTCATCACTGTAAGGAAGCTTTTATCTATCGACCTGTTCACTTAAGACGAGGCATCTTGTTCTCATCACTGTAAGGAAGCTTTTATCTATCGACCTGTTCATTTAAGACGAGGCTTCTTGTTCTCATCACTGTAAGGAAGCTTTTATCTATCGACCTGTTCATTTAAGACGAGGCATCTTGTTCTCATCACTGTAAGGAAGCTTTTATCTATCGACCTGTTCATTTAAGACGAGGCATCTTGTTCTCGTCATTCTAAGGAAGCTTTTATCTATCGACCTGTTCATTTAAGACGAGGCATCTTGTTCTCATCACTGTAAGGAAGCTTTTATCTATCGACCTGTTCATTTAAGACGAGGCATCTTCTTCTCATCACTGTAAGGAAGCTTTTATCTATTGACCTGTTCATTTAAGACGAGGCATCTTGTTCGCATCAATGTAAGGAAGCTTTTATCTATCGACCTGTTCATTTAAGACGAGGCATCTTGTTCTCATCACTGTAAGGAAGCGTTTATCTATCGACCTATTCATTTAAGACGAGGCATCTTGTTCTCATCACTGTAAGGAAGCTTTTATCTATCGACCTATTCATTTAAGACGAGGCATCTTGTTCTCATCACTGTAAGGAAGCTTTTATCTATCGACTTGTTCATTTAAGACGAGGCATCTTGTTCTCACCACTGTAAGGAAGATTTTATCTATCGTCCTGTTCACTTAAGACGAGGCATCTTGTTCTCACGACTGTAAGGCCGCTTTTATCTATCGTCCTGTTCATTTAAGACGAGGCATCTTGTTCTCATCACTGTAAGGAAGCTTTTATCTATCTATCGACCTGTTCATTTAAGACGAGACATATTGTTCTCATTACTGTAAGGAAGCTTTTATCTATCGACCTGTTCACTTAAGACGAGGCATCTTGTTCTCATCACTGTAAGGAAGCTTTTATCTATCGACCTGTTCACTTAAGACGAGGCTTCTTGTTCTCATCACTGTAAGGAAGCTTTTATCTATCGACCTGCTCATTTAAGACGAGGCATCTTGTTCTCATCACTGTAAGGAAGCTTTTATCTATCGACCTTTAAGACGAGGCATCTTGTTCTCATCACTGTAAAGAAGCATTTATCTATCGACCTGTTCATTTAAGACGAGGCATCTTGTTCTCGTCACTGTCAGGAAGCTTTTATCTATCGACCTGTTCATTTAAGACGAGGCATCTTGTTCTCATCACTGTAAGGAAGCTTTTTTCTATCGACCTGTTCATTTAAGACGAGGCATCTTCTTCTCATCACTGTATGGAACCTTTATCTATCGACCTGTTCATTTAAGACGAGGCATCTTGTTCTCATCACTGTAAGGAAGCTTTTATCTATCGACCTGTTCATTTAAGACGAGGCATCTTGTTCTCGTCACTGTAAGGAAGCTTTTATCTATCGACCTGTTCATTTAAGACGATGCATCTTGTTCTCATCACTGTAAGGAAGCTTTTATCTATCGACCTGTTCATTTAAGACGAGGCATCTTGTTCTCATCACTGTAAGGAAGCTTTTATCTATCGACGTGTTCATTTAAGACGAGGCATCTTGTTCTCATCACTGTAAGGAAGCTTTTATCTATCGACCTGTTCATTTAAGACGAGGCATCTTGTTCTCATCACTGTAAGGAAGCTTTTATCTATCGACCTGTTCATTTAATACGAGGCATCTTGTTCTCATCACTGTAGGGAAGATTTTATCTATCGACCTGTTCATTTAAGACGAGGCATCTTGTTCTCATCACTGTAAGGAAGCTTTTATCTATCGACCTGTTCACTTAAGACGAGGCATCTTGTTCTCATCACTGTAAGGAAGCTTTTATCTATCGACCTTTTCATTTAAGACGAGGCATCTTGTTCTCATCACTGTAAGGAAGCTTTTATCTATCGACCTGTTCATTTAAGACGAGGCATCTTGTTCTCATCACTGTAAGGAAGCTTTTATCTATCGACCTGTTCATTTATGACGAGGCATCTTGTTCTCATCACTGTAAGGAAGCTTTTATCTATCGACCTGTTCATTTAAGACGAGGCATCTTGTTCTCGTCACTGTAAGGAAGCTTTTATCTATCGACCTGTTCATTTAAGACGAGGCATCTTGTTCTCATCACTGTAAGGAAGCTTTTTTCTATCGACCTGTTCATTTAAGACGAGGCATCTTCTTCTCATCACTGTAAGGAAGCTTTTATCTATCGACCTGTTCATTTAAGACGAGGCATCTTGTTCGCATCACTGTAAGGAATCTTTTATCTATCGACCTTTTCATTTAAGACGAGGCATCTTGTTCTCATCACTGTAAGGAAGCTTTTATCTATCGACCTGTTCATTTAAGACGAGGCATCTTGTTCTCATCACTGTAAGGAAGCTTTTATCTATCGACCTGTTCATTTAAGACGAGGCATCTTGTTCTCATCACTGTAAGGAAGCTTTTATCTATCGACCTGTTCATTTAAGACGAGGCATATTGTTCTCATCACTGTAAGGAAGCTTTTATCTATCGACCTGTTCATTTAAGACGAGGCATCTTGTTCTCGTCACTGTAAGGAAGCTTTTATCTATCGACTTGTTCATTTAAGATAAGGCATCTTGTTCTCATCACTGTAAGGAAGCTTTTATCTATCGACCTGTTCATTTAAGACGAGGCATCTTGTTCTCATCACTGTAAGGAAGCTTTTATCTATCGACCTGTTCATTTAAGACGAGGCATCTTGTTCTCATCACTGTAAGGAAGCTTTTATCTATCGACCTGTTCATTTAAGACGAGGCATCTTGTTCTCATCACTGTAAGGAAGCTTTTATCTATCGACCTGTTCATTTAAGACGAGGCATCTTCTTCTCATCACTGTAAGGAAGCTTTTATCTATCGACCTGTTCATTTAAGACGAGGCATCTTCTTCTCATCACTGTAAGGAAGCTTTTATCTATCGACCTGTTCATTTAAGACGAGGCATCTTGTTCTCATCACTGTAAGGAAGCTTTTATCTATCGACCTGTTCATTTAAGACGAGGCATCTTGTTCTCGTCACTGTAAGGAAGCTTTTATCTATCGACCTGTTCATTTAAGACGAGGCATCTTCTTCTCATCACTGTAAGGAAGCTTTTATCTATCGACCTGTTCATTTAAGACGAGGCATCTTGTTCTCATCACTGTAAGGAAGCTTTTATCTATCGACGTGTTCATTTAAGACGAGGCATCTTGTTCTCATCACTGTAAGGAAGCTTTTATCTATCGACCTGTTCATTTAAGACGAGGCATCTTGTTCTCATCACTGTAAGGAAGCTTTCATCTATCGACCTGTTCATTTAAGACGAGGCATCTTGTTCTCATCACTGTAAGGAAGCTTTTATCTATCTACCTGTTCATTTAAGACGAGGCATCTTGTTCTCATCACTGTAAGGAAGCTTTTATCTATCGACCTGTTCACTTAAGACGAGGCATCTTGTTCTCATCACTGTAAGGAAGCTTTTATCTATCGACCTGTTCATTTAAGACGAGGCATCTTGTTCTCATCACTGTAAGGAAGCTTTTATCTATCGACCTGTTCATTTAAGACGAGGCATCTCGTTCTCATCACTGTAAGGAAGCTTTTATCTATCGACCTGTTCATTTAAGACGAGGCATCTTGTTCTCGTCACTCTAAGGAAGCTTTTATCTATCGACCTGTTCATTTAAGACGAGGCATCTTGTTCTCATCACTGTAAGGAAGCTTTTATCTATCGACCTGTTCATTTAAGACGAGGCATCTTCTTCTCATCACTGTAAGGAAGCTTTTATCTATCGACCTGTTCATTTAAGACGAGGCATCTTGTTCGCATCAATGTAAGGAAGCTTTTATCTATCGACCTGTTCATTTAAGACGAGGCATCTTGTTCTCATCACTGTAAGGAAGCGTTTATCTATCGACCTATTCATTTAAGACGAGGCATCTTGTTCTCATCACTGTAAGGAAGCTTTTATCTATCGACCTATTCATTTAAGACGAGGCATCTTGTTCTCATCACTGTAAGGAAGCTTTTATCTATCGACTTGTTCATTTAAGACGAGGCATCTTGTTCTCACCACTGTAAGGAAGATTTTATCTATCGTCCTGTTCATTTACGACGAGGCATCTTGTTCTCACCACTGTAAGGCCGCTTTTATCTATCGTCCTGTTCATTTAAGACGAGGCATCTTGTTCTCATCACTGTAAGGAAGCTTTTATCTATCTATCGACCTGTTCATTTAAGACGAGACATATTGTTCTCATTACTGTAAGGAAGCTTTTATCTATCGACCTGTTCACTTAAGACGAGGCATCTTGTTCTCATCACTGTAAGGAAGCTTTTATCTATCGACCTGTTCACTTAAGACGAGGCATCTTGTTCTCATCACTGTAAGGAAGCTTTTATCTATCGACCTGTTCATTTAAGACGAGGCTTCTTGTTCTCATCACTGTAAGGAAGCTTTTATCTATCGACCTGGTCATTTAAGACGAGGCATCTTGTTCTCATCACTGTAAGGAAGCTTTTATCTATCGACCTTTAAGACGAGGCTTTTATCTATCGACCTGTTCATTTAAGACGAGGCATCTTGTTCTCATCACTGTAAGGAAGCATTTATCTATCGACCTGTTCATTTAAGACGAGGCATCTTGTTCTCGTCACTGTCAGGAAGCTTTTATCTATCGACCTGTTCATTTAAGACGAGGCATCTTGTTCTCATCACTGTAAGGAAGCTTTTTTCTATCGACCTGTTCATTTAAGACGAGGCATCTTGTTCTCGTCACTGTAAGGAAGCTTTTATCTATCGACCTGTTCATTTAAGACGATGCATCTTGTTCTCATCACTGTAAGGAAGCTTTTATCTATCGACCTGTTCATTTAAGACGAGGCATCTTGTTCTCATCACTGTAAGGAAGCTTTTATCTATCGACGTGTTCATTTAAGACGAGGCATCTTGTTCTCATCACTGTAAGGAAGCTTTTATCTATCTATCTATCGACCTGTTCATTTAAGACGAGACATATTGTTCTCATTACTGTAAGGAAGCTTTTATCTATCGACCTGTTCACTTAAGACGAGGCATCTTGTTCTCATCACTGTAAGGAAGCTTTTATCTATCGACCTGTTCACTTAAGACGAGGCATCTTGTTCTCATCACTGTAAGGAAGCTTTTATCTATCGACCTGTTCATTTAAGACGAGGCTTCTTGTTCTCATCACTGTAAGAAAGCTTTTATCTATCGACCTGCTCATTTAAGACGAGGCATCTTGTTCTCATCACTGTAAGGAAGCTTTTATCTATCGACCTTTAAGACGAGGCATCTTGTTCTCATCACTGTAAGGAAGCATTTATCTATCGACCTGTTCATTTAAGACGAGGCATCTTGTTCTCGTCACTCTAAGGAAGCTTTTATCTATCGACCTGTTCATTTAAGACGAGGCATCTTGTTCTCATCACTGTAAGGAAGCTTTTTTCTATCGACCTGTTCATTTAAGACGAGGCATCTTCTTCTCATCACTGTAAGGAAGCTTTTATCTATCGACCTGTTCATTTAAGACGAGGCATCTTGTTCTCATCACTGTAAGGAAGCTTTTATCTATCGACCTGTTCATTTAAGACGAGGCATCTTGTTCTCGTCACTGTAAGGAAGCTTTTATCTATCGACCTGTTCATTTAAGACGATGCATCTTGTTCTCATCACTGTAAGGAAGCTTTTATCTATCGACCTGTTCATTTAAGACGAGGCATCTTGTTCTCATCACTGTAAGGAAGCTTTTATCTATCGACGTGTTCATTTAAGACGAGGCATCTTGTTCTCATCACTGTAAGGAAGCTTTTATCTATCGACCTGTTCATTTAAGACGAGGCATCTTGTTCTCATCACTGTAAGGAAGCTTTTATCTATCGACCTGTTCATTTAATACGAGGCATCTTGTTCTCATCACTGTAAGGAAGATTTTATCTATCGACCTGTTCATTTAAGACGAGGCATCTTGTTCTCATCACTGTAAGGAAGCTTTTATCTATCGACCTGTTCACTTAAGACGAGGCATCTTGTTCTCATCACTGTAAGGAAGCTTTTATCTATCGACCTTTTCATTTAAGACGAGGCTTCTTGTTCTCATCACTGTAAGGAAGCTTTTATCTATCGACCTGTTCATTTAAGACGAGGCATCTTGTTCTCATCACTGTAAGGAAGCTTTTATCTATCGACCTGTTCATTTATGACGAGGCATCTTGTTCTCATCACTGTAAGGAAGCTTTTATCTATCGACCTGTTCATTTAAGACGAGGCATCTTGTTCTCGTCACTGTAAGGAAGCTTTTATCTATCGACCTGTTCATTTAAGACGAGGCATCTTGTTCTCATCACTGTAAGGAAGCTTTTTTCTATCGACCTGTTCATTTAAGACGAGGCATCTTCTTCTCATCACTGTAAGGAAGCTTTTATCTATCGACCTGTTCATTTAAGACGAGGCATTATGTTCGCATCACTGTAAGGAATCTTTTATCTATCGACCTTTTCATTTAAGACGAGGCATCTTGTTCTCATCACTGTAAGGAAGCTTTTATCTATCGACCTGTTCATTTAAGACGAGGCATCTTGTTCTCATCACTGTAAGGAAGCTTTTATCTATCGACTTGTTCATTTAAGACGAGGCATCTTGTTCTCACCACTGTAAGGAAGATTTTATCTATCGTCCTGTTCATTTAAGACGAGACATCTTGTTCTCACCACTGTAAGGAAGCTTTTATCTATCGTCCTGTTCATTTAAGACGAGGCATCTTGTTCTCATCACTGTAAGGAAGCTTTTGTCTATCTATCGACCTGTTCATTTAAGACGAGACATATTGTTCTCATTACTGTAAGGAAGCTTTTATCTATCGACCTGTTCACTTAAGACGAGGCATCTTGTTCTCATCACTGTAAGGAAGCTTTTATCTATCGACCTGTTCACTTAAGACGAGGCATCTTGTTCTCATCACTGTAAGGAAGCTTTTATCTATCGACCTGTTCATTTAAGACGAGGCATCTTGTTCTCATCACTGTAAGGAAGCTTTTATCTATCGACCTGTTCATTTAAGACGAGGCATCTTGTTCTCGTCACTGTAAGGAAGCTTTTATCTATCGACCTGTTCAATTAAGACGAGGCATCTTGTTCTCATCACTGTAAGGAAGCTTTTATCTATCGACCTGTTCATTTAAGACGAGGCATCTTGTTCTCATCACTGTAAGGAAGCTTTTATCTATCGACCTGTTCATTTAAGACGAGGCATCTTGTTCTCATCACTGTAAGGAAGCTTTTATCTATCGACCTGTTCATTTAAGACGAGGCATCTTGTTCTCGTCACTGTAAGGAAGCTTTTATCTATCGACCTGTTCATTTAAGACAAGGCATCTTGTTCTCATCACTGTAAGGAAGCTTTTATCTATCGACCTGTTCATTTAAGACGAGGCATCTTGTTCTCATCACTGTAAGGAAGCTTTTATCTATCGTCCTGTTCATTTAAGACGAGGCATCTTGTTCTCATCACTGTAAGGAAGCTTTTATCTATCGTCCTGTTCACTTAAGACGAGGCATCTTGTTCTCACCACTGTAAGGAAGCTTTTATCTATCGTCCTGTTCATTTAAGACGAGGCATCTTGTTCTCACCACTGTAAGGAAGCTTTTATCTATCGACCTGTTCATTTAAGACGAAGCATCCTGTTCTCATCACTGTAAGGAAGGTTTTATCTATCGTCCTTTTCATTTAAGACGAGGCATCTTGTTCTCATCACTGTAAGGAAGCTTTTATCTATCGTCATGTTCATTTAAGACGAGGCATCTTGTTCTCACCACTGTAAGGAAGCTTTTATCTATCGTCCTGTTCATTTAAGACGAGGCATCTTGTTCTCATCACTGTGAGGAAGCTTTTATCTATCGACCTGTTCATTTAAGACGAGGCATCTTGTTCTCGTCACTGTAAGGAAGCTTTTATCTATCGACCTGTTCATTTAAGACGAGGCATCTTGTTCTCATCACTGTAAGGAAACTTTTATCTATCGACCTATTCATTTAAGACGAGGCATCTTGTTCTCATCACTGTAAGGAAGCTTTTATCTATCGACCTGTTCATTTAAGACGAGGCATCTTGTTCTCATCACTGTAAGGAAGATTTTATCTATCGACCTATTCATTTAAGACGAGGCATCTTGTTCTCATCACTGTAAGGAAGCTTTTATCTATCGACTTGTTCATTTAAGACGAGGCATCTTGTTCTCACCACTGTAAGGAAGATTTTATCTATCGTCCTGTTCATTTAAGACGAGACATCTTGTTCTCACCACTGTAAGGAAGCTTTTATCTATCGTCCTGTTCATTTAAGACGAGGCATCTTGTTCTCATCACTGTAAGGAAGCTTTTATCTATCTATCTATCGACCTGTTCATTTAAGACGAGACATATTGTTCTCATTACTGTAAGGAAGCTTTTATCTATCGACCTGTTCACTTAAGACGAGGCATCTTGTTCTCATCACTGTAAGGAAGCTTTTATCTATCGACCTGTTCACTTAAGACGAGGCATCTTGTTCTCATCACTGTAAGGAAGCTTTTATCTATCGACCTGTTCATTTAAGACGAGGCTTCTTGTTCTCATCACTGTAAGGAAGCTTTTATCTATCGACCTGTTCATTTAAGACGAGGCATCTTGTTCTCGTCACTGTAAGGAAGCTTTTATCTATCGACCTGTTCATTTAAGACGAGGCATCTTGTTCTCATCACTGTAAGGAAGCTTTTATCTATCGACCTGTTCATTTAAGACGAGGCATCTTGTTCTCGTCACTGTAAGGAAGCTTTTATCTATCGACCTGTTCAATTAAGACGAGGCATCTTGTTCTCATCACTGTAAGGAAGCTTTTATCTATCGACCTGTTCATTTAAGACGAGGCATCTTGTTCTCATCACTGTAAGGAAGCTTTTATCTATCGACCTGTTCATTTAAGACGAGGCATCTTGTTCTCATCACTGTAAGGAAGCTTTTATCTATCGACCTGTTCATTTAAGACGAGGCATCTTGTTCTCGTCACTGTAAGGAAGCTTTTATCTATCGACCTGTTCATATAAGACAAGGCATCTTGTTCTCATCACTGTAAGGAAGCTTTTATCTATCGACCTGTTCATTTAAGACGAGGCATCTTGTTCTCATCACTGTAAGGAAGCTTTTATCTATCGTCCTGTTCATTTAAGACGAGGCATCTTGTTCTCATCACTGTAAGGAAGCTTTTATCTATCGTCCTGTTCATTTAAGACGAGGCATCTTGTTCTCACCACTGTAAGGAAGCTTTTATCTATCGTCCTGTTCATTTAAGACGAGGCATCTTGTTCTCACCACTGTAAGGAAGCTTTTATCTATCGACCTGTTCATTTAAGACGAAGCATCCTGTTCTCATCACTGTAAGGAAGGTTTTATCTATCGTCCTGTTCATTTAAGACGAGGCATCTTGTTCTCATCACTGTAAGGAAGCTTTTATCTATCGTCATGTTCATTTAAGACGAGGCATCTTGTTCTCACCACTGTAAGGAAGCTTTTATCTATCGTCCTGTTCATTTAAGACGAGGCATCTTGTTCTCATCACTGTAAGGAAGCTTTTATCTATCGACCTGTTCATTTAAGACGAGGCATCTTGTTCTCATCACTGTAAGGAAGCTTTTATCTATCGACCTGTTCATTTAATACGAGGCATCTTGTTCTCATCACTGTAAGGAAGATTTTATCTATCGACCTGTTCATTTAAGACGAGGCATCTTGTTCTCATCACTGTAAGGAAGCTTTTATCTATCGACCTGTTCACTTAAGACGAGGCATCTTGGTCTCATCACTGTAAGGAAGCTTTTATCTATCGACCTTTTCATTTAAGACGAGGCTTCTTGTTCTCATCACTGTAAGGAAGCTTTTATCTATCGACCTGTTCATTTAAGACGAGGCATCTTGTTCTCATCACTGTAAGGAAGCTTTTATCTATCGACCTGTTCATTTATGACGAGGCATCTTGTTCTCATCACTGTAAGGAAGCTTTTATCTATCGACCTGTTCATTTAAGACGAGGCATCTTGTTCTCGTCACTGTAAGGAAGCTTTTATCTATCGACCTGTTCATTTAAGACGAGGCATCTTGTTCTCATCACTGTAAGGAAGCTTTTTTCTATCGACCTGTTCATTTAAGACGAGGCATCTTCTTCTCATCACTGTAAGGAAGCTTTTATCTATCGACCTGTTCATTTAAGACGAGGCATCTTGTTCGCATCACTGTAAGGAATCTTTTATCTATCGACCTTTTCATTTAAGACGAGGCATCTTGTTCTCATCACTGTAAGGAAGCTTTTATCTATCGACCTGTTCATTTAAGACGAGGCATCTTGTTCTCATCACTGTAAGGAAGCTTTTATCTATCGACTTGTTCATTTAAGACGAGGCATCTTGTTCTCACCACTGTAAGGAAGATTTTATCTATCGTCCTGTTCATTTAAGACGAGACATCTTGTTCTCACCACTGTAAGGAAGCTTTTATCTATCGTCCTGTTCATTTAAGACGAGGCATCTTGTTCTCATCACTGTAAGGAAGCTTTTATCTATCTATCGACCTGTTCATTTAAGACGAGACATATTGTTCTCATTACTGTAAGGAAGCTTTTATCTATCGACCTGTTCACTTAAGACGAGGCATCTTGTTCTCATCACTGTAAGGAAGCTTTTATCTATCGACCTGTTCACTTAAGACGAGGCATCTTGTTCTCATCACTGTAAGGAAGCTTTTATCTATCGACCTGTTCATTTAAGACGAGGCTTCTTGTTCTCATCACTGTAAGGAAGCTTTTATCTATCGACCTGTTCATTTAAGACGAGGCATCTTGTTCTCATCACTGTAAGGAAGCTTTTATCTATCGACCTGTTCATTTAAGACGAGGCATCTTGTTCTCATCACTGTAAGGAAGCTTTTATCTATCGACCTGTTCATTTAAGACGAGGCATCTTGTTCTCGTCACTGTAAGGAAGCTTTTATCTATCGACCTGTTCAATTAAGACGAGGCATCTTGTTCTCATCACTGTAAGGAAGCTTTTATCTATCGACCTGTTCATTTAAGACGAGGCATCTTGTTCTCATCACTGTAAGGAAGCTTTTATCTATCGACCTGTTCATTTAAGACGAGGCATCTTGTTCTCATCACTGTAAGGAAGCTTTTATCTATCGACCTGTTCATTTAAGACGAGGCATCTTGTTCTCGTCACTGTAAGGAAGCTTTTATCTATCGACCTGTTCATTTAAGACAAGGCATCTTGTTCTCATCACTGTAAGGAAGCTTTTATCTATCGACCTGTTCATTTAAGACGAGGCATCTTGTTCTCATCACTGTAAGGAAGCTTTTATCTATCGTCCTGTTCATTTAAGACGAGGCATCTTGTTCTCATCACTGTAAGGAAGCTTTTATCTATCGTCCTGTTCATTTAAGACGAGGCATCTTGTTCTCACCACTGTAAGGAAGCTTTTATCTATCGTCCTGTTCATTTAAGACGAGGCATCTTGTTCTCACCACTGTAAGGAAGCTTTTATCTATCGACCTGTTCATTTAAGACGAAGCATCCTGTTCTCATCACTGTAAGGAAGGTTTTATCTATCGTCCTGTTCATTTAAGACGAGGCATCTTGTTCTCATCACTGTAAGGAAGCTTTTATCTATCGTCATGTTCATTTAAGACGAGGCATCTTGTTCTCACCACTGTAAGGAAGCTTTTATCTATCGTCCTGTTCATTTAAGACGAGGCATCTTGTTCTCATCACTGTGAGGAAGCTTTTATCTATCGACCTGTTCATTTAAGACGAGGCATCTTGTTCTCGTCACTGTAAGGAAGCTTTTATCTATCGACCTGTTCATTTAAGACGAGGCATCTTGTTCTCATCACTGTAAGGAAACTTTTATCTATCGACCTATTCATTTAAGACGAGGCATCTTGTTCTCATCACTGTAAGGAAGCTTTTATCTATCGACCTGTTCATTTAAGACGAGGCATCTTGTTCTCATCACTGTAAGGAAGATTTTATCTATCGACCTATTCATTTAAGACGAGGCATCTTGTTCTCATCACTGTAAGGAAGCTTTTATCTATCGACTTGTTCATTTAAGACGAGGCATCTTGTTCTCACCACTGTAAGGAAGATTTTATCTATCGTCCTGTTCATTTAAGACGAGACATCTTGTTCTCACCACTGTAAGGAAGCTTTTATCTATCGTCCTGTTCATTTAAAACGAGGCATCTTGTTCTCATCACTGTAAGGAAGCTTTTATCTATCTATCGACCTGTTCATTTAAGACGAGACATATTGTTCTCATTACTGTAAGGAAGCTTTTATCTATCGACCTGTTCACTTAAGACGAGGCATCTTGTTCTCATCACTGTAAGGAAGCTTTTATCTATCGACCTGTTCACTTAAGACGAGGCATCTTGTTCTCATCACTGTAAGGAAGCTTTTATCTATCGACCTGTTCATTTAAGACGAGGCTTCTTGTTCTCATCACTGTAAGGAAGCTTTTATCTATCGACCTGTTCATTTAAGACGAGGCATCTTGTTCTCATCACTGTAAGGAAGCTTTTATCTATCGACCTGTTCATTTAAGACGAGGCATCTTGTTCTCATCACTGTAAGGAAGCTTTTATCTATCGACCTGTTCATTTAAGACGAGGCATCTTGTTCTCGTCACTGTAAGGAAGCTTTTATCTATCGACCTGTTCAATTAAGACGAGGCATCTTGTTCTCATCACTGTAAGGAAGCTTTTATCTATCGACCTGTTCATTTAAGACGAGGCATCTTGTTCTCATCACTGTAAGGAAGCTTTTATCTATCGACCTGTTCATTTAAGACGAGGCATCTTGTTCTCATCACTGTAAGGAAGCTTTTATCTATCGACCTGTTCATTTAAGACGAGGCATCTTGTTCTCATCACTGTAAGGAAGCTTTTATCTATCGACCTGTTCAATTAAGACGAGGCATCTTGTTCTCATCACTGTAAGGAAGCTTTTATCTATCGACCTGTTCATTTAAGACGAGGCATCTTGTTCTCATCACTGTAAGGAAGCTTTTATCTATCGACCTGTTCATTTAAGACGAGGCATCTTGTTCTCATCACTGTAAGGAAGCTTTTATCTATCGACCTGTTCATTTAAGACGAGGCATCTTGTTCTCGTCACTGTAAGGAAGCTTTTATCTATCGACCTGTTCATTTAAGACAAGGCATCTTGTTCTCATCACTGTAAGGAAGCTTTTATCTATCGACCTGTTCATTTAAGACGAGGCATCTTGTTCTCATCACTGTAAGGAAGCTTTTATCTATCGTCCTGTTCATTTAAGACGAGGCATCTTGTTCTCATCACTGTAAGGAAGCTTTTATCTATCGTCCTGTTCATTTAAGACGAGGCATCTTGTTCTCACCACTGTAAGGAAGCTTTTATCTATCGTCCTGTTCATTTAAGACGAGGCATCTTGTTCTCACCACTGTAAGGAAGCTTTTATCTATCGACCTGTTCATTTAAGACGAAGCATCCTGTTCTCATCACTGTAAGGAAGGTTTTATCTATCGTCCTGTTCATTTAAGACGAGGCATCTTGTTCTCATCACTGTAAGGAAGCTTTTATCTATCGTCATGTTCATTTAAGACGAGGCATCTTGTTCTCACCACTGTAAGGAAGCTTTTATCTATCGTCCTGTTCATTTAAGACGAGGCATCTTGTTCTCATCACTGTGAGGAAGCTTTTATCTATCGACCTGTTCATTTAAGACGAGGCATCTTGTTCTCGTCACTGTAAGGAAGCTTTTATCTATCGACCTGTTCATTTAAGACGAGGCATCTTGTTCTCATCACTGTAAGGAAACTTTTATCTATCGACCTATTCATTTAAGACGAGGCATCTTGTTCTCATCACTGTAAGGAAGCTTTTATCTATCGACCTGTTCATTTAAGACGAGGCATCTTGTTCTCATCACTGTAAGGAAGATTTTATCTATCGACCTATTCATTTAAGACGAGGCATCTTGTTCTCATCACTGTAAGGAAGCTTTTATCTATCGACTTGTTCATTTAAGACGAGGCATCTTGTTCTCACCACTGTAAGGAAGATTTTATCTATCGTCCTGTTCATTTAAGACGAGACATCTTGTTCTCACCACTGTAAGGAAGCTTTTATCTATCGTCCTGTTCATTTAAGACGAGACATCTTGTTCTCATCACTGTAAGGAAGCTTTTATCTATCTATCGACCTGTTCATTTAAGACGAGACATATTGTTCTCATTACTGTAAGGAAGCTTTTATCTATCGACCTGTTCACTTAAGACGAGGCATCTTGTTCTCATCACTGTAAGGAAGCTTTTATCTATCGACCTGTTCACTTAAGACGAGGCATCTTGTTCTCATCACTGTAAGGAAGCTTTTATCTATCGACCTGTTCATTTAAGACGAGGCTTCTTGTTCTCATCACTGTAAGGAAGCTTTTATCTATCGACCTGTTCATTTAAGACGAGGCATCTTGTTCTCATCACTGTAAGGAAGCTTTTATCTATCGACCTGTTCATTTAAGACGAGGCATCTTGTTCTCATCACTGTAAGGAAGCTTTTATCTATCGACCTGTTCATTTAAGACGAGGCATCTTGTTCTCGTCACTGTAAGGAAGCTTTTATCTATCGACCTGTTCAATTAAGACGAGGCATCTTGTTCTCATCACTGTAAGGAAGCTTTTATCTATCGACCTGTTCATTTAAGACGAGGCATCTTGTTCTCATCACTGTAAGGAAGCTTTTATCTATCGACCTGTTCATTTAAGACAAGGCATCTTGTTCTCATCACTGTAAGGAAGCTTTTATCTATCGACCTGTTCATTTAAGACGAGGCATCTTGTTCTCGTCACTGTAAGGAAGCTTTTATCTATCGACCTGTTCATTTAAGACAAGGCATCTTGTTCTCATCACTGTAAGGAAGCTTTTATCTATCGACCTGTTCACTTAAGACGAGGCATCTTGTTCTCATCACTGTAAGGAAGCTTTTATCTATCGACCTGTTCATTTAAGACGAGGCTTCTTGTTCTCATCACTGTAAGGAAGCTTTTATCTATCGACCTGTTCATTTAAGACGAGGCATCTTGTTCTCATCACTGTAAGGAAGCTTTTATCTATCGACCTGTTCATTTAAGACGAGGCATCTTGTTCTCATCACTGTAAGGAAGCTTTTATCTATCGACCTGTTCATTTAAGACGAGGCATCTTGTTCTCGTCACTGTAAGGAAGCTTTTATCTATCGACCTGTTCAATTAAGACGAGGCATCTTGTTCTCATCACTGTAAGGAAGCTTTTATCTATCGACCTGTTCATTTAAGACGAGGCATCTTGTTCTCATCACTGTAAGGAAGCTTTTATCTATCGACCTGTTCATTTAAGACGAGGCATCTTGTTCTCATCACTGTAAGGAAGCTTTTATCTATCGACCTGTTCATTTAAGACGAGGCATCTTGTTCTCGTCACTGTAAGGAAGCTTTTATCTATCGACCTGTTCATTTAAGACAAGGCATCTTGTTCTCATCACTGTAAGGAAGCTTTTATCTATCGACCTGTTCATTTAAGACGAGGCATCTTGTTCTCATCACTGTAAGGAAGCTTTTATCTATCGTCCTGTTCATTTAAGACGAGGCATCTTGTTCTCATCACTGTAAGGAAGCTTTTATCTATCGTCATGTTCATTTAAGACGAGGCATCTTGTTCTCACCACTGTAAGGAAGCTTTTATCTATCGTCCTGTTCATTTAAGACGAGGCATCTTGTTCTCATCACTGTGAGGAAGCTTTTATCTATCGACCTGTTCATTTAAGACGAGGCATCTTGTTCTCGTCACTGTAAGGAAGCTTTTATCTATCGACCTGTTCATTTAAGACGAGGCATCTTGTTCTCATCACTGTAAGGAAACTTTTATCTATCGACCTATTCATTTAAGACGAGGCATCTTGTTCTCATCACTGTAAGGAAGCTTTTATCTATCGACCTGTTCATTTAAGACGAGGCATCTTGTTCTCATCACTGTAAGGAAGATTTTATCTATCGACCTATTCATTTAAGACGAGGCATCTTGTTCTCATCACTGTAAGGAAGCTTTTATCTATCGACTTGTTCATTTAAGACGAGGCATCTTGTTCTCATCACTGTAAGGAAGATTTTATCTATCGTCCTGTTCATTTAAGACGAGACATCTTGTTCTCACCACTGTAAGGAAGCTTTTATCTATCGTCCTGTTCATTTAAGACGAGGCATCTTGTTCTCATCACTGTAAGGAAGCTTTTATCTATCTATCGACCTGTTCATTTAAGACGAGACATATTGTTCTCATTACTGTAAGGAAGCTTTTATCTATCGACCTGTTCACTTAAGACGAGGCATCTTGTTCTCATCACTGTAAGGAAGCTTTTATCTATCGACCTGTTCACTTAAGACGAGGCATCTTGTTCTCATCACTGTAAGGAAGCTTTTATCTATCGACCTGTTCATTTAAGACGAGGCTTCTTGTTCTCATCACTGTAAGGAAGCTTTTATCTATCGACCTGTTCATTTAAGACGAGGCATCTTGTTCTCATCACTGTAAGGAAGCTTTTATCTATCGACCTGCTCATTTAAGACGAGGCATCTTGTTCTCATCACTGTAAGGAAGCTTTTATCTATCGACCTGTTCATTTAAGACGAGGCATCTTGTTCTCGTCACTGTAAGGAAGCTTTTATCTATCGACCTGTTCAATTAAGACGAGGCATCTTGTTCTCATCACTGTAAGGAAGCTTTTATCTATCGACCTGTTCATTTAAGACGAGGCATCTTGTTCTCATCACTGTAAGGAAGCTTTTATCTATCGACCTGTTCATTTAAGACGAGGCATCTTGTTCTCATCACTGTAAGGAAGCTTTTATCTATCGACCTGTTCATTTAAGACGAGGCATCTTGTTCTCGTCACTGTAAGGAAGCTTTTATCTATCGACCTGTTCAATTAAGACGAGGCATCTTGTTCTCATCACTGTAAGGAAGCTTTTATCTATCGACCTGTTCATTTAAGACGAGGCATCTTGTTCTCATCACTGTAAGGAAGCTTTTATCTATCGACCTGTTCATTTAAGACGAGGCATCTTGTTCTCATCACTGTAAGGAAGCTTTTATCTATCGACCTGTTCATTTAAGACGAGGCATCTTGTTCTCGTCACTGTAAGGAAGCTTTTATCTATCGACCTGTTCATTTAAGACAAGGCATCTTGTTCTCATCACTGTAAGGAAGCTTTTATCTATCGACCTGTTCATTTAAGACGAGGCATCTTGTTCTCATCACTGTAAGGAAGCTTTTATCTATCGTCCTGTTCATTTAAGACGAGGCATCTTGTTCTCATCACTGTAAGGAAGCTTTTATCTATCGTCCTGTTCATTTAAGACGAGGCATCTTGTTCTCACCACTGTAAGGAAGCTTTTATCTATCGTCCTGTTCATTTAAGACGAGGCATCTTGTTCTCACCACTGTAAGGAAGCTTTTATCTATCGACCTGTTCATTTAAGACGAAGCATCCTGTTCTCATCACTGTAAGGAAGGTTTTATCTATCGTCCTGTTCATTTAAGACGAGGCATCTTGTTCTCATCACTGTAAGGAAGCTTTTATCTATCGTCATGTTCATTTAAGACGAGGCATCTTGTTCTCACCACTGTAAGGAAGCTTTTATCTATCGTCCTGTTCATTTAAGACGAGGCATCTTGTTCTCATCACTGTGAGGAAGCTTTTATCTATCGACCTGTTCATTTAAGACGAGGCATCTTGTTCCGTCACTGTAAGGAAGCTTTTATCTATCGACCTGTTCATTTAAGACGAGGCATCTTGTTCTCATCACTGTAAGGAAACTTTTATCTATCGACCTATTCATTTAAGACGAGGCATCTTGTTCTCATCACTGTAAGGAAGCTTTTATCTATCGACCTGTTCATTTAAGACGAGGCATCTTGTTCTCATCACTGTAAGGAAGATTTTATCTATCGACCTATTCATTTAAGACGAGGCATCTTGTTCTCATCACTGTAAGGAAGCTTTTATCTATCGACTTGTTCATTTAAGACGAGGCATCTTGTTCTCACCACTGTAAGGAAGATTTTATCTATCGTCCTGTTCATTTAAGACGAGACATCTTGTTCTCACCACTGTAAGGAAGCTTTTATCTATCGTCCTGTTCATTTAAGACGAGACTTCTTGTTCTCATCACTGTAAGGAAGCTTTTATCTATCTATCGACCTGTTCATTTAAGACGAGACATATTGTTCTCATTACTGTAAGGAAGCTTTTATCTATCGACCTGTTCACTTAAGACGAGGCATCTTGTTCTCATCACTGTAAGGAAGCTTTTATCTATCGACCTGTTCACTTAAGACGAGGCATCTTGTTCTCATCACTGTAAGGAAGCTTTTATCTATCGACCTGTTCATTTAAGACGAGGCTTCTTGTTCTCATCACTGTAAGGAAGCTTTTATCTATCGACCTGTTCATTTAAGACGAGGCATCTTGTTCTCATCACTGTAAGGAAGCTTTTATCTATCGACCTGTTCATTTAAGACGAGGCATCTTGTTCTCATCACTGTAAGGAAGCTTTTATCTATCGACCTGTTCATTTAAGACGAGGCATCTTGTTCTCGTCACTGTAAGGAAGCTTTTATCTATCGACCTGTTCAATTAAGACGAGGCATCTTGTTCTCATCACTGTAAGGAAGCTTTTATCTATCGACCTGTTCATTTAAGACGAGGCATCTTGTTCTCATCACTGTAAGGAAGCTTTTATCTATCGACCTGTTCATTTAAGACAAGGCATCTTGTTCTCATCACTGTAAGGAAGCTTTTATCTATCGACCTGTTCATTTAAGACGAGGCATCTTGTTCTCGTCACTGTAAGGAAGCTTTTATCTATCGACCTGTTCATTTAAGACAAGGCATCTTGTTCTCATCACTGTAAGGAAGCTTTTATCTATCGACCTGTTCACTTAAGACGAGGCATCTTGTTCTCATCACTGTAAGGAAGCTTTTATCTATCGACCTGTTCATTTAAGACGAGGCTTCTTGTTCTCATCACTGTAAGGAAGCTTTTATCTATCGACCTGTTCATTTAAGACGAGGCATCTTGTTCTCATCACTGTAAGGAAGCTTTTATCTATCGACCTGTTCATTTAAGACGAGGCATCTTGTTCTCATCACTGTAAGGAAGCTTTTATCTATCGACCTGTTCATTTAAGACGAGGCATCTTGTTCTCGTCACTGTAAGGAAGCTTTTATCTATCGACCTGTTCAATTAAGACGAGGCATCTTGTTCTCATCACTGTAAGGAAGCTTTTATCTATCGACCTGTTCATTTAAGACGAGGCATCTTGTTCTCATCACTGTAAGGAAGCTTTTATCTATCGACCTGTTCATTTAAGACGAGGCATCTTGTTCTCATCACTGTAAGGAAGCTTTTATCTATCGACCTGTTCATTTAAGACGAGGCATCTTGTTCTCGTCACTGTAAGGAAGCTTTTATCTATCGACCTGTTCATTTAAGACAAGGCATCTTGTTCTCATCACTGTAAGGAAGCTTTTATCTATCGACCTGTTCATTTAAGACGAGGCATCTTGTTCTCATCACTGTAAGGAAGCTTTTATCTATCGTCCTGTTCATTTAAGACGAGGCATCTTGTTCTCATCACTGTAAGGAAGCTTTTATCTATCGTCCTGTTCATTTAAGACGAGGCATCTTGTTCTCACCACTGTAAGGAAGCTTTTATCTATCGTCCTGTTCATTTAAGACGAGGCATCTTGTTCTCACCACTGTAAGGAAGCTTTTATCTATCGACCTGTTCATTTAAGACGAAGCATCCTGTTCTCATCACTGTAAGGAAGGTTTTATCTATCGTCCTGTTCATTTAAGACGAGGCATCTTGTTCTCATCACTGTAAGGAAGCTTTTATCTATCGTCATGTTCATTTAAGACGAGGCATCTTGTTCTCACCACTGTAAGGAAGCTTTTATCTATCGTCCTGTTCATTTAAGACGAGGCATCTTGTTCTCATCACTGTGAGGAAGCTTTTATCTATCGACCTGTTCATTTAAGACGAGGCATCTTGTTCTCGTCACTGTAAGGAAGCTGTTATCTATCTACCTGTTCATTTAAGACGAGGCATCTTGTTCTCATCACTGTAAGGAAACTTTTATCTATCGACCTATTCATTTAAGACGAGGCATCTTGTTCTCATCACTGTAAGGAAGCTTTTATCTATCGACCTGTTCATTTAAGACGAGGCATCTTGTTCTCATCACTGTAAGGAAGATTTTATCTATCGACCTATTCATTTAAGACGAGGCATCTTGTTCTCATCACTGTAAGGAAGCTTTTATCTATCGACTTGTTCATTTAAGACGAGGCATCTTGTTCTCACCACTGTAAGGAAGATTTTATCTATCGTCCTGTTCATTTAAGACGAGACATCTTGTTCTCACCACTGTAAGGAAGCTTTTATCTATCGTCCTGTTCATTTAAGACGAGGCATCTTGTTCTCATCACTGTAAGGAAGTTTTTATCTATCTATCGACCTGTTCATTTAAGACGAGACATATTGTTCTCATTACTGTAAGGAAGCTTTTATCTATCGACCTGTTCACTTAAGACGAGGCATCTTGTTCTCATCACTGTAAGGAAGCTTTTATCTATCGACCTGTTCACTTAAGACGAGGCATCTTGTTCTCATCACTGTAAGGAAGCTTTTATCTATCGACCTGTTCATTTAAGATGAGGCTTCTTGTTCTCATCACTGTAAGGAAGCTTTTATCTATCGACCTGTTCATTTAAGACGAGGCATCTTGTTCTCATCACTGTAAGGAAGCTTTTATCTATCGACCTGTTCATTTAAGACGAGGCATCTTGTTCTCATCACTGTAAGGAAGCTTTTATCTATCGACCTGTTCATTTAAGACGAGGCATCTTGTTCTCGTCACTGTAAGGAAGCTTTTATCTATCGACCTGTTCAATTAAGACGAGGCATCTTGTTCTCATCACTGTAAGGAAGCTTTTATCTATCGACCTGTTCATTTAAGACGAGGCATCTTGTTCTCATCACTGTAAGGAAGCTTTTATCTATCGACCTGTTCATTTAAGACAAGGCATCTTGTTCTCATCACTGTAAGGAAGCTTTTATCTATCGACCTGTTCATTTAAGACGAGGCATCTTGTTCTCGTCACTGTAAGGAAGCTTTTATCTATCGACCTGTTCATTTAAGACAAGGCATCTTGTTCTCATCACTGTAAGGAAGCTTTTATCTATCGACCTGTTCATTTAAGACGAGGCATCTTGTTCTCATCACTGTAAGGAAGCTTTTATCTATCGTCCTGTTCATTTAAGACGAGGCATCTTGTTCTCATCACTGTAAGGAAGCTTTTATCTATCGTCCTGTTCATTTAAAACGAGGCATCTTGTTCTCACCACTGTAAGGAAGCTTTTATCTATCGTCCTGTTCATTTAAGACGAGGCATCTTGTTCTCACCACTGTAAGGAAGCTTTTATCTATCGACCTGTTCATTTAAGACGAAGCATCCTGTTCTCATCACTGTAAGGAAGGTTTTATCTATCGTCCTGTTCATTTAAGACGAGGCATCTTGTTCTCATCACTGTAAGGAAGCTTTTATCTATCGTCATGTTCATTTAAGACGAGGCATCTTGTTCTCACCACTGTAAGGAAGCTTTTATCTATCGTCCTGTTCATTTAAGACGAGGCATTTTGTTCTCATCACTGTAAGGAAGCTTTTATCTATCGACCTGTTCATTTAAGACGAGGCATCTTGTTCTCGTCACTGTAAGGAAGCTTTTATCTATCGACCTGTTCATTTAAGACGAGGCATCTTGTTCTCATCACTGTAAGGAAGCTTTTATCTATCGACCTGTTCATTTAAGACGAGGCATCTTGTTTTCATCACTGTAAGGAAGATTTTATCTATCGACCTATTCATTTAAGACGAGGCATCTTGTTCTCATCACTGTAAGGAAGCTTTTATCTATCGACTTGTTCATTTAAGACGAGGCATCTTGTTCTCACCACTGTAAGGAAGATTTTATCTATCGTCCTGTTCATTTAAGACGAGACATCTTGTTCTCACCACTGTAAGGAAGCTTTTATCTATCGTCCTGTTCATTTAAGACGAGGCATCTTGTTCTCATCACTGTAAGGAAGCTTTTATCTATCTATCGACCTGTTCATTTAAGACGAGACATATTGTTCTCATTACTGTAAGGAAGCTTTTATCTATCGACCTGTTCACTTAAGACGAGGCATCTTGTTCTCATCACTGTAAGGAAGCTTTTATCTCTCGACCTGTTCACTTAAGACGAGGCATCTTGTTCTCATCACTGTAAGGAAGCTTTTATCTATCGACCTGTTCATTTAAGACGAGGCATCTTGTTCTCATCACTGTAAGGAAGCTTTTATCTATCGACCTGTTCATTTAAGACGAGGCATCTTGTTCTCATCACTGTAAGGAAACTTTTATCTATCGACCTATTCATTTAAGACGAGGCATCTTGTTCTCATCACTGTAAGGAAGCTTTTATCTATCGACCTGTTCATTTAAGACGAGGCATCTTGTTCTCATAACTGTAAGGAAGCTTTTATCTATCGACCTGTTCATTTAAGACGAGGCATCTTGTTCTCGTCACTGTAAGGAAGCTTTTATCTATCGACCTGTTCATTTAAGACAAGGCATCTTGTTCTCATCACTGTAAGGAAGCTTTTATCTATCGACCTGTTCATTTAAGACGAGGCATCTTGTTCTCATCACTGTAAGGAAACTTGTATCTATCGACCTATTCATTTAAGACGAGGCATCTTGTTCTCATCACTGTAAGGAAGCTTTTATCTATCGACCTGTTCATTTAAGACGAGGCATCTTGTTCTCATCACTGTAAGGAAGATTTTATCTATCGACCTATTCATTTAAGACGAGGCATCTTGTTCTCATCACTGTAAGGAAGCTTTTATCTATCGACTTGTTCATTTAAGACGAGGCATCTTCTTCTCACCACTGTAAGGAAGATTTTATCTATCGTCCTGTTCATTTAAGACGAGACATCTTGTTCTCACCATTATAAGGAATCTTTTATCTATCGTCCTGTTCATTTAAGACGAGGCATCTTGTTCTCGTCACTGTAAGGAAGCTTTTATCTATCGACCTGTTCATTTAAGACAAGGCATCTTGTTCTCATCACTGTAAGGAAGATTTTATCTATCGATCTGTTCATTCAAGACGAGGCATCTTGTTCTCATCACTGTAAGGAAGCTTTTATCTATCTATCGACCTGTTCATTTAAGACGAGACATATTGTTCTCATTACTGTAAGGAAGCTTTTATCTATCGACCTGTTCACTTAAGACGAGGCATCTTGTTCTCATCACTGTAAGGAAGCTTTTATCTATCGACCTGTTCACTTAAGACGAGGCATCTTGTTCTCATCACTGTAAGGAAGCTTTTATCTATCGACCTGTTCATTTAAGACGAGGCATCTTGTTCTCATCACTGTAAGGAAGCTTTTATCTATCGACCTGTTCATTTAAGACGAGGCATCTTTTTCTCATCACTGTAAGGAAGCTTTTATCTATCGACCTGTTCATTTAAGACGAGGCATCTTGTTCTCATCACTGTAAGGAAACTTTTATCTATCGACCTATTCATTTAAGACGAGGCATCTTGTTCTCATCACTGAAAGGAAGCTTTTATCTATCGACCTGTTCATTTAAGACGAGGCATCTTGTTCTCGTCACTGTAAGGAAGCTTTTATCTATCGACCTGTTCATTTAAGACAAGGCATCTTGTTCTCATCACTGTAAGGAAGATTTTATCTATCGACCTGTTCATTTAAGACGAGGCATCTTGTTCTCATCACTGTAAGGAAGCTTTTATCTATCGACCTATTCATTTAAGACGAGGCATCTTGTTCTCATCACTGTAAGGAAGCTTTTATCTATCGACCTGTTCATTTAAGACGAGGCATCTTGTTCTCATCACTGTAAGGAAGCTTTTATCTATCGACCTGTTCATTTAAGACGAGGCATCTTGTTCTCATCACTGTAAGGAAGCTTTTATCTATCGACCTGTTCATTTAAGACGAGGCATCTTCTTCTCATCACTGTAAGGAAGCTTTTATCTATCGACCTGTTCATTTAAGACGAGGCATCTTGTTCTCATCACTGTAAGGAAGCGTTTATCTATCGACCTGTTCATTTAAGACGAGGCATCTTGTTCTCATCACTGTAAGGAAGCGTTTATCTATCGACCTATTCATTTAAGACGAGGCATCTTGTTCTCATCACTGTAAGGAAGCTTTTATTTATCGACCTGTTCATTTGAGACGAGGCATCTTGTTCTCATCACTGTAAGGAAGCTTTTATCTATCGACCTATTCATTTAAGACGAGGCATCTTGTTCTCATCACTGTAAGGAAGCTTTTATCTATCGACTTGTTCATTTAAGACGAGGCATCTTGTTCTCACCACTGTAAGGAAGATTTTATCTATCGTCCTGTTCATTTAAGACGAGGCATCTTGTTCTCACCACTGTAAGGAAGCTTTTATCTATCGTCCTGTTCACTTAAGACGAGGCATCTTGTTCTCATCACTGTAAGGAAGCTTTTATCTATCGGCCTGTTCACTTAAGACGAGGCATCTTGTTCTCATCACTGTAAGGAAGCTTTTATCTATCGACCTGTTCATTTAAGACGAGGCTTCTTGTTCTCATCACTGTAAGGAAGCTTTTATCTATCGACCTGTTCATTTAAGACGAGGCATCTTGTTCTCATCACTGTAAGGAAGCTTTTATCTATCGACCAGTTCATTTAAGACGAGGCATCTTGTTCTCATCACTGTAAGGAAGCTTTTATCTATCGACCTGTTCATTTAAGACGAGGCATCTTGTTCTCATCACTGTAAGGAAGCTTTTATCTATCGTCCTGTTCATATAAGACGAGGCATCTTGTTCTCACCACTGTAAGGAAGCTTTTATCTATCGTCCTGTTCATTTAAGACGAGGCATCTTGTTCTCATCACTGTAAGGAAGCTTTTATCTATCGTCCTGTTCATTTAAGACGAGGCATCTTGTCTCACCACTGTAAGGAATCTTTTATCTATCGTCCTGTTCATTTAAGACGAGGCATCTTGTTCTCACCACTGTAAGGAAGCTTTTATATATCGACCTGTTCATTTAAGACGAAGCATCCTGTTCTCATCACTGTAAGGAAGGTTTTATCTATCGTCCTGTTCATTTAAGACGAGGCATCTTGTTCTCATCACTGTAAGGAAGGCTTTATCTATCGTCCTGTTCAATTATAACGAGGCATCTTGTTCTCACCACTATAAGGAAGCTTTTATCTATCGTCCTGTTCATTTAAGACGAGGCACCTTGTTCTCACCACTGTAAGGAAGCTTTTATCTATCGTCCTGTTCATTTAAGACGAGGCATCTTGTTCTCATCACTGTAAGGAAGCTTTTATCTATCGACCGGTTCATTTAAGACGAGGCATCTTGTTCTCATCACTGTAAGGAAGCTTTTATCTATCGACCTGTTCATTTAAGACGAGGCATCTTGTTCTCATCACTGTAAGGAAGCTTTTATCTATCGACCTGTTCATTTAAGACGAGGCATCTTGTTCTCATCACTGTAAGGAAGCTTTTATCTATCGACCTGTTCATTTAAGACGAGGCATCTTGTTCTCATCACTGTAAGGAAGCTTTTATCTATCGACCTGTTCATTTAAGACGAGGCATCTTGTTCTCATCACTGTAAGGAAGCTTTTATCTATCGACCTGTTCATTTAAGACGAGGCATCTTGTTCTCATCACTGTAAGGAAGCTTTTATCTATCGACCTGTTCATTTAAGACGAGGCATCTTGTTCTCATCACTGTAAGGAAGCTTTTATCTATCGACCTGTTCATTTAAGACGAGGCATCTTGTTCTCATCACTGTAAGGAAGCTTTTATCTATCGTCCTGTTCATTTAAAACGAGGCATCTTGTTCTCACCACTGTAAGGAAGCTTTTATCTATCGTCCTGTTCATTTAAGACGAGGCATCTTGTTCTCACCACTGTAAGGAAGCTTTTATCTATCGACCTGTTCATTTAAGACGAAGCATCCTGTTCTCATCACTGTAAGGAAGGTTTTATCTATCGTCCTGTTCATTTAAGACGAGGCATCTTGTTCTCATCACTGTAAGGAAGCTTTTATCTATCGTCATGTTCATTTAAGACGAGGCATCTTGTTCTCACCACTGTAAGGAAGCTTTTATCTATCGTCCTGTTCATTTAAGACGAGGCATTTTGTTCTCATCACTGTAAGGAAGCTTTTATCTATCGACCTGTTCATTTAAGACGAGGCATCTTGTTCTCGTCACTGTAAGGAAGCTTTTATCTATCGACCTGTTCATTTAAGACGAGGCATCTTGTTCTCATCACTGTAAGGAAGCTTTTATCTATCGACCTGTTCATTTAAGACGAGGCATCTTGTTTTCATCACTGTAAGGAAGATTTTATCTATCGACCTATTCATTTAAGACGAGGCATCTTGTTCTCATCACTGTAAGGAAGCTTTTATCTATCGACTTGTTCATTTAAGACGAGGCATCTTGTTCTCACCACTGTAAGGAAGATTTTATCTATCGTCCTGTTCATTTAAGACGAGACATCTTGTTCTCACCACTGTAAGGAAGCTTTTATCTATCGTCCTGTTCATTTAAGACGAGGCATCTTGTTCTCATCACTGTAAGGAAGCTTTTATCTATCTATCGACCTGTTCATTTAAGACGAGACATATTGTTCTCATTACTGTAAGGAAGCTTTTATCTATCGACCTGTTCACTTAAGACGAGGCATCTTGTTCTCATCACTGTAAGGAAGCTTTTATCTCTCGACCTGTTCACTTAAGACGAGGCATCTTGTTCTCATCACTGTAAGGAAGCTTTTATCTATCGACCTGTTCATTTAAGACGAGGCATCTTGTTCTCATCACTGTAAGGAAGCTTTTATCTATCGACCTGTTCATTTAAGACGAGGCATCTTGTTCTCATCACTGTAAGGAAACTTTTATCTATCGACCTATTCATTTAAGACGAGGCATCTTGTTCTCATCACTGTAAGGAAGCTTTTATCTATCGACCTGTTCATTTAAGACGAGGCATCTTGTTCTCATAACTGTAAGGAAGCTTTTATCTATCGACCTGTTCATTTAAGACGAGGCATCTTGTTCTCGTCACTGTAAGGAAGCTTTTATCTATCGACCTGTTCATTTAAGACAAGGCATCTTGTTCTCATCACTGTAAGGAAGCTTTTATCTATCGACCTGTTCATTTAAGACGAGGCATCTTGTTCTCATCACTGTAAGGAAACTTGTATCTATCGACCTATTCATTTAAGACGAGGCATCTTGTTCTCATCACTGTAAGGAAGCTTTTATCTATCGACCTGTTCATTTAAGACGAGGCATCTTGTTCTCATCACTGTAAGGAAGATTTTATCTATCGACCTATTCATTTAAGACGAGGCATCTTGTTCTCATCACTGTAAGGAAGCTTTTATCTATCGACTTGTTCATTTAAGACGAGGCATCTTCTTCTCACCACTGTAAGGAAGATTTTATCTATCGTCCTGTTCATTTAAGACGAGACATCTTGTTCTCACCATTATAAGGAATCTTTTATCTATCGTCCTGTTCATTTAAGACGAGGCATCTTGTTCTCGTCACTGTAAGGAAGCTTTTATCTATCGACCTGTTCATTTAAGACAAGGCATCTTGTTCTCATCACTGTAAGGAAGATTTTATCTATCGATCTGTTCATTCAAGACGAGGCATCTTGTTCTCATCACTGTAAGGAAGCTTTTATCTATCTATCGACCTGTTCATTTAAGACGAGACATATTGTTCTCATTACTGTAAGGAAGCTTTTATCTATCGACCTGTTCACTTAAGACGAGGCATCTTGTTCTCATCACTGTAAGGAAGCTTTTATCTATCGACCTGTTCACTTAAGACGAGGCATCTTGTTCTCATCACTGTAAGGAAGCTTTTATCTATCGACCTGTTCATTTAAGACGAGGCATCTTGTTCTCATCACTGTAAGGAAGCTTTTATCTATCGACCTGTTCATTTAAGACGAGGCATCTTTTTCTCATCACTGTAAGGAAGCTTTTATCTATCGACCTGTTCATTTAAGACGAGGCATCTTGTTCTCATCACTGTAAGGAAACTTTTATCTATCGACCTATTCATTTAAGACGAGGCATCTTGTTCTCATCACTGAAAGGAAGCTTTTATCTATCGACCTGTTCATTTAAGACGAGGCATCTTGTTCTCGTCACTGTAAGGAAGCTTTTATCTATCGACCTGTTCATTTAAGACAAGGCATCTTGTTCTCATCACTGTAAGGAAGATTTTATCTATCGACCTGTTCATTTAAGACGAGGCATCTTGTTCTCATCACTGTAAGGAAGCTTTTATCTATCGACCTATTCATTTAAGACGAGGCATCTTGTTCTCATCACTGTAAGGAAGCTTTTATCTATCGACCTGTTCATTTAAGACGAGGCATCTTGTTCTCATCACTGTAAGGAAGCTTTTATCTATCGACCTGTTCATTTAAGACGAGGCATCTTGTTCTCATCACTGTAAGGAAGCTTTTATCTATCGACCTGTTCATTTAAGACGAGGCATCTTCTTCTCATCACTGTAAGGAAGCTTTTATCTATCGACCTGTTCATTTAAGACGAGGCATCTTGTTCTCATCACTGTAAGGAAGCGTTTATCTATCGACCTGTTCATTTAAGACGAGGCATCTTGTTCTCATCACTGTAAGGAAGCGTTTATCTATCGACCTATTCATTTAAGACGAGGCATCTTGTTCTCATCACTGTAAGGAAGCTTTTATTTATCGACCTGTTCATTTGAGACGAGGCATCTTGTTCTCATCACTGTAAGGAAGCTTTTATCTATCGACCTATTCATTTAAGACGAGGCATCTTGTTCTCATCACTGTAAGGAAGCTTTTATCTATCGACTTGTTCATTTAAGACGAGGCATCTTGTTCTCACCACTGTAAGGAAGATTTTATCTATCGTCCTGTTCATTTAAGACGAGGCATCTTGTTCTCACCACTGTAAGGAAGCTTTTATCTATCGTCCTGTTCACTTAAGACGAGGCATCTTGTTCTCATCACTGTAAGGAAGCTTTTATCTATCGGCCTGTTCACTTAAGACGAGGCATCTTGTTCTCATCACTGTAAGGAAGCTTTTATCTATCGACCTGTTCATTTAAGACGAGGCTTCTTGTTCTCATCACTGTAAGGAAGCTTTTATCTATCGACCTGTTCATTTAAGACGAGGCATCTTGTTCTCATCACTGTAAGGAAGCTTTTATCTATCGACCAGTTCATTTAAGACGAGGCATCTTGTTCTCATCACTGTAAGGAAGCTTTTATCTATCGACCTGTTCATTTAAGACGAGGCATCTTGTTCTCATCACTGTAAGGAAGCTTTTATCTATCGTCCTGTTCATATAAGACGAGGCATCTTGTTCTCACCACTGTAAGGAAGCTTTTATCTATCGTCCTGTTCATTTAAGACGAGGCATCTTGTTCTCATCACTGTAAGGAAGCTTTTATCTATCGTCCTGTTCATTTAAGACGAGGCATCTTGTCTCACCACTGTAAGGAATCTTTTATCTATCGTCCTGTTCATTTAAGACGAGGCATCTTGTTCTCACCACTGTAAGGAAGCTTTTATATATCGACCTGTTCATTTAAGACGAAGCATCCTGTTCTCATCACTGTAAGGAAGGTTTTATCTATCGTCCTGTTCATTTAAGACGAGGCATCTTGTTCTCATCACTGTAAGGAAGGCTTTATCTATCGTCCTGTTCAATTATAACGAGGCATCTTGTTCTCACCACTATAAGGAAGCTTTTATCTATCGTCCTGTTCATTTAAGACGAGGCACCTTGTTCTCACCACTGTAAGGAAGCTTTTATCTATCGTCCTGTTCATTTAAGACGAGGCATCTTGTTCTCATCACTGTAAGGAAGCTTTTATCTATCGACCGGTTCATTTAAGACGAGGCATCTTGTTCTCATCACTGTAAGGAAGCTTTTATCTATCGACCTGTTCATTTAAGACGAGGCATCTTGTTCTCATCACTGTAAGGAAGCTTTTATCTATCGACCTGTTCATTTAAGACGAGGCATCTTGTTCTCATCACTGTAAGGAAGCTTTTATCTATCGACCTGTTCATTTAAGACGAGGCATCTTGTTCTCATCACTGTAAGGAAGCTTTTATCTATCGACCTGTTCATTTAAGACGAGGCATCTTGTTCTCATCACTGTAAGGAAGCTTTTATCTATCGACCTGTTCATTTAAGACGAGGCATCTTGTTCTCATCACTGTAAGGAAGCTTTTATCTATCGACCTGTTCATTTAAGACGAGGCATCTTGTTCTCATCACTGTAAGGAAGCTTTTATCTATCGACCTGTTCATTTAAGACGAGGCATCTTGTTCTCATCACTGTAAGGAAGCTTTTATCTATCGACCTATTCATTTAAGACGAGGCATCTTGTTCTCATCACTGTAAGGAAGCTTTTATCTATCGACCTGTTCATTTAAGAAGGGCATATTGTTCTCATCACTGTAAGGAAGCTTTTATATATCGACCTGTTCATTTAAGACGAGGCATCTTGTTCTCATCCCTGTAAGGAAGCTTTTATCTATCGACCTGTTCATTTAAGACGAGGCATCTTGTTCTCATCACTGTAAGGAAGCTTTTATCTATCGACCTGTTCATTTAAGACGAGGCATCTTGTTCTCATCACTGTAAGGAAGCTTTTATCTATCGACCTGTTCATTTAAGACGAGGCATCTTGTTCTCATCACTGTAAGGAAGCTTTTATCTATCGTCCTGTTCATTTAAGACGAGGCATCTTGTTCTCACCACTGTAAGGAAGCTTTTATCTATCGTCCTGTTCATTTAAGACGAGGCATCTTGTTCTCATCACTGTAAGGAAGCTTTTATCTATCGTCCTGTTCATTTAAGACGAGGCATCTTGTCTCACCACTGTAAGGAATCTTTTATCTATCGTCCTGTTCATTTAAGACGAGGCATCTTGTTCTCACCACTGTAAGGAAGCTTTTATCTATCGACCTGTTCATTTAAGACGAAGCATCCTGTTAACATCACTGTAAGGAAGGTTTTATCTATCGTCCTGTTCATTTAAGACGAGGCATCTTGTTCTCATCACTGTAAGGAAGCTTTTATCTATCGACCTGTTCATTTAAGACGAGGCATCTTGTTCTCATCACTGTAAGGAAGCTTTTGTCTATCGACCTGTTCATTTAAGACGAGGCATCTTGTTCTCATCACTGTAAGGAAGCTTTTATCTATCGACCTGTTCATTTAAGACGAGGCATCTTGTTCTAATCACTGTAAGGAAGCTTTTATCTATCGACCTCTTCATTTAAGACGAGGCATTTTGTTCTCATCACTGTAAGGAAGCTTTTATCTATCGACCTGTTCATTTAAGACGAGGCATCTTGTTCTCATCACTGTAAGGAAGCTTTTATCCATCGACCTGTTCATTTAAGACGAGGCATCTTGTTCTCATCACTGTAAGGAAGCTTTTATCTATCGACCTGTTCATTTAAGACGAGGCATCTTGTTCTCATGACTGTAAGGAAGCTTTTATCTATCGACCTCTTCATTTAAGACGAGGCATCTTGTTCTCATCACTGTAAGGAAGGCTTTTATCTATCGACCTGTTCATTTAAGACGAGGCATCTTGTTCTCATCACTGTAAGGAAGCTTTTATCCATCGACCTGTTCATTTAAGACGAGGCATCTTGTTCTCATCACTGTAAGGAAGCTTTTATCTATCGACCTGTTCATTTAAGACGAGGCATCTTGTTCTCATCACTGTAAGGAAGCTTTTATCTATCGACCTGTTCATTTAAGACGAGGCATCTTGTTCTCATCACTGTAAGGAAGCTTTTATCTATCGACCTGTTCATTTAAGACGAGGCATATTGTTCTCATCACTGTAAGGAAGCTTTTATCTATCGACCTGTTCATTTAAGACGAGGCATCTTGTTCTCGTCACTGTAAGGAAGCTTTTATCTATCGACCTGTTCATTTAAGACAAGGCATCTTGTTCTCATCACTGTAAGGAAGCTTTTATCTATCGACCTGTTCATTTAAGACGAGGCATCTTGTTCTCATCACTGTAAGGAAGCTTTTATCTATCGACCTATTCATTTAAGACGAGGCATCTTGTTCTCATCACTGTAAGGAAGCTTTTATTTATCGACCTGTTCATTTAAGACGAGGCATCTTGTTCTCATCACTGTAAGGAAGCTTTTGTCTATCGACCTGTTCATTTAAGACGAGGCATCTTGTTCTCATCACTGTAAGGAAGCTTTTATCTATCGACCTGTTCATTTAAGACGAGGCATCTTGTTCTAATCACTGTAAGGAAGCTTTTATCTATCGACCTCTTCATTTAAGACGAGGCATCTTGTTCTCATCACTGTAAGGAAGCTTTTATCTATCGCATCTTGTTCTCATCACTGTAAGGAAGCTTTTATCCATCGACCTGTTCATTTAAGACGAGGCATCTTGTTCTCATCACTGTAAGGAAGCTTTTATCTATCGACCTGTTCATTTAAGACGAGGCATCTTGTTCTCATGACTGTAAGGAAGCTTTTATCTATCGACCTCTTCATTTAAGACGAGGCATCTTGTTCTCATCACTGTAAGGAAGGCTTTTATCTCTCGACCTGTTCATTTAAGACGAGGCATCTTGTTCTCATCACTGTAAGGAAGCTTTTATCCATCGACCTGTTCATTTAAAACGAGGCATCTTGTTCTCATCACTGTAAGGAAGCTTTTATCTATCGACTTGTTCATTTAAGACGAGGCATCTTGTTCTCACCACTGTAAGGAAGATTTTATCTATCGTCCTGTTCATTTAAGACGAGGCATCTTGTTCTCACCACTGTAAGGAAGCTTTTATCTATCGTCCTGTTCACTTAAGACGAGGCATCTTGTTCTCATCACTGTAAGGAAGCTTTTATCTATCGGCCTGTTCACTTAAGACGAGGCATCTTGTTCTCATCACTGTAAGGAAGCTTTTATCTATCGACCTGTTCATTTAAGACGAGGCTTCTTGTTCTCATCACTGTAATGAAGCTTTTATCTATCGACCTGTTCATTTAAGACGAGGCATCTTGTTCTCATCACTGTAAGGAAGCTTTTATCTATCGACCAGTTCATTTAAGACGAGGCATCTTGTTCTCATCACTGTAAGGAAGCTTTTATCTATCGACCTGTTCATTTAAGACGAGGCATCTTGTTCTCATCACTGTAAGGAAGCTTTTATCTATCGTCCTGTTCATATAAGACGAGGCATCTTGTTCTCACCACTGTAAGGAAGCTTTTATCTATCGTCCTGTTCATTTAAGACGAGGCATCTTGTTCTCATCACTGTAAGGAAGCTTTTATCTATCGTCCTGTTCATTTAAGACGAGGCATCTTGTCTCACCACTGTAAGGAATCTTTTATCTATCGTCCTGTTCATTTAAGACGAGGCATCTTGTTCTCACCACTGTAAGGAAGCTTTTATATATCGACCTGTTCATTTAAGACGAAGCATCCTGTTCTCATCACTGTAAGGAAGGTTTTATCTATCGTCCTGTTCATTTAAGACGAGGCATCTTGTTCTCATCACTGTAAGGAAGGCTTTATCTATCGTCCTGTTCAATTATAACGAGGCATCTTGTTCTCACCACTATAAGGAAGCTTTTATCTATCGTCCTGTTCATTTAAGACGAGGCACCTTGTTCTCACCACTGTAAGGAAGCTTTTATCTATCGTCCTGTTCATTTAAGACGAGGCATCTTGTTCTCATCACTGTAAGGAAGCTTTTATCTATCGACCGGTTCATTTAAGACGAGGCATCTTGTTCTCATCACTGTAAGGAAGCTTTTATCTATCGACCTGTTCATTTAAGACGAGGCATCTTGTTCTCATCACTGTAAGGAAGCTTTTATCTATCGACCTGTTCATTTAAAACGAGGCATCTTGTTCTCATCACTGTAAGGAAGCTTTTATCTATCGACCTGTACATTTAAGACGAGGCATCTTGTTCTCATCACTGTAAGGAAGCTTTTATCTATCGACCTGTTCATTTAAGACGAGGCATCTTGTTCTCATCACTGTAAGGAAGCTTTTATCTATCGACCTGTTCATTTAAGACGAGGCATCTTGTTCTCATCACTGTAAGGAAGCTTTTATCTATCGACCTGTTCATTTAAGACGAGGCATCTTGTTCTCATCACTGTAAGGAAGCTTTTATCTATCGACCTGTTCATTTAAGACGAGGCATCTTGTTCTCATCACTGTAAGGAAGCTTTTATCTATCGACCTGTTCATTTAAGACGAGGCATCTTGTTCTCATCACTGTAAGGAAGCTTTTATCTATCGACCTGTTCATTTAAGACGAGGCATCTTGTTCTCATCACTGTAAGGAAGCTTTTATCTATCGACCTATTCATTTAAGACGAGGCATCTTGTTCTCATCACTGTAAGGAAGCTTTTATCTATCGACCTGTTCATTTAAGAAGGGCATATTGTTCTCATCACTGTAAGGAAGCTTTTATATATCGACCTGTTCATTTAAGACGAGGCATCTTGTTCTCATCACTGTAAGGAAGCTTTTATCTATCGACCTGTTCATTTAAGACGAGGCATCTTGTTCTCATCACTGTAAGGAAGCTTTTATCTATCGACCTGTTCATTTAAGACGAGGCATCTTGTTCTCATCACTGTAAGGAAGCTTTTATCTATCGACCTGTTCATTTAAGACGAGGCATCTTGTTCTCATCACTGTAAGGAAGCTTTTATCTATCGTCCTGTTCATTTAAGACGAGGCATCTTGTTCTCACCACTGTAAGGAAGCTTTTATCTATCGTCCTGTTCATTTAAGACGAGGCATCTTGTTCTCATCACTGTAAGGAAGCTTTTATCTATCGTCCTGTTCATTTAAGACGAGGCATCTTGTCTCACCACTGTAAGGAATCTTTTATCTATCGTCCTGTTCATTTAAGACGAGGCATCTTGTTCTCACCACTGTAAGGAAGCTTTTATCTATCGACCTGTTCATTTAAGACGAAGCATCCTGTTAACATCACTGTAAGGAAGGTTTTATCTATCGTCCTGTTCATTTAAGACGAGGCATCTTGTTCTCATCACTGTAAGGAAGCTTTTATCTATCGACCTGTTCATTTAAGACGAGGCATCTTGTTCTCATCACTGTAAGGAAGCTTTTGTCTATCGACCTGTTCATTTAAGACGAGGCATCTTGTTCTCATCACTGTAAGGAAGCTTTTATCTATCGACCTGTTCATTTAAGACGAGGCATCTTGTTCTAATCACTGTAAGGAAGCTTTTATCTATCGACCTCTTCATTTAAGACGAGGCATTTTGTTCTCATCACTGTAAGGAAGCTTTTATCTATCGACCTGTTCATTTAAGACGAGGCATCTTGTTCTCATCACTGTAAGGAAGCTTTTATCCATCGACCTGTTCATTTAAGACGAGGCATCTTGTTCTCATCACTGTAAGGAAGCTTTTATCTATCGACCTGTTCATTTAAGACGAGGCATCTTGTTCTCATGACTGTAAGGAAGCTTTTATCTATCGACCTCTTCATTTAAGACGAGGCATCTTGTTCTCATCACTGTAAGGAAGGCTTTTATCTATCGACCTGTTCATTTAAGACGAGGCATCTTGTTCTCATCACTGTAAGGAAGCTTTTATCCATCGACCTGTTCATTTAAGACGAGGCATCTTGTTCTCATCACTGTAAGGAAGCTTTTATCTATCGACCTGTTCATTTAAGACGAGGCATCTTGTTCTCATCACTGTAAGGAAGCTTTTATCTATCGACCTGTTCATTTAAGACGAGGCATCTTGTTCTCATCACTGTAAGGAAGCTTTTATCTATCGACCTGTTCATTTAAGACGAGGCATATTGTTCTCATCACTGTAAGGAAGCTTTTATCTATCGACCTGTTCATTTAAGACGAGGCATCTTGTTCTCGTCACTGTAAGGAAGCTTTTATCTATCGACCTGTTCATTTAAGACAAGGCATCTTGTTCTCATCACTGTAAGGAAGCTTTTATCTATCGACCTGTTCATTTAAGACGAGGCATCTTGTTCTCATCACTGTAAGGAAGCTTTTATCTATCGACCTATTCATTTAAGACGAGGCATCTTGTTCTCATCACTGTAAGGAAGCTTTTATTTATCGACCTGTTCATTTAAGACGAGGCATCTTGTTCTCATCACTGTAAGGAAGCTTTTGTCTATCGACCTGTTCATTTAAGACGAGGCATCTTGTTCTCATCACTGTAAGGAAGCTTTTATCTATCGACCTGTTCATTTAAGACGAGGCATCTTGTTCTAATCACTGTAAGGAAGCTTTTATCTATCGACCTCTTCATTTAAGACGAGGCATCTTGTTCTCATCACTGTAAGGAAGCTTTTATCTATCGCATCTTGTTCTCATCACTGTAAGGAAGCTTTTATCCATCGACCTGTTCATTTAAGACGAGGCATCTTGTTCTCATCACTGTAAGGAAGCTTTTATCTATCGACCTGTTCATTTAAGACGAGGCATCTTGTTCTCATGACTGTAAGGAAGCTTTTATCTATCGACCTCTTCATTTAAGACGAGGCATCTTGTTCTCATCACTGTAAGGAAGGCTTTTATCTCTCGACCTGTTCATTTAAGACGAGGCATCTTGTTCTCATCACTGTAAGGAAGCTTTTATCCATCGACCTGTTCATTTAAAACGAGGCATCTTGTTCTCATCACTGTAAGGAAGCTTTTATCTATCGACGTGTTCATTTAAGACGAGGCATCTTGTTCTCATCACTGTAAGGAAGCTTTTATCTATCGACCTGTTCATTTAAGACGAGGCATCTTGTTCTCATCACTGTAAGGAAGCTTTTATCTATCGACCTGTTCATTTAAGACGAGGCATATTGTTCTCATCACTGTAAGCAAGCTTTTATCTATCGACCTGTTCATTTAAGACGAGGCATCTTGTTCTCGTCACTGTAAGGAAGCTTTTATCTATCGACCTGTTCATTTAAGACAAGGCATCTTGTTCTCATCACTGTAAGGAAGCTTTTATCTATCGACCTGTTCATTTAAGACGAGGCATCTTGTTCTCATCACTGTAAGGAAGCTTTTATCTATCGACCTATTCATTTAAGACGAGGCATCTTGTTCTCATCACTGTAAGGAAGCTTTTATTTATCGACCTGTTCATTTAAGACGAGGCATCTTGTTCTCATCACTGTAAGGAAGCTTTTATCTATCGACCTGTTCATTTAAGACGAGGCATCTTGTTCTCATCACTGTAAGGAAGCTTTTATCTATCGACCTGTTCATTTAAGACGAGGCATCTTCTTCTCATCACTGTAAGGAAGCTTTTATCTATCGACCTGTTCATTTAAGACGAGGCATCTTGTTCGCATCACTGTAAGGAAGCTTTTATCTATCGACCTGTTCATTTAAGACGAGGCATCTTGTTCTCATCACTGTAAGGAAGCGTTTATCTATCGACCTGTTCATTTGAGACGAGGCATCTTGTTCGCATCACTGTAAGGAAGCTTTTATCTATCGACCTATTCATTTAAGACGAGGCATCTTGTTCTCATCACTGTAAGGAAGCTTTTATCTATCGACCTGTTCATTTGAGACGAGGCATCTTGTTCTCATCACTGTAAGGAAGCTTTTATCTATCGACCTATTCATTTAAGACGAGGCATCTTGTTCTCATCACTGTAAGGAAGCTTTTATCTATCGACTTGTTCATTTAAGACGAGGCATCTTGTTCTCACCACTGTAAGGAAGATTTTATCTATCGTCCTGTTCATTTAAGACGAGGCATCTTGTTCTCACCACTGTAAGGAAGCTTTTATCTATCGTCCTGTTCACTTAAGACGAGGCATCTTGTTCTCATCACTGTAAGGAAGCTTTTATCTATCGACCTGTTCACTTAAGACGAGGCATCTTGTTCTCATCACTGTAAGGAAGCTTTTATCTATCGACCTGTTCATTTAAGACGAGGCTTCTTGTTCTCATCACTGTAAGGAAGCTTTTATCTATCGACCTGTTCATTTAAGACGAGGCATCTTGTTCTCATCACTGTAAGGAAGCTTTTATCTATCGACCTGTTCATTTAAGACGAGGCATCTTGTTCTCATCACTGTAAGGAAGCTTTTATCTATCGACCTGTTCATTTAAGACGAGGCATCTTGTTCTCATCACTGTAAGGAAGCTTTTATCTATCGACGTGTTCATTTAAGACGAGGCATCTTGTTCTCATCACTGTAAGGAAGCTTTTATCTATCGACCTGTTCATTTAAGACGAGGCATCTTGTTCTCATCACTGTAAGGAAGCTTTTATCTATCGACCTGTTCATTTAAGACGAGGCATCTTGTTCTCATCACTGTAAGGAAGCTTTTATCTATCTACCTGTTCATTTAAGACGAGGCATCTTGTTCTCATCACTGTAAGGAAGCTTTTATATATCGACCTGTTCATTGAAGACGAGGCATCTTGTTCTCATCACTGTAAGGAAGCTTTTATCTATCGACCTGTTCATTTAAGACGAGGCATCTTGTTCTCATCACTGTAAGGAAGCTTTTATCTATCGACCTGTTCATTTAAGACGAGGCATCTTGTTCTCATCACTGTAAGGAAGCTTTTATCTATCGACCTGTTCATTTAAGACGATGCATCTTGTTCTCGTCACTGTAAGGAAGCTTTTATCTATCGCCGTGTTCATTTAAGACGAGGCATCTTGTTCTCATCACTGTAAGGAAGCTTTTATCTATCGACCTGTTCATTTAAGACGAGGCATCTTGTTCTCATCACTGTAAGGAAGCTTTTATCTATCGACCTGTTCATTTAAGACGAGGCATCTTGTTCTCATCACTGTAAGGAAGCTTTTATCTATCGACCTGTTCATTTAAGACGAGGCATCTTGTTCTCATCACTGTAAGGAAGCTTTTATCTATCAACCTGTTCATTTAAGACATGGCATCTTGTTCTCATCACTGTAAGGAAGCTTTTATATATCGACCTGTTCATTTAAGACGAGGCATCTTGTTCTCATCACTGTAAGGAAGCTTTTATCTATCGACCTGTTCATTTAAGACGAGGCATCTTGTTCTCACCACTGTAAGGAAGCTTTTATCTATCGACCTGTTCATTTAAGACGAGGCATCTTGTTCTCATCACTGTAAGGAAGCTTTTATCTATCGTCCTGTTCATTTAAGACGAGGCATCTTGTTCTCACCACTGTAAGGAAGCTTTTATCTATCGTCCTGTTCATTTAAGACGAGGCATCTTGTTCTCACCACTGTAAGGAAGCTTTTATCTATCGACCTGTTCATTTAAGACGAAGCATCCTGTTCTCATCACTGTAAGGAAGGTTTTATCTATCGTCCTGTTCATTTAAGACGAGGCATCTTGTTCTCATCACTGTAAGGAAGCTTTTATCTATCGTCATGTTCATTTAAGACGAGGCATCTTGTTCTCACCACTGTAAGGAAGCTTTTATCTATCGTCCTGTTCATTTAAGACGAGGCATTTTGTTCTCATCACTGTAAGGAAGATTTTATCTATCGTCCTGTTCATTTAAGACGAGGCATCTTGTTCTCACCACTGTAAGGAATCTTTTATCTATCGTCATGTTCATTTAAGACGAGGCATCTTGTTCTCACCACTGTAAGGAAGCTTTTATCTATCGACCTGTTCATTTAAGACGAAGCATCCTGTTCTCATCACTGTAAGGAAGGCTTTATCTATCGTCCTGTTCAATTATAACGAGGCATCTTGTTCTCACCACTGTAAGGAAGCTTTTATCTATCGTCCTGTTCATTTAAGACGAGGCACCTTGTTCTCACCACTGTAAGGAAGCTTTTATCTATCGTCCTGTTCATTTGAGACGAGGCATCTTGTTCTCACCACTGTAAGGAAGCTTTTATCTATCGACCGGTTCATTTAAGACGAGGCATCTTGTTCTCATCACTGTAAGGAAGCTTTTATCTATCGACCTGTTCATTTAAGACGAGGTATCTTGTTCTCATCACTGTAAGGAAGCTTTTATCTATCGACCTGTTCATTTAAGACGAGGCATCTTGTTCTCATCACTGTAAGGAAGCTTTTATCTATCGACCTGTTCATTTAAGACGAGGCATCTTGTTCTCATCACTGTAAGGAAGCTTTTATCTATCGACCTGTTCATTTAAGACGAGGCATCTTGTTCTCATCACTGTAAGGAAGCTTTTATCTATCGACCTGTGCATTTAAGACGAGGCATCTTGTTCTCATCACTGTAAGGAAGTTTTTATCTATCGACCTGTTCATTTAAGACGAGGCATCTTGTTCTCATCACTGTAAGGAAGCTTTTATCTATCGACCTGTTCATTTAAGACGAGGCATCTTGTTCTCATCACTGTAAGGAAGCTTTTATCTATCTACCTGTTCATTTAAGACGAGGCATCTTGTTCTCATCACTGTAAGGAAGCTTTTATATATCGACCTGTTCATTGAAGACGAGGCATCTTGTTCTCATCACTGTAAGGAAGCTTTTATCTATCGACCTGTTCATTTAAGACGAGGCATCTTGTTCTCATCACTGTAAGGAAGCTTTTATCTATCGACCTGTTCATTTAAGACGAGGCATCTTGTTCTCATCACTGTAAGGAAGCTTTTATCTATCGACCTGTTCATTTAAGACGATGCATCTTGTTCTCGTCACTGTAAGGAAGCTTTTATCTATCGCCGTGTTCATTTAAGACGAGGCATCTTGTTCTCATCACTGTAAGGAAGCTTTTATCTATCGACCTGTTCATTTAAGACGAGGCATCTTGTTCTCATCACTGTAAGGAAGCTTTTATCTATCGACCTGTTCATTTAAGACGAGGCATCTTGTTCTCATCACTGTAAGGAAGCTTTTATCTATCGACCTGTTCATTTAAGACGAGGCATCTTGTTCTCATCACTGTAAGGAAGCTTTTATCTATCAACCTTTTCATTTAAGACATGGCATCTTGTTCTCATCACTGTAAGGAAGCTTTTATATATCGACCTGTTCATTTAAGACGAGGCATCTTGTTCTCATCACTGTAAGGAAGCTTTTATCTATCGACCTGTTCATTTAAGACGAGGCATCTTGTTCTCATCACTGTAAGGAAGCTTTTATCTATCGTCCTGTTCATTTAAGACGAGGCATCTTGTTCTTACCACTGTAAGGAAGCTTTTATCTATCGTCCTGTTCATTTAAGACGAGGCATCTTGTTCTCATCACTGTAAGGAAGCTTTTATCTATCGTCCTGTTCATTTAAGACGAGGCATCTTGTTCTCACCACTGTAAGGAAGCTTTTATCTATCGTCCTGTTCATTTAAGACGAGGCATCTTGTTCTCACCACTGTAAGGAAGCTTTTATCTATCGACCTGTTCATTTAAGACGAAGCATCCTGTTCTCATCACTGTAAGGAAGGTTTTATCTATCGTCCTGTTCATTTAAGACGAGGCATCTTGTTCTCATCACTGTAAGGAAGCTTTTATCTATCGGCATGTTCATTTAAGACGAGGCATCTTGTTCTCACCACTGTAAGGAAGCTTTTATCTATCGTCCTGTTCATTTAAGACGAGGCATTTTGTTCTCATCACTGTAAGGAAGATTTTATCTATCGTCCTGTTCATTTAAGACGAGGCATCTTGTTCTCACCACTGTAAGGAATCTTTTATCTATCGTCATGTTCATTTAAGACGAGGCATCTTGTTCTCACCACTGTAAGGAAGCTTTTATCTATCGACCTGTTCATTTAAGACGAAGCATCCTGTTCTCATCACTGTAAGGAAGGCTTTATCTATCGTCCTGTTCAATTATAACGAGGCATCTTGTTCTCACCACTGTAAGGAAGCTTTTATCTATCGTCCTGTTCATTTAAGACGAGGCACCTTGTTCTCACCACTGTAAGGAAGCTTTTATCTATCGTCCTGTTCATTTGAGACGAGGCATCTTGTTCTCACCACTGTAAGGAAGCTTTTATCTATCGACCGGTTCATTTAAGACGAGGCATCTTGTTCTCATCACTGTAAGGAAGCTTTTATCTATCGACCTGTTCATTTAAGACGAGGTATCTTGTTCTCATCACTGTAAGGAAGCTTTTATCTATCGACCTGTTCATTTAAGACGAGGCATCTTGTTCTCATCACTGTAAGGAAGCTTTTATCTATCGACCTGTTCATTTAAGACGAGGCATCTTGTTCTCATCACTGTAAGGAAGCTTTTATCTATCGACCTGTTCATTTAAGACGAGGCATCTTGTTCTCATCACTGTAAGGAAGCTTTTATCTATCGACCTGTGCATTTAAGACGAGGCATCTTGTTCTCATCACTGTAAGGAAGCTTTTATCTATCGACCTATTCATTTAAGACGAGGCATCTTGTTCTCATCACTGTAAGGAAGCTTTTATCTATCGACCTGTTCATTTAAGACGAGGCATCTTGTTCTCATCACTGTAAGGAAGCTTTTATCTATCGACCTATTCATTTAAGACGAGGCATCTTGTTCTCATCACTGTAAGGAAGCTTTTATTTATCGACCTGTTCATTTAAGACGAGGCATCTTGTTCTCATCACTGTAAGGAAGCTTTTATCTATCGACCTGTTCATTTAAGACGAGGCATCTTGTTCTCATCACTGTAAGGAAGCTTTTATCTATCGACCTGTGCATTTAAGACGAGGCATCTTGTTCTCATCACTGTAAGGAAGCTTTTATCTATCGACCTGTTCATTTAAGACGAGGCATCTTGTTCTCATCACTGTAAGGAAGCTTTTATCTATCGACCTGTTCATTTAAGACGAGGCATCTTGTTCTCATCACTGTAAGGAAGCTTTTATCTATCTACCTGTTCATTTAAGACGAGGCATCTTGTTCTCATCACTGTAAGGAAGCTTTTATATATCGACCTGTTCATTGAAGACGAGGCATCTTGTTCTCATCACTGTAAGGAAGCTTTTATCTATCGACCTGTTCATTTAAGACGAGGCATCTTGTTCTCATCACTGTAAGGAAGCTTTTATCTATCGACCTGTTCATTTAAGACGAGGCATCTTGTTCTCATCACTGTAAGGAAGCTTTTATCTATCGACCTGTTCATTTAAGACGATGCATCTTGTTCTCGTCACTGTAAGGAAGCTTTTATCTATCGCCGTGTTCATTTAAGACGAGGCATCTTGTTCTCATCACTGTAAGGAAGCTTTTATCTATCGACCTGTTCATTTAAGACGAGGCATCTTGTTCTCATCACTGTAAGGAAGCTTTTATCTATCGACCTGTTCATTTAAGACGAGGCATCTTGTTCTCATCACTGTAAGGAAGCTTTTATCTATCGACCTGTTCATTTAAGACGAGGCATCTTGTTCTCATCACTGTAAGGAAGCTTTTATCTATCAACCATTTCATTTAAGACATGGCATCTTGTTCTCATCACTGTAAGGAAGCTTTTATATATCGACCTGTTCATTTAAGACGAGGCATCTTGTTCTCATCACTGTAAGGAAGCTTTTATCTATCGACCTGTTCATTTAAGACGAGGCATCTTGTTCTCATCACTGTAAAGAAGCTTTTATCTATCGTCCTGTTCATTTAAGACGAGGCATCTTGTTCTCACCACTGTAAGGAAGCTTTTATCTATCGTCCTGTTCATTTAAGACGAGGCATCTTGTTCTCATCACTGTAAGGAAGCTTTTATCTATCGTCCTGTTCATTTAAGACGAGGCATCTTGTTCTCACCACTGTAAGGAAGCTTTTATCTATCGTCCTGTTCATTTAAGACGAGGCATCTTGTTCTCACCACTGTAAGGAAGCTTTTATCTATCGACCTGTTCATTTAAGACGAAGCATCCTGTTCTCATCACTGTAAGGAAGGTTTTATCTATCGTCCTGTTCATTTAAGACGAGGCATCTTGTTCTCATCACTGTAAGGAAGCTTTTATCTATCGGCATGTTCATTTAAGACGAGGCATCTTGTTCTCACCACTGTAAGGAAGCTTTTATCTATCGTCCTGTTCATTTAAGACGAGGCATTTTGTTCTCATCACTGTAAGGAAGATTTTATCTATCGTCCTGTTCATTTAAGACGAGGCATCTTGTTCTCACCACTGTAAGGAATCTTTTATCTATCGTCATGTTCATTTAAGACGAGGCATCTTGTTCTCACCACTGTAAGGAAGCTTTTATCTATCGACCTGTTCATTTAAGACGAAGCATCCTGTTCTCATCACTGTAAGGAAGGCTTTATCTATCGTCCTGTTCAATTATAACGAGGCATCTTGTTCTCACCACTGTAAGGAAGCTTTTATCTATCGTCCTGTTCATTTAAGACGAGGCACCTTGTTCTCACCACTGTAAGGAAGCTTTTATCTATCGTCCTGTTCATTTGAGACGAGGCATCTTGTTCTCACCACTGTAAGGAAGCTTTTATCTATCGACCGGTTCATTTAAGACGAGGCATCTTGTTCTCATCACTGTAAGGAAGCTTTTATCTATCGACCTTTTCATTTAAGACGAGGTATCTTGTTCTCATCACTGTAAGGAAGCTTTTATCTATCGACCTGTTCATTTAAGACGAGGCATCTTGTTCTCATCACTGTAAGGAAGCTTTTATCTATCGACCTGTTCATTTAAGACGAGGCATCTTGTTCTCATCACTGTAAGGAAGCTTTTATCTATCGACCTGTTCATTTAAGACGAGGCATCTTGTTCTCATCACTGTAAGGAAGCTTTTATCTATCGACCTGTGCATTTAAGACGAGGCATCTTGTTCTCATCACTGTAAGGAAGCTTTTATCTATCGACCTATTCATTTAAGACGAGGCATCTTGTTCTCATCACTGTAAGGAAGCTTTTATCTATCGACCTGTTCATTTAAGACGAGGCATCTTGTTCTCATCACTGTAAGGAAGCTTTTATCTATCGACCTGTTCATTTAAGATGGGCATATTGTTCTCATCACTGTAAGGAAGCTTTTATCTATCGACCTGTTCATTTAAGACGAGGCATCTTGTTCTCATCACTGTAAGGAAGCTTTTATCTATCGACCTGTTCATTTAAGACGAGGCATCTTGTTCGCATCACTGTAAGGAAGCTTTTATCTATCGACCTGTTCATTTAAGACGAGGCATCTTGTTCTCATCACTGTAAGGAAGCTTTTATCTATCGACCTGTTCATTTAAGACGAGGCATCTTGTTCTCATCACTGTAAGGAAGCTTTTATCTATCGACCTGTTCATTTAAGACGAGGCATCTTGTTCTCATCACTGTAAGGAAGCTTTTATCTATCGACCTGTTCATTTAAGACGAGGCATCTTGTTCTCATCACTGTAAGGAAGCTTTTATCTATCGTCCTGTTCATTTAAGACGAGGCATCTTGTTCTCATCACTGTAAGGAAGCTTTTATCTATCGACCTGTTCATTTAAGACGAGGCATCTTGTTCTCATCACTGTAAGGAAGCTTTTATCTATCGACCTGTTCATTTAAGACGAGGCATCTTGTTCTCATCACTGTAAGGAAGCTTTTATCTATCGACCTGTTCATTTAAGACGAGGCATCTTGTTCTCATCACTGTAAGGAAGCTTTTATCTATCGACCTGTTCATTTAAGACGAGGCATCTTGTTCTCATCACTGTAAGGAAGCTTTTATCTATCGACCTGTTCATTTAAGACGAGGCATCTTGTTCTCGTCACTGTAAGGAAGCTTTTATCTATCGACCTGTTCATTTAAGTCGAGGCATCTTGTTCTCATCACTGTAAGGAAGCTTTTATCTATCGACCTGTTCATTTAAGACGAGGCATCTTGTTCTCATCACTGTAAGGAAGCTTTTATCTATCGACGTGTTCATTTAAGACGAGGCATCTTGTTCTCATCACTGTAAGGAAGCTTTTATCTATCGACCTGTTCATTTAAGACGAGGCATCTTGTTCTCATCACTGTAAGGAAGCTTTTATCTATCGACCTGTTCATTTAAGACGAGGCATCTTGTTCTCATCACTGTAAGGAAGCATTTATCTATCTACCTGTTCATTTAAGACGAGGCATCTTGTTCTCATCACTGTAAGGAAGCTTTTATATATCGACCTGTTCATTGAAGACGAGGCATCTTGTTCTCATCACTGTAAGGAAGCTTTTATCTATCGACCTGTTCATTTAAGACGAGGCATCTTGTTCTCATCACTGTAAGGAAGCTTTTATCTATCGACCTGTTCATTTAAGACGAGGCATCTTGTTCTCATCACTGTAAGGAAGCTTTTATCTATCGACCTGTTCATTTAAGACGATGCATCTTGTTGTCGTCACTGTAAGGAAGCTTTTATTTATCGCCGTGTTCATTTAAGACGAGGCATCTTGTTCTCATCACTGTAAGGAAGCTTTTATCTATCGACCTGTTCATTTAAGACGAGGCATCTTGTTCTCATCACTGTAAGGAAGCTTTTATCTATCGACCTGTTCATTTAAGACGAGGCATCTTGTTCTCATCACTGTAAGGAAGCTTTTATCTATCGACCTGTTCATTTAAGACGAGGCATCTTGTTCTCATCACTGTAAGGAAGCTTTTATCTATCGACCTGTTCATTTAAGACATGGCATCTTGTTCTCATCACTGTAAGGAAGCTTTTATATATCGACCTGTTCATTTAAGACGAGGCATCTTGTTCTCATGACTGTAAGGAAGCTTTTATCTATCGACCTGTTCATTTAAGACGAGGCATCTTGTTCTCATCACTGTAAGGAAGCTTTTATCTATCGTCCTGTTCATTTAAGACGAGGCATCTTGTTCTCACCACTGTAAGGAAGCTTTTATCTATCGTCCTGTTCATTTAAGACGAGGCATCTTGTTCTCATCACTGTAAGGAAGCTTTTATCTATCGTCCTGTTCATTTAAGACGAGGCATCTTGTTCTCACCACTGTAAGGAAGCTTTTATCTATCGTCCTGTTCATTTAAGACGAGGCATCTTGTTCTCACCACTGTAAGGAAGCTTTTATCTATCGACCTGTTCATTTAAGACGAAGCATCCTGTTCTCATCACTGTAAGGAAGGTTTTTTCTATCGTCCTGTTCATTTAAGACGAGGCATCTTGTTCTCATCACTGTAAGGAAGCTTTTATCTATCGTCATGTTCATTTAAGACGAGGCATCTTGTTCTCACCACTGTAAGGAAGCTTTTATCTATCGTCCTGTTCATTTAAGACGAGGCATTTTGTTCTCATCACTGTAAGGAAGATTTTATCTATCGTCCTGTTCATTTAAGACGAGGCATCTTGTTCTCACCACTGTAAGGAATCTTTTATCTATCGTCATGTTCATTTGAGACGAGGCATCTTGTTCTTACCACTGTAAGGAAGCTTTTATCTATCTACCTGTTCATTTAAGACGAGGCATCTTGTTCTCATCACTGTAAGGAAGGCTTTATCTATCGTCCTGTTCAATTATAACGAGGCATCTTGTTCTCACCACTGTAAGGAAGCTTTTATCTATCGTCCTGTTCATTTAAGACGAGGCACCTTGTTCTCACCACTGTAAGGAAGCTTTTATCTATCGTCCTGTTCATTTAAGACGAGGCATCTTGTTCTCACCACTGTAAGGAAGCTTTTATCTATCGACCGGTTCATTTAAGACGAGGCATCTTGTTCTCATCACTGTAAGGAAGCTTTTATCTATCGACCTGTTCATTTAAGACGAGGTATCTTGTTCTCATCACTGTAAGGAAGCTTTTATCTATCGACCTGTTCATTTAAGACGAGGCATCTTGTTCTCATCACTGTAAGGAAGCTTTTATCTATCGACCTGTTCATTTAAGACGAGGCATCTTGTTCTCATCACTGTAAGGAAGCTTTTATCTATCGACCTGTTCATTTAAGACGAGGCATCTTGTTCTCATCACTGTAAGGAAGCTTTTATCTATCGACCTGTGCATTTAAGACGAGGCATCTTGTTCTCATCACTGTAAGGAAGCTTTTATCTATCGACCTGTTCATTTAAGACGAGGCATCTTGTTCTCATCACTGTAAGGAAGCTTTTATCTATCGACCTATTCATTTAAGACGAGGCATCTTGTTCTCATCACTGTAAGGAAGCTTTTATCTATCGACCTGTTCATTTAAGACGAGGCATCTTGTTCTCATCACTGTAAGGAAGCTTTTATATATCGACCTGTTCATTTAAGATGGGCATATTGTTCTCATCACTGTAAGGAAGCTTTTATCTATCGACCTGTTCATTTAAGACGAGGCATCTTGTTCTCATCACTGTAAGGAAGCTTTTATCTATCGACCTGTTCATTTAAGACGAGGCATCTTGTTCTCGTCACTGTAAGGAAGCTTTTATCTATCGACCTGTTCATTTAAGACGAGGCATCTTGTTCTCATCACTGTAAGGAAGCTTTTATCTATCGACCTGTTCATTTAAGACGATGCATCTTGTTGTCGTCACTGTAAGGAAGCTTTTATTTATCGCCGTGTTCATTTAAGACGAGGCATCTTGTTCTCATCACTGTAAGGAAGCTTTTATCTATCGACCTGTTCATTTAAGACGAGGCATCTTGTTCTCATCACTGTAAGGAAGCTTTTATCTATCGACCTGTTCATTTAAGACGAGGCATCTTGTTCTCATCACTGTAAGGAAGCTTTTATCTATCGACCTGTTCATTTAAGACGAGGCATCTTGTTCTCATCACTGTAAGGAAGCTTTTATCTATCGACCTGTTCATTTAAGACATGGCATCTTGTTCTCATCACTGTAAGGAAGCTTTTATATATCGACCTGTTCATTTAAGACGAGGCATCTTGTTCTCATGACTGTAAGGAAGCTTTTATCTATCGACCTGTTCATTTAAGACGAGGCATCTTGTTCTCATCACTGTAAGGAAGCTTTTATCTATCGTCCTGTTCATTTAAGACGAGGCATCTTGTTCTCACCACTGTAAGGAAGCTTTTATCTATCGTCCTGTTCATTTAAGACGAGGCATCTTGTTCTCATCACTGTAAGGAAGCTTTTATCTATCGTCCTGTTCATTTAAGACGAGGCATCTTGTTCTCACCACTGTAAGGAAGCTTTTATCTATCGTCCTGTTCATTTAAGACGAGGCATCTTGTTCTCACCACTGTAAGGAAGCTTTTATCTATCGACCTGTTCATTTAAGACGAAGCATCCTGTTCTCATCACTGTAAGGAAGGTTTTTTCTATCGTCCTGTTCATTTAAGACGAGGCATCTTGTTCTCATCACTGTAAGGAAGCTTTTATCTATCGTCATGTTCATTTAAGACGAGGCATCTTGTTCTCACCACTGTAAGGAAGCTTTTATCTATCGTCCTGTTCATTTAAGACGAGGCATTTTGTTCTCATCACTGTAAGGAAGATTTTATCTATCGTCCTGTTCATTTAAGACGAGGCATCTTGTTCTCACCACTGTAAGGAATCTTTTATCTATCGTCATGTTCATTTGAGACGAGGCATCTTGTTCTCACCACTGTAAGGAAGCTTTTATCTATCTACCTGTTCATTTAAGACGAGGCATCTTGTTCTCATCACTGTAAGGAAGGCTTTATCTATCGTCCTGTTCAATTATAACGAGGCATCTTGTTCTCACCACTGTAAGGAAGCTTTTATCTATCGTCCTGTTCATTTAAGACGAGGCGCCTTGTTCTCACCACTGTAAGGAAGCTTTTATCTATCGTCCTGTTCATTTAAGACGAGGCATCTTGTTCTCACCACTGTAAGGAAGCTTTTATCTATCGACCGGTTCATTTAAGACGAGGCATCTTGTTCTCATCACTGTAAGGAAGCTTTTATCTATCGACCTGTTCATTTAAGACGAGGTATCTTGTTCTCATCACTGTAAGGAAGCTTTTATCTATCGACCTGTTCATTTAAGACGAGGCATCTTGTTCTCGTCACTGTAAGGAAGCTTTTATCTATCGACCTGTTCATTTAAGACGAGGCATCTTGTTCTCATCACTGTAAGGAAGCTTTTATCTATCGACCTGTTCATTTAAGACGAGGCATCTTGTTCTCATCACTGTAAGGAAGCTTTTATCTATCGACCTGTGCATTTAAGACGAGGCATCTTGTTCTCATCACTGTAAGGAAGCTTTTATCTATCGACCTGTTCATTTAAGACGAGGCATCTTGTTCTCATCACTGTAAGGAAGCTTTTATCTATCGACCTGTTCATTTAAGACGAGGCATCTTGTTCTCATCACTGTAAGGAAGCTTTTATCTATCGACCTGTGCATTTAAGACGAGGCATCTTGTTCTCATCACTGTAAGGAAGCTTTTATCTATCGACCTGTTCATTTAAGACGAGGCATCTTGTTCTCATCACTGTAAGGAAGCTTTTATCTATCGACCTATTCATTTAAGACGAGGCATCTTGTTCTCATCACTGTAAGGAAGCTTTTATCTATCGACCTGTTCATTTAAGACGAGGCATCTTGTTCTCATCACTGTAAGGAAGCTTTTATATATCGACCTGTTCATTTAAGATGGGCATATTGTTCTCATCACTGTAAGGAAGCTTTTATCTATCGACCTGTTCATTTAAGACGAGGCATCTTGTTCTCATCACTGTAAGGAAGCTTTTATCTATCGACCTGTTCATTTAAGACGAGGCATCTTGTTCTCGTCACTGTAAGGAAGCTTTTATCTATCGACCTGTTCATTTAAGACGAGGCATCTTGTTCTCATCACTGTAAGGAAGCTTTTATCTATCGACCTGTTCATTTAAGACGATGCATCTTGTTGTCGTCACTGTAAGGAAGCTTTTATTTATCGCCGTGTTCATTTAAGACGAGGTATCTTGTTCTCATCACTGTAAGGAAGCTTTTATCTATCGACCTGTTCATTTAAGACGAGGCATCTTGTTCTCATCACTGTAAGGAAGCTTTTATCTATCGACCTGTTCATTTAAGACGAGGCATCTTGTTCTCATCACTGTAAGGAAGCTTTTATCTATCGACCTGTTCATTTAAGACGAGGCATCTTGTTCTCATCACTGTAAGGAAGCTTTTATCTATCGACCTGTTCATTTAAGACATGGCATCTTGTTCTCATCACTGTAAGGAAGCTTTTATATATCGACCTGTTCATTTAAGACGAGGCATCTTGTTCTCATGACTGTAAGGAAGCTTTTATCTATCGACCTGTTCATTTAAGACGAGGCATCTTGTTCTCATCACTGTAAGGAAGCTTTTATCTATCGTCCTGTTCATTTAAGACGAGGCATCTTGTTCTCACCACTGTAAGGAAGCTTTTATCTATCGTCCTGTTCATTTAAGACGAGGCATCTTGTTCTCATCACTGTAAGGAAGCTTTTATCTATCGTCCTGTTCATTTAAGACGAGGCATCTTGTTCTCACCACTGTAAGGAAGCTTTTATCTATCGTCCTGTTCATTTAAGACGAGGCATCTTGTTCTCACCACTGTAAGGAAGCTTTTATCTATCGACCTGTTCATTTAAGACGAAGCATCCTGTTCTCATCACTGTAAGGAAGGTTTTTTCTATCGTCCTGTTCATTTAAGACGAGGCATCTTGTTCTCATCACTGTAAGGAAGCTTTTATCTATCGTCATGTTCATTTAAGACGAGGCATCTTGTTCTCACCACTGTAAGGAAGCTTTTATCTATCGTCCTGTTCATTTAAGACGAGGCATTTTGTTCTCATCACTGTAAGGAAGATTTTATCTATCGTCCTGTTCATTTAAGACGAGGCATCTTGTTCTCACCACTGTAAGGAATCTTTTATCTATCGTCATGTTCATTTGAGACGAGGCATCTTGTTCTCACCACTGTAAGGAAGCTTTTATCTATCTACCTGTTCATTTAAGACGAGGCATCTTGTTCTCATCACTGTAAGGAAGGCTTTATCTATCGTCCTGTTCAATTATAACGAGGCATCTTGTTCTCACCACTGTAAGGAAGCTTTTATCTATCGTCCTGTTCATTTAAGACGAGGCGCCTTGTTCTCACCACTGTAAGGAAGCTTTTATCTATCGTCCTGTTCATTTAAGACGAGGCATCTTGTTCTCACCACTGTAAGGAAGCTTTTATCTATCGACCGGTTCATTTAAGACGAGGCATCTTGTTCTCATCACTGTAAGGAAGCTTTTATCTATCGACCTGTTCATTTAAGACGAGGTATCTTGTTCTCATCACTGTAAGGAAGCTTTTATCTATCGACCTGTTCATTTAAGACGAGGCATCTTGTTCTCATCACTGTAAGGAAGCTTTTATCTATCGACCTGTTCATTTAAGACGAGGCATCTTGTTCTCATCACTGTAAGGAAGCTTTTATCTATCGACCTGTTCATTTAAGACGAGGCATCTTGTTCTCATCACTGTAAGGAAGCTTTTATCTATCGACCTGTGCATTTAAGACGAGGCATCTTGTTCTCATCACTGTAAGGAAGCTTTTATCTATCGACCTGTTCATTTAAGACGAGGCATCTTGTTCTCATCACTGTAAGGAAGCTTTTATCTATCGACCTATTCATTTAAGACGAGGCATCTTGTTCTCATCACTGTAAGGAAGCTTTTATCTATCGACCTGTTCATTTAAGACGAGGCATCTTGTTCTCATCACTGTAAGGAAGCTTTTATCTATCGACCTGTTCATTTAAGATGGGCATATTGTTCTCATCACTGTAAGGAAGCTTTTATCTATCGACCTGTTCATTTAAGACGAGGCATCTTGTTCTCATCACTGTAAGGAAGCTTTTATCTATCGACCTGTTCATTTAAGACGAGGCATCTTGTTCTCGTCACTGTAAGGAAGCTTTTATCTATCGACCTGTTCATTTAAGACGAGGCATCTTGTTCTCATCACTGTAAGGAAGCTTTTATCTATCGACCTGTTCATTTAAGACGAGGCATCTTGTTCTCATCACTGTAAGGAAGCTTTTATCTATCGACCTGTTCATTTAAGACGAGGCATCTTGTTCTCATCACTGTAAGGAAGCTTTTATCTATCGTCCTGTTCATTTAAGACGAGGCATCTTGTTCTCATCACTGTAAGGAAGCTTTTATCTATCGACCTGTTCATTTAAGACGAGGCATCTTGTTCTCATCACTGTAAGGAAGCTTTTATCTATCGACCTGTTCATTTAAGACGAGGCATCTTGTTCTCATCACTGTAAGGAAGCTTTTATCTATCGACCTGTTCATTTAAGACGAGGCATCTTGTTCTCACCACTGTAAGGAAGCTTTTATCTATCGTCCTGTTCATTTAAGACGAGGCATCTTGTTCTCATCACTGTAAGGAAGCTTTTATCTATCGTCCTGTTCATTTAAGACGAGGCATCTTGTTCTCACCACTGTAAGGAAGCTTTTATCTATCGTGCTGTTCATTTAAGACGAGGCATTTTGTTCTCATCACTGTAAGGAAGATTTTATCTATCGTCCTGTTCATTTAAGACGAGGCATCTTGTTCTCATCACTGTAAGGAAGCTTTTATCTATCGTCATGTTCATTTAAGACGAGGCATCTTGTTCTCACCACTGTAAGGAAGCTTTTATCTATCGTGCTGTTCATTTAAGACGAGGCATTTTGTTCTCATCACTGTAAGGAAGATTTTATCTATCGTCCTGTTCAATTAAGAAGAGGCATCTTGTTCTCACCACTGTAAGGAAGCTTTTATCTATCGTCCTGTTCATTTAAGACGAGGCATCTTGTTCTCATCACTGTAAGGAAGCTTTTATTTATCGTCCTGTTCATTTAAGACGAGGCATCTTGTTCTCACCACTGTAAGGAAGCTTTTATCTATCGTCCTGTTCATTTAAGACGAGGCATCCTGTTCTCACCACTGTAAGGAAGCTTTTATCTATCGTGCTGTTCATTTAAGACGAGGCATTTTGTTCTCATCACTGTAAGGAAGATTTTATCTATCGTCCTGTTCAATTAAGAAGAGGCATCTTGTTCTCACCACTGTAAGGAAGCTTTTATATATCGACCTGTTCATTGAAGACGAGGCATCTTGTTCTCATCACTGTAAGGAAGCTTTTATCTATCGACCTGTTCATTTAAGACGAGGCATCTTGTTCTCATCACTGTAAGGAAGCTTTTATCTATCGACCTGTTCATTTAAGACGAGGCATCTTGTTCTCATCACTGTAAGGAAGCTTTTATCTATCGACCTGTTCATTTAAGACGATGCATCTTGTTCTCGTCACTGTAAGGAAGCTTTTATCTATCGCCGTGTTCATTTAAGACGAGGCATCTTGTTCTCATCACTGTAAGGAAGCTTTTATCTATCGACCTGTTCATTTAAGACGAGGCATCTTGTTCTCATCACTGTAAGGAAGCTTTTATCTATCGACCTGTTCATTTAAGACGAGGCATCTTGTTCTCATCACTGTAAGGAAGCTTTTATCTATCGACCTGTTCATTTAAGACGAGGCATCTTGTTCTCATCACTGTAAGGAAGCTTTTATCTATCAACCTTTTCATTTAAGACATGGCATCTTGTTCTCATTACTGTAAGGAAGCTTTTATATATCGACCTGTTCATTTAAGACGAGGCATCTTGTTCTCATCACTGTAAGGAAGCTTTTATCTATCGACCTGTTCATTTAAGACGAGGCATCTTGTTCTCATCACTGTAAGGAAGCTTTTATCTATCGTCCTGTTCATTTAAGACGAGGCATCTTGTTCTCACCACTGTAAGGAAGCTTTTATCTATCGTCCTGTTCATTTAAGACGAGGCATCTTGTTCTCATCACTGTAAGGAAGCTTTTATCTATCGTCCTGTTCATTTAAGACGAGGCATCTTGTTCTCACCACTGTAAGGAAGCTTTTATCTATCGTCCTGTTCATTTAAGACGAGGCATCTTGTTCTCACCACTGTAAGGAAGCTTTTATCTATCGACCTGTTCATTTAAGACGAAGCATCCTGTTCTCATCACTGTAAGGAAGGTTTTATCTATCGTCCTGTTCATTTAAGACGAGGCATCTTGTTCTCATCACTGTAAGGAAGCTTTTATCTATCGGCATGTTCATTTAAGACGAGGCATCTTGTTCTCACCACTGTAAGGAAGCTTTTATCTATCGTCCTGTTCATTTAAGACGAGGCATTTTGTTCTCATCACTGTAAGGAAGATTTTATCTATCGTCCTGTTCATTTAAGACGAGGCATCTTGTTCTCACCACTGTAAGGAATCTTTTATCTATCGTCATGTTCATTTAAGACGAGGCATCTTGTTCTCACCACTGTAAGGAAGCTTTTATCTATCGACCGGTTCATTTAAGACGAGGCATCTTGTTCTCATCACTGTAAGGAAGCTTTTATCTATCGACCTGTTCATTTAAGACGAGGTATCTTGTTCTCATCACTGTAAGGAAGCTTTTATCTATCGACCTGTTCATTTAAGACGAGGCATCTTGTTCTCATCACTGTAAGGAAGCTTTTATCTATCGACCTGTTCATTTAAGACGAGGCATCTTGTTCTCATCACTGTAAGGAAGCTTTTATCTATCGAACTGTTCATTTAAGACGAGGCATCTTGTTCGCATCACTGTAAGGAAGCTTTTATCTATCGACCTGTTCATTTAAGACGAGGCATCTTGTTCTCATCACTGTAAGGAAGCTTTTATCTATCGACCTGTTCATTTAAGACGAGGCATCTTGTTCTCATCACTGTAAGGAAGCTTTTATCTATCGACCTGTTCATTTAAGACGAGGCATCTTGTTCTCATCACTGTAAGGAAGCTTTTATCTATCGTCCTGTTCATTTAAGACGAGGCATCTTGTTCTCATCACTGTAAGGAAGCTTTTATCTATCGACCTGTTCATTTAAGACGAGGCATCTTGTTCTCATCACTGTAAGGAAGCTTTTATCTATCGACCTGTTCATTTAAGACGAGGCATCTTGTTCTCATCACTGTAAGGAAGCTTTTATCTATCGACCTGTTCATTTAAGACGAGGCATCTTGTTCTCATCACTGTAAGGAAGCTTTTATCTATCGACCTGTTCATTTAAGACGAGGCATCTTGTTCTCATCACTGTAAGGAAGCTTTTATCTATCGACCTGTTCATTTAAGACGAGGCATCTTGTTCTCGTCACTGTAAGGAAGCTTTTATCTATCGACCTGTTCATTTAAGTCGAGGCATCTTGTTCTCATCACTGTAAGGAAGCTTTTATCTATCGCCCTGTTCATTTAAGACGAGTCATCTTGTTCTCATCACTGTAAGGAAGCTTTTATCTATCGACGTGTTCATTTAAGACGAGGCATCTTGTTCTCATCACTGTAAGGAAGCTTTTATCTATCGACCTGTTCATTTAAGACGAGGCATCTTGTTCTCATCACTGTAAGGAAGCTTTTATCTATCGACCTGTTCATTTAAGACGAGGCATCTTGTTCTCATCACTGTAAGGAAGCTTTTATCTATCTACCTGTTCATTTAAGACGAGGCATCTTGTTCTCATCACTGTAAGGAAGCTTTTATATATCGACCTGTTCATTGAAGACGAGGCATCTTGTTCTCATCACTGTAAGGAAGCTTTTATCTATCGACCTGTTCATTTAAGACGAGGCATCTTGTTCTCATCACTGTAAGGAAGCTTTTATCTATCGACCTGTTCATTTAAGACGAGGCATCTTGTTCTCATCACTGTAAGGAAGCTTTTATCTATCGACCTGTTCATTTAAGACGATGCATCTTGTTCTCGTCACTGTAAGGAAGCTTTTATTTATCGCCGTGTTCATTTAAGACGAGGCATCTTGTTCTCATCACTGTAAGGAAGCTTTTATCTATCGACCTGTTCATTTAAGACGAGGCATCTTGTTCTCATCACTGTAAGGAAGCTTTTATCTATCGACCTGTTCATTTAAGACGAGGCATCTTGTTCTCATCACTGTAAGGAAGCTTTTATCTATCGACCTGTTCATTTAAGACGAGGCATCTTGTTCTCATCACTGTAAGGAAGCTTTTATCTATCGACCTGTTCATTTAAGACATGGCATCTTGTTCTCATCACTGTAAGGAAGCTTTTATATATCGACCTGTTCATTTAAGACGAGGCATCTTGTTCTCATCAATGTAAGGAAGCTTTTATCTATCGACCTGTTCATTTAAGACGAGGCATCTTGTTCTCATCACTGTAAGGAAGCTTTTATCTATCGTCCTGTTCATTTAAGACGAGGCATCTTGTTCTCATCACTGTAAGGAAGCTTTTATCTATCGTCCTGTTCATTTAAGACGAGGCATCTTGTTCTCATCACTGTAAGGAAGCTTTTATCTATCGTCCTGTTCATTTAAGACGAGGCATCTTGTTCTCACCACTTTAAGGAAGCTTTTATCTATCGTCCTGTTCATTTAAGACGAGGCATCTTGTTCTCACCACTGTAAGGAAGCTTTTATCTATCGACCTGTTCATTTAAGACGAAGCATCCTGTTCTCATCACTGTAAGGAAGGTTTTATCTATCGTCCTGTTCATTTAAGACGAGGCATCTTGTTCTCATCACTGTAAGGAAGCTTTTATCTATCGACCTGTTCATTTAAGACGAGGCATCTTGTTCTCATCACTGTAAGGAAGCTTTTATCTATCGACCTGTTCATTTAAGACGAGGCATCTTGTTCTCATCACTGTAAGGAAGCTTTTATCTATCGACCTGTTCATTTAAGACGAGGCATCTTGTTCTCATCACTGTAAGGAAGCTTTTATCTATCGACCTGTTCATTTAAGACATGGCATCTTGTTCTCATCACTGTAAGGAAGCTTTTATATATCGACCTGTTCATTTAAGACGAGGCATCTTGTTCTCATCACTGTAAGGAAGCTTTTATCTATCGACCTGTTCATTTAAGACGAGGCATCTTGTTCTCATCACTGTAAGGAAGCTTTTATCTATCGTCCTGTTCATTTAAGACGAGGCATCTTGTTCTCACCACTGTAAGGAAGCTTTTATCTATCGTCCTGTTCATTTAAGACGAGGCATCTTGTTCTCATCACTGTAAGGAAGCTTTTATCTATCGTCCTGTTCATTTAAGACGAGGCATCTTGTTCTCACCACTGTAAGGAAGCTTTTATCTATCGTCCTGTTCATTTAAGACGAGGCATCTTGTTCTCATCACTGTAAGGAAGCTTTTATCTATCGTCCTGTTCATTTAAGACGAGGCATCTTGTTCTCACCACTGTAAGGAAGCTTTTATCTATCGTCCTGTTCATTTAAGACGAGGCATCTTGTTCTCACCACTGTAAGGAAGCTTTTATCTATCGACCTGTTCATTTAAGACGAAGCATCCTGTTCTCATCACTGTAAGGAAGGTTTTATCTATCGTCCTGTTCATTTAAGACGAGGCATCTTGTTCTCATCACTGTAAGGAAGCTTTTATCTATCGTCATGTTCATTTAAGACGAGGCATCTTGTTCTCACCACTGTAAGGAAGCTTTTATCTATCGTCCTGTTCATTTAAGACGAGGCATTTTGTTCTCATGACTGTAAGGAAGATTTTATCTATCGTCCTGTTCATTTAAGACGAGGCATCTTGTTCTCACCACTGTAAGGAATCTTTTATCTATCGTCATGTTCATTTGAGACGAGGCATCTTGTTCTCACCACTGTAAGGAAGCTTTTATCTATCTACCTGTTCATTTAAGACAAGGCATCTTGTTCTCATTACTGTAAGGAAGGCTTTATCTATCGTCCTGTTCAATTATAACGAGGCATCTTGTTCTCACCACTGTAAGGAAGCTTTTATCTATCGTCCTGTTCATTTAAGACGAGGCACCTTGTTCTCACCACTGTAAGGAAGCTTTTATCTATCGTCCTGTTCATTTAAGACGAGGCATCTTGTTCTCACCACTGTAAGGAAGCTTTTATCTATCGACCGGTTCATTTAAGACGAGGCATCTTGTTCTCATCACTGTAAGGAAGCTTTTATCTATCGACCTGTTCATTTAAGACGAGGTATCTTGTTCTCATCACTGTAAGGAAGCTTTTATCTATCGACCTGTTCATTTAAGACGAGGCATCTTGTTCTCATCACTGTAAGGAAGCTTTTATCTATCGACCTGTTCATTTAAGACGAGGCATCTTGTTCTCATCACTGTAAGGAAGCTTTTATCTATCGACCTGTTCATTTAAGACGAGGCATCTTGTTCTCATCACTGTAAGGAAGCTTTTATCTATCGACCTGTGCATTTAAGACGAGGCATCTTGTTCTCATCACTGTAAGGAAGCTTTTATCTATCGACCTGTTCATTGAAGACGAGGCATCTTGTTCTCATCACTGTAAGGAAGCTTTTATCTATCGACCTATTCATTTAAGACGAGGCATCTTGTTCTCATCACTGTAAGGAAGCTTTTATCTATCGACCTGTTCATTTAAGACGAGGCATCTTGTTCTCATCACTGTAAGGAAGCTTTTATCTATCGACCTGTTCATTTAAGATGGGCATATTGTTCTCATCACTGTAAGGAAGCTTTTATCTATCGACCTGTTCATTTAAGACGAGGCATCTTGTTCTCATCACTGTAAGGAAGCTTTTATCTATCGACCTGTTCATTTAAGACGAGGCATCTTGTTCTCGTCACTGTAAGGAAGCTTTTATCTATCGACCTGTTCATTTAAGACGAGGCATCTTGTTCTCATCACTGTAAGGAAGCTTTTATCTATCGACCTGTTCATTTAAGACGAGGCATCTTGTTCTCATCACTGTAAGGAAGCTTTTATCTATCGACCTGTTCATTTAAGACGAGGCATCTTGTTCTCATCACTGTAAGGAAGCTTTTATCTATCGTCCTGTTCATTTAAGACGAGGCATCTTGTTCTCATCACTGTAAGGAAGCTTTTATCTATCGACCTGTTCATTTAAGACGAGGCATCTTGTTCTCATCACTGTAAGGAAGCTTTTATCTATCGACCTGTTCATTTAAGACGAGGCATCTTGTTCTCATCACTGTAAGGAAGCTTTTATCTATCGACCTGTTCATTTAAGACGAGGCATCTTGTTCTCACCACTGTAAGGAAGCTTTTATCTATCGTCCTGTTCATTTAAGACGAGGCATCTTGTTCTCATCACTGTAAGGAAGCTTTTATCTATCGTCCTGTTCATTTAAGACGAGGCATCTTGTTCTCACCACTGTAAGGAAGCTTTTATCTATCGTGCTGTTCATTTAAGACGAGGCATTTTGTTCTCATCACTGTAAGGAAGATTTTATCTATCGTCCTGTTCATTTAAGACGAGGCATCTTGTTCTCATCACTGTAAGGAAGCTTTTATCTATCGTCATGTTCATTTAAGACGAGGCATCTTGTTCTCACCACTGTAAGGAAGCTTTTATCTATCGTGCTGTTCATTTAAGACGAGGCATTTTGTTCTCATCACTGTAAGGAAGATTTTATCTATCGTCCTGTTCAATTAAGAAGAGGCATCTTGTTCTCACCACTGTAAGGAAGCTTTTATCTATCGTCCTGTTCATTTAAGACGAGGCATCTTGTTCTCATCACTGTAAGGAAGCTTTTATTTATCGTCCTGTTCATTTAAGACGAGGCATCTTGTTCTCACCACTGTAAGGAAGCTTTTATCTATCGTCCTGTTCATTTAAGACGAGGCATCCTGTTCTCACCACTGTAAGGAAGATTTTATCTATCGTCCTGTTCATTTAAGACGAAGCATCTTGTTCTCATCACTGTAATGAAGGTTTTATCTATCGTCCTGTTCATTTAAGACGAGGCATATTGTTCTCATCACTGTAAGGAAGCTTTTATCTATCGTCCTGTTCATTTAAGACGAGGCATCTTGTTCTCACCACTGTAAGGAAGCTTTTATCTATCGACCTGTTCATTTAAGACGAGGCATCTTGTTCTCGTCACTGTAAGGAAGCTTTTATCTATCGTCCTGTTCATTTAAGACGAGGCATCTTGTTCTCACCACTTTAACACTACCGATACGCTTATCAACATCAATAGTGTTAAAATGACCGAACAACACATCAAGTTTCCTCATTATAATCTTATCTGTGATACATTGGAGATCAGAATCTGAAAAGCATATCATTTAGTTACGCAAGAAAATGGTTGCAATGTTACGTGTCAAGATGTAATTTAAATTGAACATCTGATGAAGAATAAAACATGCTGATTTCTAATTTATTGCATACGTTGCGTTTCTTGCATAACCGTCATCAGTTACGATCACAATCCAATGATTGGAAAGTCTAATATTAAGTAGTCTATAAATCGTGGCGATGCAAGACAACAGAAGGGCATGAACACGAATAATCAAAATTAGCTAAGATTACATATGCCCGAGAGATATGAATCCTATTTTTAATAAATTATTACATAATATTGAAAAAGAAAATTTTGAATATAACTACATCACATAAGCGATGTCAGTGCTGATACACAGACTACTGGACGGATTATGCGCTCCGGGGACTAACTGTATGAAATGCACCCAGCAGTTTTCGTTATTGATATTACGAGTTAAATATGCAATAATGCAATGATTACGATTGAGCTGATTTTTGTCTTCTTTGAATGCATCTATAACACATTTTCAACTACTATTTTAATTACGGGTCGCCGTGGTCGTGATTGTATGGTAGTTGGATTTACAACTACCTGTGTAATCAGTGCCTATCACCACTAAATTTGTTAGTTTGAATCCCGATTATGACGAGGTGTACTTGATACAACATTATGAGATAGTTTGTCATTGATTTATGACAGGTCGGTGGTTTTCTCCGAGTACTCCGGTTTCCTTCAACAATAAAAGTGACTGCCACGATATAACTGAAATATTGCTGAAAGTGGCGTTAAACACAGCAGCCGTAACCATATTTTATTTGTGGGAAACCCAATTTTGGTGAATGCGTCGTCGAATATTTTAAAAATAGGACGAAAAATAAATTTTTCATTGAAGCTAACAGCACTAATGGAAGATATATCTATTTCTATGTGTTTTTGTACACTTAGCTTACGCCTGGGGTTTTAAATACCAATAATTGATTTTGTAAATGTAAAAATAAACTAACTGAAATCTAATTATGTATTTAATAATGAAAATAAACATGATTAATTGAATTACAATTAAATTGAAATCACAAGTAGGAATCCACGAATTTCAGGAATCTAGATCCCACAAACATAACAACTTCGAAAGCGCATTTTTTAAACCAATTTTACAATTCTAACAACAGTTGTTTGATATATTGAATGTTTTATTACATTTATGGTTCTATACAGTATTATAAAACCATATAATTCGTTTTTTGTGATAAATCGTCATATTGCACGGCAGGATTTCATATTGAACGATCTATTTAGCGGTGGGCAAAATTCTGGCAAAATTCTTAAATTTACTAGCCAAACGTTTTATACGTCCGTTGCAATGACGTCACACAAACACAAACAGAAAGTGGCACAGAAGTTTTACAAACGCAAGCAGAATGCATATATAATTCTGTACACATTGAATTAGTAATATACATTTGCACACACTAAATTAGTAATATAAATTTGTACACACTGAATTAGTACCAGTATCTATGATATTAAATGGATCCGCTCATGTGCTTTTGAATTTGAAAAATAACAAACAACAAACAATCCCAAAAAATTGATCCAGGTACACAAAGGGCACTGGGAATGTTAAATGTAATAAAACAATTACAACACTTCACTATGTGCAATATGATGTGTTATGGAGCACTGAAAAGCAATATTGACCGCGTCCTTCGGCCTTGGTCAATATTGCTTTTCAGTGCTCCATAGCACATCATATCGCACTCAATGAAGTGCAATAATTGTACAGTATTGTCCTCCTGGTGATAGTTGATACAAAGGTGGTGATGAATTCTAAGAGAAGCTGTCATAAATGAGAAATAAAACTAGTTTAACCCCGCCACTTTGTATTGAAGTGTCTGTATCAAAACAGGAAATTGCGAGGTCGGGCATTTGGGGTATCGTGTTTATCTCTTTCAACGATTTTACCAAAAAACTCCAGTGCTCATATCTTATTTACATTATTTGTGTTTGTATTGCGCATATTGGCGTTCAACACATATTGTATGGTGTTTTTGCTTTGTTTTTCTTGTGTATCTTATGTTGCCAGTTTCTCATAGCCAGAAATGATGTGTAATTTACTAATTTGCATATCAAAGATGGCGACGCTGGGACGTCTGCAATTTTCATATGATCTATGTAGACGATATCATTCCTAATTGTATGCATGCCATTTTTTGAATTTGAAATGATACATTAAATCGAGCTGAATTAAATGAAATAAAAATTAATGAAAACAATATTAAATATTCGAGGTTCCTGGACTAAATGAACATCCGAGTCGGTGAACCTTTATCTGACCTTAACTTAAATGGCTAAAATCGATACAAAACAAAAAGATTTGAATTTTGACAGAAGAAAAACAAACAATCAACAATAACGTTTAATAATGGAATCAGTGACGGACACATTGAATTTCCGGTCTGTATGCTATTATTTGACAAATCTAATAAACAATTCATCAAGCTTAAAACTTTTTTTTTTACTTTTATTTTTTTAGACATTTTCAAAATATATACATAACAAACACAGACCGTGGCATTACACAACAGCACAGACAAAGACATTAAAAAAATAATGTGGAATACAAGGAATCAAATTACCTGGGGGGAAAGATGGGGAATATATCGAGACTAAGCTCTCTGCATGTTTGCAGATGACACTCAGCTATTTAATAAAAATGATGAATCTGTCAAAAAATCTTTTGATATTTTAACCATATATGAAAAAGCCTCTGGTTCAAAAGTCAATTATGAAAACACAAAAGGTATGTATATTGGATCGGCTAAAAATAACAGACCCAAGTTTACAAAAATATTTTGGACAAAGGATAATGTTAAATCTCTTGGTATTCATCATGGTTATAATATACAAAATGATGAGATATGGAAATCAATAATAGATAAAATGAAAAATTGTGTCCACGTTTGGAAAAGTAGAAACTTGACATATACAGGAAAAACTTTAATAGTGAAAAATCTCTTGATCTCTCTTTGTGGTTACGAAATTGAAATGCGGGAAATACCAGAAAAATACGTAAAAGAAATAACAACTTTGGTATGGGGTTTTATCTGGGGAGGGGGTATTAATCAAATAGATAGGAAAGTTTGCTGCTTGGGAGTAGAAAATGGAGGCATGGGTATGATTAACATACAAGAGTTTATTGACAGCAAAAGAATTAAGCTTCTATACCGAATTTTACATGAACTATTAGAAAGTTGGAATGCAATTGGTAAGTATTGTCTCCGTAAGTTAGACATCAAGTTTAATGAAAAATATTTTGTATGTAAGTGCTCTAATGTATCAACTCTAAATTTAAATATGTTACCAATTTTTTACAAAATATGTATCCAATCATAGTCAAAATTACGGGAACTTATTCAATTGTGTAATAATGACATTGATTCCCCTCTAAAAACCAGAATATTTTGTAACTCTTCAATAACTTTTAAAAACAAACCATTAGGGTTTACCTCGTTTCTGCAAAGTAACTTACGAACTATAAACGATATTTGGGATTCAAATAATACAAATTATAAAAGTTGTCATGATATATACAATTTATTAATAGATAGGAGGAACTGTATTTCAGAGTTTTCTAAGATAAAAAAAGCAATCCCCGAAAAGTTCATAAAAGTCTTAAAAGGTGAAACTACAATAGTACCAGAATGTAGAGTTACCTTAAATATCAACGATAAGCTACAATTTTTAAATGAGTCAAATACAACTATATCACCTGATAAATTGAAAATAAAAGTAATTCAGGGAATCTTTAAACAAAATATAAAACCAAAATGTCAGATTAAGTGGGAAGAACAGTACGGGGGTAATATTGATTGGACACAAATTTGGACAAAATTAAAGAAAATCAAAGTTACTAATAAGGTCAAAGAATACCAGTGGAAATGTCTCCATAATATAAATTATACAGAACATAGATTGAAAAAAAATGAATTTGTCAAACGGAAGATGCCATCTCTGCCAAATAAGAGACAACGATGAAACGATGCAGCATCTATTTTTTAAATGTCCTTCTGTGTACAAAATTATAAAAGAAATAGAAGAAATATTTAACAGATCTGGATTAACAGCTAATATAGAAATCAAGGAATTAAATATAATGTTAGGGCTATATGGGGGTGAGGATTTAGACGTCATTTTTAATACCGTAATATTTATCTCAAAGTGGGAAATATGGAAAATACGTAGCAAGGTGAAATATAACCAATCCCGAATTGGAGATCAAACAATTTTCAACACTTGGAAAAATAATTTTAAAAAACATTTACAATGCACATTACAAACTTCGCATATTAATGAAAATGATAAAAACAAATTAGAACTTTTTCGGAATAACATATGAGTATTTATTATTTATGAACATAAAGCTAATGCATGGTAATAATTGTATCGTCTAACTGTGTATATTATAATGAAATGTAAAAACAAATGAATATGAAATATGTTTAAGTGGACTTTTTTTTATTTTCACTTGCTACCCCTGGACAAGTGAGATTTATGTAAAACAGGGACCCTTAATGTTCACTCCTGGGCCATTAAGGTTATTGTAAACAGGAGATTTTGAATAAACTATATTATGATAAAAAAAAAAAAAAAAAAAAAAAAAAAAAAAATAATGTCAAGCTTAAAACTGCTGTCACGTGATCAAAATCAAATCTAAATATGATGAATATTTATTAGGAAAAATACCGTCAATTTCTGGATATGTCTGAACTGTCAAATTTTGATTGCCCCTTCGGTATTCTCTAACGTTTAGCATGCTTCCTTAGCGAAAAGGCAACAAATAGCAATACTGTGGAGCGAACCTACGATCTACCACACTCGTTCTGAACACGTTAACCGGTAACTATTACATCATCAAGGCGGTCTTTTATATCATGAAATCGTATAATTACATAACTTGTAAATACTGATATATCTTTGTAACTATTCTCTAGTATTTTTGACATATATGACCTTTTGACCTTAGCAGATTTTGGCTATCCTGTTTAGGTCCTTTATTGTTTTTGCTCCCAAACACCTTTAAATTATTTGTCTTTCCAATCTTTCGATTTTGAGCGTAACCCGATGAAAAGTTATTCCAGAAATGGGTCGTGTGCACTAAATTTGATATCTACAGTTTTATAAGACAAAATAAAACGCTTAACTGAGCTACATGTAGACACAACCTGTTGAATCTAATCAATTTCATGAAATTTATTGATCTTAGTCATGCAACTGTTACACAAAATAATATTATTTTCATAATGTGTATATTAAAAGTTAAGATAATGCTTATAGTACAGACATAATTAAATGAAATTATATGTATGTAATAATAAACAGTGCAATTAAATTGAAGTTTAATATACAAATTATAAATATAAGCTTGTATCTTTATTGCTAAATTGAAGAGTTGTAGTGTCTGCAGTTTTCATGAGACATTTATTTGCAGACAAAAGTTTCCTTAATCATTGAAAATATAAGAAATAAAACTTGTACGACTTGTATCGGTTGCAAGATGACCTTAAAGATACCTAAGGAGTAATCAGAATCCGAAATCGAAGAAGGACAGACAACGCAATGGGCAAAAGAAAAAGGATAAAAGGACAAACAACGATCTACAAAACATTACATAGAAAACTAAATATCGAGTAACACGAACCCCACTAAAAACCGGGGGTGAATTCAGGTGCTAATGGTTACGAGAAGAGTTAGAAGATACCAAAAGGGTAATCAGAATCCGAAATCGAAGAAGAACAGACAACTCAATGGCAAAACGAAAAAGGACAAAAGGACAAACAACGATCTACAAAACATACATGTAAAACCACAGATCGAGTAACACCAACCCCACTAATCGTGCTATTGTCGCTGTGTACTAAATTATATATGTACAATGAAATCCGTCTAAACCAAACCTCATTTAGACCAACTTGTATGTTCGGGATAGATCGATAGGTACAACCAGTCGATCTTGCCTTAAAGGGCACCTCTATATAACAAATCACTGTCTATAAAAGGGCACCTCTATATAACAAATCACTGTCTATAAAAGGGCACCTCTATATAACAAATCACTGTCTATAAAAGAGCAGCTTCATTTTTCCTATTAATGAATAGTACATATAATTTTAGTTTAAACATATTTTATTGTCTTATAAATGTACAATTAGATTGGAAACAAGTTATATCAACTTAGTATATCCGCTCAATACAATAATGTTATATACATAAATAAGAAAATGGGAGCAAGTTACATAATATAATAAATGTATACATGAATATATTTTATAAACAGAAGTAATGGGGGAAAAAGGAGGGGATAAGGGGATTGAGTGCAAATAAGTGATAGCATCCTGAGTACAGGGTATAATTTCGTCTCATTCAAATCTATTAGAATGGTGTATATATTTTTGGACATTTCTAAATACTATTAAATTGTTTTCATCAGTTAAATTATCAGAGCCAAATAATAAGTTTTCAATATATAATATAATTTTAACTTCTATATAAAGGACACCTGCGCATAAAGGGCAGATAACCATGTTCCCTTGAATGCCCTTTATATATAGGTTTGACAGTAATGTGTTTGTTCAGGTTAAATTAAGAAAGAGAATTAATATGTTTGTTTTTAGCTCCAGATATCATTAATGTATTTGCTTAAGATTAAATATTAGTTTATTTACCCCTTATTAAATCCCTGGATATTGAGGTATTTCTATCGTGGTGAGATTCAAGCCATCCATAACAGGAGTCGCATAGTTATATGCGAATCTATGAAGATTGCCACCGTCTTTGCATCATTGGTTTGGTCCCATTTGCTGGTGGACGAGCAGTATTTCATTGGATTGTCTATTTTGCTTGTCCCTTCGCTATTCTCTAATGTTTATTCAGCTATTTCACGATGTAGATAAATATACAACCACGAATCATACAGGTGAAAGACGTTGCTGGACATACCTATTCGGATAAATATTTTAAAGCAAGCTCAAGGAAAAGTGAAAATGATGGATAAGCTCGGAACAAGTTTGCTTTGCAGCGGATCATCTCAACGACCTGAACTGCGGCAAGTTGCCATATGTACACGGACACAGAATTGTATTAGCATGAATAGATTCGTTGTCTATGTACATTATCAAAATTCAATTATGCAGTTTAAATTTGACGACACAAAATCATGTCAAATATTTTTTTTCATTTCAGTAAATAATTTCACATTTTGTAGAATCTTTTTGTCATTATCTTTTTATTTCATTCATATGAATGGTTATAAGTATTCAATTAAATAAAGTATCTTATTTCATTCATATGAATGGTTATAAGTATTCAATTAAATAAAGTATCTTATTTCATTCATATGAATGGTTATAAGTATTCAATTAAATAAAGTATCTTATTTCATTCATATGAATGGTTATAAGTATTCAATTAAATAAAGTATCTTATTTCATTCATATGAATGGTTATAAGTATTCAATTAAATAAAGTATCTTATTTCATTCATATGAATGGTTATAAGTATTCAATTAAATAAAGTATCTTATTTCATTCATATGAATGGTTATAAGTATTCAATTAAATAAAGTATATTATTTCATTCATATGAATCGTTATAAGTATTCAATTAAATAAAGTATCTTATTTCATTCATATGAATGGTTATAAGTATTCGATTAAATAAAGTATCTTATTTCATTCATATGAATGGTTATAAGTATTCAATTAAATAAAGTATCTTATTTCATTCATATGAATGGTTATAAGTATTCAATTAAATAAAGTATCTTATTTCATTCATATGAATGGTTATAAGTATTCAATTAAATAAAGTATCTTATTTCATTCATATGAATGGTTATAAGTATTCAATTAAATAAAGTATCTTATTTCATTCATATGAATGGTTATAAGTATTCAATTAAATAAAGTATCTTATTTCATTCATATGAATGGTTATAAGTATTCAATTAAATAAAGTATCTTATTTCATTCATATGAATGGTTATAAGTATTCAATTAAATAAAGTATCTTATTTCATTCATATGAATGGTTATAAGTATTCAATTAAATAAAGTATCTTATTTCATTCATATGAATGGTTATAAGTATTCAATTAAATAAAGTATCTTATTTCATTCATATGAATGGTTATAAGTATTCAATTAAATAAAGTATCTTATTTCATTCATATGAATGGTTATAAGTATTCAATTAAATGAAGTATTGTTTTACGATGTACTTATTTCATTCATATGAATGGTTATAAGTATTCAATTAAATAAAGTATCGTATTTCATTCATATGAATGGTTATAAGTATTCAATTAAATAAAGTATCTTATTTCATTCATATGAATGGTTATAAGTATTCAATTAAATAAAGTATCTTATTTCATTCATATGAATGGTTATAAGTATTCAATTAAATGAAGTATCTTATTTCATTCATATGAATGGCTATAAGTATTCAATTAAATAAAGTATTGTTTTACGATGTACTTATTTCATTCATATGAATGGTTATAAGTATTCAATTAAATGAAGTATTGTTTTACGATGTACTTATTTCATTCATATGAATGGTTATAAGTATTCAATTAAATGAAGTATTGTTTTACGATGTACTTATTTCATTCATATGAATGGTTATAAGTATTCAATTATATGAAGTATTGTTTTACGATGTACTTATTTCATTCATATGAATGGTTATAAGTATTCAATTAAATGAAGTATTGTTTTACGATGTACTATATTATAAATCAAAATATGAAGGATATTTAATTGGAGTCCAATACAAATTTATGTAATAAACGTCATCAGGTAGGCTGATAGTTAAAACTATTGGGAAGGTAAATAATTCAAAGGTCTTTGGGAGGCGAGTAAACCAAAGGGTCTAAATAGGATTCAAATAAAAAGGCAGAGATATCTAAGTTAGTGCACATGAAGATTTATGTAATAAACGTCATCAGGTAGGCGCAAAGTTAAAATTATTGGGAAGGTAAATAAGTAAAACGTCTTTGGGAGGCGAGTAAACCAAAGGGTCTAAACAGTTCTCCAATCAAAAGGTAGAGATATCTAAGTCAGTGCACACGAAGATTTATGTAAAGGGCCTAAACAGGATAGCCAAACTCGGTTAAAGATCTCTATACATGATGGGGATTGACATTAATGTTGATGCATTACATTATTTAGGAACTGTTGTCAATTTGAAACATAAATATACATAATGAAAACCATGTCAGTGCCGAAGCACTGAGGGGCCGTCATAGTCGTCATGGTATGGTATTTGGATTTACAACTACCTGTGCAATAATTGCCTATCATCACTAAAGTTGTGAGTTCGAACCCCGTTCATGGCGAGGTGTACTCGATACAACATTATGTGTTAAAGTTTGTCAGTGACTTGCAGCAGCGCGGTGGTTTTCTCTGGTTTCCTCCACCAATAAAACAGATCGCCAGAATATAACTGAACTATTGTTTAAAGTGGCGTGGGGGAAACCTGAGTACCTGGCGAAAACCACCGACCTGCCACAAGTCACTGATAATTGTTAACCCATAACACTATTATTTAGATATGGAATGAAACTGATGATTTGTTTATCAGTCATCAACAGTTATTTTAGTTATGTTTTTCGTCAGTTGAAGATCACATGTCATTAAAAAATTATTTTGATGCAAATTCGATCAAAACTCTTTGAGTTTGATCTTACATGAGTATATATATTATATATGTTTACAAATAGACTGTAAACAGATGAATTTCAAGGCTGTTATCACATTAGATTTTACAGTCATGCTTTTAACTTAATTAATATAATCAGTTTGTAAAACAAACAAATTATGATTAAGTTCCTCAAAGTAGATTTAAACGTTAGTAGATATATATATCAAAAGTATGACATAATGCTGCATCGAGTACAACCCGCCATGAACGACATTCGAAGCATTTAATCGGGGATAATATAGGTATCTAGTAACCTTTTCGACCTTGAATCAGGAATAAGTAACCAGTAACGTTTTTCACATTGAATTGGATATACCCGAAGATTACCATCGAATGTTGTACCCAGTGTACGAATGTTGTACCCAGTGTACGATGTGCGGGGAAATCACAAATAACCCTTAGGATAAAATAAAAGAAATGAAATACCACACTGTCGGAATGTTCCAAATTCGGAGGCACAATCGATACACATAGCACACATATAAATGACCACCCCTTTCATGGATTGGTAACAGGCACTTCAATATATAGTGGCGGAATAAAGCTAGTTTTATCGGACTTACAAGACAACTGATGACTGCAACAGTTTCTTAAGAATGCCTTATTATATTCATCATATCACCTCGTATTTTATATTCATCATATCACCTCGTATTTTCACAATCGGATTATGGATATGACCTCTCGTAGTATTCTGCCAGATGTTATGGGGGAATGTAGCGCTATTATATGAGCTGATTTTAATCAGTTTGTCTTATTTATTGTGAATATCTAATCCTCTGGACATGACTCCTCTCTGGTAAATTTCTAATTACAATTGGATGTATGTTACATCTAGCGGCATCCCGCAAACGGTCACGTTATGGTTCATATATTCAACCGACTAATCAGGGACGACCCTACCAAGTCATGTAGTTTGTTAAAAGTATATCTACATTTAATGTAAATAATGTATATGGAGCAGATTCTATTTAGATTCTTTTCCCAAAGATATATCAAACCACAAGAGACATATATCGCTTGGTGATACTTATCATGGTTATCTCCCTTGATTAGAGTTATCTCCCTTAATGATGCTTACCTCCCTTGATGATGCTTATCTCCCTTGATTATATTTATCTCACTTGATGACAGTTATCTCCCTTGATGATACTAACTTCATCACATTGGATATCAGACGGAACCTTCATCAATACAAGAGCTGCCAGGAAAGATTAAGTAGAAAATACATGTAGTAGATAACAGATAAACTACGATATAAAGAATAATGAAATAAAATGAAAAACAAATATACCACACTGTCGGAACAACTCCTATAGAACAGGGGGCCTGGGTGACTCAATGAGTTAGGTCGTTGGATCTAACAACTCGTACAAGCCTATCACCAATACGGCATGGATTCGCACCCGGCTTTGTAAGTTACAAAAAAAGGTGCACCCGACTCACAGCCGCAAGTGATAAAGTTTACCAGTTGCTTGCCCATGGTCGGTGGTTCTCTCCGGGTACTCCGGCTTCCTCCACCACTAAAACTGGTCGCCATGATATAGCTGAAATATTGATGAAAGTGGCGTTAAACACAAACAAAAAATCAAAAATCAAACCAATAGAACAATTGTAAAAAAAGAGGCAAGTGGATAATTGGAATACATGCATGAAAATAATTGATAAATTCAACCTCTGATATTTAGAAATATTACTGTTTAAAATTCAACCTCTGATATTTAGAAATATTACTGTTTAAAATTCAACCTCTGATATTTAGAAATATTACTGTTTAAAATTCAGCCTCTGATATTTAGAAATATTACTGTTTAAAATTCAACCTCTGATATTTAGAAATATTACTGTTTAAAATTCAACCTCTGATATTTAGAAATATTACTGTTTAAAATTTAACCTCTGATATTTAGAAATATTACTGTTTAATCGATTAAACAGTAATATTTCTAAATATCAGAGGCTGAATTTATCAATTGTTTTCATGCTTGATTTTAAGGGTTGTATATAAAATTTTAATGTTATAAATGTTGTTTTTCTTCTTTAATGAAAAGAATAAATAAGCACAAAATGTATGCTTTGTTGATGCATTTAATCATTTATCTGGTCTTTTTTTTGGTTTGACACGAACCCATGATCTACCACACTCGAGCACACAAAACATTACACCACAAATACAGTTCTAAATGAAAATATAAAACAATGTATATGTTGTTCAGCGAGATTTCCATGTCAGATAGTTTGCATGTCGTTAAACAATTACATGACGAGTTTCATTAGTGGAACAGGAACTTCTAACCCTTCCGGAGCACCTGTGTTCATACTCGATTGTTTATGGAGTTTGTGTTGCTCAATCTTTCATTTTCTGCTTAGTGTTTTATAGATAATTTCTTCGGATTCGTCATTTTTCTTTTGCCGGTTTTCATTCGATTTACGGATTCGTATTACCCCTTTGGTATCTTTTAACTTTTTTTTTTCTTTTTATTCTTTTTTTTTTATGAATTATATGGTTTTGATGAATTTTGTGGATGCCAGAAATCACATGCCATAAAACAATAAATCTTATAAATAATCATTAACATCCGCTAACAGTTGTGATGTTATAAATATATTGCTATGTCAAACAATTAAAAGTGATAAAATTATATTTTATTGAATATGTAAATACCCGGATAATAATCTGAAGATATATCATCTGACTACACATAGAAACGGTTGAACTAGAGAAAATCATTGATATATCATATATCAACCTTAAATCTCAACAATAAGACGGAAAACAAAAACACATACCAAATTGTCGGATTAATTCAAAAATTCAATTGAAAAATTGTACAAAATTGTTACCTTTTAACACACACACATACATGATCGCTCACTTTCCCGGGTTGGTTCAGGTATCTAATAAAAATGGGTGGAACTAGTTTTATATGGCCAACGCCTCCTTTCTTAGTGAAACGATGCTGTCATGGAAGTGATTTCAAAACAGGAGACTCTGGTATTGGATGTATTCAAACATATTTTCTTCTGAATTAGAAACCTTGACATTTCCTATTTATGCTCTAATCGAGGTTTTGTAATATAACCTGTCAAATCTTATGAGGGCCCGGGTGGCTTAATGAGTTAGGCAGTTGGATTACCTAGCAATTCATACAAGCCTATCACCAATACGGCGTGGGCTCGCGCCAGGCTTTGTAAATTACAAAAAGGGTGCACTCGACTCGCAGCCAGAAGTGATAAAGCTTACCAGTTGCTTGCCCATGGTCGGTGGTTCTCTCCGGGTACTCCGGCTTCGTCCACCACTAAAACTGGTCGCCATGATATAGTTGAAATATTGCTGAAAGTGGCATTAAAAAAAAAAAAATCAAAATCAACTCTTATGACGAGGACACTTTCTTGTCAGCACATTGGGATTTGCTAATGGTTGAGTCATTGGAACCGCCGGCAGCACACAGCGATGTAAGACTAAACAATGATTTAATTTACGTATAGTGGTGTCTAACACGTCTTTGCTATGTGAGTAGCATGGCGGGTGTCTTACAAGAAGCAGGAATTGTCTATGTTTCGCGGACATCTGAGCTCACTACCGGTTTGTTGGTGAGATCCGTGTTGTTTATCGTTTTAGTTTGTTGTGTTGTGGTTTTTGCTTTGATCTTTGTGTTGTGTTTTATTTGTTTTATGTTGCTGGTGTCTCTGTATTGTCTATTATTGATTGACCTTTTCGGTATTCAATAATGTTTATTAGACAACTTATCCTACATGAAGGTCATTCCAGAAACGCGTCGTGTTCATTCATTTTGATATTTATGTGTTTTGTTTTATTACAAGAGTAGACGAAATCCACCATACGTTTTGTTCAATTTTTCCCAATGTTAATTTAATTCAACATATCGTCGATTTCAAAATACATAAATAAATAAATATCATTAGCATCACATTGAAATATTTGACTTTCATTTTTTGAAAAACTGATATTTAAATATACCTCCTGTAGTTTCAACCTGTTGAAGTTTGTTCGTATAAAGCCTATTTATCGATTTCTAGGAAACACATGTTAGTTTAAAGTTGTTTATGACAGCTATTATTATATTACCTTCTTAATGTGGTCGGACAGATTTGTTAAAAACCAATTGGATCTTAACTGACAAGTGCATTAACGTTTACGGTAAGGCATAACATTATATCAGGAAATATTAGATATTGGGCACTTCATAATTCTTGAAAATTGATAAAAAAAAAAAAATGCAAAACAAAGTAATATCATCGCAAAAAAAAAAAAAAAAAAAGATAGAAAGAGCGGCAAAATCTATCCCCCTGCCACCCAGATACATATCCCCTCACTTTCCCGGATTGGTACATACACTTTAATTAAAGGTTGAAAATGTATATAAAAAGAAAAAAAACAGAAAAGTATCTTACTGTGGGAACAGTTCCAAAATATAATCGAATAATAGTAGAAAGAGCGGTAAACTCGATACCCCTGGCACACACATACATGACCCTTAGCACACACATACATGTCCCATGGCACACAGATACATGACCCCTAGCACACACATACATGACTCCTGGCACACAGATACATGACCCCTGACACACAGATACATGACCCCTAGCACACAGATACATGTTCCCTGGCACACAGATACATGACCCCTAGCACACAGATACATGACCCCTAGCACACACATACATGACCCCTGGCACACCCATACATGACTCCTGGCTCACACATACATGACTCCTGGCACACACATACATGACCCCTGGCACACATACATGACCCCTAACACACACATATATGACCCCTGGCACACATACATGACCCCTTGCACACACATACATGACCCCTAGCACACACATACATGACCCCTGGCACACATATACATGATTCCTGGCACACACATACATGACCCCTGGCACACACATACATGACCCCTGGCACACACATACATGACCCTTAGCACACACATACATGACCCCTGGCACACACATACATGACCCCTGGTACACACATACATGACCCCTGGCACACATATACATGACCCCTGGCACACATATACATGACCCATCACTTTCCTGGTTTGGTACAGGCACTTCAATAAAAAAAATTGAAGACTGAAATAAAATTTAAAACAAAGAATATCATACTGTCGGCACAATTGCAAAATATAATCGGAAAATAGTAGAAAGAGCGGTAAACTCGATAGTTCTAGAACACGTACGCATGACCCCTCACTTTCATGAGTTGGCATAGGAAACTTTAATATATAGAAAAAAATGGCGGGGTTGAAATAAGTTGTGAAGAACATATTATTGTGAACGTTTGCTTTATGCTACTTGTTACTATATCGTGGCACTAAGGTTAAGTCGTAGCAGGAACGCAATTATACAGGTGTTGGTTTTGATTTTTCTTACACAAGCTTAACAAGTTTATAACCTGTAGCCTCTCGAATGAACCCCGAGTATAGCAAGATGACTCTTGGTTTCATTTGGCAGAAACAACAAATTGCACAAATTGTCCGTGAAGATTATTTCATAAAAACCTCGTATACAGTAAAATAAATTAATTTTAGAGTCGCATGCCATTTTATACGTGTTTTGATTGGTTTAAAAAGTTGAGGTTATTTTCATATTTACGGAATCTGAAAATAGACGTCGTTCTCAAGGCGTCGAGTGCCGTTGTCATCGGGTGATTTTCTTTAAATGAGGCACCTTTGGGGTTATTTAAATTTATTTCCGATTATTTGCACTATTTTGAAAAAATATATATATTTGTCAATATCATAACAAAAAAAGTTTGAATCAATTTATAAGGATTGATCGAAATTATTTGTTCGGTTCATTCGAAAGAACCTCTGTCAGGTTGTACACACCCTTGCGTAACCTGGGTGTGTACAACCTGATTGAGGTTATTTCTTCATGAAACGAAAAAAATTGCAATCAATCCTTAATTATATATTTACGTTTCTATTGTGTACAAACCATATCTCTTTTATTTCAAATTACATATATCATGGTTACTCTGTGAATGTTAATTTTCATAACTGATGTTATTCAAGATTTGCATGTTCATCAATCTCGAACTTCCTCAAATCGCTTTGTGCTGATTTGTGATTGGTTATCGATTATATAGAGATATACTGTTACACGTTTTATAATGTTCTGATAGACAATGCATTTCTACCACAAAGAAGGTGGCAGATCATTTTTTTAGAGTTATATTTTTTGGATTTGAGGATATGTTATTCTGAGTGATACTAAATTATTATTTATAAATAACTATTAAGTCTACAAGGTAAGTTAACTTTTTTAATTTTTATTTTTTTTATTTTTTTTTTTTCAATTTATTTATTATTTTAAGATAAGGTAAGTTAATATTAATATCTAATCATACAGATCTTGACATGATTCACAGCAACATTTTAAATATTTGACATTTTAATATCATTTGGTGGGATGGGATCCGTGTTGCTCATCTTTTTAGTTTTTTGTGTTATGCTAATGTTTGTCTTTACTATCTGTATTCCCTATTGTGATGTCAATTGCGATTTCCGCATACAACGATGTTCGGTTCGTCTCTACCTCCAGTTGTTTGTAGGAGGGATCATGTCTTATTTACATTATTTGTGTTTGTTTGCGTATAATGATGTCCAACACATATTATATTGTGCACACTTTAGATATATGATTTGACTGAATGTTGAGAGGAATGTTTACAGAACGTGATGACAGTTGTCACAGAAACGGGTTGTGCGCACTAACTTTGAAATCTAGGTTGTTATTATTGGAACTCGGTGTCCCCCAAAGACTGTTATATAATTTAGATTTCAAATCTTTTGTCAGAGCGTACCTTATGAAGGTTGTTTTAGAAACTCATTGTTTGCGCTGAAATAGATATCTACATATTTATTTGTATATTTATTTGTATATTTATTTGTATATTTATTTGTATATTTATTTGTCAATATCCTTTATGATACTGTTAGATGCTAAAGATATTTGATTTCATTCGATTGAATACTGAGTGGACTTTTTTTTTTATGAAAACGAATTTACAATAAAAATGTATATATTAAGTTTATTTCGTACCACACGTTTCAGGTATGCTCAAAATGCCCTAGATTGGAGATAATCTAAAAGTGTTTGGGAGCAATAAATCCAAAAGACCTAAACAGGATAGCAAAAATCGTCCAAGATCATCTTTGTCTGAGGGAGGAGAGCCTTAGTTTTGATGATAATTACATAATTTAAGGTAAAAACGTGTGACTGTAATAACCATACTAAATAATCTTTTTTGATTTTATTGGCATTGATTTTGACTCTTTCTTTCTACGGTGTTGATATTTGGTTTTGGAACTGGTCCGACAGTATGGTAATTTGTGTGTTTTCATTTTATTTTTATATGGTAGGTAATTTTGTGAATATTAAATTTCGAAATTTTGAATAAAAAAATATGAATATAAATAAAACATTTAGCAATTGCTGCAAAAATGCGCAAAATGGAAAAAAAGTAATAAAAAAAGTTCTTTCTCTGTAAGCAAATTTAAGTTAGCATTAAGTGACGGTATCATTACTGGTTTGCCGTTAACAATTACGAAACAGATTTAATATAATTTTTGAATGAAGAAATATAAATATAGATAAAACATTGATGAATTGCTGCAAAAAATACGCAAAATGGAAAACAAAATATTTAGTAAAAAAAAAGTTCTTTCTCTATGAACACATTTAAGTGACGGTATCATTACTTGTATCAATAAATTTCAAAATCTTGAAAACAAAATATAAATATAAATAAAAGATTGAGAAATTGCTGCAAAAATACGGAAAATATGAAAACAAATTATATAGCATAAAAAGTTCTTTCTCTATATATTGTACGTCGTTAATGGTTACACACCATGTTTGAAACAATTCAATTTGCACTATTCGGAATACCCGTTGTGACAATGCATTGAAGCCCATTATTTACATTATAAACTTAGCAGGAGTTTGATTACATAATTAGCATGACATGGAAGTCATGTCATTAGATCCTATTACTAGTCTGTTAGTATGGCGAACAATATGGCACAGCGATGTTTCCACATGTGAGCTTGTCAATATAGCTTCACATTTTCAAAAAGTAAGCAATTAACCAGACAATATAATTAACAATGTCATGGTATACAATTACAGGGCATTGTACTTCATTCTCATTTTATTATGTATCAATTAGTGAGAAAGGATATGGATGCATCTGAGTTTCAGAGACTATCCAATTTTACACTTAGATATACATTATGGTAAAGGACTAACGTTTTCATTGCTGTATTACATTTCACAATCACAATGTCCTGTGTCTTGTGTACCATTCTTGATTGCCCTTTCGGTTTTCTCTAACGTTAAAATAGTAACCTCATGTATTTATATCGGACAGTGGTGCACATGAACATTAAATGTCTATTACATACAGATGACGAAAGATGACGCTGACAATTAGTTGTTGCTACTAAGTTGACTGTTGTGTCACTATCATATCTTACGATGACTTGTACACTATATAATATGTAGATAATGGTTGATGACATCGGCCCTCTTAAATAGAACTAATAGTGTACTAATCTCATTAGCAATCAAGTGTCTTTATATATATAAGATATGGATGAAGAAAATGTAAAATATAAAGCCACTGGATATCAATTTATCTTTTTTTTTTTTTTTTTTTTTTTTTTTTTTTTATAACCAAGTTCTTGTGACAAGATAAACGATAACGTGCATCAAATCATACAATGACTACAATGACCAGCCTCTGACCAACTGATAAGAGATTATCTTATCTCTATAAGAGACCCTTAAATACCACTGAGAATAGTATGCATACTACAACTTCTGTGTCATGAGGAAGACCATGTCAACATCTGTAGCAAACCTTTCATTAATTAGTTCTTGAATGTACTAGTCATGAGGAAGACCATGTCAACATCTGTAGCAAACCTTTCATTAATTAGTTCTTGAATGTACTACTCGACAACAGTTGAGCACAACAATTCTTTCCACTTTATTAAAGTTATTATTACAAATATTTCAAAGGTTTGGTTATTAAGAATGAAAAAAGAAAAAAAATGTACTTTAAAAATATGAAAAGAAATGTAAAAACACTCCATGTTATTAAATTTAGATGTTGTAAAGAAACAGTCGATATTCAGTGAAGTCTTATTGACATTTGCTCAGTAACATGTCACGTAGGGGTGTAACTTTTGTGAAGTCTTATTGACATTTGCTCAGTAACATGTCACGTAGGGGTGTAACTTTGTGAGATCTTATTGACATTTGCTCAGTAACATGTCACGTAGGGGTGTAACTTTGTGAAGTCTTATTGACATTTGCTCAGTAACATGTCACGTAGGGGTGTAACTTTTGTGAAGTCTTATTGGCATTTGCTCAGTAACATGTCGTGTAGGGGTGTAACTTTGTGAAGTCTTATTGACATTTGCTCAGTAACGTGTCGCGTAGGGGTGTAACTTTGTGAAGTCTTATTGACATTTGCTCAGTAACATGTCGTGTAGGGGTGTAACTTTGTGAAGTCTTATTGACATTTGCTCAGTAACATGTCGCGTAGGGGTGTAACTTTGTGAGATCTTATTGACATTTGCTCAGTAACATGTCGCGTAGGGGTGTAACTTTGTGAAGTCTTATTGACATTTGCTCAGTAACATGTCGCGTAGGTGTGTAACTCTGTGAAGTCTTATTGACATTTGCTCAGTAACATGTCGTGTAGGGGTGTAACTTTGTGAAGTCTTATTGACATTTGCTCAGTAACATGTCGTGTAGGGGTGTAACTTTTGCTATTTAAATTTACCAGAACATTTGCACGTAGTTCAATAATTGCGAGAACATTATTGTATTCAGTTGAACACATGGAGAATATCCTTCCTTTCCCCAAAAATATCCAGCACATCAAAAGTTACCACGCCCACCTATTTATTTCTCGTACAGTGAAAGACTCGTATTCAGCATTGTTATCATGGTTTACGGTAGTTGATTGTGCCACTAATCATATCTTACGTGTTCTCTGTTGGATTCATAAATCAAAGACCATGGCAGGCTACTGAAATGTACCTTAAACATATTGCTAAAGACCATGGCAGACTACTGAAATGTACCTTAAACATATTGCTAAAGACCATGGCAGGCTACTGAAATGTACCTTAAGCATATTGCTTCTTAAGGAACTTTACATTTTTAAACCCCTTTTCAATTTACCGTTTGCATGCATAATTCACGTAAACATATGTAAATAAGGGTAATAACAAAATTACCGAACTCCGACCAATCTAACAAAGGGAAAGTCAAAACTCATAAGTATATAAACAGACACAATCAGTCAACAACAACAACCGATATATGAAGATATGTCAAACATCGTATGGGTAAGTGTTGATCAGTTCTTTTCACGAAGGATTTATACATAATATCACTGTGTTACACTTGTTAACCATTATGTGATACATGTGTAAGTCCTGTGTTGACTTATCCTTCACTGTTTGACACAAACATGGTTATGGTATAGATGTGTATCATCACTTTCAGAAATAATTCACCTAAGTTGTGACTACGAGAATTCTTTGAAGGATAAATTAAGTGACGTGTGAGCACAACGGTCTTGAGGTTGTGCCTAGAAACATCAACAATTGGGATGGTTACAGGGGCGGATCCAGGAATTCAAGTTAGTGGGGGGGGGGGGGGGGGGCACTTAAGAAAATTGCGCCGAGAGGAGGGAGGCGCGAACATTTTTGGGGTATTTCGTTGAAAAATCACGATTTTACGCCAACAAATCATATCTTTTCCAATTTTGGGGGGGGGGTGCGCCCCCTCCCCCCCTGGATCCGCCACTGGGTTTTCGGAACAATAAATCACGTCAATCGTGTTAGGGTTGTTGTCAGAAGTCAACGCCTTCAACCAATATATCACCGATGCCTTTTTCCGTGTAGTATAATATTACAGTAACTAAGTCCATAAATGTTATTTGGTAATCTTAATAAAATTAAGAAATATAAATTGTTGTTTTCCCCAAGAGCTTTAATTGCCTTAACGTTGGTTCCACTTATCACTTAGAAAGTCAGCACAACGTGCGATATCTACGCGTGTGTGTAATGGTTTAATTTCGACGCCATGTTTGTTTTATAGTAAGATAGCACATTCTAGCGATGACACGTTGATGCACGATACGTCATGACATGGTCTTGTGGTGAAAGGAATACTACAATGTCATTATCTTTTATCTGTGGTAGAATATGATACAGACACCTCTATTAAGTATATTAAGTTACATTTCAGTTATCGGTTTAAGCAATGTAGAAATACATACCTTGATCCACTCCGAACATCAAATCACTATTGAGAGGGGTCAAATCGTCAAATGCGTTGCAGTTATGCTATTCTGAAACATTTTCTAATAAACCTGCTTTAAATTATATTTTTATTAACTGGACATTTTGCTTCAGCAAGTGCTAACGGTTTTTGGTGCCGTATATATGTTAAACGTTTTCCAATCAGAAAAGTCTTGACATTAACAATCACATTATAATTAGAATGTAAATGTTTGTGTAATCTTTATTATTTAGTCACGTGAGACAACCTTTCGGAAGCTCTACACTCTTCACAAAAACATCTATTCTTATGATTGTACATGCGCATTACTGATTAGTCGTTTGAATTGCGACGACGAACGAAACTCGGTACCAATGACGTTTTTTCATAAATAGTTCTAACAATTAAAAGATTGTTCTATGTAGAGTATAGACATGGTTAGTAGAGTTGAAAATAAACGTGAGGGAAAACCGGAGGGTCAAATAAGAATGGACAATTTGGGAACACTGGCAAAATTGAATACACCAGACACAGTACTAAGACAAACAAAGCAAAAACAAAACACAGAAAACTAAAAAGGTGAACAACACGGACCACACCGAAAACCCGGGATGAACCAATGTCCTCGCGAAGAATAGAAGACTATGCAGTTTGACCACAAGTTAAGCCTAACACCACTGACTTCGGTTCACGTCCCGGTGTCTACGTCCAGGGTTAAGGTCTCCAATCACCTACTCATGGCTGAGCGCTTCAACTGTAAGTTTGGTGTATATATCCAAACTTCCATCCTCAACATGTCTGGTAGTCAGGGCTGTGATCGTTTAGTAATTGGATATTTACTTGATTTCGATTGAATAAAACATCCTATTTGCTCAAAATATTATATACATGACAGCAACCATCCAATGAAATGAATGAATTTATGTAAAGCTATATAAACAAACAAACAAAAAAGGAGAAAGAATCAAGCAACGAGACATGATACTTATTAGTAAAAGGAAGAAAGAGTTTAGACCTGCTTTATTAACCAAATATATAACTATCTGCTAGAAAGACTTGGACCGCACGAAAAAGATCCTTGTTTTGATCTCGATTACCACCCGTGTCGCGGTATATAATATAATATTATAAAGATTATCAGAGATTCGCAGTAGGTCGATGGTTTGCACCTGGTACATGTAATATATTCTCTTTTAATCCTTGAAAACTGACCACCACGAAATAACTGAAGTACTGTTTAACTGTCAATAAACAGCTATGACCTAACCTGACCTGTCTATGCTTTGTTTTCGTTTGTTTATATTTGCTTGTTTTCATCGTCATTGGTCTGCTTATGCTTACATTGATTCATTCGCCTCCTAGCGGGGGAGCTATTATTATCGATGTATGAAAACAAGATGTTGTGTTTCTTGGAAATTATCTAAGCTTGATTTAAAAATAAATCATCCCGCGCATTAATGTTAATGTCACTTAAAATGAATACAAATAAACTACTTGACAATATATTGTTTTATAAATAACAGATTTAACACTCCCACATTTGCATGCCTGCCACAAACCAGAACTTAATATTTCAGTCGTTGTCTTTTATGTGGTTACATGTAGAAAGATTTGAGTTTGTCACGTGCGAAAAAAAGTTGTTCCTAAAATATATTCCTGAATATAAATATAGATTCTCCTGCTACCAGTGGATAAATCTAGATTATTTTTCTGTCAGTGAATTACGCTATTTCTCTACTCGAAATGGTTAAATTGTCAAATTTTAAAGCTTGAATTTAAATATGAAAATTTGCAGAAATATCGTAATCCAATAATAACAAGAAGGAGAATATATTTCTCTTATGACCAAAACGTCAACATATTTGTTAATTTAACCGTGGTGATTGGAAATATTACAAACATTTAACCAACAGGATAAACACGCAAAGAATAGGAAAATGTATCATGTTCATTTACATCCATATCCTTACTAATGTTTTCTCCGGGTACTACGATTTCCTCCACCAATAAAACTGACTGCCATGATATATCTGAAATATTGTTGATAGTGGCGTTAAACACCATATCCCTAACTAATGCGTTACTAGGTTGATTATATTGCCCATCATTACCTTTTTACATTTGTTTAATTTCCTAATTTTACGAATGTACTATTTATCTTTAATTAATTAAAATTTTTATACATGTTGCAATAAAGGGGGAAAATGCCCCACTGTCTGAACAGTTCTAATATCAAATATCAAAATGGTAGAAAGAGCAAAATATATACCCCTAACACACATAATTATACAACTAGTTTTATGGGCTAAAACCTCCCCTTTTAGTGAAATGATGCGGTCATGCAAGTGTTTTCCACATGGAAGTAAAATGCAGTACAGTTTATTTACAACTTATTTACCGGGTTTGTAACTAGATTAACACGACGGGTGCCACTAGTGGAGCAGGAACTGCTTACCCTTTCGGAGCACCTGCATTCACCCCTGGTTTTTAGTGGGGTTCGTGCTACTCGATCTTTAGTTTGATGTGTAAGTTTTGTAGATCGTTGTTTGTCCTTTTGTCCGTTTTATTTTGGCCATTGTGTTGTCTGTTCTTCGTCGATATACGGTTTCTGATTGCCCCTTTGGTATTTTCAAAAAACTCTTCCTATTTACCTGCTCTCAAAGACTTTAGATTTATTTGGCTTTCCAATCGTTTGACTATGCACCTGATGAAGGTTGTTTCTGAAACACGTCGTATCTTATAAACTATGCCAGTGCCGAGGCATTTGTACTTTGTGACAGTTGGTTCGTATAAAACCTCATGTTATGAATTAGGAGCGATTTCCAGACCTCATTTATAACAATGAGGTAGGTTTCCGTTTTATTCTCTAGGATTCTTATTATACAGCAGAATAAAAAAAAGTCAGTTATAATGAACAGTGAGTATACTCACCGGTGGTCGCCTATCATAACGGTAACAATATTTAAAACACAAATAACGTAAATAAGGCATGAGCCCTCTATGTAATAACATTTAGTTGCGATGGAACTGTTTACTGTACTTTCTGTGTTGATATGTATGAAACCTTTGTATCTATTCAACAGTTATCTAAATATATAAGAACTAGTGTTTGTAATTACTACCAGATGTTAAAAAACCGGTAACCAACAATATATCAAATAATCAATGTAAATACCAAAAGATATCCGCGATGTTTTGAAAGTGTTCCGAACTTACTTTGCCTTCCAATCATTGCTCGTTTCGTCTTTACCTCCAGTTGTTTGTAGGAGGGTTCATGTCTTATTTACGTTATGTTCTGTTCGTCTTTACCTCCAGTTGTTTGTAGGAGGGCTCGTGTCTTATTTACGTTATGTTCTGTTCGTCGTTACCTCCAGTTGTTTGTAGGAGGGCTCATGTCTTATTTACGTTATGTTCTGTTCGTCGTTACCTCCAGTTGTTTGTAGAAGGGTTCATGTCTTATTTACGTTATGTTCTGTTCGTCGTTACCTCCAGTTGTTTGTAGGAGGGCTCATGTCTTATTTACGTTATGTTCTGTTTGTCGTTACCTCCAGTTGTTTGTAGGAGGGCTCATGTCTTATTTACGTTATGTTCTGTTCGTCTTTACCTCCAGTTGTTTGTAGGAGGGCTCGTGTCTTATTTACGTTATGTTCTGTTCGTCGTTACCTCCAGTTGTTTGTAGGAGGGTTCATGTCTTATTTACGTTATGTTCTGTTCGTCGTTACCTCCAGTTGTTTGTAGGACGGCTCATGTCTTATTTACGTTATGTTCTGTTCGTCGTTACCTCCAGTTGTTTGTAGGAGGGCTCATGTCTTATTTACGTTATGTTCTGTTCGTCGTTACCTCCAGTTGTTTGTAGGAAGGCTCATGTCTTATTTACGTTATGTTCTGTTCGTCGTTACCTCCAGTTGTTTGTAGGAGGGCTCATGTCTTATTTACGTTATGTTCTGTTTGTCGTTACCTCCAGTTGTTTGTAGGAGGGCTCATGTCTTATTTACGTTATGTTCTGTTCGTCGTTACCTCCAGTTGTTTGTAGGAGGGCTCGTGTCTTATTTTCGTTATGTTCTGTTCGTCGTTACCTCCAGTTGTTTGTAGGAGGGCTCATGTCTTATTTACGTTATGTTCTGTTCGTCGTTACCTCCAGTTGTTTGTAGGAGGGCTCATGTCTTATTTACGTTATGTTCTGTTTGTCGTTACCTCCAGTTGTTTGTAGGAGGGCTCGTGTCTTATTTACGTTATGTTCTGTTCGTCGTTACCTTCAGTTGTTTGTAGGAGGGCTCATGTCTTATTTACGTTATGTTCTGTTCGTCGTTACCTCCAGTTGTTTGTAGGAGGGCTCATGTCTTATTTACGTTATGTTCTGTTCGTCGTTACCTCCAGTTGTTTGTAGGAGGGCTCGTGTCTTATTTACGTTATGTTCTGTTCGTCGTTACCTCCAGTTGTTTGTAGGAAGGCTCATGTCTTATTTACGTTATGTTCTGTTCGTCGTTACCTCCAGTTGTTTGTTGGAGGGCTCATGTCTTATTTACGTTATGTTCTGTTCGTCGTTACCTCCAGTTGTTTGTAGGAGGGCTCATGTCTTATTTACGTTATGTTCTGTTCGTCGTTACCTCCAGTTGTTTGTAGGAGGGCTCATGTCTTATTTACGTTATGTTCTGTTCGTCATTACCTCCAGTTGTTTGTAGGAGGGCTCATGTCTTATTTACGTTATGTTCTGTTCGTCGTTACCTCCAGTTGTTTGTAGGAGGGCTCATGTCTTATTTATGTTATGTTCTGTTCGTCATTACCTCCAGTTGTTTGTAGGAGGACACATGTCTTATTATGATGTTCTGTTCGTCTTTACCGCCAGTTGTTTGTAGGAGGGCTCATGTCTTATTTACGTTATGTTCTGTTCGTCATTATCTCCAGTTGTTTGTAGGAGGACACATGTCTTATTATGATGTTCTGTTCGTCTTTACCGCCAGTTGTTTGTAGGAGGGCTCATGTCTTATTTACGTTATGTTCTGTTCGTCGTTACCTCCAGTTGTTTGTAGGAGGGCTCATGTCTTATTTACGTTATGTTCTGTTCGTCGTTACCTCCAGTTGTTTGTAGGAGGGCTCATGTCTTATTTACGTTATGTTCTGTTCGTCGTTACCTCCAGTTGTTTGTAGGAGGGCTCATGTCTTATTATGATGTTCGGTTCATCTTTACCTCCAGTTGTTTGTAGGAGGGCTCATGTCTTATTTACGTTATGTTCTGTTCGTCTTTACCTCCAGTTGTTTGTAGGAGGGCCCATGTCTTATTTACGTTATGTTCTGTTCGTCTTTACCTCCAGTTGTTTGTAGGAGGGCTCATGTCTTATTTACGTTATGTTCTGTTCGTCGTTACCTCCAGTTGTTTGTAGGAGGGCTCATGTCTTATTTACGTTATGTTCTGTTCGTCGTTACCTCCAGTTGTTTGTAGGAGGGCTCATGTCTTATTATGATGTTCGGTTCATCTTTACCTCCAGTTGTTTGTAGGAGGGCTCATGTCTTATTTACGTTATGTTCTGTTCGTCTTTACCTCCAGTTGTTTGTAGGAGGGCCCATGTCTTATTTACGTTATGTTCTGTTCGTCTTTACCTCCAGTTGTTTGTAGGAGGGCTCATGTCTTATTTACGTTATGTTCTGTTCGTCGTTACCTCCAGTTGTTTGTAGGAGGGCTCATGTCTTATTGACGTTATTTGTGTTTGTTTGTACATAGTCGTGTCCAACACTTATTGTGTTGTGTTATTGTAGTGTTTTTCTTCGTCCTTTGTACCCTGTGTTACCAGTTTCTTTCGATTGACCATGTTTGATTGCCCCTTCGAAGTTCTTTAACGTTTATATAGGCTTCAATATCTATATAAACCACGTAATACAATAATTTGCATATATAATATTATTGCTGATAAATTAGGATCTGTAGTTATTTTAAATGATAGGCGCAGACTTCTATATCTATGGGAATGTACAAAAATATTGGATGGTGGGGGATGGTGACTTTTGATTTTTGGTGTTTAACGCCACTTTCAGCAATATTTCAGCTATATCATGGCGACCAGTTTAAGTGGTGGAAGACGCCGGAGTACCCGGAGAGAACCACCGACCACCACTTGCGGCTGCGAAACGAGTGCACCCTTTTTGTAATTTACAAGGCCGGGTGCGAGTTTCTGGAATAACCTTCATCGGGTACGCTCAAAGCCAATATATTTGAAAGCCAAATAATACAAACGCTATTGGAAGGAAGAAAGCGAAAGGGTTTAAACAGGAGAGCCAAAAAGCTTGTATGAGTTGTTAGGTAATCCAACTACCTAACTTATTGAGCCACCCGGGCCCTAATACAAACATATCGGATGATGGGGATATTGCTTTTACATTATATCTATGCACGTATTCATATGTATGAAACCGGTAAGAACTGGTCTGTTTTAATTACTACCAGATGTAGCAAAACGATAACCAACAATCTATCAAATGATCAAATTAACTGTAAATTCCAAAGGATATCAGAAATGATTAGAAAGTGTTCCGAACTTAGTCGGCTTTCCAATCATTTGATTTGCAATGCAGCTGATGAAGGTTATTCCGGAAACGCGTCGTATGTACTAAGTTAGACGTTTACATTTTTATTATTATAATATTAAAACATTTTAAACATTTCTAAATTAAAACGTCGTGTGTACTAAATTAGATATTTACGTTTTTATTATTATAGCATTAAAACATTTTAAACAGTTCTAAATTAAAACGTCGTGTGTACTAAATTAGTGCTGCGTTAATTGAAATGCCAAAAAAACGCACGAACTAAAATATATGGTGAGCGTAGGTTTGATATGGCTGCCGCGACTCTGTGGAATAGCCTTCCAGTAAGTCTTCGAAATGAACAATCTCTTGAGGCATTTAAAAAGGTCACTAAAGACTCATTTATTCAAAATCGCTTTAGTGAAATGAGCATAGATTTGGATCTGTGATTGACTGTTTTAACTGGTGCTATTCTGCTACAATATTGTTTTATACTTTTGATTTAAATTTGTTGTCATTTTGTACAGTTGAGTATTAATTCTTAATTCTTACTGTGATTCATTGTCTTTGCGTAATATATTTTTATTAAATTTTAGTTACATTCACTGATTTCGATAGCTAAGTTTATTTATTATTCAATTTCATGTCCATTTTTATACATTTATTTTAATTAATATTTTTAGATATGTTTTCCCTAATTCTCTTATAATACGCAATTTTCTTCTTTTGTTAAGTTTTTGAGTCTTAAAGTTTTTATACCGGTATTTGATTAAATTGGGCATGCTTTTAAATGTATTGTTCTTACTTCACTTATTTTTCTTATTTATGTACACATTTGTGTATATTTTAAACATGTAAAGCGCTTAGAGTAATTGTATGGTTATATAATGCGCTATGAAAATTCCTTGTAATAATAATAATAATAATTAGATATCTACGTTTAATTTCTTTTTATTTTAGTATTAAATACATCTCAAACAGTTCTAGATTAATTTACTTTGGTAGTGTTAAGATATAAACCATTGTGTTGTCTGTCCTTCCTCAATTTACAGATTCTAATTACCCCTTTGATATCATCAAACTCTTCTTAACTATCTACGTTTTTGTTATTATAGAATTAAATACGTTTCAAACAGTCATAGATTAATTTACATTGGTAGTGTTAACATGTTAACCTTCAGATAAATATTATCATAAATAGTTATCCGTATTCTATGAAATCGCGGTACATCAAATAAGCTTTGGTATCAAAACGTAATTAAGAGGTGTGGTCTGTGTTGTACGTAATTAAGAGGTGTGGTCTGTGTTGTACGTAATTAAGAGGTGTGGTCCGTGTTGTACGTAATTAATAGGTGTTGTCTGTGTTGTACGTAATTAAGAGGTGTGGTCTGTGTTGTACGTAATTAATAGGTGTGATCTGTGTTGTACGTAATTAAGAGGTGTGGTCTGTGTTGTACGTAATTAAGAGGTGTGGTCTGTGTTGTACGTAATTAATAGGTGTGGTCTGTGTTGTACGTAATTAAGAGGTGTGGTCTGTGTTGTACGTAATTAAGAGGTGTGGTCTGTGTTGTACGTAATTAAGAGGTGTGGTCTGTGTTGTATACAACTCCTATTATGCTTACGGATTGTAAAACAAATGACTGCTATAATTCTGCTCTGTATCACTTCTGTGTGCTATAAAAACATAGAAATCTAATTTAGTGTTCACCCAGTTACTCTCATAGTAAATGATCGTAAGCGTATATAGAAATATAAATATTACGACTTTGAATCAGGCACAGAATGCTAAGATCAAAAGAAAAATTCAAATCATCGACAAATTTAATTTCGTTCTTATCAGTTTGAATATATTCATTATTTTATTCCAAGAAACTGTGAACATTATTCTTTCTAGGAAATTCATTTTCAAGAGAGGTCTATATGTTTTCAAGAGAGGTCTATATGTTTTCCCCAAATTGTCAACTACAACTAAAAATAAATAAAAAATACACATTAACGTATTAAATGAAACCAGTCAAATTATTTCATCACCCACTATGTTTGCCTGACATTTTCATTAAAACTAGTAATAATACAAACGTAGATATCATATTCAATACAAGTGATTTTATTTATCTACAGACGTCAGAAAGGAAACAAAAAACATGGCTGAAAAATTACAATTAAGAAATCATATTTGTTTTTCTTCAAAGCGTTTCAGCAGAAATACAGGTAGTACATTGTGTTTGTATTGTTATTGACAAGCCTATTGAGCTATTCTAAGAGTAATATACAAATATTTAACTTATATTGAAGGAGAAAAGTCATTAAATATTCTGAAACACCTGGACTAATGTCTATGCATAGTGAAAATGTATAAAGATAAGGAAGTCAACAAAAATGTCAAAAATATGTTTGTATCAATGTGTGACGTGAGAATGTTTTTGACATTTACTTTACTGAATTTGGTACTGCGTTGACAAATATTTTACCTATTTTGTTCCAGTGTTGTTGTAAATGCTGTTGTAGTGACAGCCAGAACCTTTGAGGCGTAATGAAAGCGGGAGGATTGACGCTTTAAAATCTGATTCAACCCACCATTTCTTTAGAAATGCCTGTACCAAGTCAGGGTCATTACGGGTTTCACAGTTTTCCGATTGTTGACTGATTTTGTCTGTTTACATACTTATGAGTTTTGACTTTCCCCTTGTAAGATTGTTCGGAGTTCGGTAATTTTGTTATTACCCTTACTGTTATACACATTGCCTTAAACCTGTTTTATTTTCTATGGGAAATACTTCAAAACGTAGATATCTAATTTAATGCGCAAGACGTGTTTTTAGAATAACCTTCATTAGGTACGCTCAAACTCAAAAGCGTTGAAAGGCAAAACATTCAAAAGACTTTGGAAGCAACAAAAACAAAATGCGTAGACGAGATAGCCATACTTGGCTACGGTCACCTATGTCTGAAAAATGAGAACAATAGCTTTAATCAACTACATTTTTAAGAACTGTAAATTTCACAGATAAATACAAATGTATATCTAATAAAACGTAGATATCAATTGTTTGCGCACGACGCGCTTCTCAGCAACAGTTATCAGGTACGCTTAAAATCTAATATCGGGAACACCCAATAATTTTAAAGTGTTTGGGAGCAATAAAACCAAATGCCCTAAATATGATAGCCAATAAGGGTAATAACAAAATTACCGGACTGCGAACAATCTTACAAAGGGAAAGTCAAAACTCATAATTATATAAACAGACACAATCAGTCAACAACCGGAAAACTGTGAAAACCGTAATGACCCTTACTTGGTACAGGCGTTTCTAAAGAAATGGTGGGTTGAATCAGATTTTATTACGCTCTCATTACGGTTCAAAGGAGATCCTTAGATTTAATCAATTACATTAATTAGGAGCTGTAAATTTCAATTATAAATATATCTAACAAGCCATATCAATGCTAAAGCGCTGACTTTTTGGAAGAATGATATATGTTTAGCTGATAAATTCAACATATTTTCATTTTTTGCAAATTATGTATCAAAGCTGTTTCGCTTCCTCGATACCACGTTATGTGATAAAGTTTGTCAGTAACTTACGACAGGTCGGTGGTTTTCTCCTGGTACTCCGGTATCGTCCACCAACGAAACTGACAGCCACGTAATAATTGCAATATTGTTGAAAATGACGTTAAACACCATAGCCCTAACCCGTAAACCTCAATGATAAATATATCTAACAGTGGCACGTTTAGTATCAGAAGCTCTTCAGAAACACTTTGTCTCTATAGGTTATCGATCACATTTATATAGGGTGTTGAGTGTTTCTCTGTAAGCTCATAGGCTGTTCTGTTTAAAGTATAATTGACTAGCATCACAATGGAGTGGACAGCATACATAAGATAAGATTCGCTTGAGATAAAAGGATATTATTATATTAGAAATATTTTCATCAGATAAAATCTGGAAGGTAAGTTTTTCAGCCTTTATTTAGCAAAATGTATATAAAATTACTTGAACTTACATAATAAAACTTTTATTTTTATTTTCACCAACTAAGAATAGAACATGCTTATTTTATGATTTTTGACGTTATATTAAAAACATAAAAATGAATTTATTCCCCACAATAATTAAATATTTCACAAAAATCTGTCTTTCTTTTTTATCTAACGTCTGACGACATGCAATACTAATATAGCCTGTACGTGTTAATATAATACAAGTTGGTGCACTTGACACAATACTACAAGTTGTTGCGCGTGACTCTGTAATACAATTTGTTGCGCGTGACACAGCAATACAATTTGCTGCGCGTGACACAGCAATACAAGTTGTTGCGCGTAACACAGCAATACATGTTGTTGCACTTGACTCAGTAATACAAGTTGTTGCGCGTGACACATTAATAACGCAGGTTGCTGCGCGGGTCAAAACAATACATGTAGTTGCACGTGCCTCAGAGATACAAATTGTTGCACGTGGCATAACACTCCTGGTTGTTACAAGCTTATTGAGATAGGAATAGCAGCTGTTGACACATAATCTTATGACCAAAATCGCGGGATTCACTTAGTGTGAGTGTTCATGTTTAATATTTTGATGTTATTGTTTTTTTATTTGTGTGTGTCCATTGTGTGGTTTTGTCTATCCACCATTAAATAACTTTGTTATGTCTTAATTTTGTTAAATGTATTTATTCATGTATACAAAACACCAAGTGACATTTGATGTCTTTTTAAAGTAGTTTTCTGTCTCTGAAATCAAAGTTTTTTTGTGTCTTGTTTTAACTTTTAATTATTTCATCATGCACGGTCTAAAACCCCATTTTTCAACGAACTTATTACTAAAATTTACAGTTCCTAAATAATGTACTATTTCTTTTAGCTCAGTTAGTAGAGCAACGGCTTCAAATGCGAGACCTCCGGGGATCGAATCCAATTTGGGACATTGCATTTTTCAGAGATAAAATATGCTATAATATTACATAAGTATCACACTTTAATCACTGATATACACCTTTTTCTTATAGTGTTCGCTTCAGATATTTAAAGCTACTGTTTCCTGTTTTTTCCCTTCCATTCAACCTTTTAAAGAAACGCACTAAATTTGATATGTACGTGTTTGTTACTATCAACTTTGTCGATACCTCTGCTGGTAGACTGTTAGTCTCTTAGGCTGTAATGCGCCCAGTAGTCAGTGTTTCGGCACTGACATGGTTTATTAGATATATTTATTATTGTAATATACAGTTCCTGATATGTAATTTTTATTCCCCCTCCCCTTCACTCATATGTGACCGATTCTGGCTATCCTGTTTAGGTCCTTTAGGTTTATTGTTATCAAACATTTTAAAATTATTTGGCTTTCCATTCTTTCGATTTTGAGCGTACTTGATGAAATGAAGTTTATTCCAGAAACGCGCCGTGCGCACTTGATGAAATGAAGGTTATTCCAGGAACGCGCCGTGCGCACTAAATTTGATATCTACGTTTGTATTACCTGTTTTATTTTTATTGTGATTGTTTAAGGCAATTACCATACTTCACCTTAAAATTATTTTCTATATAAAAGATAAACGGATAAAATGGCTATTTTGTCGCATAACTATCAAAATGTGGTTAACAGTTCCGATAACTATAATTGTCCCTAGGGTCTTAATCTCAATGTGCTATGGGAAACAGTCTAATAGCATCACTCTTCTCCCGATATTTTAATGGTTAAGATTTTTCTGGCTTTAACGTACTTAAGCATAAAGATCCGATTTATACGAATAACTGCTTACCAAATACATTGTGTTGTATTACAATTAATACTAATCCAAAGATTTAGATAAAGTATTGGATTTGATTTGATTGATTTATTGTGTTTAACGCCACTTTCAGCGATATTTCAGCTATATCATGGCGACCAGTTTTAGAGGTGGAAAAAGCCGGAGTACCCGGAGAGAACCGCCGACCATGGGCAACAAATGGTAAACGTTATCACTTGCGGCTGCTAATCGAGTGTACCCTTTTTGTAATTTACAAATCCGGGTGCGAACCCACGCCGTATTGGTGATAGGCTTGTGCGAGTTTCTGGAATAACCTTCATCATGTACGCTCAAAGCCAAAATATTTGAAAGCCAAATAATACAAACGCTATTGGAATGAAGAAAGCCAAAAGGGTTCAAACAGGAGAGCCAACAATCGGCTTATAAGGTCACCTATATCTGAGGGAGGAGAATATTAGTTTTAATAATAATTACATAATTTTTTCGATATCGAATATATCTAGTAAACCATATCCGTTCTGAAGCACTAACTGCTGCGGCTGATACCTTAAAGACTAATAGTTCACCAGCAGTGGTATCGACCAAGTGATAGTAATAAAACCATAGATATCTATTATATGATTTCTTCCGTAAAGTGGTAATTCGTCTATTTAGGGAAACTTGTGCATGTTCGCTCGTCCTAGCAATGTCCGCTAAGTTAGCTACGGAAACCGTTATCTGCTTGTTTTCACGTTAATGTCCATTCAGTTATTTATTGAAACTCTTGTTCATAGTGTTCAATCAACTATTTATGTAAACGGTTACCTATTTTCGCCAAAATAGTATCCATTCAACTATTCAATGACTCTATTTCCTACGCACTTCCTTCTACTGTTGATTAAGGTATTTAAGGAAATTGTTACCTGTACTCTTCTTTATTGTATTCATTCAGGTATTTAAAGCAATCGGTACCTGTTAATTAGTAAATGTCATGTTTAAATTAGTAAGAAAGTACATTGATGTAAATTAACATGAGAAATTACCCAACATTACACAAATTAAAATAATAGAACAACGCTTTTATAGTTGTTCTACAATTCACAGTTACAGTAGTGAGCAGTCACAATAACCAGTATAACTCATACTCTAAAATGAGTGTTAATCGGTCCATAATCACAATAGTGAACAGTCACAATAATGAGTATAACTTATACTCTAAAATGAGTGATAATCGGTCCATAATCACAGTATAGTGAGCAGTCACAATAACCAGCATAAATCATACTCTAAAATGAGTGTTAATCGGTCCATAATCACAATAGTGAACAGTCACAATAATGAGTATAACTTATACTCTAAAATGAGTGTTAATCGGTCCATAATCACAGTATAGTGAGCAGTCACAATAACCAGCATAAATCATACTCTAAAATGAGTGTTAATCGGTCCATAATCACAGCATAGTGAGCAGTCACAATAACCAGCATAAATTATACTCTAAATTGTGTATAAATGGTTCATAACAACAGCAGTGAACAGTCACAATAATCAGCAAAAATCGTACTCTAAAATGTGTATTAATGGTTCCTAACCACAGCAGTGAACAGTCACAATAACCAGCATAAATCATACTCTAAAATGTGTGTAAATGGTTCCTAACCACAGCAGTGAACAGTCACAATAATCAGCATAAATCATACTCTAAAATGTATATTAATGGTTCCTAACCACAGCAGTGAACAGTCACAATAACAAGCATAAATCATACTCTAAAATGTGTATTAATGGTTCCTAACCACAGCAGTGAACAGTCACAATAACAAGCGTAAATCATACTCTAAAATGTGTATCAATGGTTCCTAACCACAGCAGTGAACAGTCACAATAACCAACATAAATCGTACTCTAAAATGTGTATAAATGGTTCCTCACCACAGCAGTGAACAGGCACAATAACCAGCATAAATGATACTCTAAGATGTGTATAAATGGTTCCTAACCACAGCAGTGAACAGTCACAATAACCAGCAAAAATCGTATTCTAAAATGTGTATTAATGGTTCTTAACCACAGCAGTGAACAGTCACAATAACCAGCATAAATTATACTCTAAAATGTGTATAAATGGCTCCTAACCACAGCAGTGAACAGTCACAATAACCAGCATAAATCATACTCTAAAATGTGTATAAATGGTGCCAAACCACAGCAGTGAACAGTCACAATAACCAACAAAAATCGTATTCTAAAACGTGTATTAATGGTTCCTAACCAAAGCAGTGAACAGTCACAATAACCAGCATAAATCATACTCTAAGATGTGTATAAATGGTTCCTAACCACTGCAGTGAACAGTCACAATAACCAGCATAAATCATACTCTAAAATGTGTATAAATGGTTCCTAACCACAGCAGTGAACAGTCACAATAACCAGCATAAATCATACTCTAAGATGTGTATAAATGGTTTCTAATCACAGCAGTGAACAGTCACAATAACCAGCAAAAATCGTATTCTAAAATGTGTATTAATGGTTCCTAACCACAGCAGTGAACAGTCACAATAAACAGCATAAATCATACTCTAAGATGTGTATAAATGGTTCCTAACCACAGCAGTGAGCAGTCACAATAAGAAACATAAATTATACTCTAAAATGTGTATAAATGGTTCCTAACCACAGCAGTGAACAGTCACAATAACAAGCAAAAATCGTATTCTAAAATGTGTATTAATGGTTCTTAACCACAGCAGTGAACAGTCACAATAACCAGCATAAATCATACTCTAAGATGTGTATAAATGGTTCCTAATCACAGCAGTGAACAGTCACAATAACCAGCAAAAATCGTATTCTAAAATGTGTATAAATGGTTCCTAACCACAGCAGTGAACAGTCACAATAATCAGCATAAATCGTACTCTAAAATGTGTATAAATGGTTCCTCACCATAGCAGTGAACAGTCACAATAACCAGCATAAATCATACTCTAAAATGTGTATAAATGGTTCCTAGCCACAGCAGTGAACAGTCACAATAACCAGCCTACATCATACTCTAAAATGTGTATACATGGTTCCTAACCACAGCAGTGAACAGTCACAATAACCAGCATGCATCATACTCTAAGATGTGTATAAATGGTTCCTAACCACAGCAGTGAACAGTCACAATAATCAGCATAAATCGTACTCTAAAATGTGTATAAATGGTTCCTAACCACAGCAGTGAACAGTCACAATAACCAGCATAAATCATACTCTAAGATGTGTATAAATGGTTCCTAACCACAGCAGTGAACAGTCACAATAACCAGCATACATCATACTCTAAAATGTGTACAAATGGTTCCTAACTACAGCAGTGGACAGTCACAATAACCAGCATAAATCATACTCTAAGATGTGTATAAATGGTTCCTAACCACAGCAGTGAACAGTCACAATAACCAGCAAAAATCGTATTCTATAATGTGTATTAATGGTTCCTAACCACAGCAGTAAACAGTCACAATAACCAGCATAAATCATACTCTAAGATGTGTATAAATGGTTCCTAACCACAGCAGTGAACAGTCACAATAACCAGCAAAAATCGTATTCTAAAATGTGTATTAATGGTTCCTAACCACAGCAGTGAACAGTCACAATAACCAGCATAAATCATACTCTAAAATGTGTATAAATGGTTCCTAATCACAGCAGTGAACTGTCATAATAACCAGCATAAATCATACTCTAAGAAGAGTGTTAGACGGTCCCTAGTCTACAGTTGAGAGATACTCATTACTTTGGTCTATGAATGCTAACTCTGTCTTTCTGGTATTAATTGGTGTACATACTTTTATGGGAGGTGTGGTGGTTGGCGAGGGTTTCATCCCAAAATGAAAGTTGAGTGGACCGAAATGCATCATGTAGTAAGTGTTAAGGGTGAACGTACTAATGTCAGTTGATGGTAAACACAAGCGCTACAAGGATTGTTCGTGCCTTCAGAAGTATAGGATTTAATAAATGACATGATAAATATACCACTTTGTCGAAGGTGCCTTCAGAAGTATAGGATTTAATAAATGACATGATAAATATACCACTCTGTCGAAGGTGCCTTCAGAAGTATAGGATTTAATAAATGACATGATAAATATACCACTCTGTCGAAGGTGCCTTCAGAAGTATAGGATTTAATAAATGACATGATAAATATACCACTCTGTCGAAGGTGCCTTCAGAAGTATAGGATTTAATAAATAGCATGATAAATATACCACTCTGTCGAAGGTGCCTTCAGAAGTATAGGATTTAATAAATAGCATGATAAATATACCACTCTGTCGAAGGTGCCTTCAGAAGTATAGGATTTAATAAATGACATGATAAATATACCACTCTGTCGAAGGCGCCTTCAGAAGTATAGGATTTAATAAATAGCATGATAAATATACCACTCTGTCGAAGGTGCCTTCAGAAGTATAGGATTTAATAAATGACATGATAAATATACCACTCTGTCGAAGGTGCCTTCAGAAGTATAGGATTTAATAAATGACATGATAAATATACCACTCTGTCGAAGGTGCCTTCAGAAGTATAGGATTTAATAAATAGCATGATAAATATACCACTCTGTCGAAGGTGCCTTCAGAAGTATAGGATTTAATAAATGACATGATAAATATACCACTCTGTCGAAGGTGCCTTCAGAAGTATAGGATTTAATAAATGACATGATAAATATACCACTCTGTCGAAGGTGCCTTCAGAAGTATAGGATTTAATAAATAGCATGATAAATATACCACTCTGTCGAAGGTGCCTTCATAAGTATAGGATTTGATAAATAGCATGATAAATATACCACTTTGTCGAAGGTGCCTTCAGAAGTATAGGATTTAATAAATGACATGATAAATATACCACTCTGTCGAAGGTGCCTTCAGAAGTATAGGATTTAATAAATGACATGATAAATATACCACTCTGTCGAAGGTGCCTTCAGAAGTATAGGATTTAATAAATGACATGATAAATATACCACTCTGTCGAAGGTGCCTTCAGAAGTATAGGATTTAATAAATAGCATGATCAATATACCACTTTGTCGAAGGTGCCTTCATAAGTATAGGATTTAATAAATAGCATGATAAATATACCACTCTGTCGAAGGTGCCTTCAGAAGTATAGGCTTTAATAAATAGCATGATAAATATACCACTCTGTCGAAGGTGCCTTCAGAAGTATAGGATTTAATAAATAGCATGACAAATATACCACTCTGTCGAAGGTGCCTTCAGAAGTATAGGATTTAATAAATAGCATGATAAATATACCACTTTGTCGAAGGTGCCTTCAGAAGTATAGGATTTAATAAATGACATGATAAATATACCACTTTGTCGAAGGTGCCTTCAGAAGTATAGGATTTAATAAATGACATGATAAATATACCACTCTGTCGAAGGTGCCTTCAGAAGTATAGGATTTAATAAATGACATGATAAATATACCACTCTGTCGAAGGTGCCTTCAGAAGTATAGGATTTAATAAATAGCATGATCAATATACCACTTTGTCGAAGGTGCCTTCATAAGTATAGGATTTAATAAATAGCATGATAAATATACCACTCTGTCGAAGGTGCCTTCAGAAGTATAGGCTTTAATAAATAGCATGATAAATATACCACTCTGTCGAAGGTGCCTTCAGAAGTATAGGATTTAATAAATAGCATGATAAATATACCACTTTGTCGAAGGTGCCTTCAGAAGTATAGGATTTAATAAATGACATGATAAATATACCACTTTGTCGAAGGTGCCTTCAGAAGTATAGGATTTAATAAATGACATGATAAATATACCACTTTGTCGAAGGTGCCTTCAGAAGTATAGGATTTAATAAATGACATGATAAATATACCACTTTGTCGAAGGTGCCTTCAGAAGTATAGGATTTAATAAATGACATGATAAATATACCACTCTGTCGAAGGTGCCTTCAGAAGTATAGGATTTAATAAATGACATGATAAATATACCACTCTGTCGAAGGTGCCTTCAGAAGTATAGGATTTAATAAATAGCATGATCAATATACCACTTTGTCGAAGGTGCCTTCATAAGTATAGGATTTAATAAATAGCATGACAAATATACCACTCTGTCGAAGGTGCCTTCAGAAGTATAGGATTTAATAAATAGCATGATAAATATACCACTTTGTCGAAGGTGCCTTCAGAAGTATAGGATTTAATAAATGACATGATAAATATACCACTTTGTCGAAGGTGCCTTCAGAAGTATAGGATTTAATAAATGACATGATAAATATACCACTCTGTCGAAGGTGCCTTCAGAAGTATAGGATTTAATAAATGACATGATAAATATACCACTCTGTCGAAGGTGCCTTCAGAAGTATAGGATTTAATAAATAGCATGATCAATATACCACTTTGTCGAAGGTGCCTTCATAAGTATAGGATTTAATAAATAGCATGATAAATATACCACTCTGTCGAAGGTGCCTTCAGAAGTATAGGCTTTAATAAATAGCATGATAAATATACCACTCTGTCGAAGGTGCCTTCAGAAGTATAGGATTTAATAAATAGCATGATAAATATACCACTTTGTCGAAGGTGCCTTCAGAAGTATAGGATTTAATAAATGACATGATAAATATACCACTTTGTCGAAGGTGCCTTCAGAAGTATAGGATTTAATAAATGACATGATAAATATACCACTTTGTCGAAGGTGCCTTCAGAAGTATAGGATTTAATAAATGACATGATAAATATACCACTTTGTCGAAGGTGCCTTCAGAAGTATAGGATTTAATAAATGACATGATAAATATACCACTCTGTCGAAGGTGCCTTCAGAAGTATAGGATTTAATAAATGACATGATAAATATACCACTCTGTCGAAGGTGCCTTCAGAAGTATAGGATTTAATAAATAGCATGATCAATATACCACTTTGTCGAAGGTGCCTTCATAAGTATAGGATTTAATAAATAGCATGATAAATATACCACTCTGTCGAAGGTGCCTTCAGAAGTATAGGATTTAATAAATGACATGATAAATATACCACTCTGTCGAAGGTGCCTTCAGAAGTATAGGCTTTAATAAATAGCATGATAAATATACCACTCTGTCGAAGGTGCCTTCAGAAGTATAGGATTTAATAAATAGCATGACAAATATACCACTCTGTCGAAGGTGCCTTCAGAAGTATAGGATTTAATAAATAGCATGATAAATATACCACTTTGTCGAAGGTGCCTTCAGAAGTATAGGATTTAATAAATGACATGATAAATATACCACTCTGTCGAAGCAGCTCCAAAACCCATTCGAAAAATCGTAAAAACAGAGACAATATTGACACCCCTAACACATGACCACCTTGTTCTAAAGCTTGGTATAGGCACTACAATAAAAGTGGCGGAGTTAAACTAGTTTCATTAGCCTAAGCATCTTCGTGAAATAATGATGTCATGCACGTGTTTTCCACATGTGAGGAAGATGTCAAATTTCACATAAAACTGAGTCAGCAGCGTTGCTATAGTAACAAAAATACGGCTAGAACAGGTCGATAGGCAAACCTATGTTCAAAACAATAATTCATAAAAGCAAAGTCAATAACTTACAACGTTGATAAGTTTGAACAGGAGTCTGATAATTTTATTTCATATCAAGCAGTAAAAGCAATAAAGTGCTGTTTTCCTGTACTACACAATTGGTCTGTAAATACTCCAATGTGTTCTACTGTAGTCGTAAACGATTATTATATAATTGGCAGGTGCGAAAAATGTAACACGTCAGAAACTGTAATTCTATCCTTTTCGATGACATTGTGCAAAGTTAACAAGCCAAATAACTGTTGATAAGGTTACAGGTCTTTGTCAATAATTGGCTTGACTTGTCAATGAATCACAAACTTCTTGCGCATAATATATTTAGTTTTACTTCGTTTGCCGGTCGAAAGTAATGCCTAGTTTCCCCGATGTTGTACACAATCTTCCTTTAAGGGACCTCCATTAGTAGTGGAGGACGTCGTGGTCTTGAATTTACAACTACCTGTGCAATCAATATATATCACTACTAACTCTGTGAGCTCGAATCCCGTTCATGTCAATGCGTACTCAATACAACATTATGTGATAAAGTTTGTCAGTGACTTGCGACAGCTCGGTAGTTTTTCCGGGTACTCCGCATCCACCAATAAAACTGACCGCCGCGATATAACTGAAATATGGTTGAAAGTGGCGTTAAACACCATAAACCAAACCAAGCCAAGCCATCATTTGCCGATTGAAAGTAGCGCCTAGTTTCCCCGGTGAGGTGTACTCCTTTTCCGAAAGAGATCTCCGTTAGTAGTGTAGGACGAAATAAGTACATACCTCGCCTCTAAGATAGGACGTAAATGACCGCCCCTTGGACAATTGAGAATGCCACACCTCTTGAACGTAAGATAAATTTGCAGCAGTTCCTAGTGATCAACAGATTTAAAGGTGTAGTCGTTATTCGATGACCGGTTGATAGATTTCATTCATTATGGTTTCTCTTTGTGTGATCTACACTTCCGAAATATGCAGAAATTGACGAATGTTGTCGGAAATGGACGAATGCCGTCGGAAATATACGAAAGACTTGAACAGTTCATTGGCCCATATACTCATTATCTTATCTTCATGCTATTTTGTTGGTAATGAAAACGTAGACGCAGACATGTACGCCCGAAGAAAAAAAGATTGGAAAGCCAAATAAGTGTTTTGTATTTGCAAGCATGAAGGTGTCTAATAGCAATAAAAACATAGATATTAAGTGCGCACGACGTGTTTCTGGAATAACCATCATCAAGTACGTTTCAAAATCGGAGGATTGGAAAGTCAAATAATGTAAAACGTCGGGAGTAATACAGCCAAAGGGCCTCAACACGATAGCCAAATTCGCTAAGGCCACCTTTGCCTGAGGGAGGAGAATCTTAGATTTATTAATAATTATATTATTTAAGAACTGTAAATTTAAGTAATAAATACATCTAATAAACCATGTCAGTGCCGAAGCACCGACTACTGGGTTGATGATAACCGCGGGGATTAATAATCCACCAGTGATAGGATGATAACCGCGGGGACTAATAATCCACCAGTGATAGGATAACAGCGGGGACTAATGATCCACCAGTGATAGGATAACCCTGGGGACTAATAATCCACCAGTGATAGGATGATAACCCCGGGAACTAATAATCCACCAATGATAGGATAACCTCGGGGACTAATAATCCACCAGTGATAGGATAACCCCGGGAACTAATAATCCACCAATGATAGGATAACCTCGGGGACTAATAATCCACCAGTGATATGATAACCCCGGGAACTAATAATCCACCAGTGATAGGATAACCCCGGGGACTAATAATCCACCAGTAATAAGAGGATAACACCGGGGACTAATAATCCACCAGTGATAGGATGACCCCGGGAACTAATAATCCACCAGTGATAGGATAACCCCGGGGACTAATAATCCACCAGTAATAGGAGGATAACCCCGGGGACTAATAATCCACCAGTGATAGGAGGATAACCCCGGGAACTAATAATCCACCAGTGATAGGATAACCCCGGGGACTAATAATCCACCAGTAATAGGAGGATAACCCCGGGGACTAATAATCCACCAGTGATAGGATGACCCCGGGGACTAATAATCCACCAGAAATAGGAGGAAAACCCGGAGACTAATAATCCACCAGTGATAGGAGGATAACCCCGGGGACTAATAATGCACCAGTGATAGGATTACCCCGAGGCTAATAATCCACCAGTGATAGGAGGATAACCCCGGGGACTAATAATCCACCAGTGATACGATGACCCCGGGGACTAATAATCCACCAGTGATAGGAGGACAACCGCGGGGACTAATAATCCACCAGTGATAGGAGGATAACCCCGGGGACTAATAATCCACCAGTGATAGGAGGATAACCCCGAGGACTAATAATCCACCAGTGATAGGAGGATAACCCCGGGGACTAATAATCCACCAGTGATAGGAGGATAACCCCGGGAACTAATAATCCAGGGGCGGATCCAAGGGGGGGGGGGGGCGCAAATTATGAAGAGTCATATGCAATTGACATCCCCATTGACAAAATACCATTGTATGAACTTTTAATGTAGTGTTTAATACGAAAATAAACGACCATAAATAAACACCAATTATTTTATTTTGGAGAGATCCTTTTTCTACCACCTTGTCTTTTGTTATTGGAGATGTGCCAAAAATATATTATTTCTGACCACGGTTTTAAGACATGAGTGACATCATCAAATCGAATTAATCTTTACATTCATAATTTTGCACTTTTCACAACTACACAGATTTTACATAAATACATAAAAAATATAGTTCTATATTGAAAAATTAGGGGTCATCGTATGGCAGGTAGATTTACAACTACATATACAATCAGTGGCTATCACTACTAAAGTAGTGAGTTTGAATTCCGCTCATGGCGAGGTGTAGTCAATACAACATTATGTGATAAAGTTTGTTAGTGACTTGCGGCAGGTCAGGGGTTTTCTCCGGTTTCCTCCACCATATGAACTGACTGTCATGATATAACTGAAAGATTATTGGGAGTGGGGCTAAACACCATAACTTTCATCTATATTGAATCACAGTCTAAATAGCTTAAAAACATCATACTCTCTTAAAATGTTATAATAAAGTCCGCAAAACATTCATTTCAATTAACCACGGATGCTTGACCCTATGTTAATAGGACGCACAATTTCTACACGAGATATTAAAGCCAGCACTTGGCCAGGAATACATCCCAGTATGCCCTTGAGAATTGGAGCCAGCACTTGGTCAGGAATACATCCCAGTATGCTCTTGAGAATTGGAGCCAGCATTTGGTCAGGAATACATCCCAGTATGCTCTTGAGAATTAAAGCCAGCACTTGGTCAGGAATACATCCCAGAATGCTCTTGAGAATTAGAGCCATCACTTGGTCAGGAATACATCCCAGTATGCTCTTGAGAATTAGAGCCAGCACTTGGTCAGGAATACATCTCAGTATGCTCTTGAGAATTAAAGCCAGCACTTGGTCAGGAATACATCCCAGTATGCTCTTGAGAATTGGAGCCAGCACTTGGTCAGGAATACATCCCAGTATGCTCTTGAGAATTAAAGCCAGCACTTGGTCAGGAATACATCCCAGTATGCTCTTGAGAATTAGAGCCATCACTTGGTCAGGAATACATCCCAGTATGCTCTTGAGAATTAGAGCCAGCACTTGGTCAGGAATACATCTCAGTATGCTCTTGAGAATGAAAGCCAGCACTTGGTCAGGAATACATCCCAGTATGCTCTTGAGAATTAGAGCCATCACTTGGTCAGGAATACATCCCAGTATGCTCTTGAGAATTGGAGCCAGCACTTGGTCAGGAATACATCCCAGTATGCTCTTGAGAATTTGAGCCAGCAATTGGTCAGGAATACTTCCCAGTATGCTCTTGAGAATTGGAGCCAGCACTTGGTCAGGAATACATCCCAGTATGCTCTTGAGAATTGGAGCCAGCACTTGGTCAGGAATACATCCCAGTATGCTCGTGAGAATTAAAGCCATCACTTGGTCAGGAATACATCTCAGTATGCTCTTGAGAATTAGAGCCAGCACTTGGTCAGGAATACATCCCAGAATGCTCTTGAGAATTGGAGCCAGCACTTGGTCATGAATACATCCCAGTATGCTCTTGAGAATTAGAGCCAGCACTTGGTCATGAATACATCCCAGTATGCCCTTGAGAATTGGAGCCAGTACTTGGTCAGGAATACATCTCAGTATGCTCTTGAGAATTAGAGCCAGCACTTGGTCAGGAATACATCCCAGTATGCTCTTGAGAATTGGAGCCAGCACTTGGTCAGGAATACATCCCAGTATGCCCTTGAGAATTGGAGCCAGTACTTGGTCAGGAATACATCTCAGTATGCTCTTGAGAATTAGAGCCAGCACTTGGTCAGGAATACATCCCAGTATGCTCTTGAGAATTGGAGCCAGCACTTGGTCAGGAATACATCCCAGTATGCTCTTGAGAATTAAAGCCAGCACTTGGTCAGGAATACATCCCAGTATGCTCTTGAGAATTGGAGCCAGCACTTGGTCAGGAATACATCCCAGTATGCTCTTGAGAATTAGAGCCATCACTTGGTCAGGAATACATCCCAGTATGCTCTTGAGAATTAGAGCCAACACTTGGTCAGGAATACATCCCAGTATGCTCTTGAGAATTAGAGCCAGCACTTGGTCAGGAATACATCTCAGTATGCTCTTGGGAATTAAAGCCAGCACTTGGTCAGAAATACATCCCGGTATGCTCTTGAGAATTAGAGCCATCACTTGGTCAGGAATACATCACTGTATGCTCTTGAGAATTGGAGCCAGCACTTGGTCAGGAATACATCCCAGTATGCTCTTGAGAATTTGAGCCAGCACTTGGTCAGGAATACTTCCCAGTATGCTCTTGAGAATTGTAGCCAGCACTTGGTCAGGAATACATCCCAGTATGCTCTTGAGAATTGGAGCCAGCACTTGGTCAGGAATACATCCCAGTATGCTCTTGAGAATTAAAGCCAGCACTTGGTCAGGAATACATCCCAGTATGCTCTTGAGAATTGGAGCCAGCACTTGGTCAGGAATACATCCCAGTATGCTCGTGAGAATTAAAGCGATCACTTGGTCATGAATACATCTCAGTATGCTCTTGAGAATTAGAGCCAGCACTTGGTCAGGAATACATCCCAGTATGCTCTTGAGAATTCGAGCCAGCACTTGGTCATGAATACATCCCAGTATGCTCTTGAGAATTAGAGCCAGCACTTGGTCATGAATACATCCCAGTATGCCCTTGCGAATTGGAGCCAGTACTTGGTCAGGAATACATCTCAGTATGCTCTTGAGAATTAGAGCCAGCACTTGGTCAGGAATACATCCCAGTATGCTCTTGAGAATTGGAGCCATCACTTGGTCAGGAATACATCCCAGTATGCTCTTGAGAATTAGAGCCATCACTTGGTCAGGAATACATCCCAGTATGCTCTTGAGAATTAGAGCCAGCACTTGGTCAGGAATACATCTCAGTATGCTCTTGGGAATTAAAGCCAGCACTTGGTCAGGAATACATCCCAGTATGCTCTTGAGAATTAGAGCCATCACTTGGTCAGGAATACATCCCAGTATGCTCTTGAGAATTGGAGCCAGCACTTGGTCAGGCATACATCCCAGTATGCTCTTGAGAATTTGAGCCAGCACTTGGTCAGGAATACTTCCCAGTATGCTCTTGAGAATTGGAGCCAGCACTTGGTCAGGAATACATCCCAGTATGCTCTTGAGAATTGGAGCCAGCACTTGGTCAGGAATACATCCCAGTATGCTCTTGAGAATTAAAGCCAGCACTTGGTCATGAATACATCCCAGTATGCCCTTGAGAATTGGAGCCAGTACTTGGTCAGGAATACATCTCAGTATGCTCTTGAGAATTAAAGCCAGCACTTGGTCAGGAATACACCCCAGTATGCTCTTGAGAATTGGAGCCATCACTTGGTCAGGAATACATCCCAGTATGCTCTTGAGAATTAAAGCCATCACTTGGTCAGGAATTCATCTCAGTATGCTCTTGAGAATTAGAGCCAGCACTTGGTCAGGAATACATCCCAGTATGCTCTTGAGAATTGGAGCCAGCACTTGGGGTCAGGAATACATCCCAGTATGCTCTTGAGAATTAAAGCCAGCACTTGGTCAGGAATATATCCCAGTATGCTCTTGAGAATTGGAGCCAGCACTTGGTCAGGAATACATCCCAGTATGCTCTTGAGAATTAGAGCAATCACTTGGTAAGGAATACATCTCAGTATGCTCTTGAGAATTAGAGCCAGCCCTTGGTCAGGAATACATCTCAGTATGCTCTTGAGAATTACACCCAGCACTTGGTCAGGAATACATCCCAGTATGCTCTTGAGAATTAGATATTTGAGGATTGTAAATGGTTATCACCAAATTGTGTTAACAGACGATGAGCAAATTGATCCCTTAATATTGTTTGGTAGGACGCGCGGTGCGCTCCGTTTGAATTCGCGCACGGGAAAGCATTAACGGTCTCATGCCACCCTTTACATTTCTCTTGTTTTGTACAGATTAGTTATTTTGATTACGACATATTGACCTTCTTAATTTATTTTAAACTTATCTTAACTTATTAATATTTATTCGTCCTTGCATAGTGAGTGAGTGAGTGAGTGATTGTTGTTTAACGCCAACTCAGCAACTGTTCAGTGATATCATGGTGAGAACAAGTTAATTGTCAATGAGATGATGATGATGGCCGCTGTGTACTAGACCAAGACGGATAGTTGGTTTTTTCTCACTGACACAACAATCCGCGGATATGTCGCCCCACTCGGCCACATTATCCTCATACCGAGCTAACCAGGCATTGCTCATTCTCCTTTTTGCTGCGTACTTAGCAGAGAACCACCAAATACCAATTGCATATTCTTTGGTATAATACGATCGCGGCTCGAACCTACGATCTACCACACTCGGAGCAAGCACGCTAACCACTGCACCTCAGACACGGTTGTCCTTGTATAAAGGAAGAACAAAGAGTTCAAGATCAATCTTATGTACATTAGTCTGTTTACCATGTTTTGAAACATGAGTTTTCCTTTATTCAAAATTTAATTAAGAAAAAATGTTTGTAGAATTGAATGAAATATAATAATCACGAATCAATTTAAATGATGAAATTTGATTTAAAAGTAGAGAGTAGTCGGAGATTCGTCTTATAGCCATATCACATTTATTTTATAATATTACCGAATTACGAAACCATCTTTTAGCCATCTCGCATTGCTGTTGTTGTCATTGTTTCGTCCGATTGTTTGGGAAATAAACGTTTGAGAAAACCGAAAGGGCAATCAAGAATGGACAATCTAGAGACACTGGCAACACTGGGTTCACAAGACACAGAACGAAGACAAACAAAACACGACACAGAAACCTAAAAAGATGAGTAACATGAACCCCACCAAAAAACGGGGATGAACCCAGGTGTTCACGAAGGGTAAGTAGTTCCTGCTTCTTATACGACACCCGTTGTGTCACTGATATATACAATCAAGTCCAGTGAAAGTCTTGGCAGTGATACATGAAAGAAGTTAACGTAAAAGGTAAAAGAGATATAACGTGTAAATATCTGAAACATTGAAATTATATGCTGCAGCTTAAAGAAAGGTTCTATGTGTTAGAGAACATTCCATACTTATTTGAGGGTATGAGTTTTGTTAGAGGACATTTCATACTTATTTGAGGGTATGAGTTTTGTTAGAGAACATTTCATACTCATTTGAGGGTATGAGTTTTGTTAGAGGACATTCATACTTATTTGAGGGTATGAATTTTGCTAGAGGACATTTCATACTTATTTGAGGGTATGAGTTTTGTTAGAGGACATTTCATACTTATTTGAGGGTATGAGTTTTGTTAGAGAACATTCCATACTTATTTGAGGGTATGAGTTTTATTAGAGGACATTCCATACTTATTTAAGGGTATGAGTTTTGTTAGAGGACATTTCATACTTATTTGAGGGTATGAGTTTTGTTAGAGGACATTTTATACTCATTTGAGGGTATGAGTTTTGTTAGAGGACATTTCATACTTATTTGAGGGTATGAGTTTTGTTAGAGGACATTTTATACTCATTTGAGGGTATGAGTTTTGTTAGAGGACATTTCATACTTATTTGAGGGTATGAGTTTTGTTAGAGGACATTTCATACTTATTTGAGGATATGAGTTTTGTTAGAGGACATTCCATACTTATTTGAGGGTATGAGTTTTGTTAGAGGACATTCCATACTTATTTGAGGGTATGAGTTTTGTTAGAGGACATTTTATACTTATTTGAGGGTATGAGTTTTGTTAGAGGACATTTCATACTTATTTGAGGGTATGAGTTTTGTTAGAGGACATTTCATACTTATTTGAGGGTATGAGTTTTGTTAGAGGACATTTTATACTCATTTGAGGGTATGAGTTTTGTTAGAGAACATTTCATACTTATTTGAGGGTATGAGTTTTGTTAGAGGACATTTTATACTCATTTGAGGGTATGAGTTTTGTTAGAGGACATTTCATACTTATTTGAGGGTATGAGTTTTGTTAGAGGACATTTCATACTTATTTGATGGTATGAGTTTTGTTAGAGGACATTTCATACTTATTTGAGGGTATGAGTTTTGTTAGAGGACATTTCATACTTATTTGAGGGTATGAGTTTTGTTAGAGGACATATCATACTTATTTGAGGGTATGCGTTTTGTTAGAGGACATTTTATACTCATTTGAGGGTATGAGTTTTGTTAGAGGACATTTCATACTTATTTGAGGGTATGAGTTTGTTAGAGGACATTTCGTACTTATTTGAGGATATGAGTTTTGTTAGAGGACATTTCATACTCATTTGAGGGTATGAGTTTTATTAGAGGACATTCCATACTTATTTGAGGGTATGAGTTTTGTTAGAGGACATTCCATACTCATTTGAGGGTATGAGTTTTGTTAGAGGACATTTTATACTCATTTGAGGGTATGAGTTTTGTTCATATTAGAGGACATTTCATACTTATTTAAGGGTATGGGTTTTGTTAGAGGACATTTCATACTTATTTGAGGGTATGAGTTTTGTTAGAGGACATTTTATACTCATTTGAGGGTATGAGTTTTGTTAGAGGACATTTCATACTCATTTGAGGGTATGAATTTTGTTAGAGGACATTTTATACTCATTTGAGGGTATGAGTTTTGTTAGAGGACATTTCATACTTATTTGAGGGTATAAGTTTTGTTAGAGGACATTTCATACTTATTTGAGGGTATGAGTTTTGTTCATTGCTGAAGACCCTACTGTGACTGAAATGTATAACAGCAATAAAAACGTTGTTTCACAAGTTCATTAACATTCAATTCCTGTCTTACTAATTAACTGAAAATGTCAACAAAATAATGTTAAGTGATTCTTGTTTAACGTCAAATCAGATTTGGCATTGTGAGCGCACAACTCGTTTCTGTAATAAACTTAGTCAGGTTCGCTCATAGTCAAAAGACTGGAAAACCAAATAATGTAAGCATTAAGGTGGGTTTATGCTCCGGGTGCGACAGCAATGTAACGGATTTGCGATGTCGCTTTCAACATCGATATCCCATCACAGCGACAACGCACGTCATCACTGACCATCGCTAGGGAAAATTTTCGTCGCAAGGATCACCGCAAGCTGTCGCAGCACAGTTGAAATTATTTTAACTTTTTTAGCGATATCGCTACCGTCGCTGAATAATTGCCATCTGAAATCATTAAAAAATATTATCAAAATCACTAGGCAACACGAGCTAAAAACGATAGTAGCGACGCGACAAAAAAACAATGATTTCGCAATAGTATCGCTTCTCCACCGCAACAAGTTCATTGCTTGTCGCATCGCAGTCACATCGCAGTCACACCCGGAGTATAAATCCACCTTTAGGAAGCAAACAAACCAACGTGTCTAAATCGGCTAAGGTTACCTATACATGAGAGAGACTGACCTTAGTTTTATTTGATTACATCATTTTTAGAATTATAAATTGAAAGTAGCTCTACAACAGGGCGCCCACAATAGTTCCGTACTACAAAGTGATAACAGCTAATCGAGAAGGCATTGATAAAAATTAAACGTTTTACACTAAAAAAATAATTAGCGTTATTTATGACAAACGGTTACTTGGTGCATCAAAATACTTTACTACTATTTATATAAATAAAAACATTATTTATTTTATAATAAACCGGATTTATAGCAGTATAAAATACATACATAAAATTACAACTGAACATCCTGCTGCCTGATGTTTCAATTGTTAATTATTAAGTAGTTAATGGGTCTAAAAAGGTGTTTTTAATGGCAGTATAATTTTGTTATAGCGAATCCCATGGATACTATAAACTTCGTCAATAACATATATTTTACAATAAAAAGATAATACGATATGCGGTATGGTAGTTGGATTTACAACTACCTATGCAATCAGTACCTATCACCACTAACGTTGTGAGTTCGAATCCCGCTCAGGTGAGGTGTACTCGATACAACGTTATCTGAAAAAGTTTGTCAGTGACTTACGGCAGGTCGGTGGGTTTTTTCCGGGTACTCCGGTTTCCTCCACCAATGAAACTGACCGCCACCATATAACTAAAGTATTGCTTAAAGTGGCGTTAAACACCATACCCCTTCTACCTTTAATATCATGAACAGCAGCTGCTAATACCAACAAATATGCTTAATATGTATATATTCACACCTTGTTTGATGAACTTTGATAAGAAGCCAGGTGATCTTGCTGCTTTGTGTTATTAAGCATTTGTCAAGAAAAATATTGCATGAAGTCGGCATTTATCACAAAACAATGCAAGAAGAAAAAAATCATATTGAAAAGGAAAAAAAAATGATAAGCACCTTTGGCAGACTTCAAATTTGTCAAGAAAAAAAAATGCATGAATTCAGCATTTATCAGAAAAATGCAAAAAAAAATCACATTAAAATAGAAAAAAACGGCATGCTCATTTGGTAGACCGGGAATTTGTAAAAAAATAAAATAAAAATGCATGAAATCAGCATTTATCAGAAAAATCCATGAAGATAAATATTAAGGATAGAAAAAAAGAAAAATACCTTTTGACAGATTACGAATAATTCACATTAAGAAGTAGAGTCAATTTACTGATGGAAAATTAAGTTTTTTTCCTTTTAACAAATTCATTCGGATTATCTTGTAATACAATGCGAAGAAATAAAAAAAAAAGATACAATTAAGTTTTTTTTCCAATCATTCGGATTATTTTGTTATACAGTGCGAAGAAATAAAAAAAAAAGATACAAAGAAAAACACGGCTAAAGAACACATTGTATATAGTATTAGAAACCTCTCTTCTAGAAAGTTCAAAGAGTTTTGGTAAATATTTAAAATCCATTAAAATAAAACATCTACAAGGTGATAAAGGAGAGGTAATAAACATCATATCTAGACACTAATGTAGCTCTGTTATTTGTATGTGGAAAAAACTAATTCAAAATATTGTTGATCGAATTCACCTCATGCCATAGTTCATTAACATGGTTTAATTCAAAGAACATGTGAATGGTTATATTGAAATTGATATGAAAGAAGAAGAAGATATAGTTTTGCTTTGTCGGGAGTTAATGTATATAAATTAACGTAAATTTGTGTCCAAAACTATATCAATGTCAATTAATTTTCGCGTCGCTTAACAGTAAAACAACGAGTGCCACTAGTGGAGCAGGAACTGAAATACACTTTCGGGGCGCCTGAGTTCACCCCCGTGTTTTATTGGATGACGAATTTCACTATTTATTTATATGTTCCCATCCTGAAATTGTAAATCTTGGAGTTAGATATATACCAAACTATTATTTGTAAATCTTAGAGTTAGATATATACCAAACTATTATTTGTAAATCTTAGAGTTAGATATATACCAAACTATTATTTGTAAATCTTAGAGTTAGATATATACCAAACTATTATTTGTAAATCTTAGAGTTAGATATATACCAAACTATTATTTGTAAATCTTAGAGTTAGATATATACCAAACTATTATTTGTAAATCTTAGAGTTAGATATATACCAAACTATTATTTGTAAATCTTAGAGTTAGATATATACCAAACTATTATTTGTAAATCTTAGAGTTAGATATATACCAAACTATTATTTGTAAATCTTAGAGTTAGATATATACCAAACTATTATTTGTAAATCTTAGAGTTAGATATATACCAAACTATTATTTGTAAATCTTAGAGTTAGATATATACCAAACTATTATTTGTAAATCTTAGAGTTAGATATATACCAAACTATTATTTGTAAATCTTAGAGTTAGATATATACCAAACTATTATTTGTAAATCTTAGAGTTAGATATATACCAAACTATTATTTGTAAATCTTAGAGTTAGATATATACCAAACTATTATTTGTAAATCTTAGAGTTAGATATATACCAAACTATTATTTGTAAATCTTAGAGTTAGATATATACCAAACTATTATTTGTAAATCTTAGAGTTAGATATATACCAAACTATTATTTGTAAATCTTAGAGTTAGATATATACCAAACTATTATTTGTAAATCTTAGAGTTAGATATATACCAAACTATTATTTGTAAATCTTAGAGTTAGATATATACCAAACTATTATTTGTAAATCTTAGAGTTAGATATATACCAAACTATTATTTGTAAATCTTAGAGTTAGATATATACCAAACTATTATTTGTAAATCTTAGAGTTAGATATATACCAAACTATTATTTGTAAATCTTAGAGTTAGATATATACCAAACTATTATTTGTAAATCTTAGAGTTAGATATATACCAAACTATTATTTGTAAATCTTAGAGTTAGATATATACCAAACTATTATTTGTAAATCTTAGAGTTAGATATATACCAAACTATTATTTGTAAATCTTAGAGTTAGATATATACCAAACTATTATTTGTAAATCTTAGAGTTAGATATATACCAAACTATTATTTGTAAATCTTAGAGTTAGATATATACCAAACTATTATTTGTAAATCTTAGAGTTAGATATATACCAAACTATTATTTGTAAATCTTAGAGTTAGATATATACCAAACTATTATTTGAGAAACAGTAACACAGAACAAGTGGCTGGTATGTTGTCTCTTTGTCATATCGAGTTATTGACAACTTTATCACTTTTTCTAAAGGGTTTTACGAGTGTAGTAAGGTTTTTCTGGTGTGATTTCCATCTCGGTCATTTTCAACTTTTTGTTATTTTGGACTGGGGTGTCAAAGAGTATTTTTCTTTTTGCTGCACTTTCATATCGTTCCATTTTCTTTTGTTGAACAGACCTGTTATTGGCAACAGCATATGCAAACATAGATGGTACATAATCTGGATGATATTTGTCCTCATTTGGTTTTCCTGCAATACAAACATCCAGTGATAAAAAGAAAATCTACAAAAACAAATTAGCAGCATGAATGTCTGTCTGTTAAAGTATACGTAATAATGGTCAATGCAAGTCTATCCTTCTTATTTATCTGTTGTTCTACGCCATAACAAATCTTTTCCAAACAGCCTGATTGTATTTGTTGCATGATCGAGAATTCAAATATGATTTTTAGGCCAAATAAATATTATTTTCAGACACGAATTTGCTCCTTCCCACATTTTTACCTTCGAATTATAATTCATTTTCCATTTTCGTTTAATATATTTCATAATTTAAAAATAATATTAAAATGTCATGCAATTTAGGCACGGACCATTCGATATTCTTTGGATTGGGGGAGGGGGGGGGGGGAGGGGGGGTTCTGGGATTTTTATCCGAGCAAATTATTTTTTTCGCACGCTTTGCGGACCAGAATAGTTTTTCTAATATACTTTATACAGGAACATTTTATTGGCAACATTCTTTTTTTCAATAAATTGTTTTCATAAATGTCATCTCTGTCCCCTGTTTTTTTTTTCTATTTTTAAATTAGTTCATAATGTGTGTATTGAATATATTTAGTATGTTTGTATTTCTGTATGTATATTTGTTTGTTCATGTTGTACTTGGTGCCTGAGTTGAATTAATAAAATCTTTTGAATCTTTGAATCTTGAATTGGGGATGGTGTGTCTCAATCAGTAGTTTTCTGTATTGTGTTTCGTAGATCTTTTTTGTTTTTCCATTGTCCTTTCTTCTTCTTTCTTCTTTTGTCCTGGCCATTGTATTGTTTGTCCTTATATTTACGGCTTCTGATTACCATTATGGTAAATTAAAACTTTTGTTCTGTCCACCAAATACGTGTTTTCCCTGTACCATTAACTATATTTTTGGATATAACTTATCAATACATATTTATATTAAATACAAACTATTATGAAGAAAATGCATTTGAAATCGGTTAGTTTAAATATATTTTTATTAATTAATTCAATATAACATTACAATATTCAGCTATATACATTACATAATAAGAAGAAATTAATAGGATTGGGAAACAAGTTACAAGAACTTATATTAATCCCTATCCGTGAAATCGGTTGTCGTAGATACCTAACATAATCATAATAATCACAGAAATGTTTAGAAAGTTTACAAATTTCACTTCACTATAATATATGAAGTATTAATGGTGATCATAATTACATGTATTGAAGGAACATAATTATCTTATAATATTGATATATGTTTTACATACTCTAGCCAGGGGCGGATCCAGGATTTGTGGTTGGGGGGGGGGGGGGGGCGTGAGTAGGCGAGGGGTCTGGGGACCGCTTAAGGTCCCCAGCTGGTACAAGGCAGAGCCTTGGTAGGGGGCCCAGGGGGGCTAACCCCCGGAAGCTCTGGTGGTTTGAGGAATTACAGACATTTATTTGAACGACAATTTTGAACCAACCACACCATTTTTATCAGACCAAAAAAACTTGACTTTGAGTCTTAATTTTGTCGGATAATTGTTAACAGTATGTTTTTGTCAGATTATAAGAACCTAAAATAAAACTTTTCTTTAACAACTGTGATGCGAATTGTTCAACTCATGACTGATCGATCACGATATTTTAACCCTTCAAAGAACTATTGGTTTAGTTTTAACGCATTCCTCATTTCACCAATTGGTCTGTACTTTCGGGTGGTTCTAGTTAATACTGCCCGTCCGGATGGAGCTTTTCTTTTCGTCGTTTGATTCATTGAAAACGTATGATTCGACCGTTCTTGTTTATAGACAAACAAAAGAGGAAATTGTCAATACATAAACTTGTTGTTGATTTCTGATTAGCTAACGTAACTAAATTAGATGATCAGAATCGTTTCATGCAGCATTAATGTTAACATATTCGCCTTTGTTTGTCTATAAACAAGAACGAATCATACGTTTTCAATGAATGAACCAACGGCGAAGCGAAAAGCTTCATCCGGACGGACAGTATACTGATCATTTATCAATGGGTAGAGCTTTTTAGAATTATATCCCAAATTTACTCCTAATATCATTACTATTAATTTTGACTTACAGGTCACGAGTTAACCATTCATGAAAAAGTTGTTTGTTGAACTGCTTAATTAACGTTGTATAACATATGCTTTGCGAATTTTAGGGGGGCGCACGCCCCGCACGCCCCCTCTAAATCCGCTTCTGCTAGCACTTATTACTGAATGTATGCCTTGTACATGCAACAAGGAGAGAGCTTGTATAGGCATAACCTGTTGTTCAATCCCATTCATATGAACCTTGTGAATAAAATATGTTTAAAACAGAACCGTTCATTGATAATAAAATACAGACCATTCAGCTCTCTAGATCAGTTTTATGATAAACATCAGCATTAACAGCGGGATCAAAGACGTCACGTGATTTATTAAATAACTGTAATGCATCTGATGATTTACCACCAGTAAATGTTGATTTGATAGCTGCAAATAATGTTTACAGGCGAATCTTAAATACTTTACAGTTATTTATATTCTAATGAAGTTTCTGCTAAATATCCATTAATTGCATTTGTAAGGATATAATATGTGGGCATGCGCAAACTATTAGACGACATCCCCGCCACATAATTATATTAATTATATTATTTCGCTACCTCTTGTTCAGAGCCGTCTTGACAGCATTATATGCCCCCGGGAAAAACAGTACACTGGGGCTCATACCTAAACCACCACACACAGGAATAAAACTTTCATTTTCGAACAAATTAAACATATATTTATTGTACTGATACTTCCAATATAATCAGTGTTTAGACATTAAAAAAGAACATGCCTTACACAACATACATAGATTAATATTGGGTCCCTAGGCTCGTGTGGCCCATGCCAATTGTCCAGCGTGCCCATACATTAAGACGGCACGACTCTTGTTTCAACTCCGTTGTGCTGAGTGGGGAAGTAGCATTGTCACATTTATCCTGATCATGGTCCAATAGCCGATCTCCTTCACTGTATGCTAACTTTAATCAAACCATATACAAGACGGTAATCAGATACTTAACACTATGACAACACCGACGTAATATTACCTAAACTATACCACAATTAAGTCTTACTCTATTAAAAAACACAATTGCCAATTTTTGATTGCCCCTTCGGTGTTCTATTTATGGCGTTTATTTCCTCAACTATACCACAATTAAGATTTTCATATAAAAAGAAATTACATGGAGAGCACTTGCATGACCGCATCATTTCACTAATAAATGAGATTTGCGCTCATAAAACTAGTCTAACTCCGCCAATTTTTTCCAAGATAGAAAAATAAACATTTATTATCTAATTGTTAGGGGTCTTGATTTTTGGCTTCTTCCACGATTTTGATGTTTGATTTTAAAACTGTTGTATTTTCTCTTTTTTTTCTCTTTTTTTGTGTGCTATTTTTGTTTTTCACTTTATTATTTGAAACTAAGAAAGTAAGAAAACACGTTTAATTATTTAAATTATACGACAATTAAACTTTAATATAAACAAGAAATCGCGTAACGACCTATTTTTTCCATTATGATTTTATATATTGTGTAAACATTATTGCTTTAGGGACCGACCATTTAACTTGAAGGGGGGTGGGGGAATTTATGTTTTTATTGTTTCGTTCAGAGCTTTTTTTCGGACAACACGAGAGTTAGAATATTTATTTTTTCTGTCGCGAAAATCAGAATATTTTTTTTCAGCAACATTGGGAATCAGAATATTATTTTTAGAAAAAACCCATATCACCCTCCCCCCCCCCCTCCCTTGAAGTTTAATGGTCCGTCTCTTAATAGTGTTGTGTCTGTGAAATAGATATATTTGTTTAATCACATTCAATGATCATTGCTATAAAATTGAAATTAAAATTGAAAATAAACACATTAAAATAGAGGGTAACGATCAGGGTTATTTGTCTACATGGTTACTTGCAGCGAATGTTTCCAGTGAGAATCCTACAAGGTTACCGGTAAATCGAACGGATCGTTTATACCCCGACATGTGGTAGGTGTTTTGAAACTTTAACAATCTATATACGTATTGCAGATGAACTCACGTCTATGGTGCTAGACCTGTGGTCAGACGTGAACAATTTGAATCACTCGGCCCCACTTTAGAAATAAAAACTAAAGCTACAAAATTAATATTAAAGTAAGAAAAATGCATCAGGTTGGAAGAACATCACTATAGTTTTTGGATACGCGTGAAATCGATATACTGGACTTTGATAATTCCCCTAAATAACAAGACAGATGCCACATTTGGTGCAGGAAATACTTCCTCTTCCGGTGCACACCGGTTTCCAGTCTTTGGGAATGTCATTGGTGCTCATCTTTAGTATTTTTCGTGTTCGACTACGTGATTATTGTTGACCGTATTTGTCTCTTTTATTATTTTATAGCCATGTTTTTGTCTTTTATTTTGTTGAATTAATTTTTTCACGTTTTTGTATCTTGTCCTTTCATTTTCATTTTGTTTTATTGTGTGTAAAAAAATAATCCTCCGAGAGTATTAAAAGAGGTTAATTCAATACAAATGATAAGTAATGTTTGTTTAGAGCTTCTAAATTTATTTTGCGCGTTACTTTCATAATTTAGATTTGACTTGAAAATAAGCTTTAGTGTCAGGACATGTCTTAAGATACGACAGGGACTTTAGTCTCAAGGGGGTAGTAACATAAAACATATATATGGTTCCTGCAATGTGGTAGAATTATCTCATTTGAATATTGTTATGAAGAAAACAACAATTAGATACATGCAGAACCAGTCCAAGAGAAAGATAGAAAATCAGAACCAAACCAAAGCAAAACAAACAAATAAAGAAAACAAAATTAATAAAACAAAATAATAAGATAATTAGAAAAATTAAATTAAAAAAAATAAATAAAAAAAATAAATAAAAAAAACACAATATTGTGATTCAATGGATTCTTTCTCTCGTTTATTTTGCGAGCCGCGACAGACGAGTTAAAAAACAAAATAATTAATTACGTTTGGTTTTCCGCATTGCTTTCTGTGTTTACTTTATACGTTGGTTGCTAAGCTTGGTTACATTTATTAAATATTAGGCTGTTTGTAATATAATTACATTATTTATGATGTCTCAAGCAAATCTCGGTTAAGATCAAATACTTCAATGTTGACCTAATGACAATAAACGTCACATGTGAAAGCTACTTGATGTCTATTAACAGCGATTCTCAATTACATGTGAACATTCAATCTGTGGAAACGTCATTAACTGCAAGTATGATTAAAAAAGATCACATTATCAGTGTGATGGTAGCATCTTTAGTATTTGTATCAAAGGATTCGTAATTACTGCTTGGAGGGAAAGGAATATTATTGTATTTGAAGTATGATAAGACAATACTCTATTTTCCTGAATTTTAATCATAAAATTTAATTTTGTAAATTTTGATTTATCGTCGCTGTAGTGTTGTGTGGATCATTTCTTTGTCCTTCCTTAGCTGTCGCTGTAATGTTGTGTGGATCATTTCTTTGTCCTTCCTTAGCTGTCGCTGTAGTGTTGTGTGGATCATTTCTTTGTCCTTCCTTAGCTGTCGCTGTAGTGTTGTGTGGATCATTACTTTGTCCTTCCTTAGCTGTCGCTGTAGTGTTGTGTGGATCATTTCTTTGTCCTTCCTTAGCTGTCGCTGTAGTGTTGTGTGGATCATTACTTTGTCCTTCCTTAGCTGTCGCTGTAGTGTTGTGTGGATCATTACTTTGTCCTTCCTTAGCTGTCGCTGTAGTGTTGTGTGGATCATTTCTTTGTCCTTCCTTAGCTGTCGCTGTAGTGTTGTGTGGATCATTACTTTGTCCTTCCTCAACTGTCGCTGTAGTGTTGTGTAGATCATTACTTTGTCCTTCCTTAGCTATCGCTGTAGTGTTGTGTAGATCATTACTTTGTCCTTCCTTAGCTGTCGCTGTAGTGTTGTGTGGATCATTACTTTGTCCTTCCTTAGCTGTCGCTGTAGTGTTGTGTAGATCATTACTTTGTCCTTCCTTAGCTGTCGCTGTAGTGTTGTGTGGATCATTACTTTGTCCTTCCTTAGCTATCGCTGTAGTGTTGTGTGGATCATTACTTTGTCCTTCCTTAGCTGTCGCTGTAGTGTTGTGTGGATCATTGCTTTGTCCTTCCTTAGCTGTCGCTGTAGTGTTGTGTGGATCATTACTTTGTCCTTCCTTTGCTATCGCTGTAGTGTTGTGTGGATCATTACTTTGTCCTTCCTTAGCTGTCGCTGTAGTGTTGTGTGGATCATTGCTTTGTCCTTCCTTAGCTATCGCTGTAGTGTTGTGTGGATCATTACTTTGTCCTTCCTTAGCTGTCGCTGTAGTGTTGTGTGGATCATTGCTTTGTCCTTCCTTAGCTGTCGCTGTAGTGTTGTGTGGATCATTGCTTTGTCCTTCCTTAGCTGTCGCTGTAGTGTTGTGTGGATCATTACTTTGTCCTTCCTTAGCTGTCGCTGTAGTGTTGTGTGGATCATTATTTTGTCCTTCCTTAGCTGTCGCTGTAGTGTTGTGTGGATCATTGCTTTGTCCTTCCTTAGCTGTCGCTGTAGTGTTGTGTGGATCATTACTTTGTCCTTCCTTAGCTGTCGCTGTAGTGTTGTGTGGGTCATTGCTTTGTCCTTCCTTAGCTGTCGCTGTAGTGTTGTGTGGATCATTGCTTTGTCCTTCCTTAGCTGTCGCTGTAGTGTTGTGTGGATCATTACTTTGTCCTTCCTTAGCTGTCGCTGTAGTGTTGTGTGGATCATTACTTTGTCCTTCCTTAGCTGTCGCTGTAGTGTTGTGTGGATCATTGCTTTGTCCTTCCTTAGCTGTCGCTGTAGTGTTGTGTGGATCATTGCTTTGTCCTTCCTTAGCTGTCGCTGTAGTGTTGTCTGGATCATTACTTTGTCCTTCCTTAGCTGTCGCTGTAGTGTTGTGTGGATCATTGCTTTGTCCTTCCTTAGCTGTCCCTGTAGTGTTGTGTGGATCATTACTTTGTCCTTCCTTAGCTGTCGCTGTAGTGTTGTGTGGATCATTGCTTTGTCCTTCCTTAGCTGTCGCTGTAGTGTTGTGTGGATCATTACTTTGTCCTTCCTTAAGTGTCGCTGTAGTGTTGTGTGGATCATTACTTTGTCCTTCCTTAGCTGTCGCTGTAGTGTTGTGTGGATCATTACTTTGTCCTTCCTTAGCTGTCCCTGTAGTGTTGTGTGGGTCATTGCTTTGTCCTTCCTTAGCTGTCGCTGTAGTGTTGTGTGGATCATTACTTTGTCCTTCCTTAGCTGTCGCTGTAGTGTTGTGTGGATCATTACTTTGTCCTTCCTTAGCTGTCCCTGTAGTGTTGTGTGGATCATTGCGTTGTCCTTCCTTAGCTGTCCCTGTAGTGTTGTGTGGGTCATTGCTTTGTCCTTCCTTAGCTGTCGCTGTAGTGTTGTGTGGATCATTACTTTGTCCTTCCTTAGCTGTCGCTGTAGTGTTGTGTGGATCATTACTTTGTCCTTCCTTAGCTGTCCCTGTAGTGTTGTGTGGATCATTGCGTTGTCCTTCCTTAGCTGTCCCTGTAGTGTTGTGTGGATCATTGCTTTGTCCTTCCTTAGCTGTCGCTGTAGTGTTGTGTAGATCATTGATTTGTCCTTCCTTTTCTCTTTTAACCATTGTATTATCTGTCCTTGTCGATTTATGTAAATATGATATCTTCACAATGTTCTCATCTACACCTTGATTAATTTGGTCAATGTTCTGTCTCTTTTTCATTGTGTTAGAGTTTTATTATTTCAATGCAATGCATTATTTTTATTTTTCATTGTGCTATGGTTTCATTATTTCCGCTGCCATGCATTTTCCCCTTTTATTTTAGCTTTACCAATGACCTCAATTGCAGTTTTATTAACCTCTAGTTCACACATACCCCTTTACATTAGACAAAACAAAATATGCAATTGAAGCATGAATATATACTGCGAACTTGTAAATCTTTAACTGCAATTGTACAAAATTGTAGCAAGCATGTACGGTTTGTTAACTTGCCTTAATCAAATCTACTTTATAGAATGACGGATTTTTTTATTGATTATTGATATCCGGTTATCATTATTTTTGTAAAAGCGAGGAATTGATATATACGTCTTTACACTTTAATTCTATTTTCTTCCTTTGTAATTCTGCTTCCATGCGTTGACAGTTACCGGAAATGATCTGGTGATTGACAAAATGGACGCCATCAATATCTTATGTCTATGATAGTGCTTCATTAACAGTCATAATCCATTTCTGTTTACAGTCGTATGGCCTTAATGTGGTTTTCATTTACTTCTAACTTATTTACAGCTGTATGACATTATGACCTTACTACTTGATTGGAAAACAAAAACAAAATACGACACTGTCGTAACAGTTTCACAATCATATCAAAGTACCTTAGAAACAGAAACACAATCGACATCCTATAAAACACATACACGTGAACTCTTTGTCGTAATCACAATCGGGTCCATTCATCATTCATGACTTGCCATCGAGTTTGCGACTAAACACCATAAACCTAAAACAAAAGTAACGTGACGGGTGCAAATGTGGAGCAGGAACGATTTATCCTTCCGAAGCGCCCGAGTCCCCCGTTTTTCCTTCTGTATTAGTGGGGCTTGTGTTGTTCATTTTGTCAAATTACATGTCGTCACGTTTTGTTGTTGTTTTTGTTGTTATTTTGTTGTTTATTTTTAATCTTTTATTACATCATACATCATATTACATATATTCAACTTTAAATTCATAAATACATATCACAGATGATAATTCAATTTTCATGAAACTTATATATTAATGAATTCTTTATTTATTAATATATAAGTTTCTTGAAAATTGAATGTCACTTTACAGTTTTAAAAGATTCCTATATGTCTATATTTAGCACTTCACTTGTGTTAATTTATTCAATTCATATTGTCACTAAAGGTGTGTAATTATAATTAACATGTCCATTCATGCACAAAATCACGTGGTCACGTTTTAATTCCGTGTTGTGATGTACGAAACGATGTCCTCATAAAAACGATGTTCAGTTTGTTTTTACTCCCATTTGTTTTGTTGGTAATACATGTCTGATAAATGTTATTTATATCTATTTACGTATACTGATGTCCACCACAATTTGTAAGTCAGATGAACAGTAACAAGATGGGTGTCACATGTGGATCACGAACTACCAACCCTTCCGGAGTACATGAGTTCACCACCAGTTCTTGTGTAGTTCCTGTTTTTGTTCAGTTTTCTGTGTACTATTTTGTAGATTGTTGTTTGTCCTTTTGTCTTTTTTTCTCTTGGCCATTGCGTGTCTATCCTTCTTAGATTTATGGCTTCTGATTACCCCTTTGGTATCTTCAAACTTGTCTTGCAGTCGCATGGCCTGGCTAGTTTTTATTTACCAATAATTGATTTACAGAGTTGCATGGTCTTATTTGTTCAACTAATTCTAATCCTACTTGGTCTCCTGTGCCATGGTTGACTAATCCTTAAATTTGTATTCTGATGTATATTTATTTTACTATTCGAGTCCCAATCATTACGAGGTGTACTCGATACAACATCATGTGATAAAGTTTGTCAGTGACTTGCGACAGGTAGGTGATTTTCACCGGGTTGACCGGTTTCCTCCACCAATAAAACCGAGCGCCACGATATAACTCTGAAATATTGTTGAAAGTGGCGTTAAACACCATAACCTTAACCCTTCCCACCAATTATTGTCACATGATTGTTTTGTGTGTCACTTTGTTTCATTTCCTGCCATTGATATTCCTCATTTATTTCATTTTCGTATTTGTACTTTTCCCTCGAATTGACCCAGACTCAATATAATGAACTGTCGTGATTTTAGATAAAAACATTTAAATCGACAATAAAAAAAAAAAAACCCGCTATCATTCTATATTTAACCTACGGATGAAAGGAGTTCGGTGGAAAAAAACCATTTTCGATAACTTGAAAATAAACTCAAAAACTATCCCAAACAACTATAAATCAATTGATATTTAAATACGTAGTATAAGTTTAATAGAATAATTATTCAAGATTTAAATAGTCTTTGTAATGTAAACAGTATCTAAATTATTGGAATTTGATTCAAAGGATATGAAACATTATTTAGATAGTTGATGGCTGTTAAGTAAACATAATGTATTAAAAAAATACATGTCCGACATTTTGATATGAACGAAAGGCGGGAAGTAGAGATTGATTACATATAAAAGAGGAATTGTTTAAAATAGTTTTCTATTTGTTGTACTATATGACACACGTCATGACAAAATAGATTCGTTTTGTTTAATATCGAATTCGTAATTTACACGGTCATAGTTCTACGGAAGTAAACATTGAATTCTAATATGACGTCCTTCAAGCGCCTTGAGTCCAAATCCGTGGTAAAAATAATATTAATCTATGACCGATTAAATTTATGACGTCATCGACAATTTATAACGATATTTTACCAATTTATACATATTAGAATCGAAATAATTCATGGAAGTCATATGTATATATTGTTTTTACCACGGGTAGGCCTTTATGTCAGCTTTTTACCACGCGCTTACGCTCGGGGTAAAACTTCGTGACATATAGGCCTACCCGTGGTAAAAACAATATATACATATGGCTTCCATGAATTATTTCTTAATTAAATTAAAAAACTAAAAAAAAATATCACACTTCCGGAACATGTTAAAAATCCATTAAAAATCCCGAAACAGTTTCAAACTCCAATAAAAAAAATCGCAGAAAAGGACAAAATCAGTACCACTAATGTTTGTATACGTGACCTCTCACTTTCTAGGCTTCGCACAGGCATTTCTATAAAAAGTGGGGTCCAGCTAGTATTATGGATCCATACATTGCCTTGCTTTACTAGATATATATATAATTCCTTAAGAATGTAACTTATTAAAACAAAAGTCAATCTTGCTCAGACATAGAGGACCTCAACCGATGTTTGCTATCCTGTTTAGGCCTCAGACATAGACGACCTCAACTGATGTTTGCTATCCTGTTTAGGCCTCAGACATAGACGACCTCAACTGATGTTTGCTATCCTGTTTAGGCTTCAGACATAGACGACCTCAACCGATGTTTGCTATCCTGTTTAGGCCTCAGACATAGACGACCTCAACTGATGTTTGCTATCCTGTTTAGGCCTCAGACATAGAGGACCTCAACCGATGTTTGCTATCCTGTTTAGGCCTCAGACATAGACAACCTCAACCGATGATTGCTATCCTGTTTAGGCCTCACATATACACGACCTCAACCGATGTTTGCTATCCTGTTTAGGCCTCAGACGTAGACGACCTCAACCAATGTTTGCTATCCTGTTTAGGCCTCAGACATAGAGGACCTCAACCGATGTTTGCTATCCTGTTTAGGCCTCAGACATAGAGGACCTCAACCGATGTTTGCTATCCTGTTTAGGCCTCAGACATAGAGGACTTCAACCGATGTTTGCTATCCTGTTTAGGCTTCAGACATAGAGGACCTCAACCGATGCTTGCTATCCTGTTTAGGCCTCAGACATAGAGGACCTCAACCGATGTTTGCTATCCTGTATAGGCCTCAGACATAAACGACCTCAACCGATGTTTGCTATCCTGTTTAGGCCTCAGACATATACGACCTCAACCGATGTTTGCTATCCTGTTTAGGCCTCAGACATAGACGACCTCAACCGATGTTTGCTATCTTGTTTAGGCCTCAGACATAGACGACCTCAACCGATGTTTGCTATCCTGTTTAGGCTTCAGACATAGAGGACCTCAACCGATGTTTGCTATCCTGTTTAGGCTTCAGACATAGAGGACCTCGACCGATGCTTGCTATCCTGTTTAGGCCTCAGACATAGACAACCTCAACCGATGTCTGCTATCCTGTTTAGGCTTCGGACATAGAGGACCTCACCCGATGTTTGTTATCCTGTTTAGGCCTCAGACATAGAGGACCTCAACCGATGTTTGCTATCCTGTTTAGGCCTCAGACATAGACGACCTCAACCGATGTTTGCTATCCTGTTTAGGCCTCAGACATAGACGACCTCAACCGATGTTTGCTATCCTGTTTAGGCTTCAGACATAGAGGACATCAACCGATGTTTGCTATCCTGTTGAGGGCTCAGACATAGACGACCTCAACCGATGTTTGCTATCCTGTTTAGGCCTCAGACATAGACGACCTCAACCGATGTCTGCTATCCTGTTTAGGCTTCAGACATAGAGGACCTCAACCGATGTTTGCTATCCTGTTTAGGGCTCAGACATAGACGACCTCAACCGATGTTTGCTATCCTGTTTAGGCCTCAGACATAGACGACCTCAACCGATGTTTGCTATCCTATTTAGGCCTCAGACATAGACGACCTCAACCGATGTTTGCTATCCTGTTTAGGCCTCAGACATAGAGGACCTCAATCGATGTTTGCTATCCTGTTTAGACCTCAGACATAGAGGACCTCAACCGATGTTTGCTATCCTGTTTAGGTCCTTTAGTTTACTGAAAGACATTTAAATAATTATGTATTCCAATCCTATTGACTATGAGCGTACCGGAAGAAATTTGTTCTATTAATTCTCCGTTTCCATTAAGTTAGTTGATTGATTGATTGATTATTTGGTGTTTTAACGCCACATTCAGCAATATTCCAGCTATATTATGGCGACCAGTTTTAGTGGTGGAGGAAGCTGGAGTACCCGCAGAGAACCACCGACCATGGGCAAGCAACTGGTAAGCTTTATCACTTGCGGCTGAGAGTCGAGTGCACCTTTCTTTGTGCACCCACGCCGTATTTGGTGATAGGTTTGTATGAGCTGTTAGATCCAACGACCTAACTCATTGAGCCACCCGGGCCCCCTGACTCATTGAGCCACCCGGGCCCCCTGACTCATTGAGCCACCCGGGCCCCTATCAAGTTAGATATCTACGTGTTTTTCTACTTTAAAAAAAAAGCAATAATAAATTATAAGATATTGATGCAATATATATTTCTGATCTTGCATTTCTTGTCAATAATAATATGTAGTTCATGAGGAGTATATTGTTCTGAATCAGTGTCGGAATAATCTGTGCGCATGAAAAGCTATGTATACAATATTGGTGTATTACCGTCAATACACAAATAATGTATTTATCCTGTAATAAAATGTGCCAAAAAAATCCTATTTACTTTAATAAGAAAAAAAAGATAACTGAAACCCCATGGGTACCTCATCGGTATGCCTAGTAATGTATGTGTGACACGGTCTTTATTTAACAATACGCACTCACCAAATAAAATAGGAAATTATTAATCAACGACGTATTTACAGAACAAACACTATTTATTACTTGCGAATTAAAATGAAGCGTAAAACGCATTGTTTTGCACAATATTGTGAACCAGTTTATATATATATATATATATATATTTTTTTTATTATTATTTTTTTAACATTTTTCTTGCATTTCATTAAAAATGTAAAGTTCACTGTCACTTGTCTGTAAGGGGTGTGGCTTAATAATTTTATTAGGCTAATGTGAAAAGTACTAGCATGACAATGTCATAATAAAGCAACAGTTCATTTCAACCCATTTATTATGACAAATAATAATCCAATTGCAGGATAAATCGTAATATCTGTCTCAAACAGAAACTGTTTTTTCAGTGAACTAAAAGTAGCACTATAACAAAGCAGCTGAGGTGTAGATAAAAGCCAGCGTCTCCATCGAAAGGCAATTTGTCCTAGCCATGAAATAGGTGCTAATTTAAACTCTTGTCGCTAATAACCATTAATCAGTCGGATGTAATTAGTTTATTTTATGACCTACAATACATTCATGTGTTAAATTCATTTCTTAGGTTGTCAATCAGATGTCGTTCAAAGCTGGCTACCACGTCGAAAAGTAACCTTTTCTAGCCATGAAATAGCTGTCAATTTAAACACTGGGCGCAATAATCATATTCATATTACCCTTTAAGTAGATTGTTTTACTACATACAGTACATACATGTGTTAACTTCACTGTTTTAGGTTGTGAGGAGTATAATGGAGTATAACGACACGAACGTCACGTTGTATGGCATAGGTAAGTAAATGTAAGATTAGAAACAGGTAAGTAAATGTAAGATTAGAAACCGGTAAGTAAATGTAAGATTAGAAACAGGTAAGTAAATGTAAGATTAGAAACAGGTAAGTAAATGTAAGATTAGAAACAGGTAAGTAAATGTAAGATTAGAAACAGGTAAGTAAATGTAAGATTAGAAACGGGTAAGTAAATGTAAGATTAGAAACAGGTAAGTAAATGTAAGATTAGAAACAGGTAAGTAAATGTAAGATTAGAAACAGGTAAGTAAATGTAAGATTAGAAACAGGTAAGTAAATGTAAGATTAGAAACAGGTAAGTAAATGTAAGATTAGAAACAGGTAAGTAAATGTAAGATTGGAAACGGGTAAGTAAATGTAAGATTAGAAACAGGTAAGTAAATGTAAGATTAGAAACAGGTAAGTAAATGTAAGATTAGAAACAGGTAAGTAAATGTAAGATTAGAAACAGGTAAGTAAATGTAAGATTAGAAACAGGTAAGTAAATGTAAGATTGGAAACGGGTAAGTAAATGTAAGATTGGAAACGGGTAAGTAAATGTAAGATTAGAAACAGGTAAGTAAATGTAAGATTAGAAACACATGAACTGTGAATTTACTCTTTACGTCTTTGTATTTTCTGCACCTGAAATTATTTTGTTGTCTTCCGATAAAAAACATTCACGTTATTAACATCTTAGAGTAGTTTTGGTATAATAAAACAGTTAATGCCTTACATGAATTGAACATCAAGTTATCAACACCTCACATGAAGGCAATAATCGTATATTGTAACGTTTAAAGCTAATGGAGTTTGTCATTCTTTTTAAATCTTTGAACTATGAATGTTTTATCGGTGATATATACATCTTACCTTTGATCTCACTGAGGGATATAGTCAGTATCACATGACCGACTTTAGTACGGAAAATTAAATAGTCCATGCTTAAGCGCTGCATTTAACAAAATAGTAGTTATATCATGTCAGTCAAACATATTCGTGGTATAAATTAGAGAAAAACAGTTTGAAGATACGCAAGAAATCATCAGAATCCGAGAATGGAAGATGGACACTCAATACAAAGGACACAATAAAGAGTACAAAAAGATCAAGCTATGATCTATAAAACATTACACACAATGCTAAACATTGAGCAGCACGAACTCCACTAAAAACTACAAAACATTACACACAAGGCTAAACATTGAGCAGCACGAACTCCACTAAAAACTACAAAACATTACACACAATGCAAAGCATTGAGCAGCACGAACTCCACTAAAAACTACAAAACACTACACACAATGCAAAACATTGAGCAACACGAACTCCACTAAAAACTACAAAACATTACACACAATGCTAAACACTGAGCAGCACGAACTCCACTAAAAACTACAAAACATTACACACAATGCTAAACATTGAGCAGCACGAACTCCACTAAAAACTACAAAACATTACACACAATGCTAAACATTGAGCAGCACGAACTCCACTAAAAACTACAAAACATTACACACAAGGCTAAGCATTGAGCAGAACGAACTCCACTAAAAACTACAAAACATTACACACAATGCAAAACATTGAGCAGCACGAACTCCACTAAAAACTACAAAACATTACACACAATGCTAAACATTGAGCAGAACGAACTCCACTAAAAACTACAAAACATTACACACAATGCAAAACATTGAGCAACACGAACTCCACTAAAAACTACAAAACATTACACACAATGCTAAACATTGAGCAGAACGAACTCCACTAAAAGCTACAAAACATTACACACAATGCAAAACATTGAGCAGCACGAACTCCACTAAAAACTACAAAACATTACACACAAGGCTAAACATTGAGCAACACGAACTCCACTAAAAACTACAAAACATTACACACAATGCTAAACATTGAGCAACACGAACTCCACTAAAAACTACAAAACATTACACACAAGGCTAAACATTGAGCAGCACGAACTCCACTAAAAACTACAAAACATTACACACAATGCTAAACATTGAGCAGCACGAACTCCACTAAAAACTACAAAACATTACACACAAGGCTAAACATTGAGCAGCACGAACTCCACTAAAAACTACAAAACATTACACACAATGCTAAACATTGAGCAGCACGAACTCCACTAAAAACTACAAAACATTACACACAAGGCTAAACATTGAGCAGCACGAACTCCACTAAAAACTACAAAACATTACACACAATGCTAAACATTGAGCAGCACGAACTCCACTAAAAACTACAAAACATTACACACAATGCAAAACATTGAGCAACACGAACTCCACTAAAAACTACAAAACATTACACACAATGCAAAACATTGAGCAGCACGAACTCCACTAAATACTACAAAACATTACACACAATGCAAAACATTGAGCAGCACGAACTCCACTAAAAACTACAAAACATTACACACAATGCTAAACATTGAGCAGCACGAACTCCACTAAAAACTACAAAACATTACACACAATGCAAAACATTGAGCAGCACGAACTCCACTAAAAACTACAAAACATTACACACAATGCTAAACATTGAGCAGCACGAACTCCACTAAAAACTACAAAACATTACACACAATGCAAAACATTGAGCAGCACGAACTCCACTAAAAACTACAAAACATTACACACAAGGCTAAACATTGAGCAACACGAACTCCACTAAAAACTACAAAACATTACACACAATGCTAAATATTGAGCAGCACGAACTCCACTAAAAACTACAAAACATTACACACAAGGCTAAACATTGAGCAACACGAACTCCACTAAAAACTACAAAACATTACACACAATGCAAAACATTGAGCAGCACGAACTCCACTAAAAACTACAAAACACTACACACAATGCAAAACATTGAGCAGCACGAACTCCACTAAGAACTACAAAACATTACACACAATGCTAAACATTGAGCAGAACGAACTCCACTAAAAACTACAAAACATTACACACAATGCTAAACATTGAGCAGCACGAACTCCACTAAAAACTACAAAACATTACACACAAGGCTAAACATTGAGCAACACGAACTCCACTAAAAACTACAAAACATTACACACAATGCTAAACATTGAGCAACACGAACTCCACTAAAAACTACAAAACATTACACACAATGCTAAGCATTGAGCAGCACGAACTCCACTAAAAACTACAAAACATTACACACAATACTAAACATTGAGCAACACGAGCGCCAATAAAAACCGGGGTGATCCTGGTAAATAAGCCGTTCATGTTACATAAGGTTTTATCTAAAATCCGGTGAATGATATAGCAGATCATCCATAGGTTATTAATCAATTAAAATGCGCAAAGTGGTACCAAACACATCTCGCCATGGATAGGCGACATAGATTATTCTTGCTTAAGGCTGGAGATGTATTCACCATATAAATGCAACTCTTATACTATAACAATACAAATTTATTGAAATGCAAGTAGACTAAGCGTAACATGATACGATATTTATTACCACTATATTTACGACGATGACACACTTACAGACAATAAATCACGACGGGTGTCACTAGTGAGACAGGAAGTACTTACCCTTCAGGGGCACCTGAGTTCATCCCGGTTCATGTTGCTTGATCTTCTAATTTTCTGCGTAGTGTTTTGTAGATCATAGTTTGTCCTTTTGTCCTTTTTCTTTTGACCATTGTGTTTTCCGTCCTTCTTGGATATACGGATTCTGATTACCCTTTTGGTGTCTTTAAACTCTTCTTAGCACTGAAATGAGGCTGTAGACATATTATGAACAAAATAAGTGATGGTCATCAATGCAACCAATATCAACAGTCAACTCTGACCTCAACTGTTTCGATTTCCATGGATAAACCCCCATACAAGTAGATATGATAAAGTTTGACTTGGGATGGATTGTTGGTCCTTAGGGACTTCTTTAAGTTGGCTTGTGTCTTATATACCCTGTCTTTTTCTGGATTGTCCATTTTTGATTGCGCCTTCGATATTCTCTAACGTTTGTTTGCAACCAAAGGTGATGAACCTATTTACGCATGTCGTTAGATGGAAATCTTTCACAGCTTAGGAAATAGGTCATATTTCATTACTTCAATCTTGACATTTATTTCAATAGATTTTATAGTTACGTGTATAACACATATATATTACTATTATTGTCTTATCCGTTATCATTACTGGTAAATTATTTCTATTAATATTTAAAATGTCCATGATAACAATAATAACGTGTCAAGCATGGATTATGGAACCATCAGTATTACTGTTAAACCTGTTTAAACTGAACCTTCGTGGAACTAACTTTTGTGTTCGGAGTAGAATGGAGTTTGGTTCATACAGGTTAAATTAGCAATTATTTTCTACATTGGAGCTTTCTGAAAGTTAGGTTTATGCAGGGTTCTGGTTCATTCAGGGTTGAGTTTATTCAGTGTTATGGTTTATACTTGATTCTGGTTTATTCATGAATCTGGTTTATACTTGATATTTGTTTATTCAGGGTTCAGTTTATGCAGGGTTCTGGTTCATTCAGGGTTCCGTTTATACAGGATTCTGGTTTATTCAGGCTTCCGTTTATTCATGGTTCTGGTTTATGCTTGATTCTGGTTTATTAAGGGTTCAGTTTATTCATAGATCTGGTTTATACTTGATTCTGGTTTATTAAGGGTTCAGTTTATTCATGATTCTGGTTTATACAGGATTCTGGTTTATTCAGGGTTCAGTTTATTCATGGTTCTGGTTTATACTTGATTCTGGTTTATTAAGGGTTCAATTTATTCATGGTTCTGGTTTATACTTGATTCTGGTTTATTAAGGGTTCGGTTTATTTATGGATCTGGTTTATACTTGATTCTGGTTTATTAAGGGTTCGGTTTATTCATGGATCTGGTTTATACAGGATTCTGGTTTATTCAGGGTTCAGTTTATTCATGGATCTGGTTTATACTTGATTCTGGTTTATTAAGGGTTCTGTTTATTCATGGATCTGGTTTATACAGGATTCTGGTTTATTCAGGGTTCAGTTTATTCATGGTTCTGGTTTATACAGGATTCTGGTTTATTAAGGGTTTGGTTTATTCATGGATCTGGTTTATACAGGATTCTGGTTTATTCAGGGTTCAGTTTATTAATGGATCTGGTTTATACTTGATTCTGGTTTATTAAGGGTTCGGTTTATTCATGGATCTGGTTTATACAGGATTCTGGTTTATTCAGGGTTCAGTTTATTCATGGATCTGGTTTATACTTGATTCTGGTTTATTAAGGGTTAGGTTTAGACAGGTTTTACTGTATATTAAACAATCCATCATGCACAGATAGCATAAGCAAGTTTTAGTTACCCTGATCAGGCCCTTTGGACTCTTAGATTAGTTGGCTTTCCAAACTGTTGCCTTTTAGCGTACCTGATGAAGGTTATTCCAGACATGCGTAGTAAGCACTAAATTAGATATCTACGTTTTTTGTATTACCTTCGTTATCATATCATCATTACCGCGTCATTTTATCGAATTTGTATCGAAATGCGTTGCCTCTACCAAGCCGCCAGGAACATGAGTTGGTTATGTACATGTGTGTTGCCTCTACCAAGCCGCCAGGAACATGAGTGGTTAAGTACATGTGTGTTGCCTCTACCAAGCCGCCATGACTATGAGTGGTTATGTACATGTATGTTGCCTCTACCAAGCCCCTAGGAACATGATTGGTTATGTACATGTGTGTTGCCTCTACCAAGCCGCCATGAATATGAGTGGTTATGTACATGTATGTTGCCTCTACCAAGCCCCTAGGAACATGAGTGGTTATGTACATGTGTGTTGCCTCTACCAAGCCGCCATGAATATGAGTGGCTATGTACATGTATGTTGCCTCTACCAAGCCCCTAGGAACATGGGTGGTTATGTACATGTGTGCTAAGGGTATCGCTTTTGACTCTGTTTTTACGATTTTCTTAGAAGATTTTAGAATTGTTCGACTGTATGGTAATTTTGTTTTTTATTTTATTTCAGGACGAGAACCAGAGCGTTGGGGATGGTGGACACAGCAGATAATTACACCAATTATCGTTCTTGTTGGTATTGGCGGGAACATTATGTCGTTTTTATTGATGAAGACAAAATCACTCCGAAAGAAATCATATAGTCACTTCCTGTGTGCGTTAGCAGTTTTTGACAGTTTGTGCCTAATCAATCGCCAAACAATGCTTATTCATGAAATTTTAGTAGACAAAAATGAAAATGGGGTCTTTACACAGTACAGCGACCTATCGTGTCAAATTTACAGCTTCTATGAACACGTGTGTTATCTTATGTCGTCGTGGTTGATCGTTGGCATGGCAGCAGAACGAGTTATAGCGATGTGTTTACCGTTTAGAAAAACGTTGTTGCGAACACAAACAGGTGCGATAGTTACAATAATATCGACCTTTATTCTGCTGTGTTTAACACAGATCTTCCGGTTTATCATGGTGAAGAACATACATGGTATTTGTCAAGGAGACACGTGGACACATTTTGAATACATTAACCTACATATCTATTTTTACCAGTTAACACTTGTTTTAGTATTACCCTTTATAATAGTTCTGGTATGTAACAGCTTAGTGATTTATCAGATACACCGTGTGCGCAAGGCGGCAGGAAACTCTAGATCACGTGCTGCGCAGAGATCTCACAAAACGACCTGGATGTTACTAGCGATCTCGTTCACATATCTCATCACCATGCTCCCTCTGGTGGTTATATCATTTATATGGAGAGTTGCACTTGAAAATAAATATGTAGACATGGTGTTTACACTGTACCCAATACAACAGTTTGTTTCCGTGATCTCCTTTTGTAACTATGGCGTAAATTTCTTCATTTATATCTTGTCTGGAAGATCCTTCCGGTTTGAACTTAAAAGAATATTTTCAAGAGAGCGACATCAAAGTATGTCAGTTACAAGAACAAGAGAAGAGTTCCTGAGGTTAACGTGACTACAAATGGCGTCATAATTCCTGTTTTTGTGTGACTTCCTTTGTTGACATTGTGAATTATTGAATATTGTGAAAATGTATATTATTAAAATTTGGGATATTATATTGTTAATGTGCTGATTCATCAGAAAAATCGCAATGTTCATTAAAAATTCTGAATTAAAGGACTTAAATATGAGATAATCACCATTAAGTGTGTCAGATAAAGGGAGAAGAGTGACATGGTGATGTAGCATGTCCACAAACACGTAATTAGTTTCACCCCTGACCATACTTTAGTTCTTACCTTGTATTTTAATGGAATATATATATAGCATAATCTATGATTGGAAATATCATATTGCATTAGATATCAATTGAGACTAGGCACAATGTATTACAACAACGATTTAAATACTATAGTATTATTACGTGATGTTTTTCATATTGGCATAGTTATAGGTCCGAGGCCTGCTGTATTGGCCTGAGGCGCAGCCTATTGTTTATGTAGGAGAGTCTAACGTGCGGGTAGAAAGACCACTTCTATCAAGCTATTGTTTATGTAGGAAAGTCTAACGTGCGGGTAGAAAGACCACTTCTATCAAGCTATTGTTTATGTAGGACAGTCTAACGTGCGAGTAGAAAGACCACTTCTATCAAGCTATTGTTTATGTAGGAGAGTCTAACGTGCGGGTAGAAAGACCACTTCTATCAAGCTATTGTTTATGTAGGACAGTCTAACGTGCGAGTAGAAAGACCACTTCTATCAAGCTATTGTTTATGTAGGAGAGTCTAACGTGCGGGTAGAAAGACCACTTCTATCAAGCTATTGTTTATGTAGGACAGTCTAACGTGCGAGTAGAAAGACCACTTCTATCAAGCTATTGTTTATGTAGGAGAGTCTAACATGCGGGTAGCAGGATGAACTTATTAAAGTTCCATCGTAAAACAAAGGGGAACCCATTTACAGTCATACCACTCATACGAGTTTCAAACACATAATACATTCGTCTTATCACAACTCTGTGTATACTGAATAATGTGTTCTGAATGACCGTTTTTCAAGTACGAGTCGAAAGTTGTATGGCTATAAAGTACAATTTTCGCAGTCGTGCTCGAAACAGTCTCCAGTATATAAAGTAAATATTCGAATATGTTTACAAAGCTTGTACACGAACAGTTTAAGACTTCGTGTCCAGATTATTACCATTTCAGAAAATGACGTTGCATGGTGAAAACATGTTCTCCTTAGTAACATGTGAATTCGTTGAAAATACAGAAAATCACAAATCCGAGGTCAACGATCCTTACAAAAGTGCAGTTAAATATTTGATTAATTGCATCCGTCATTGCCATTACCACCGCCAGTCTATCAACCTGTCTATTAAATATATGCAGCAATTTAATAACTAAACACAGAAATAACGATCATAGTAATTCGACGAAGTAATATTATTATGGTCATGAAATCTTAATTTGATTAAACATTTTGCTTCCTCTAATATGTTTTCATTAAATTAACAGGACAGTTACTGATTGATTGATGCTCGAGGAGTGACATAACCGTTCTAGTCTTTTTTAATCTTGTTTAAACCATATAGGTGGTATAATGGTTATCGTGCACGTCACGAGTGTGGTAGATCGTGAGCTGGAGCCGCAATCGGGACAAACCAAAGACTATTAAATTGGTATCTGTTGCTTTTTCCGATAAGCATGCAGCATTAAGAAGAAAGATCAAAGATTCGGAATCAGAATAATGTGTCCGAGTTGAGCGACATGTTTACGCGCCGACAGTTGTTTCAGTGAGTTAGCACTATAAAAAAAAATCCAACGTAGCGTGTTCCTCTAGAACAAAACGGACTTCATCATCATCTCATTGAAAATTAACTTGTTCTCGCCATACTATAGCTGAAAAATTGCTGAATTAGCGCTAAGCAAAAATCATTCACTCACTGACTCTGTTATATAACAATACAACCTCCTTTTTTTAAACTGTGTTTTCTTTCACGTGTAGAAAATGAACAGCATTTGCCTATGCAGATTTGATCACCTTTGAAAATTCTCCACTCAATTGTCAGAGTCGATCGGATATTGCAGACACATTCAAACCTGTATTAAGTGGTCACTTTTGGGACAAGGACAAAGTGGCCCTATAAGACAGGTGACTTCTTAAATTAGGTTCATTTCATATGAAATTTTCTATCACAGGATAGGAAAAAGTTGTTCTTTCAAAACAATTTAATACATGTGACTGGTTAATAGAGGTGTCTTTTTTACTGTTTTTTTGTTGGTCTGGGAATCAGTTACGATTTGGTGAGCAATGAGTACTTAGATAATATGGTTCCGATATTAGAAATAGTCCATATTGGCATCAAAAGAGGGGCAGTTGGATATCAATACAATCAACACTGCCCATGTGGTCACCTCTATTAAGCAGTCATCTGTATTAAAAGGTCACATATTTCTTGTCCAGTCATAAAAAAATTGATATGAATTAAACCTCTTTTTAGAGGTCACCTCTCTTATAAGGCCACTTTTTCTGTATCACAAAAGTGACCTCTTAATACAGCTTTGACTGTGCATGATGCAAAGAAATTGTAAAGAAAAACAAGTGAGCTAAATATAAAAAAGGGGCAAGCTAAAATCGGCGTCACAGAAAAGTAATTATAAACAACCCATAGCTCATCCAAAACCGAAGGTGAATTCGAGTCCTCCGCACGGGTAAGGAGTTGCTGCATCATATTCGACACCCGATGACACTTTAGACACTTTAACTGCAGAAATACACGTTAATTATATATTTGAGAATGGTGAGAAATATAATGGCTACTTTTGTATTTTCAATAAATACTAAGATGTACGTAGACACCACTGCTAAGACGAGTTTGAAGATACCAAAGGGAGGTAATCAGAATCTGTATATCGAAGAACAGACAACACAATGGCCAAAAGAAAAAGTACAAAAGGACAAACAACGATATACAAAACATTACACATAAAACTAAAGATCGAGTAACACGAGCCCCACTTAAAACCGGGGTGAATTCATGTGCTCCGGAAGAGTGGGCAGTTCCTGCTCCGCTAGTGACACCCTTCGTGTTAATCTAGTGACAAACCCGGTAATAAATCATATATGGGGAAAGGACCAGGAAGTGCTTGCGACAAGTGGAACATATAAAGAAAAACACGTGGCCAAAATAAAAAAAGGACAAGCTAAAATCAGCGTCACAGAAAATAATTATAAACAAGCAATAACGCATCCAAAACTGAAAGTGAATTCGGGTCCTCCGCAAGGGTAATGAGTTCCTGCATCATATTCGGCACCCGATGACACTTTAGACATGACTACATAAAAACACGCTAATTATATATTTGAAAATGGTGAGCAATATAATGCATACGTTTGTGTTTTTAGTAAATACTACCGGTCGTAAGATGGACGTAGAAACCATTGTTAATGTAGTTTTAAGGTTCCGAAATGAAAAGGAATATGTGTTTATGTCTTGTTTTGGGCGGAGTCTCGCTTATGGCGAATTGTCTAGAACATTAGCAATTATCATAATTCAAAGTAGAGAAGTCGTACATTCCACTGCATATACAGCAAACGATGATATTGGCTCACAAGGGACCGTCGTGGCCGAGATCGTATGGTAGTTGGATATACAACGATCTATGCAATTAGTGCCTATCGTCATTGATGTGGTGAGGTCGAATATCGTGGCGAGGTGTACGACATTATGTGATAAAGTTTATCTGGGTACTCGGCTTTCCTCCACCAATAAAACTGACCGCCACGATATAACTGAAATATTAGTGAAAGTGGCGTTAAACATCATAAATCTAACCCTATCCCTTTTACCTAGCAACAATGTGTTTTTAATAAAAAAAAACATAAATAAAAAAACAAAAAAACACAAGTTATAGTATCACGGATAATTTGTTACCAAAATTAAAAATAACTTACTCATTCGAGAGCACCTGAGTTCAAAACATGGGTTTTTGGTGGATCTTTGATTCTCATCTTTTTTAAATAACGTTTTGTTTAGCTTATCTTCGTTCTATGTCTTGTGTATAATGTTGACTATCTCTGGATTGTTCATATCTTCGTTCTATGTCTTGTGTATAATGTTGACTATCTCTGGATTGTTCATATCTTCGTTCTATGTCTTGTGTATAATGTTGACTATCTCTGGATTGTTCATATCTTCGTTCTATGTCTTGTGTATAATGTTGACTATCTCTGGATTGTTCATATCTTCGTTCTATGTCTTGTGTATAATGTTGACTATCTCTGGATTGTTCATATCTTCGTTCTATGTCTTGTGTATAATGTTGACTATCTCTGGATTGTTCATATCTTCGTTCTATGTCTTGTGTATAATGTTGACTATCTCTGGATTGTTCATATCTTCGTTCTATGTCTTGTGTATAATGTTGACTATCTCTGGATTGTTCATATCTTCGTTCTATGTCTTGTGTATAATGTTGACTATCTCTGGATTGTTCATATCTTCGTTCTATGTCTTGTGTATAATGTTGACTATCTCTGGATTGTTCATATCTTCGTTCTATGTCTTGTGTATAATGTTGACTAATTCTGGATTGTTCATATCTTCGTTCTATGTCTTGTGTATAATGTTGACTATCTCTGGATTGTTCATATCTTCGTTCTATGTCTTGTGTATAATGTTGACTATCTCTGGATTGTTCATATCTTCGTTCTATGTCTTGTGTATAATGTTGACTATCTCTGGATTGTTCATATCTTCGTTCTATGTCTTGTGTATAATGTTGACTATCTCTGGATTGTTCATATCTTCGTTCTATGTCTTGTGTATAATGTTGACTATCTCTGGATTGTTCATATCTTCGTTCTATGTCTTGTGTATAATGTTGACTATCTCTGGATTGTTCATATCTTCGTTCTATGTCTTGTGTATAATGTTGACTATCTCTGGATTGTTCATATCTTCGTTCTATGTCTTGTGTATAATGTTGACTATCTCTGGATTGTTCATATCTTCGTTCTATGTCTTGTGTATAATGTTGACTATCTCTGGATTGTTCATATCTTCGTTCTATGTCTTGTGTATAATGTTGACTATCTCTGGATTGTTCATATCTTCGTTCTATGTCTTGTGTATAATGTTGACTAATTCTGGATTGTTCATATCTTCGTTCTATGTCTTGTGTATAATGTTGACTATCTCTGGATTGTTCATATCTTCGTTCTATGTCTTGTGTATAATGTTGACTATCTCTGGATTGTTCATATCTTCGTTCTATGTCTTGTGTATAATGTTGACTATCTCTGGATTGTTCATATCTTCGTTCTATGTCTTGTGTATAATGTTGACTATCTCTGGATTGTTCATATCTTCGTTCTATGTCTTGTGTATAATGTTGACTATCTCTGGATTGTTCATATCTTCGTTCTATGTCTTGTGTATAATGTTGACTATCTCTGGATTGTTCATATCTTCGTTCTATGTCTTGTGTATAATGTTGACTATCTCTGGATTGTTCATATCTTCGTTCTATGTCTTGTGTATAATGTTGACTATCTCTGGATTGTTCATATCTTCGTTCTATGTCTTGTGTATAATGTTGACTATCTCTGGATTGTTCATATCTTCGTTCTATGTCTTGTGTATAATGTTGACTATCTCTGGATTGTTCATATCTTCGTTCTATGTCTTGTGTATAATGTTGACTATCTCTGGATTGTTCATATCTTCGTTCTATGTCTTGTGTATAATGTTGACTAATTCTGGATTGTTCATATCTTCGTTCTATGTCTTGTGTATAATGTTGACTATCTCTGGATTGTTCATATCTTCGTTCTATGTCTTGTGTATAATGTTGACTATCTCTGGATTGTTCATATCTTCGTTCTATGTCTTGTGTATAATGTTGACTATCTCTGGATTGTTCATATCTTCGTTCTATGTCTTGTGTATAATGTTGACTATCTCTGGATTGTTCATATCTTCGTTCTATGTCTTGTGTATAATGTTGACTATCTCTGGATTGTTCATATCTTCGTTCTATGTCTTGTGTATAATGTTGACTATCTCTGGATTGTTCATATCTTCGTTCTATGTCTTGTGTATAATGTTGACTATCTCTGGATTGTTCATATCTTCGTTCTATGTCTTGTGTATAATGTTGACTATCTCTGGATTGTTCATATCTTCGTTCTATGTCTTGTGTATAATGTTGACTATCTCTGGATTGTTCATATCTTCGTTCTATGTCTTGTGTATAATGTTGACTATCTCTGGATTGTTCATATCTTCGTTCTATGTCTTGTGTATAATGTTGACTAATTCTGGATTGTTCATATCTTCGTTCTATGTCTTGTGTATAATGTTGACTATCTCTGGATTGTTCATATCTTCGTTCTATGTCTTGTGTATAATGTTGACTATCTCTGGATTGTTCATATCTTCGTTCTATGTCTTGTGTATAATGTTGACTATCTCTGGATTGTTCATATCTTCGTTCTATGTCTTGTGTATAATGTTGACTATCTCTGGATTGTTCATATCTTCGTTCTATGTCTTGTGTATAATGTTGACTATCTCTGGATTGTTCATATCTTCGTTCTATGTCTTGTGTATAATGTTGACTATCTCTGGATTGTTCATATCTTCGTTCTATGTCTTGTGTATAATGTTGACTATCTCTGGATTGTTCATATCTTCGTTCTATGTCTTGTGTATAATGTTGACTATCTCTGGATTGTTCATATCTTCGTTCTATGTCTTGTGTATAATGTTGACTATCTCTGGATTGTTCATATCTTCGTTCTATGTCTTGTGTATAATGTTGACTATCTCTGGATTGTTCATATCTTCGTTCTATGTCTTGTGTATAATGTTGACTATCTCTGGATTGTTCATATCTTCGTTCTATGTCTTGTGTATAATGTTGACTATCTCTGGATTGTTCATATCTTCGTTCTATGTCTTGTGTATAATGTTGACTATCTCTGGATTGTTCATATCTTCGTTCTATGTCTTGTGTATAATGTTGACTATCTCTGGATTGTTCATATCTTCGTTCTATGTCTTGTGTATAATGTTGACTATCTCTGGATTGTTCATATCTTCGTTCTATGTCTTGTGTATAATGTTGACTATCTCTGGATTGTTCATATCTTCGTTCTATGTCTTGTGTATAATGTTGACTATCTCTGGATTGTTCATATCTTCGTTCTATGTCTTGTGTATAATGTTGACTATCTCTGGATTGTTCATATCTTCGTTCTATGTCTTGTGTATAATGTTGACTATCTCTGGATTGTTCATATCTTCGTTCTATGTCTTGTGTATAATGTTGACTATCTCTGGATTGTTCATATCTTCGTTCTATGTCTTGTGTATAATGTTGACTATCTCTGGATTGTTCATATCTTCGTTCTATGTCTTGTGTATAATGTTGACTATCTCTGGATTGTTCATATCTTCGTTCTATGTCTTGTGTATAATGTTGACTATCTCTGGATTGTTCATATCTTCGTTCTATGTCTTGTGTATAATGTTGACTATCTCTGGATTGTTCATATCTTCGTTCTATGTCTTGTGTATAATGTTGACTATCTCTGGATTGTTCATATCTTCGTTCTATGTCTTGTGTATAATGTTGACTATCTCTGGATTGTTCATATCTTCGTTCTATGTCTTGTGTATAATGTTGACTATCTCTGGATTGTTCATATCTTCGTTCTATGTCTTGTGTATAATGTTGACTATCTCTGGATTGTTCATATCTTCGTTCTATGTCTTGTGTATAATGTTGACTATCTCTGGATTGTTCATATCTTCGTTCTATGTCTTGTGTATAATGTTGACTATCTCTGGATTGTTCATATCTTCGTTCTATGTCTTGTGTATAATGTTGACTATCTCTGGATTGTTCATATCTTCGTTCTATGTCTTGTGTATAATGTTGACTATCTCTGGATTGTTCATATCTTCGTTCTATGTCTTGTGTATAATGTTGACTATCTCTGGATTGTTCATATCTTCGTTCTATGTCTTGTGTATAATGTTGACTATCTCTGGATTGTTCATATCTTCGTTCTATGTCTTGTGTATAATGTTGACTATCTCTGGATTGTTCATATCTTCGTTCTATGTCTTGTGTATAATGTTGACTATCTCTGGATTGTTCATATCTTCGTTCTATGTCTTGTGTATAATGTTGACTATCTCTGGATTGTTCATATCTTCGTTCTATGTCTTGTGTATAATGTTGACTATCTCTGGATTGTTCATATCTTCGTTCTATGTCTTGTGTATAATGTTGACTATCTCTGGATTGTTCATATCTTCGTTCTATGTCTTGTGTATAATGTTGACTATCTCTGGATTGTTCATATCTTCGTTCTATGTCTTGTGTATAATGTTGACTATCTCTGGATTGTTCATATCTTCGTTCTATGTCTTGTGTATAATGTTGACTATCTCTGGATTGTTCATATCTTCGTTCTATGTCTTGTGTATAATGTTGACTATCTCTGGATTGTTCATATCTTCGTTCTATGTCTTGTGTATAATGTTGACTATCTCTGGATTGTTCATATCTTCGTTCTATGTCTTGTGTATAATGTTGACTATCTCTGGATTGTTCATATCTTCGTTCTATGTCTTGTGTATAATGTTGACTATCTCTGGATTGTTCATATCTTCGTTCTATGTCTTGTGTATAATGTTGACTATCTCTGGATTGTTCATATCTTCGTTCTATGTCTTGTGTATAATGTTGACTATCTCTGGATTGTTCATATCTTCGTTCTATGTCTTGTGTATAATGTTGACTATCTCTGGATTGTTCATATCTTCGTTCTATGTCTTGTGTATAATGTTGACTATCTCTGGATTGTTCATATCTTCGTTCTATGTCTTGTGTATAATGTTGACTATCTCTGGATTGTTCATATCTTCGTTCTATGTCTTGTGTATAATGTTGACTATCTCTGGATTGTTCATATCTTCGTTCTATGTCTTGTGTATAATGTTGACTATCTCTGGATTGTTCATATCTTCGTTCTATGTCTTGTGTATAATGTTGACTATCTCTGGATTGTTCATATCTTCGTTCTATGTCTTGTGTATAATGTTGACTATCTCTGGATTGTTCATATCTTCGTTCTATGTCTTGTGTATAATGTTGACTATCTCTGGATTGTTCATATCTTCGTTCTATGTCTTGTGTATAATGTTGACTATCTCTGGATTGTTCATATCTTCGTTCTATGTCTTGTGTATAATGTTGACTATCTCTGGATTGTTCATATCTTCGTTCTATGTCTTGTGTATAATGTTGACTATCTCTGGATTGTTCATATCTTCGTTCTATGTCTTGTGTATAATGTTGACTATCTCTGGATTGTTCATATCTTCGTTCTATGTCTTGTGTATAATGTTGACTATCTCTGGATTGTTCATATCTTCGTTCTATGTCTTGTGTATAATGTTGACTATCTCTGGATTGTTCATATCTTCGTTCTATGTCTTGTGTATAATGTTGACTATCTCTGGATTGTTCATATCTTCGTTCTATGTCTTGTGTATAATGTTGACTATCTCTGGATTGTTCATATCTTCGTTCTATGTCTTGTGTATAATGTTGACTATCTCTGGATTGTTCATATCTTCGTTCTATGTCTTGTGTATAATGTTGACTATCTCTGGATTGTTCATATCTTCGTTCTATGTCTTGTGTATAATGTTGACTATCTCTGGATTGTTCATATCTTCGTTCTATGTCTTGTGTATAATGTTGACTATCTCTGGATTGTTCATATCTTCGTTCTATGTCTTGTGTATAATGTTGACTATCTCTGGATTGTTCATATCTTCGTTCTATGTCTTGTGTATAATGTTGACTATCTCTGGATTGTTCATATCTTCGTTCTATGTCTTGTGTATAATGTTGACTATCTCTGGATTGTTCATATCTTCGTTCTATGTCTTGTGTATAATGTTGACTATCTCTGGATTGTTCATATCTTCGTTCTATGTCTTGTGTATAATGTTGACTATCTCTGGATTGTTCATATCTTCGTTCTATGTCTTGTGTATAATGTTGACTATCTCTGGATTGTTCATATCTTCGTTCTATGTCTTGTGTATAATGTTGACTATCTCTGGATTGTTCATATCTTCGTTCTATGTCTTGTGTATAATGTTGACTATCTCTGGATTGTTCATATCTTCGTTCTATGTCTTGTGTATAATGTTGACTATCTCTGGATTGTTCATATCTTCGTTCTATGTCTTGTGTATAATGTTGACTATCTCTGGATTGTTCATATCTTCGTTCTATGTCTTGTGTATAATGTTGACTATCTCTGGATTGTTCATATCTTCGTTCTATGTCTTGTGTATAATGTTGACTATCTCTGGATTGTTCATATCTTCGTTCTATGTCTTGTGTATAATGTTGACTATCTCTGGATTGTTCATATCTTCGTTCTATGTCTTGTGTATAATGTTGACTATCTCTGGATTGTTCATATCTTCGTTCTATGTCTTGTGTATAATGTTGACTATCTCTGGATTGTTCATATCTTCGTTCTATGTCTTGTGTATAATGTTGACTATCTCTGGATTGTTCATATCTTCGTTCTATGTCTTGTGTATAATGTTGACTATCTCTGGATTGTTCATATCTTCGTTCTATGTCTTGTGTATAATGTTGACTATCTCTGGATTGTTCATATCTTCGTTCTATGTCTTGTGTATAATGTTGACTATCTCTGGATTGTTCATATCTTCGTTCTATGTCTTGTGTATAATGTTGACTATCTCTGGATTGTTCATATCTTCGTTCTATGTCTTGTGTATAATGTTGACTATCTCTGGATTGTTCATATCTTCGTTCTATGTCTTGTGTATAATGTTGACTATCTCTGGATTGTTCATATCTTCGTTCTATGTCTTGTGTATAATGTTGACTATCTCTGGATTGTTCATATCTTCGTTCTATGTCTTGTGTATAATGTTGACTATCTCTGGATTGTTCATATCTTCGTTCTATGTCTTGTGTATAATGTTGACTATCTCTGGATTGTTCATATCTTCGTTCTATGTCTTGTGTATAATGTTGACTATCTCTGGATTGTTCATATCTTCGTTCTATGTCTTGTGTATAATGTTGACTATCTCTGGATTGTTCATATCTTCGTTCTATGTCTTGTGTATAATGTTGACTATCTCTGGATTGTTCATATCTTCGTTCTATGTCTTGTGTATAATGTTGACTATCTCTGGATTGTTCATATCTTCGTTCTATGTCTTGTGTATAATGTTGACTATCTCTGGATTGTTCATATCTTCGTTCTATGTCTTGTGTATAATGTTGACTATCTCTGGATTGTTCATATCTTCGTTCTATGTCTTGTGTATAATGTTGACTATCTCTGGATTGTTCATATCTTCGTTCTATGTCTTGTGTATAATGTTGACTATCTCTGGATTGTTCATATCTTCGTTCTATGTCTTGTGTATAATGTTGACTATCTCTGGATTGTTCATATCTTCGTTCTATGTCTTGTGTATAATGTTGACTATCTCTGGATTGTTCATATCTTCGTTCTATGTCTTGTGTATAATGTTGACTATCTCTGGATTGTTCATATCTTCGTTCTATGTCTTGTGTATAATGTTGACTATCTCTGGATTGTTCATATCTTCGTTCTATGTCTTGTGTATAATGTTGACTATCTCTGGATTGTTCATATCTTCGTTCTATGTCTTGTGTATAATGTTGACTATCTCTGGATTGTTCATATCTTCGTTCTATGTCTTGTGTATAATGTTGACTATCTCTGGATTGTTCATATCTTCGTTCTATGTCTTGTGTATAATGTTGACTATCTCTGGATTGTTCATATCTTCGTTCTATGTCTTGTGTATAATGTTGACTATCTCTGGATTGTTCATATCTTCGTTCTATGTCTTGTGTATAATGTTGACTATCTCTGGATTGTTCATATCTTCGTTCTATGTCTTGTGTATAATGTTGACTATCTCTGGATTGTTCATATCTTCGTTCTATGTCTTGTGTATAATGTTGACTATCTCTGGATTGTTCATATCTTCGTTCTATGTCTTGTGTATAATGTTGACTATCTCTGGATTGTTCATATCTTCGTTCTATGTCTTGTGTATAATGTTGACTATCTCTGGATTGTTCATATCTTCGTTCTATGTCTTGTGTATAATGTTGACTATCTCTGGATTGTTCATATCTTCGTTCTATGTCTTGTGTATAATGTTGACTATCTCTGGATTGTTCATATCTTCGTTCTATGTCTTGTGTATAATGTTGACTATCTCTGGATTGTTCATATCTTCGTTCTATGTCTTGTGTATAATGTTGACTATCTCTGGATTGTTCATATCTTCGTTCTATGTCTTGTGTATAATGTTGACTATCTCTGGATTGTTCATATCTTCGTTCTATGTCTTGTGTATAATGTTGACTATCTCTGGATTGTTCATATCTTCGTTCTATGTCTTGTGTATAATGTTGACTATCTCTGGATTGTTCATATCTTCGTTCTATGTCTTGTGTATAATGTTGACTATCTCTGGATTGTTCATATCTTCGTTCTATGTCTTGTGTATAATGTTGACTATCTCTGGATTGTTCATATCTTCGTTCTATGTCTTGTGTATAATGTTGACTATCTCTGGATTGTTCATATCTTCGTTCTATGTCTTGTGTATAATGTTGACTATCTCTGGATTGTTCATATCTTCGTTCTATGTCTTGTGTATAATGTTGACTATCTCTGGATTGTTCATATCTTCGTTCTATGTCTTGTGTATAATGTTGACTATCTCTGGATTGTTCATATCTTCGTTCTATGTCTTGTGTATAATGTTGACTATCTCTGGATTGTTCATATCTTCGTTCTATGTCTTGTGTATAATGTTGACTATCTCTGGATTGTTCATATCTTCGTTCTATGTCTTGTGTATAATGTTGACTATCTCTGGATTGTTCATATCTTCGTTCTATGTCTTGTGTATAATGTTGACTATCTCTGGATTGTTCATATCTTCGTTCTATGTCTTGTGTATAATGTTGACTATCTCTGGATTGTTCATATCTTCGTTCTATGTCTTGTGTATAATGTTGACTATCTCTGGATTGTTCATATCTTCGTTCTATGTCTTGTGTATAATGTTGACTATCTCTGGATTGTTCATATCTTCGTTCTATGTCTTGTGTATAATGTTGACTATCTCTGGATTGTTCATACCTTCGTTCTATGTCTTGTGTATAATGTTGACTATCTCTGGATTGTTCATATCTTCGTTCTATGTCTTGTGTATAATGTTGACTATCTCTGGATTGTTCATATCTTCGTTCTATGTCTTGTGTATAATGTTGACTATCTCTGGATTGTTCATATCTTCGTTCTATGTCTTGTGTATAATGTTGACTATCTCTGGATTGTTCATATCTTCGTTCTATGTCTTGTGTATAATGTTGACTATCTCTGGATTGTTCATATCTTCGTTCTATGTCTTGTGTATAATGTTGACTATCTCTGGATTGTTCATATCTTCGTTCTCTGTCTTGTGTATAATGTTGACTATCTCTGGATTGTTCATACCTTCGTTCTAAGTCTTGTGTATACTGTTGACTATCTCTGGATTGTTCATATCTTCGTTCTATGTCTTGTGTATAATGTTGACTATCTCTGGATTGTTCATATCTTCGTTCTATGTCTTGTGTATAATGTTGACTATCTCTGGATTGTTCATATCATCGTTCTATGTCTTGTGTATAATGTTGACTATCTCTGGATTGTTCATATCTTCGTTCTATGTCTTGTGTATAATGTTGACTATCTCTGGATTGTTCATATCTTCGTTCTATGTCTTGTGTATAATGTTGACTATCTCTGGATTGTTCATATCTTCGTTCTATGTCTTGTGTATAATGTTGACTATCTCTGGATTGTTCATATCTTCGTTCTATGTCTTGTGTATAATGTTGACTATCTCTGGATTGTTCATATCTTCGTTCTATGTCTTGTGTATAATGTTGACTATCTCTGGATTGTTCATATCTTCGTTCTATGTCTTGTGTATAATGTTGACTATCTCTGGATTGTTCATATCTTCGTTCTATGTCTTGTGTATAATGTTGACTATCTCTGGATTGTTCATATCTTCGTTCTATGTCTTGTGTATAATGTTGACTATCTCTGGATTGTTCATATCTTCGTTCTATGTCTTGTGTATAATGTTGACTATCTCTGGATTGTTCATATCTTCGTTCTATGTCTTGTGTATAATGTTGACTATCTCTGGATTGTTCATATCTTCGTTCTATGTCTTGTGTATAATGTTGACTATCTCTGGATTGTTCATATCTTCGTTCTATGTCTTGTGTATAATGTTGACTATCTCTGGATTGTTCATATCTTCGTTCTATGTCTTGTGTATAATGTTGACTATCTCTGGATTGTTCATATCTTCGTTCTATGTCTTGTGTATAATGTTGACTATCTCTGGATTGTTCATATCTTCGTTCTATGTCTTGTGTATAATGTTGACTATCTCTGGATTGTTCATATCTTCGTTCTATGTCTTGTGTATAATGTTGACTATCTCTGGATTGTTCATATCTTCGTTCTATGTCTTGTGTATAATGTTGACTATCTCTGGATTGTTCATATCTTCGTTCTATGTCTTGTGTATAATGTTGACTATCTCTGGATTGTTCATATCTTCGTTCTTTGTCTTGTGTATAATGTTGACTATCTCTGGATTGTTCATATCTTCGTTCTATGTCTTGTGTATAATGTTGACTATCTCTGGATTGTTCATATCTTCGTTCTATGTCTTGTGTATAATGTTGACTATCTCTGGATTGTTCATATCTTCGTTCTATGTCTTGTGTATAATGTTGACTATCTCTGGATTGTTCATATCTTCGTTCTATGTCTTGTGTATAATGTTGACTATCTCTGGATTGTTCATATCTTCGTTCTATGTCTTGTGTATAATGTTGACTATCTCTGGATTGTTCATATCTTCGTTCTATGTCTTGTGTATAATGTTGACTATCTCTGGATTGTTCATATCTTCGTTCTATGTCTTGTGCATAATGTTGACTATCTCTGGATTGTTCATATCTTCGTTCTATGTCTTGTGTATAATGTTGACTATCTCTGGATTGTTCATATCTTCGTTCTATGTCTTGTGTATAATGTTGACTATCTCTGGATTGTTCATATCTTCGTTCTATGTCTTGTGTATAATGTTGACTATCTCTGGATTGTTCATATCTTCGTTCAATGTCTTGTGTATAATGTTGACTATCTCTGGATTGTTCATATCTTCGTTCTATGTCTTGTGTATAATGTTGACTATCTCTGGATTGTTCATATCTTCGTTCTATGTCTTGTGTATAATGTTGACTATCTCTGGATTGTTCATATATTCGTTCTATGTCTTGTGTATAATGTTGACTATCTCTGGATTGTTCATATCTTCGTTCTATGTCTTGTGTATAATGTTGACTATCTCTGGATTGTTCATATCTTCGTTCTATGTCTTGTGTATAATGTTGACTATCTCTGGATTGTTCATACCTTCGTTCTATGTCTTGTGTATAATGTTGACTATCTCTGGATTGTTCATATATTCGTTCTATGTCTTGTGTATAATGTTGACTATCTCTGGATTGTTCATATCTTCGTTCTATGTCTTGTGTATAATGTTGACTATCTCTGGATTGTTCATATCTTCGTTCTATGTCTTGTGTATAATGTTGACTATCTCTGGATTGTTCATATCTTCGTTCTATGTCTTGTGTATAATGTTGACTATCTCTGGATTGTTCATATCTTCGGTATTCTCTAACGTGTATTTAAGTTGAATTGGTGTCTAATATTTGTTTCTTTGATAGCCCCCAGGATTTAGGTTAAAAGCCCCCCCCCCCCTTTTAGAATGTTTAGCTCCAGTTGTATGTAAAAGGGTGCATGTCATATTTACGTCAGTTGTGGATGTTTCCGCATAGCGGTGTCCAACGAATATTGTATTGTATCTTTGCTTTGGTTTTATTCGTCTTGTTGCCAGTTTCTCTGGATTGTCTATTTTTGATTGCCCCTTCAGTATTCGCTAACGTTTATTGACTTACAATATCAGTTTGTTATTGTTTTACCTGCTAAGATTAGATCTGTTCGAGTAGTTTTCATGTTGATATATAACAAACCAGACAACAATACAAGAAAATTTCTATTTGAAATGGAGAAACTCATATCTGCTTTACACCCTCCCCCCCCCCCACCCCTCCAAAATGAAAACTAAAAAAAAAAATGGGTATTGAAAACATTGATATAATATGATTCACCGCTGATATTCATTTAATGTCAAACAGATGTATATGATTGTTTTGCTTGAAAGATAATTGCTTTTCTCACTACTTAAAGAAATGGAGAAAAAACCACCGAGACAGTGTTATTATAAAATTGTTTTAATCATTTCCTTCCGTCCTGTCAAATAATTGTATGATATCTCCATGCGTCACACACTGATAATACAAAAAAGTGAAAATAACTCAAATAATGTGGCTGTTCTCTCGCCCACGGGAAAAACGGTCGTCTGGAGTAATTAAAAACTAAATTACAATGGAAATGATCGCCATTGTTTATCACATTTTCTCGTTTCCTCTGATATGGACAACTTCCGTTTCCGTTTAAGCTGAATGTGTGTCAGCCATGTGCATGACAGGTTTATTAACAATAAACAATAATCCATGTAGGGAATATATTTTTCTTCTAAATGATTTCTGAAATACATTAATTATTTCATACCGAAATCTGTCTTATAGTTAATTAATTTATATAAACGCTAGAGAAAACCGAAGTGACAATCAAGATCTGTAACTCCAGAGAACATTGGGTACACAAGACATAGGACGAAGACAAACAAAGCAAAAAACCGCAACGCAGAAATATAAAAAGATGAGCAACACGGACCCCACCAAAAACCGAGGGTGAACCCACGTGCTCGCGAAGTGTATCTGAAATATCGGAAGCTAATGCATGATTTTGCATTATGTCACGCATTATGTATTTTTTGAGTTTATTGATTAAGATATCAAGTGGTGTAGAGTAGCCTCTACCTCCAAAGCAACTGGTGTAAACTCTTGAACATTATTAATATAATAAAGGGCGTGATTTGATTGTAATTTTGAAGTCGATGTGCTTTAAGTGTTAATTATAAGTTAGGACAAAACGCATAAACGAATGATTATGCGAACAGATTATACATTTTCCTGCCTCCTTGTCCAATTGTGGTAGATCGTAGGCTCGAGCTCCGATCCACTCAAAGCACGCAGCATTCAGGAAAAAGAACAAAGACTGCTTAGCTCGGAATCCAAAATTGTGCCTGAGTGAGGCGACATGTCTGTCCGCGGAATGTTGTTTTAATAAGCTAGCACTATAAAAATCCAAACAAGCGTGTTGGTCTAGTACAAAGTGGACGTTATCATCATCTCATTATAAAAAAACTTGTTCTCGCTAAGATATAGCTGAAAAATAGTTGAGTTGGCGTGAAGCAACAATCACTCTCACTCACGCATAATGTTTATTGAATCACATGACGTCATACAACAACCAATCAGGTGATTTCCATGTCAGTGTTTTTGTGAGTACGTCATTGTTTTTAACACCGAATGAGCTATATCATGGTGACAACAGAGATGATAATGAAGCCAGTATTGCACTAGATCAACAGGCTTAGTTCGAATTTTATAGTACTAGCTCATTCAAACAAGTTCCGTGAGTAAACATGTCGCTCCACTTGGACACATCATCCAGATTATGGGCCAACCAGTCTTTCTCATTAATGCTGCCTGCTTAGTGGAGAAGCAACTCATGCCAATTTTATAGTCTTTTGTTTAACCAGACCACGTGGATCGACCCTAGATGTATGTATTCGCGGTTCGCTGGGTATTTTCTCATGTTTAAATGATGGTTATACATATAATACAACTTCTGCGCCACAATAATTAAATGTATTATGTATAGTGTTCAAGAGCCTTTGTAAACTACGCTGCCCGGAAATGAGCCACGAAAATGAGCGGTCATGAGTATGTGAGTCGATATTGCCTCTATTTCTACAATTTTCGATTACATTTTGGATTATTGTATTTTGTTTTTGTTTTTCATTTTATCATAATATGCGTTACTGTACATTTGGTTAATGAACGTGTTATTATAATATGCGTTACTGTACATTCTGTTAATGAACGTGTTATTATAATTTACGTTACTGTACATTCTGTTAATGAACGTGTTATTATTATATGCGTTACTGTACATTCTGTTAATGAACGTGTTATTATAATATGCGCTATTGTACATTCTGTTAATGAACGTGTTATTATAATATGCGCTACTGTACATTCTGTTCATGAACGTGATATTATAATATACGTTACTGTACATTCTGTTAATGAACGTGTTATTATAATATGCGTTACTGTACATTCTGTTAATGAACGTGTTATTATAATATGCGTTACTGTACATTCTGTTAATGAACGTGTTATTATAATATTCGTTACTGTACATTCTGTTAATGAACGTGTTATTATAATATGCGTTACTGTACATTCTGTTAATGAACGTGTTATTATAATTTACGTTACTGTACATTCTGTTAATGAACGTGTTATTATAATTAACGTTCCTGTACATTCTGTTAATGAACGTGTTATTATAATATGCGTTACGGTACATTCTGTTAATGAACGTGTTATTATAATTTACGTTGCTGTACATTCTGTTAATGAACGTGTTATTATAATTTACGTTACTGTACATTCTGTTAATGAACGTGTTATTATAATTTACGTTACTGTACATTCTGTTAATGAACGTGTTATTATAATATGCGTTACTGTACATTCTGTTAAGGAACGTGTTATTATAATTTACGTTACTGTACATTCTGTTAATGGACGTGTTATTATAATTTACGTTACTGTACATTCTGTTAATGAACGTGTTATTATAATATGCGTTACTGTACATTCTGTTAATGAACGTGTTATTATAATATACGTTACTGTACATTCTGTTAATGAACGTGTTATTATAATATGCGCTACTGTACATTCTGTTAATGAACGTGTTATTATAATATGCGTTACTGTACATTTTGTTAATGAACGTGTTATTATAATATGCGTTACTGTACATTCTGTTAATGAACGTGTTATTATAATATGCGTTACTGTACATTCTGTTAATGAACGTGTTATTATAATATGCGTTACTGTACATTCTGTTAATGAACGTGTTATTATAATATGCGTTACTGTACATTCTGTTAATGAACGTGTTATTATAATATCCGTTACTGTGCATTCTGTTAATGAACGTGTTATTATAATATGCGTTACTGTACATTCTGTTAATGAACGTGTTATTATAATTTACGTTACTGTACATTCTGTTAATGAACGTGTTATTATAATTTACGTTACTGTACATTCTGTTAATGAACGTGTTATTATAATATGCGTTACTGTACATTCTGTTAATGAACGTGTTATTATAATTTACGTTACTGTACATTCTGTTAATGAACGTGTTATTATAATTTACGTTACTGTACATTCTGTTAATGAACGTGTTATTATAATTTACGTTACTGTACATTCTGTTAATGAACGTGTTATTATAATTTACGTTACTGTACATTCTGTTAATGAACGTGTTATTATAATATGCGTTACTGTACATTCTGTTAATGAACGTGTTATTATAATTTACGTTACTGTACATTCTGTTAATGAACGTGTTATTATAATTTACGTTACTGTACATTCTGTTAATGAACGTGTTATTATAATTTACGTTACTGTACATTCTGTTAATGAACGTGTTATTATAATATGCGCTACTGTACATATTGTTAATGAACGTGTTATTATAATATGCGTTACTGTACATTCTGTTAATGAACGTGTTATTATAATATGCGTTACTGTACATTCTGTTAATGAACGTGTTATTATAATATGCGCTACTGTACATTCTGTTAATGAACGTGTTATTATAATATGCGTTACTGTACATTCTGTTAATGAACGTGTTATTATAATATGCGCTACTGTACTTTCTGTTAATGAACGTGTTATTATAATATGCGCTACTGTACATTCTGTTAATGAACGTGTTATTATAATATGCGCTACTGTACATTCTGTTAATGAACGTGTTATTATAATATGCGTTACTGTACATTTTGTTAATGAACGTGTTATTATAATATGCGCTACTGTACATTCTGTTAATGAACGTGTTATTATAATATGCGCTCCTGTACATTCTGTTAATGAACGTGTTATTATAATATGCACTACTGTACATATTGTTAATGGACGTGTTATTATAATATGCGCTACTGTACATTCTGTTAATGAACGTGTTATTATAATATAGGTTACTGTACATTCTGTTAATGAACGTGTAATTATAATATACGTTACTGTACATTCTGTTAATGAACGTGTTATTATAATATGCGCTACTGTACATTCTGTTAATGAACGTGTTATTATAATATACGTTACTGTACATTCTGTTAATGAACGTGTTATTATAATATGCGTTACTGTACATTCTGTTAATGAACGTGTTATTATAATATGCGCTACTGTACATTCTGTTAATGAACGTGTTATTATAATATGCGCTACTGTACATTCTGTTAATGAACGTGTTATTATAATATACGTTACTGTACATTCTGTTAATGCACGTATTATTATAATATGCGCTACTGTACATTCTGTTAATGAACGTGTTATTATAATATACGTTACTGTACATTCTGTTAATGAACGTGTTATTATAATATGCGCTACTGTACATTCTGTTAATGAACGTGTTATTATAATAGGCGTTACTGTACATTATGTTAATGAACGTGTTATTATAGTTTACGTTACTGTACATTCTGTTAATGAACGTGTTATTATAATTTACGTTACTGTACATTCTGTTAATGAACGTGTTATTATAATTTACGTTACTGTACATTCTGTTAATGAACGTGTTATTATAATAGGCGTTACTGTACATTATGTTAATGAACGTGTTATTATAATTTACGTTACTGTACATTCTGTTAATGAACGTGTTATTATAATTTACGTTACTGTACATTCTGTTAATGAACGTGTTATTTTAATTTACGTTACTGTACATTCTGTTAATGAACGTGTCATTATAATTTACGTTACTGTACATTCTGTTAATGAACGTGTTATTATAATATGCGTTACTGTACATTCTGTTAATGAACGTGTTATTATAATATGCGCTACTGTACATATTGTTAATGAACCTGTTATTATAATATGCGTTACTGTACATTCTGTTAATGAACGTGTTATTATAATATGCGTTACTGTACATTCTGTTAATGAACGTGTTATTATAATATGCGCTACTGTACATTCTGTTAATGAACGTGTTATTATAATATGCGTTACTGTACATTCTGTTAATGAACGTATTATTATAATATGCGCTACTGTACATTCTGTTAATGAACGTGTTATTATAATATGCACTACTGTACATTCTGTTAATGAACGAGTTATTATAATATGCGTTACTGTACATTCTGTTAATGAACGTGTTATTATAATATGCGCTACTGTACATTCTATTAATGAACGTGTTATTATAATATGCGCTACGGTACATTCTGTTAATGAACGTGTTATTATAATATGCGCTACTGTACATATTGTTAATGGACGTGTTATTATAATATGCGCTACTGCACATTCTGTTAATGAACGTGTTATTATAATATACGTTACTGTACATTCTGTTAATGAACGTGTTATATAATATACGTTACTGTACATTCTGTTAATGAACGTGTTATTATAATATGCGCTACTGTACATTCTGTTAATGAACGTGTTATTATAATATGGGCTACTGTACATTCTGTTAATGAACGTGTTATTATAATATGCGCTACTGTACATATTGTTAATGGACGTGTTATTATAATATGCGTTACTGTACATATTGTTAATGGACATGTTATTATAATATGCGCTACTGTACATTCTGTTAATGAACGTGTTATTATAATATACGTTACTGTACATTCTGTTAATGCACGTATTATTATAATATGCGCTACTGTACATTCTGTTAATGAACGTGTTATTATAATATACGTTACTCTACATTCTGTTAATGAACGTGTTATTTTAATATGCACTACTGTACATTCTGTTAATGAACGTGTTATTATATTAGGCGTTACTGTACATTATGTTATTGAACGTGTTATTATAATTTACGTTACTGTACATTCTGTTAATGAACGTGTTATTATAATTTACGCTACTATACATTCTGTTAATGAACGTGTTATTATAATTTACGTTACTGTACATTCTGTTAATGAACGTGTTATTATAATAGGCGTTACTGTACATTATGTTAATGAACGTGTTATTATAATTTACGTTACTGTACATTCTGTTAATGAACGTGTTATTATAATTTACGTTACTGTACATTCTGTTAATGAACGTGTTATTATAATTTACGTTACTGTACATTCTGTTAATGAACGTGTTATTATAATTTACGTTACTGTACATTCTGTTAATGAACGTGTTATTATAATATTCGTTACTGTACATTCTGTTAATGAACGTGTTATTATAATATGCGTTACTGTACATTCTGTTAATGAACGTGTTATTATAATTTACGTTACTGTACATTCTGTTAATGAACGTGTTATTATAATTAACGTTCCTGTACATTCTGTTAATGAACGTGTTATTATAATATGCGTTACGGTACATTCTGTTAATGAACGTGTTATTATAATTTACGTTACTGTACATTCTGTTAATGAACGTGTTATTATAATTTACGTTACTGTACATTCTGTTAATGAACGTGTTATTATAATTTACGTTACTGTACATTCTGTTAATGAACGTGTTATTATAATATGCGTTACTGTACATTCTGTTAAGGAACGTGTTATTATAATTTACGTTACTGTACATTCTGTTAATGGACGTGTTATTATAATTTACGTTACTGTACATTCTGTTAATGAACGTGTTATTATAATATGCGTTACTGTACATTCTGTTAATGAACGTGTTATTATAATATACGTTACTGTACATTCTGTTAATGAACGTGTTATTATAATATGCGCTACTGTACATTCTGTTAATGAACGTGTTATTATAATATGCGTTACTGTACATTTTGTTAATGAACGTGTTATTATAATATGCGTTACTGTACATTCTGTTAATGAACGTGTTATTATAATATGCGTTACTGTACATTCTGTTAATGAACGTGTTATTATAATATGCGTTACTGTACATTCTGTTAATGAACGTGTTATTATAATATGCGTTACTGTACATTCTGTTAATGAACGTGTTATTATAATATCCGTTACTGTGCATTCTGTTAATGAACGTGTTATTATAATATGCGTTACTGTACATTCTGTTAATGAACGTGTTATTATAATTTACGTTACTGTACATTCTGTTAATGAACGTGTTATTATAATTTACGTTACTGTACATTCTGTTAATGAACGTGTTATTATAATATGCGTTACTGTACATTCTGTTAATGAACGTGTTATTATAATTTACGTTACTGTACATTCTGTTAATGAACGTGTTATTATAATTTACGTTACTGTACATTCTGTTAATGAACGTGTTATTATAATTTACGTTACTGTACATTCTGTTAATGAACGTGTTATTATAATTTACGTTACTGTACATTCTGTTAATGAACGTGTTATTATAATATGCGTTACTGTACATTCTGTTAATGAACGTGTTATTATAATTTACGTTACTGTACATTCTGTTAATGAACGTGTTATTATAATAGGCGTTACTGTACATTATGTTAATGAACGTGTTATTATAATTTACGTTACTGTACATTCTGTTAATGAACGTGTTATTATAATTTACGTTACTGTACATTCTGTTAATGAACGTGTTATTATAATATGCGCTACTGTACATATTGTTAATGAACGTGTTATTATAATATGCGTTACTGTACATTCTGTTAATGAACGTGTTATTATAATATGCGTTACTGTACATTCTGTTAATGAACGTGCTATTATAATATGCGCTACTGTACATTCTGTTAATGAACGTGTTATTATAATATGCGTTACTGTACATTCTGTTAATGAACGTGTTATTATAATATGCGCTACTGTACTTTCTGTTAATGAACGTGTTATTATAATATGCGCTACTGTACATTCTGTTAATGAACGTGTTATTATAATATGCGCTACTGTACATTCTGTTAATGAACGTGTTATTATAATATGCGTTACTGTACATTTTGTTAATGAACGTGTTATTATAATATGCGCTACTGTACATTCTGTTAATGAACGTGTTATTATAATATGCGCTCCTGTACATTCTGTTAATGAACGTGTTATTATAATATGCACTACTGTACATATTGTTAATGGACGTGTTATTATAATATGCGCTACTGTACATTCTGTTAATGAACGTGTTATTATAATATAGGTTACTGTACATTCTGTTAATGAACGTGTAATTATAATATACGTTACTGTACATTCTGTTAATGAACGTGTTATTATAATATGCGCTACTGTACATTCTGTTAATGAACGTGTTATTATAATATACGTTACTGTACATTCTGTTAATGAACGTGTTATTATAATATGCGTTACTGTACATTCTGTTAATGAACGTGTTATTATAATATGCGCTACTGTACATTCTGTTAATGAACGTGTTATTATAATATGCGCTACTGTACATTCTGTTAATGAACGTGTTATTATAATATACGTTACTGTACATTCTGTTAATGCACGTATTATTATAATATGCGCTACTGTACATTCTGTTAATGAACGTGTTATTATAATATACGTTACTGTACATTCTGTTAATGAACGTGTTATTATAATATGCGCTACTGTACATTCTGTTAATGAACGTGTTATTATAATAGGCGTTACTGTACATTATGTTAATGAACGTGTTATTATAGTTTACGTTACTGTACATTCTGTTAATGAACGTGTTATTATAATTTACGTTACTGTACATTCTGTTAATGAACGTGTTATTATAATTTACGTTACTGTACATTCTGTTAATGAACGTGTTATTATAATAGGCGTTACTGTACATTATGTTAATGAACGTGTTATTATAATTTACGTTACTGTACATTCTGTTAATGAACGTGTTATTATAATTTACGTTACTGTACATTCTGTTAATGAACGTGTTATTTTAATTTACGTTACTGTACATTCTGTTAATGAACGTGTCATTATAATTTACGTTACTGTACATTCTGTTAATGAACGTGTTATTATAATATGCGTTACTGTACATTCTGTTAATGAACGTGTTATTATAATATGCGCTACTGTACATATTGTTAATGAACCTGTTATTATAATATGCGTTACTGTACATTCTGTTAATGAAGGTGTTATTATAATATGCGTTACTGTACATTCTGTTAATGAACGTGTTATTATAATATGCGCTACTGTACATTCTGTTAATGAACGTGTTATTATAATATGCGTTACTGTACATTCTGTTAATGAACGTATTATTATAATATGCGCTACTGTACATTCTGTTAATGAACGTGTTATTATAATATGCGCTACTGTACATTCTGTTAATGAACGAGTTATTATAATATGCGTTACTGTACATTCTGTTAATGAACGTGTTATTATAATATGCGCTACTGTACATTCTATTAATGAACGTGTTATTATAATATGCGCTACGGTACATTCTGTTAATGAACGTGTTATTATAATATGCGCTACTGTACATATTGTTAATGGACGTGTTATTATAATATGCGCTACTGCACATTCTGTTAATGAACGTGTTATTATAATATACGTTACTGTACATTCTGTTAATGAACGTGTTATATAATATACGTTACTGTACATTCTGTTAATGAACGTGTTATTATAATATGCGCTACTGTACATTCTGTTAATGAACGTGTTATTATAATATGGGCTACTGTACATTCTGTTAATGAACGTGTTAATATAATATGCGCTACTGTACATATTGTTAATGGACGTGTTATTATAATATGCGTTACTGTACATATTGTTAATGGACATGTTATTATAATATGCGCTACTGTACATTCTGTTAATGAACGTGTTATTATAATATACGTTACTGTACATTCTGTTAATGCACGTATTATTATAATATGCGCTACTGTACATTCTGTTAATGAACGTGTTATTATAATATACGTTACTCTACATTCTGTTAATGAACGTGTTATTTTAATATGCACTACTGTACATTCTGTTAATGAACGTGTTATTATATTAGGCGTTACTGTACATTATGTTATTGAACGTGTTATTATAATTTACGTTACTGTACATTCTGTTAATGAACGTGTTATTATAATTTACGCTACTATACATTCTGTTAATGAACGTGTTATTATAATTTACGTTACTGTACATTCTGTTAATGAACGTGTTATTATAATAGGCGTTACTGTACATTATGTTAATGAACGTGTGATTATAATTTACGTTACTGTACATTCTGTTAATGAACGTGTTATTATAATTTACGTTACTGTACATTCTGTTAATGAACGTGTTATTATAATTTACGTTACTGTACATTCTGTTAATGAACGTGTTATTATAATTTACGTTACTGTACATTCTGTTAATGAACGTGTTATTATAATATGCGTTACTGTACATTCTGTTAATGAACGTGTTATTATAATATGCGCTACTGTACATATTGTTAATGAACGTGTTATTATAATATGCGTTACTGTACATTCTGTTAATGCACCAGTTATGATAATATGCGTTACTGTACATTCTGTTAATGAAAGTGTTATTATAATATGCGCTACTGTACATTCTGTTAATGAACGTGTTATTATAATATGCGTTACTGTACATTCTGTTAATGAACGTATTATTATAATATGCGCTACTGTACATTCTATTAATGAACGTGTTATTATAATATGCGCTACGGTACATTCTGTTAATGAACGTGTTATTATAATATGCGCTACTGTACATATTGTTAATGGACGTGTTATTATAATATGCGCTACTGCACATTCTGTTAATGAACGTGTTATTATAATATACGTTACTGTACATTCTGTTAATGAACGTGTTATTATAATATACGTTACTGTACATTCTGTTAATGAACGTGTTATTATAATATGCGCTACTGTACATTCTGTTAATGAACGTGTTATTATAATATGCGCTACTGTACATTCTGTTAATGAACGTGTTATTATACTATGCGCTACTGTACATATTGTTAATGGACGTGTTATTATAATATGCGTTACTGTACATATTGTTAATGGACGTGTTATTATAATATGCGCTACTGTACATTCTGTTAATGAACGTGTTATTATAATATACGTTACTGTACATTCTGTTAATGCACGTGTTATTATAATATGCGCTACTGTACATTCTGTTAATGAACGTGTTATTATAATATACGTTACTGTACATTCTGTTAATGAACGTGTTATTATAATATGCGCTACTGTACATTCTGTTAATGAACGTGTAATTATAGTATGCGCTACTGTGCATTCTGTTAATGAACGTGTTATTATGATATACGTTACTGTACATTCTGTTAATGAACGTGTTATTATAATATACGTTACTGTACATTCTGTTAATGAACGTGTTATTATAATATGCGCTACTGTACATATTGTTAATGGACGTGTATTTATAATATGCGCTACTGTACATTCTGTTAATGAACGTGTTATTATAATATACGTTACTGTACATTCTGTTAATGAACGTGTAATTATAATATACGTTACTGTACATTCTGTTAATGAACGTGTTATTATAATATGCGCTACTGTACATATTGTTAATGGACGTGTAATTATAATATGCTCTACTGTACATTCTGTTAATGAACGTGTTATTATAATATACGTTACTGTACATTCTGTTAATTAACGTGTAATTATAATATGCGCTACTGTACATTCTGTTAATGAACGTGTTATTATAATATACGTTACTGTACATTCTGTTAATGAACGTGTTATTATAATATGCGCTAGTGTACATTCTGTTAATGAACGTGTTATTATAATATGCGTTACTGTACATATTGTTAACGAACGTGTTATTATAATATGCGCTACTGTACATTCTGTTAATGAACGTGTTATTATAATATGCGCTACTGTACATTCTGTAAATGAACGTGTTATTATAATATACGTTAATGTACATTCTGTTAATGAACGTGTTATTATAATATGCGCTATTGTACATTCTGTTAATGAACGTGTTATTATAATATGCGTTACTGTACATTTTGTTAATGAACGTGTTATTATAATATGCGCTACTTTACATTCTGTTAATGAACGTGTTATTATAATATACGTTACTGGACATTATGCTAATGAACGGGTTGTTATAATATGCGCTACTGTACATTCTGTTAATGAACGTGTAATTATAATATGCGCTACTTTACATTCTGTTAATGAACGTGTTATTATATTATGCGCTACTGTACATTTTGTTAATGAACGTGTTATTATGATATACGTTACTGGACATTATGCTAATGAACGTGTTGTTATAGTATGCACTACTGTACATTTTGTTAATGAACGTGTAATTATAATATGCGCTACTGTACATTCTGTTAAGGAACGTGTTATTATAATATGCGCTACTGTACATTCTGTTAATGAACGTGTTATTATAATATACGTTAATGGACATTCTGTTAATGAACGTGTTATTATAATATGCGCTACTGTACATTCTGTTAATGAACGTGTTATTATAATATGCGTTACTGTACATTCTGTTAATGAACGTGTTATTATAATATGCGTTACTGTACATTCAGTTAATGAACGTGTTATTATAATATGCGCTACTGTACATTCTGTTAATGAACGTGTTATTATAATATGCGTTACTGTACATTCTGTTAATGAACGTATTATTATAATATGCGCCACTGTACATTCTGTTAATGAACGTGTTATTATAATATGCGATACTGTACATTCTGTTAATGAACGAGTTATTATAATATGCGCTACTGTACATTCTGTTAATGAACGTGTTATCATAATATGCGTTACTGTACATTCTGTTAATGAACGTGTTATTATAATATGCGCTACTGTACATTCTATTAATGAACGTGTTATTATAATATGCGCTACGGTACATTCTATTAATGAACGTGTTATTATAATATGCGCTACTGCACATTCTGTTAATGAACGTGTTATTATAATATACGTTACTGTACATTCTGTTAATGAACGTGTTATTATAATATACGTTACTGTACATTCTGTTAATGAACGTGTAATTATAGTATGCGCTACTGTGCATTCTGTTAATGAACGTGTTATTATGATATACGTTACTGTACATTCTGTTAATGAACGTGTTATTATAATATACGTTACTGTACATTCTGTTAATGAACGTGTTATTATAATTTGCGCTACTGTACATATTGTTAATGGACGTGTTATTATAATATGCGCTACTGTACATTCTGTTAATGAACGTGTTATTATAATATACGATACTCTACATTCTGTTAATGAACGTGTAATTATAATATACGTTACTGTACATTCTGTTAATGAACGTGTTATTATAATATGCGCTACTGTACATATTGTTAATGGACGTGTAATTATAATATGCTCTACTGTACATACTGTTAATGAACGTGTTATTATAATATACGTTACTGTACATTCTGTTAATTAACGTGTAATTATAATATGCGCTACTGTACATTCTGTTAATGAACTTGTTATTATAATATACGTTACTGTACATTCTGTTAATGAACGTGTTATTATAATATGCGCTAGTGTACATTCTGTTAATGAACGTGTTATTATAATATGCGTTACTGTACATATTGTTAACGAACGTGTTATTATAATATGCGCTACTGTACAATCTGTTAATGAACGTGTTATTATAATATGCGCTACTGTACATTCTGTTAATGAACGTGTTATTATAATATACGTTAATGTACATTCTGTTAATGAACTTGTTATTATAATATGCGCTATTGTACATTCTGTTAATGAACGTGTTATTATAATATACGTTACTGAACATTCTGTTAATGAACGTGTTATTATAATATGCGCTACTTTACATTCTGTTAATGAACGTGTTATTATAATATGCGTTACTGGACATTATGCTAATGAACGGGTTGTTATAATATGCGCTACTGTACATTCTGTTAATGAACGTGTAATTATAATATGCGCTACTTTACATTCTGTTAATGAACGTGTTATTATAATATGCGCTACTGTACATTCTGTTAATGAACATGTTATTATAATATGCGTTACTGTACATTCTGTTAATGAACGTGTTATTATAATATGCGTTACTGTACATTCTGTTAATGAACGTGTTATTATAATATGCGCTACTGTACATTCTGTTAATGAACGTGTTATTATAATATGCGTTACTGTACATTCTGTTAATGAACGTATTATTATAATATGCGCCACTGTACATTCTGTTAATGAACGTGTTATTATAATATGCGATACTGTACATTCTATTAATGAACGAGTTATTTTAATATGCGCTACTGTACATTCTGTTAATGAACGTGTTATTATAATATGCGTTACTGTACATTCTGTTAATGAACGTGTTATTATAATATGCGCTACTGTACATTCTATTAATGAACGTGTTATTATAATATGCGCTAGGGTACATTCTATTAATGAACGTGTTATTATAATATGCGCTACTGTACATATTGTTAATGGACGTGTTATTATAATATGCGCTACTGCACATTCTGTTAATGAACGTGTTATTATAATATACGTTACTGTACATTCTGTTAATGAACGTGTTATTATAATATACGTTACTATACATTCTGTTAATGAACGTGTAATTATAGTATGCGCTACTGTGCATTCTGTTAATGAACGTGTTATTATGATATACGTTACTGTACATTCTGTTAATGAACGTGTTATTATAATATAAGTTACTGTACATTCTGTTAATGAACGTGTTATTATAATTTGCGCTACTGTACATATTGTTAATGGACGTGTTATTATAATATGCGCTACTGTACATTCTGTTAATGAACGTGTTATTATAATATACGTTACTGTACATTCTGTTAATGAACGTGTAATTATAATATACGTTACTGTACATTCTGTTAATGAACGTGTTATTATAATATGCGCTACTGTACATATTGTTAATGGACGTGTAATTATAATATGCTCTACTGTACATACTGTTAATGAACGTGTTATTATAATATACGTTACTGTACATTCTGTTAATTAACGTGTAATTATAATATGCGTTACTGTACATATTGTTAACGAACATGTTATTATAATATGCGCTACTGTACAATCTGTTAATGAACGTGTTATTATAATATGCGCTACTGTACATTCTGTTAATGAACGTGTTATTATAATATACGTTAATGTACATTCTGTTAATGAACTTGTTATTATAATATGCGCTATTGTACATTCTGTTAATGAACGTGTTATTATAATATACGTTACTGAACATTCTGTTAATGAACGTGTTATTATAATATGCGCTACTTTACATTCTGTTAATGAACGTGTTATTATAATATGCGTTACTGGACATTATGCTAATGAACGGGTTGTTATAATATGCGCTACTGTACATTCTGTTAATGAACGTGTAATTATAATATGCGCTACTTTACATTCTGTTAATGAACGTGTTATTATAATATGCGCTACTGTACATTCTGTTAATGAACGTGTTATTATAATATACGTTACTGGACATCATGTTAATGAACGTGTTGTTATAATATGCGTTACTGGACATTATGTTAATGAACGTGTTATTATATTATGCGCTACTGTAAATTTTGTTAATGAACGTGTTATTATGATATACGTTACTGGACATTATGCTAATGAACGTGTTGTTATAGTATGCACTACTGTACATTCTGTTAATGAACGTGTAATTATAATATGCGCTACTGTACATTCTGTTAATGAACGTGTTATTATAATATGCGCTACTGTACATTCTGTTAATGAACGTGTTATTATAATATACGTTGATGGACATTCTGTTAATGAACGTGTTATTATAATATGCGCTACTGTACATTCTGTTAATGAACATGTTATTATAATATGCGTTACTGTACATTCTGTTGATGAACGTGTTATTATAATATGCGCTACTGTACATTCTGTTAATGAACGTCTTATTATAACATACGCTACTGTACATTCTGTTAATGAACGTGTAATTATAATATGCGCCACTGTACATTCTGTTAATGAACGTGTAATTATAATATGCGCTACTGTACATTCTGTTAATGAACGTGTAATTATAATATGCGCTACTGTACATTCTGTTAATGAACGTGTAATTATAATATGCGCTACTGTACATTATGTTAATGAACGTGTTATTATAATATGCGCCACTGTACATTCTGTTAATGAACGTGTAATTATAATATACGTTACTGTACATTCTGTTGATAAACGTGTTATTATAATATGCGCTACTGTATATTCTGTTAATGAACGTGTTATTATAATATGCGCTACTGTACATTCTGTTGATGATCGTGTTATTATAATATGCGCTACTGTACATTCTGTTAATGAACGTCTTATTATAATATGCGCTACTGTACATTCTGTTAATGAAGGTGTAATTATAATATGCGCTACTGTACATTCTGTTAATGAACGTGTTATTATAATATGCGCCACTGTACATTATGTTAATGAACGTGTTATTATAATATGCGCTACTGTACATTATGTTAATGAACGTGTTATTATAATATGCGCCACTGTACATTCTGTTAATGAACGTGTAATTATAATATACGTTACTGTACATTCTGTTGATGAACGTGTAATTATAATATGCGCTACTGTACATTCTGTTAATGAACGTGTAATTATAATATGCGCTACTGTACATTCTCTTAATGAACGTGTTATTATAATATGCGCTACTGTACATTCTGTTAATGAACGTGTTATTATAATATGCGCCACTGTACATTATGTTAATGAACGTGTGATTATAATATACGTTACTGTACATTCTGTTGATGAACGTGTAATTATAAGATACGTTACTGTACATTCTGTTAATGAACGTGTTATTATAATATGCGTTACTGTACATATTGTTAATGGACGTGTTATTATAATTTGCGCTACTGTACATTATGTTAATGAACGTGTTATTATAATATACGTTACTGGACATTATGCTAATGAACGTGTTATTATAATATGCGCTACTGTACATTCTGTTAATGAACGTGTTATTATAATATGCGCTACTGTACATTTTGTTAATGAACGTGTTATCATAATATGTGCTACTGTATATTCTGTAGATGAACGTGTTATTATAATATGCGCTAATGTACATTCTGTTAATGAACGTGTTATTATAATATATGTTACTGTACAGTCTGTTAATGAACGTGTAATTATAATATACGTTACTGTACATTCTGTTGATGAACGTGTTATTATAATATGCGCTACTGTACATTTTGTTAATGAACGTGTTATCATAATATGTGCTACTGTACATTCTGTAGATGAACGTGTTATTATAATATGCGCTAATGTACATTCTGTTAATGAACGTGTTATTATAATATATGTTACTGTACATTCTGTTAATGAACGTGTTATTATAATTTGCGCTACTGTACATTCTGTTAATGAGCGTATTATTATAATATGCGCTACTGTACATTCTGTTAATGAACGTGTTATTATAATATGCGCTTCTGTAATTCAGTTAATGAACGTGTAATTATAATATGCGCCACTGTACATTCTCTTAATGAACGTGTTATTATTATATGCGCTACTGTACATTCTGTTAATGAACGTGTTATTATAATATGCGCCACTGTACATTCTGTTAATGAACGTGTAATTATAATATACGTTACTGTACATTCTGTTGATGAACGTGTTATTATAATTTACGTTACTGGAAATTCTGTTAATGAACGTGTTATTATAATATGCGCTACTGTGCATTCTGTTTATGAACGTGTTATTATAATATGCGCTACTGTACATTCTGTTAATGAATGTGTAATTATAATATGCGCTACTGTACATTCTGTTGATGAACGTGTTATTATAATATGCGCTACTGTACATTATGTTAATGAACGTATTATTATAATATACTTTACTGTACATTCTGTTAATGATCGTGTTATTATAATATGCGCTACTGTGCATTCTGTTAATGAACGTGTTATTATATTATGCGCTACTGTGCATTCTGTTAATGAACATGTTATTATAATATGCGCTACTGTACATTCTGTTAATGAACGTGTTATTATAATATGCGCTACTGTACATTTTGTTAATGAACGTGTTATCATAATATTTGCTACTGTATATTCTGTAGATGAACGTGTTATTATAATATGCGCTAATGTACATTCTGTTAATGAACGTGTTATTATAATATATGTTACTGTACAGTCTGTTAATGAACGTGTAATTATAATATACGTTACTGTACATTCTGTTGATGAACTTGCAATTATTATATGCGCTACTGTACATTCTGTTAATGAACGTGTAATTATAATATGCGCTACTGTACATTCTGTTAATGAACGTGTAATTATAATATGCGCTACTGTACATTTTGTTAATGAACGTATTAATATAATATATGTTACTGTACATTCTGTTTATGAACGTGTTATTATAATATGTGCTACTGTACATTTTGTTAATGAACGTGTTATCATAATATGTGCTACTGTACATTCTGTAGATGAACGTGTTATTATAATATGCGCTAATGTACATTCTGTTAATGAACGTGTTAATATAATATATGTTACTGTACATTCTGTTAATGAACGTGTTATTATAATATGCGCTACTGTACATTCTGTTAATGAGCGTGTTATTATAATATGCGCTACTGTACATTCTGTTAATGAACGTGTTATTATAATATGCGCTACTGTACATTCTGTTAATGAACGTGTTATTATAATATGCGCTACTGTAATTCAGTTAATGAACGTGTAATTATAATATGCGCTACTGTACATTCTCTTAATGAACGTGTTATTATTATATGCGCTATTGTACATTCTGTTAATGAACGTGTTATTATAATATGCGCCACTGTACATTATGTTAATGAACGTGTTATTATAATATGCGCCACTGTACATTCTGTTGATGAATGTGTTATTATAATATACGTTACTGGAAATTCTGTTAATGAACGTGTTATTATAATATGCGCTACTGTACATTCTGTTAATGAACGTGTTATTATAATATGCGCTACTGTACATTATGTTAATGAACGTGTTATTATAATATGCGCCACTGTACATTCTTTTAATGAACGTGTAATTATAATATACGTTACTGTACATTCTGTTGATGAACGTGCAATTATTATATGCGCTACTGTACATTCTGTTAATGAACGTGTAATTATAATATGCGCTACTGTACATTCTGTTAATGAACGTGTAATTATAATATGCGCTACTGTACATTCTGTTAATGAACGTGTAATTATAATATGCGCTACTTTACATTATGTTAATGACCGTGTTATTATAATATGCGCGACTGTACATTCTGTTAATGAACGTGTAATTATAATATGCGCTACTGTACATTTTGTTAATGAACGTGTTATTATAATATGCGCTACTGTACATTATGTTAATGAACGTGTTATTATAATATGCGCCACTGTACATTCTTTTAATGAACGTGTAATTATAATATACGTTACTGTACATTCTGTTGATGAACGTGTAATTATAATATACGTTACTGTACATTCTGTTGATAAACGTGTAATTATAATATGCGCTACTGTACATTCTGTTAATGAACGTGTAATTATAATATGTGCTACTGTACATTCTGTTAATGAACGTGTTATTATAATATGCGCCACTGTACATTATGTTAATGAACGTGTGATTATAATATACGTTACTGTACATTCTGTTGATGAACGTGTAATTATAATATGCGCTACTGTACATTCTGTTAATGAACGTGTAATTATAATATGCGCTACTGTACATTCTCTTAATGAACGTGTTATTATAATATGCGCTACTGTACATTCTGTTAATGAACGTGTTATTATAATATGCGCCACTGTACATTATGTTAATGAACGTGTGATTATAATATACGTTACTGTACATTCTGTTGATGAACGTGTAATTATAAGATACGTTACTGTACATTCTGTTAATGAACGTGTTATTATAATATGCGTTACTGTACATATTGTTAATGGACGTGTTATTATAATTTGCGCTACTGTACATTATGTTAATGAACGTGTTATTATAATATACGTTACTGGACATTATGCTAATGAACGTGTTATTATAATATGCGCTACTGTACATTCTGTTAATGAACGTGTTATTATAATATGCGCTACTGTACATTTTGTTAATGAACGTGTTATCATAATATGTGCTACTGTATATTCTGTAGATGAACGTGTTATTATAATATGCGCTAATGTACATTCTGTTAATGAACGTGTTATTATAATATATGTTACTGTACAGTCTGTTAATGAACGTGTAATTATAATATACGTTACTGTACATTCTGTTGATGAACGTGTTATTATAATATGCGCTACTGTACATTTTGTTAATGAACGTGTTATCATAATATGTGCTACTGTACATTCTGTAGATGAACGTGTTATTATAATATGCGCTAATGTACATTCTGTTAATGAACGTGTTATTATAATATATGTTACTGTACATTCTGTTAATGAACGTGTTATTATAATTTGCGCTACTGTACATTCTGTTAATGAGCGTATTATTATAATATGCGCTACTGTACATTCTGTTAATGAACGTGTTATTATAATATGCGCTACTGTAATTCAGTTAATGAACGTGTAATTATAATATGCGCCACTGTACATTCTCTTAATGAACGTGTTATTATTATATGCGCTACTGTACATTCTGTTAATGAACGTGTTATTATAATATGCGCCACTGTACATTCTGTTAATGAACGTGTAATTATAATATACGTTACTGTACATTCTGTTGATGAACGTGTTATTATAATTTACGTTACTGGAAATTCTGTTAATGAACGTGTTATTATAATATGCGCTACTGTGCATTCTGTTTATGAACGTGTTATTATAATATGCGCTACTGTACATTCTGTTAATGAATGTGTAATTATAATATGCGCTACTGTACATTCTGTTGATGAACGTGTTATTATAATATGCGCTACTGTACATTATGTTAATGAACGTATTATTATAATATACTTTACTGTACATTCTGTTAATGATCGTGTTATTATAATATGCGCTACTGTGCATTCTGTTAATGAACGTGTTATTATATTATGCGCTACTGTGCATTCTGTTAATGAACGTGTTATTATAATATGCGCTACTGTACATTCTGTTAATGAACGTGTTATTATAATATGCGCTACTGTACATTTTGTTAATGAACGTGTTATCATAATATTTGCTACTGTATATTCTGTAGATGAACATGTTATTATAATATGCGCTAATGTACATTCTGTTAATGAACGTGTTATTATAATATATGTTACTGTACAGTCTGTTAATGAACGTGTAATTATAATATACGTTACTGTACATTCTGTTGATGAACTTGCAATTATTATATGCGCTACTGTACATTCTGTTAATGAACGTGTAATTATAATATGCGCTACTGTACATTCTGTTAATGAACGTGTAATTATAATATGCGCTACTGTACATTTTGTTAATGAACGTATTAATATAATATATGTTACTGTGCATTCTGTTTATGAACGTGTTATTATAATATGTGCTACTGTACATTTTGTTAATGAACGTGTTATCATAATATGTGCTACTGTACATTCTGTAGATGAACGTGTTATTATAATATGCGCTAATGTACATTCTGTTAATGAACGTGTTAATATAATATATGTTACTGTACATTCTGTTAATGAACGTGTTAATATAATATGCGCTACTGTACATTCTGTTAATGAGCGTGTTATTATAATATGCGCTACTGTACATTCTGTTAATGAACGTGTTATTATAATATGCGCTACTGTACATTCTGTTAATGAACGTGTTATTATAATATGCGCTACTGTAATTCAGTTAATGAACGTGTAATTATAATATGCGCTACTGTACATTCTCTTAATGAACGTGTTATTATTATATGCGCTATTGTACATTCTGTTAATGAACGTGTTATTATAATATGCGCCACTGTACATTATGTTAATGAACGTGTTATTATAATATGCGCCACTGTACATTCTGTTGATGAATGTGTTATTATAATATACGTTACTGGAAATTCTGTTAATGAACGTGTTATTATAATATGCGCTACTGTACATTCTGTTAATGAACGTGTTATTATAATATGCGCTACTGTACATTATGTTAATGAACGTGTTATTATAATATGCGCCACTGTACATTCTTTTAATGAACGTGTAATTATAATATACGTTACTGTACATTCTGTTGATGAACGTGCAATTATTATATGCGCTACTGTACATTCTGTTAATGAACGTGTAATTATAATATGCGCTACTGTACATTCTGTTAATGAACGTGTAATTATAATATTCGCTACTGTACATTCTGTTAATGAACGTGTAATTATAATATGCGCTACTTTACATTATGTTAATGACCGTGTTATTATAATATGCGCGACTGTACATTCTGTTAATGAACGTGTAATTATAATATGCGCTACTGTACATTTTGTTAATGAACGTGTTATTATAATATGCGCTACTGTACATTATGTTAATGAACGTGTTATTATAATATGCGCCACTGTACATTCTTTTAATGAACGTGTAATTATAATATACGTTACTGTACATTCTGTTGATGAACGTGTAATTATAATATACGTTACTGTACATTCTGTTGATAAACGTGTAATTATAATATGCGCTACTGTACATTCTGTTAATGAACGTGTAATTATAATATGTGCTACTGTACATTCTGTTAATGAACGTGTTATTATAATATGCGCCACTGTACATTATGTTAATGAACGTGTGATTATAATATACGTTACTGTACATTCTGTTGATGAACGTGTAATTATAAGATACGTTACTGTACATTATGTTAATGAACGTGTTATTATAATATGCGTTACTGTACATATTGTTAATGGACGTGTTATTATAATTTGCGCTACTGTACATTATGTTAATGAACGTGTTATTATAATATACGTTACTGGACATTATGCTAATGAACGTGTTGCTATAATATGCGTTACTGTACATTCTGTTAATGAACGTGTTATTATAATATGCGCTACTGTACATTCTGTTGATGACCGTGTTATTATAATAAGCGCTACTGTACATTCTGTTCATGAACGTGTTATTATAATATACGTTACTGGACATTATGCTAATGAACGTGTTGCTATAATATGTGTTACTGTACATTCTGTTAATGAACGTGTTATTATAATATGCGCTACTGTACATTCTGTTAATGAACGTGTTATTATAATATGCGCTACTGTACATTTTGTTAATGAACGTGTTATCATAATATGTGCTACTGTACATTCTGTAGATGAACGTGTTATTATAATATGCGCTAATGTACATTCTGTTAATGAACGTGTTATTATAATATATGTTACTGTACATTCTGTTAATGAACGTGTTATTATAATATGCGCTACTGTACATTCTGTTAATGAGCGTATTATTATAATATGCGCTACTGTACATTCTGTTAATGAACGTGTTATTATAATATGCGCTACTGTAATTCAGTTAATGAACGTGTAATTATAATATGCGCCACTGTACATTCTCTTAATGAACGTGTTATTATTATATGCGCTACTGTACATTCTGTTAATGAACGTGTTATTATAATATGCGCCACTGTACATTCTGTTAATGAACGTGTAATTATAATATACGTTACTGTACATTCTGTTGATGAACGTGTTATTATAATTTACGTTACTGGAAATTCTGTTAATGAACGTGTTATTATAATATGCGCTACTGTGCATTCTGTTAATGAACGTGTTATTATAATATGCGCTACTGTACATTCTGTTAATGAACGTGTAATTATAATATGCGCTACTGTACATTCTGTTGATGAACGTGTTATTATAATATGCGCTACTGTACATTATGTTAATGATCGTATTATTATAATATACTTTACTGTACATTCTGTTAATGAACGTGTTATTATACTATGCGCTACTGTGCATTCTGTTAATGAACGTGTTATTATAATATGCGCTACTGTACATTCTGTTAATGAACGTGTTATTATAATATGCACTACTGTACATTCTGTTAATGAACGTGTTATTATATTATGCGCTACTGTACATTCTGTTAATGAACGTGTTATTATAATATGCGCTACTGTACATTCTGTTAATGAACGTGTTATTATAATATGCGCTACTGTATATTTTGTTAATGAACGTGTTATCATAATATGTGCTACTATACATTCTGTAGATGAACGTGTTATTATAATATGCGCTAATGTACATTCTGTTAATGAACGTGTTATTATAATATATGTTACTGTACAGTCTGTTAATGAACGTGTAATTATAATATACGTTACTGTACATTCTGTTGATGAACGTGCAATTATTATATGCGCTACTGTACATTCTGTTAATGAACGTGTAATTATAATATGCGCTACTGTACATTCTGTTAATGAACGTGTAATTATAATATGCGCTACTGTACATTTTGTTAATGAACGTGTTATCATAATATGTGCTACTGTACATTCTGTAGATGAACGTGTTATTATAATATGCGCTAATGTACATTCTGTTAATGAACGTGTAATTATAATATGCGTTACTTTACATTCTGTTAATGAACGTGTTATTATAATATGCGCTACTGTACATTCTGTTAATGAACGTGTTATTATAATATACGTTACTGGACATCATGTTAATGAACGTGTTGTTATAATATGCGTTACTGGACATTATGTTAATGAACGTGTTATTATATTATGCGCTACTGTACATTTTGTTAATGAACGTGTTATTATGATATACGTTACTGGACATTATGCTAATGAACGTGTTGTTATAGTATGCACTACTGTACATTCTGTTAATGAACGTGTAATTATAATATGCGCTACTGTACATTCTGTTAATGAACGTGTTATTATAATATGCGCTACTGTACATTCTGTTAATGAACGTGTTATTATAATATGCGCTACTGTACATTCTGTTAATGAACGTGTTATTATAATATACGTTGATGGACATTCTGTTAATGAACGTGTTATTATAATATGCGCTACTGTACATTCTGTTAATGAACATGTTATTATAATATGCGTTACTGTACATTCTGTTGATGAACGTGTTATTATAATATGCGCTACTGTACATTCTGTTAATGAACGTCTTATTATAACATACGCTACTGTACATTCTGTTAATGAACGTGTAATTATAATATGCGCCACTGTACATTCTGTTAATGAACGTGTAATTATAATATGCGCTACTGTACATTCTGTTAATGAACGTGTAATTATAATATGCGCTACTGTACATTCTGTTAATGAACGTGTAATTATAATATGCGCTACTGTACATTATGTTAATGAACGTGTTATTATAATATGCGCCACTGTACATTCTGTTAATGAACGTGTAATTATAATATACGTTACTGTACATTCTGTTGATAAACGTGTTATTATAATATGCGCTACTGTATATTCTGTTAATGAACGTGTTATTATAATATGCGCTACTGTACATTCTGTTGATGATCGTGTTATTATAATATGCGCTACTGTACATTCTGTTAATGAACGTCTTATTATAATATGCGCTACTGTACATTCTGTTAATGAAGGTGTAATTATAATATGCGCTACTGTACATTCTGTTAATGAACGTGTTATTATAATATGCGCCACTGTACATTCTGTTAATGAACGTGTTATTATAATATGCGCTACTGTACATTATGTTAATGAACGTGTTATTATAATATGCGCCACTGTACATTCTGTTAATGAACGTGTAATTATAATATACGTTACTGTACATTCTGTTGATGAACGTGCAATTATTATATGCGCTACTGTACATTCTGTTAATGAACATGTAATTATAATATGCGCTACTGTACATTCTGTTAATGAACGTGTAATTATAATATGCGCTACTGTACATTCTGTTAATAAACGTGTAATTATAATATGCGCTACATTACATTATGTTAATGAACGTGTTATTATAATATGCGCGACTGTACATTATGTTAATGAACGTGTAATTATAATATACGTTACTGTACATTCTGTTGATGAACGTGTAATTATAATATGCGCTACTGTACATTCTGTTAATGAACGTGTAATTATAATATGCGCTACTGTACATTCTCTTAATGAACGTGTTATTATAATATGCGCTACTGTACATTCTGTTAATGAACGTGTTATTATAATATGCGCCACTGTACATTATGTTAATGAACGTGTGATTATAATATACGTTACTGTACATTCTGTTGATGAACGTGTAATTATAAGATACGTTACTGTACATTCTGTTAATGAACGTGTTATAATAATATGCGTTACTGTACATATTGTTAATGGACGTGTTATTATAATTTGCGCTACTGTACATTATGTTAATGAACGTGTTATTATAATATACGTTACTGGACATTATGCTAATGAACGTGTTATTATAATATGCGCTACTGTACATTCTGTTAATGAACGTGTTATTATAATATGCGCTACTGTACATTTTGTTAATGAACGTGTTATCATAATATGTGCTACTGTATATTCTGTAGATGAACGTGTTATTATAATATGCGCTAATGTACATTCTGTTAATGAACGTGTTATTATAATATATGTTACTGTACAGTCTGTTAATGAACGTGTAATTATAATATACGTTACTGTACATTCTGTTGATGAACGTGTTATTATAATATGCGCTACTGTACATTTTGTTAATGAACGTGTTATCATAATATGTGCTACTGTACATTCTGTAGATGAACGTGTTATTATAATATGCGCTAATGTCCATTCTGTTAATGAACGTGTTATTATAATATATGTTACTGTACATTCTGTTAATGAACGTGTTATTATAATTTGCGCTACTGTACATTCTGTTAATGAGCGTATTATTATAATATGCGCTACTGTACATTCTGTTAATGAACGTGTTATTATAATATGCGCTACTGTAATTCAGTTAATGAACGTGTAATTATAATATGCGCCACTGTACATTCTCTTAATGAACGTGTTATTATTATATGCGCTACTGTACATTCTGTTAATGAACGTGTTATTATAATATGCGCCACTGTACATTCTGTTAATGAACGTGTAATTATAATATACGTTACTGTACATTCTGTTGATGAACGTGTTATTATAATTTACGTTACTGGAAATTCTGTTAATGAACGTGTTATCATAATATGCGCTACTGTGCATTCTGTTTATGAACGTGTTATTATAATATGCGCTACTGTACATTCTGTTAATGAACGTGTAATTATAATATGCGCTACTGTACATTCTGTTGATGAACGTGTTATTATAATATGCGCTACTGTACATTATGTTAATGAACGTATTATTATAATATACTTTACTGTACATTCTGTTAATGATCGTGTTATTATAATATGCGCTACTGTGCATTCTGTTAATGAACGTGTTATTATAATATGCGCTACTGTACATGCTGTTAATGAACGTGTTATTATAATATGCACTACTGTACATTCTGTTAATGAACGTGTTATTATATTATGCGCTACTGTACATTCTGTTTATGAACGTGTTATTATAATATATGTTACTGTACATTCTGTTAATGAACGTGTTAATATAATATATGTTACTGTACATTCTGTTAATGAACGTGTTATTATAATATGCGCTACTGTACATTCTGTTAATGAGCGTGTTATTATAATATGCGCTACTGTACATTCTGTTAATGAACGTGTTATTATAATATGCGCTACTGTACATTCTGTTAATGAACGTGTTATTATAATATGCGCTACTGTAATTCAGTTAATGAACGTGTAATTATAATATGCGCTACTGTACATTCTCTTAATGAACGTGTTATTATTATATGCGCTATTGTACATTCTGTTAATGAACGTGTTATTATAATATGCGCCACTGTACATTATGTTAATGAACGTGTTATTATAATATGCGCCACTGTACATTCTGTTGATGAATGTGTTATTATAATATACGTTACTGGAAATTCTGTTAATGAACGTGTTATTATAATATGCGCTACTGTACATTCTGTTAATGAACGTGTTATTATAATATGCGCTACTGTACATTATGTTAATGAACGTGTTATTATAATATGCGCCACTGTACATTCTTTTAATGAACGTGTAATTATAATATACGTTACTGTACATTCTGTTGATGAACGTGCAATTATTATATGCGCTACTGTACATTCTGTTAAAGAACGTGTAATTATAATATGCGCTACTGTACATTCTGTTAATGAACGTGTAATTATAATATGCGCTACTGTACATTCTGTTAATGAACGTGTAATTATAATATGCGCTACTTTACATTATGTTAATGACCGTGTTATTATAATATGCGCGACTGTACATTATGTTAATGAACGTGTAATTATAATATACGTTACTGTACATTCTGTTGATAAACGTGTAATTATAATATGCGCTACTGTACATTCTGTTAATGAACGTGTAATTATAATATGCGCTACTGTACATTCTGTTAATGAACGTGTTATTATAATATGCGCCACTGTACATTATGTTAATGAACGTGTGATTATAATATACGTTACTGTACATTCTGTTGATGAACGTGTAATTATAAGATACGTTACTGTACATTATGTTAATGAACGTGTTATTATAATATGCGTTACTGTACATATTGTTAATGGACGTGTTATTATAATTTGCGCTACTGTACATTATGTTAATGAACGTGTTATTATAATATACGTTACTGGACATTATGCTAATGAACGTGTTGCTATAATATGCGTTACTGTACATTCTGTTAATGAACGTGTTATTATAATATGCGCTACTGTACATTCTGTAGATGACCGTGTTATTATAATAAGCGCTACTGTACATTCTGTTAATGAACGTGTTATTATAATATACGTTACTGGACATTATGCTAATGAACGTGTTGCTATAATATGTGTTACTGTACATTCTGTTAATGAACGTGTTATTATAATATGCGCTACTGTACATTCTGTTAATGAACGTGTTATTATAATATGCGCTACTGTACATTTTGTTAATGAACGTGTTATCATAATATGTGCTACTGTACATTCTGTAGATGAACGTGTTATTATAATATGCGCTAATGTACATTCTGTTAATGAACGTGTTATTATAATATATGTTACTGTACATTCTGTTAATGAACGTGTTATTATAATATGCGCTACTGTACATTCTGTTAATGAGCGTATTATTATAATATGCGCTACTGTACATTCTGTTAATGAACGTGTTATTATAATATGCGCTACTGTAATTCAGTTAATGAACGTGTAATTATAATATGCGCCACTGTACATTCTCTTAATGAACGTGTTATTATTATATGCGCTACTGTACATTCTGTTAATGAACGTGTTATTATAATATGCGCCACTGTACATTCTGTTAATGAACGTGTAATTATAATATACGTTACTGTACATTCTGTTGATGAACGTGTTATTATAATTTACGTTACTGGAAATTCTGTTAATGAACGTGTTATTATAATATGCGCTACTGTGCATTCTGTTAATGAACGTGTTATTATAATATGCGCTACTGTACATTCTGTTAATGAACGTGTAATTATAATATGCGCTACTGTACATTCTGTTGATGAACGTGTTATTATAATATGCGCTACTGTACATTATGTTAATGATCGTATTATTATAATATACTTTACTGTACATTCTGTTAATGAACGTGTTATTATAATATGCGCTACTGTGCATTCTGTTAATGAACGTGTTATTATAATATGCGCTACTGTACATTCTGTTAATGAACGTGTTATTATAATATGCACTACTGTACATTCTGTTAATGAACGTGTTATTATATTATGCGCTACTGTACATTCTGTTAATGAACGTGTTATTATAATATGCGCTACTGTACATTCTGTTAATGAACGTGTTATTATAATATGCGCTACTGTACATTTTGTTAATGAACGTGTTATCATAATATGTGCTACTGTACATTCTGTTGATGAACGTGTTATTATAATATGCGCTAATGTACATTCTGTTAATGAACGTGTTATTATAATATATGTTACTGTACAGTCTGTTAATGAACGTGTAATTATAATATACGTTACTGTACATTCTGTTGATGAACGTGCAATTATTATATGCGCTACTGTACATTCTGTTAATGAACGTGTAATTATAATATGCGCTACTGTACATTCTGTTAATGAACGTGTAATTATAATATGCGCTACTGTACATTTTGTTAATGAACGTGTTATCATAATATGTGCTACTGTACATTCTGTAGATGAACGTGTTATTATAATATGCGCTAATGTACATTCTGTTAATGAACGTGTTAATATAATATATGTTACTGTACATTCTGTTAATGAACGTGTTATTATAATATGCGCTACTGTACATTTTGTTAATGGACGTGTTATCATAATATGTGCTACTGTACATTCTGTAGATGAACGTGTTATTATAATATGCGCTAATGTACATTCTGTTAATGAACGTGTTAATATAATATATGTTACTGTACATTCTGTTAATGAACGTGTTATTATAATATGCGCCTCTGTACATTCTGTTAATGAGCGTGTTATTATAATATGCGCTACTGTACATTCTGTTAATGAACGTGTTATTATAATATGCGCTACTGTACATTCTGTTAATGAACGTGTTATTATAATATGCGCTACTGTAATTCAGTTAATGAACGTGTAATTATAATATGCGCTACTGTACATTCTCTTAATGAACGTGTTATTATTATATGCGCTATTGTACATTCTGTTAATGAACGTGTTATTATAATATGCGCCACTGTACATTCTGTTAATGAACGTGTAATTATAATATACGTTACTGTACATTCTGTTGATGAATGTGTTATTATAATATACGTTACTGGAAATTCTGTTAATGAACGTGTTATTATAATATGCGCTACTGTACATTCTGTTAATGAACGTGTAATTATAATATGGGCTACTGTACATTCTGTTGATGAACGTGTTATTATAATATGCGCTACTGTACATTCTGTTAATGAACGGGTTATTATAATATGCGCTACTGTACATTCTGTTAATGAACGGGTTATTATAATATGCGCTACTGTAATTCAGTTAATGAACGTGTAATTATAATATGCGCTACTGTACATTCTCTTAATGAACGTGTTATTATTATATGCGCTATTGTACATTCTGTTAATGAACGTGTTATTATAATATGCGCCACTGTACATTCTGTTAATGAACGTGTAATTATAATATACGTTACTGTACATTCTGTTGATGAACGTGTTATATTATGCGCTACTGTACATTCTGTTAATGAACGTGTTATTATAATATACGTTACTGGAAATTCTGTTAATGAACGTGTTATATTATGCGCTACTGTACATTCTGTTAATGAACGTGTTATTATAATATGCGCTACTGTACATTCTGTTAATGAACGTGTTATTATAATATGCGCTACTGTACATTCTGTTAATGAACGTGTTATTATAATATACGTTACTGTACATTCTGTTGATGAACGTGTTATTATAATATACGTTACTGGAAATTCTGTTAATGAACGTCTTATTATAATATGCGCTGCTGTACATTCTGTTAATGAACGTGTTATTATAATATGCGCTACTGTGCATTCTGTTAATGAACGTGTTATTATAATATGCGCTACTGTACATTCTGTTAATGAACGTGTTATTATAATATGCGCTACTGTACATTCTGTTAATGAACGTGCTGTTATAATATGCACTACTGTACATTCTGTTAATGAACGTGTAATTATAATATGCACAACTGTACATTCTGTTAATGAAGGTGTAATTATAATATGCGCTACTGTACATTCTGTTGATGAACGTGTTATTATAATATACGTACTATACATTATGTTAATGAACGTGTTATTATAATATACGTTACTATACATTATGTTAATGAACGTGTTATTATAATATGTGCTACTGTACAATCTGTTAATGAACGTGTTATTATAAGATACGTTACTAGACATTCTGTTAATGAACGTGTTATTTCTCTCACAGTTCAGAGAAAAAATAATGCTCTGAATAGCAGTATGTTTTACTGAGCAAATAATACCCTTACCACACCACTAATTGTAAACACATCAGATAACACGTGAATATATGTTTGTCTCTCCATGGTGTTTATATATAATGAGATTAGGATATTATGTTGTGTTGGTCAATCCTGATTCTGAATTTTGCAAAAGGATGGGAGTGGTATTTAAAAGGTTCACATGGTGTGGATTATATCTTATTGATTGCTTGACTTATGGTTACTTTCCGGTCAGCGGTACTTTTTGAACCATATTCAGAACAAAAATATATTCATACTGTCGGGGAACATTTCCAAATTCCAGAAAAAGCACATAAAGAGAGGCTAAATCGAAACCCCTAGCACATATTTAGGGGATTCCGGCTTCTTCCACCACTAAAACTGGTCGCCATGATATAGCTGAAATATTGCTGAAAGTGGCGTTAAGCACAATAAATCAAATCGAATCGTTGGGTTCCTAGGGGATTTTATATCTTGTGGTGACATCAGTGGGAGCGCATTCAATGCATTGTTTTTAGGTATACATTTATAAGGATATGCAGATTGACAATAACAAGATTGCTGACAGGTTTACCGGACAACAACCGTGAAAACTGCAGCTTATAAATCTTATGTCTTACAAAGCATAATAAAAACAACACTGCTGCTGTACAGTTCATGTCTATGTTGTAGTTCATTTTTGTGATAGTATATAATCTTCTCAGTGGAAGCGAATCTGTACATGTTTGTTTGTTATACATTTATATATTCGTAAAAGCATTGTTTGGCAGGAAGATGGACCTCCCCGGCCAACGGGCCCTGTGCTGAAACACACCTAAGCACAATGGTAAATCAGGCGTTGAATATAATGCTTCCTTCCGGATTTTGGCCGAAATCGTTTTTGGTCTTAGATATACAATAACAAAAACAAGTCGTCTGACAAATTTGCAAGTATAGAGTATAATATAACAAATAGTTCATGGCACTTCAGGCCAGATGAAAGTTTACGGACCGGTCTGTCACCCACAAAATAGTATATTAACCTCAGCTTCGCTTCGGTCCATATAATATTTTGTGGGTGACATCCCGGTCCATAAGCTTTCATATGGCCCTTAGTGCCATGAACTATTTGTTGATTATAGTTTATGTCATCGGATATGTAATTGTCACCAGGGCATTAACAACTTTCACCCCACCACATATGTGTACCTGTTCCAAGCCTGGACACGGATTTTAACGTCATATACCGTGGTCAATTTGGTATGTTCAATGATTTGTTGTCAGAGTTGGTGTTCATTTTGTTGATATTAGTTGAATTGTTGACCCATATCAATGTTTAAACTTTCTTTTCATAAAATATGTGAACATAAGCCATTAATAAACGAGTCAGCCTCTGGTGAGCTTTTGTGGTCGTTCACTTTCACAGCGACTGCAAATATCTTTTGTTTGTCTTGCAACGTCAAAATTTTCAGAGTATCTTCCACCTTTGACTGACGAAAAAGATTGAAGATACCAAAGAGGTGACCAGAAGCCGTACATCGAAAAGGAACACACAATACAATAAGTAATGACCAAAATAGGAAAAAACCGAGAGGTGACCTCTGGAAGGGTTAGTAGTTCCTGCTCTACATGTAGCACCCGTCGTGTTACCGTTAAACGAATGAAGGGTGCCCCCTTTCCCGTTCGATCTACATGATCAGGTGCGTATAAACATAGGGTTCACGTAACCCATTAGTACTTTTGTAAAGGAAATGATTGCAAGATATATACTCGTTGCAGATCCAGTTATCAATATGCGGGGGGGGGGTCCATTAACAGATTTAACCCCGCCATATATTTTTGTGCTATCCTAAGCCAGGACAAGGATTTTCAACGTCATATTTCGTGGTCCTTTTTGCGTTTGTTGAGTTCTTTTAAGGTGAATTTTGTTTTGTTGATATTGGTGGAGTTAATGACCATCACTGTTCCAGCTTTTTTATTAACACGACGGGTGCCACTACTGGAGCAGGATCTCCCTACCCTTCCGGAGCGCCTGAGTTCACGCCGGTGTTTAGTGAAGTTTGTGTTACTCGATCTGTAGTTTTATATGTATGTTTTGTAGATCGTTGCTTGTCCTTTTGTACTTTTTCTTTTGGCCATTGTGTTGTCTGTTCTTCTTCGATTTACGGATTCTGATTACCCTTTTGGTATCTTCAAACTCTTCTTATGCATTATATTGTCTTTATGCATTAAGGGTGATCATATTATTATAAATACATGTCTGTCAATTGACCTACTGCTACAGTGGTACAAACATCATATTCAATGTATGTTCCAAATGATTGCGCAATATTATTTTTGGCTTGTTTGTTGTGGTTTTTTCTTTCGCAATTTCCATTTTTTTTTTAATTTGTTTTGTAGATGGAATTTTTTTTTATTTGTTTATTTTTAGCTGCAAGCTCTTACATTTTGGTAGATTCTATCGGATTTGGTAATAGTTGGAACTTAACTAAAACAAAATATTGAACATTTTAAAACAGAAACAGTTCTCCTGAAGTCGATGATATTATACATGTAATGTACAGCTTAATGAATATTTTCTACTTTTTTTCTCTTCGACTACCTGCGCAATTTCATATTGGAGACAAGTCCGTTTTACTATCAATATTGCAATGTTTTGCACCAGAATCATTTCTCTGAATGCAAAGACACAGGAGTGAGTGAGTTATTATTGTGTAACTCCAACTCAGCAATTTTTCAGCTATATCATGGCGAGAACAAGTAAATTTTCAATGAAATGATGATGAGGTCTGCTTTGTACTAGACCAACACACACACTTAGCTGGATTTTTTCATAGTGCTAGCTCACTGAAACAATAATCCGTGGATAAACATGTCGTTCCACTCGGACACATGACCAGTTTCCTAATTCCGAGCTAAGCAGTCTTTGTTCTTTCTCATTAATGCTGTGCGCTTAGAGAAGAAGCAACAAATATCGATTTTAGTTGGATAATCAAAACAACATTGCTGTTGTACTAAATAAGTACTGGAAGTGTCCGAAATATAGCTTCTCTGGTATCCTTGTCACATGTTACCAGTTGACCTTTGGGAAATAAAGGTAATAACAAAATTACCGAACTCCGAACAATCTTACAAAGGGAAAGTCAAAACTCATAATTATATAAACAGACAAAATCAGTCAACAACCGGAAAACTGTGAAAACCGTAATGACCCTGACTTGGTACAGGCATTTCTAAAGAAATGGTGGGTTGAATCAGATTTTAAGGCGCCAAACCTCCCGCTCTCATTACGGTTCAAAGGTTCCGGCTGTCACTGTAACAGTATTTAAATACAGGAACAAAATAGGTAAAATAGTAGTCAAAGCAGTACCATATTCGGTGACGTAAATGTCAAAAATACTTTTACGTCACACATTGACAAAAAAATTATTGACATTTGCGACTTCTTTATCTTTATACATTTTCACTATATGAAAATGCATCGCTTATAATTTTTTCTGCAGAGACGGAATATATTTCGACAAGATATTGGTATCGGAATATAAACTTTTTAAGAGATCGAATAAGGCGAATCTTTTTATAGCCCTGGTCCAGTAGCCTGTTTCTCAGATGAAGATGACGTTTCAGGAAATCAGAATAATTGCTACTGGCCCTTGCATAGCGAATCAATTGCGAGATGTAAACACCATATGCAGGAGAAGCTGGTATATTGCTGCACATGTTTGGAAAATTTATGATTTTAAAATTGAAGTCGTCCCGCTTATCATAAATTTTAGTACTGAGTTGACCACTGTCGTCAAATTCGAGGTATAAGTCCAAAAATGATGCGGACGAAGCTGTATCGGTGGTCTCTTTAACTTCCAGCTCTGGAGGATATATCAATGGAAGAAATTCTGCAAATCTAGAATTATTGATAGATAAAACGTCATCAATATACCTGTATGTGAAATTAAAGGCTCTAGCCTCATGAATCTTCTTATCTTTTACAAGCTTTTGAAGAAACTCCGACTCATATGAGTATAAAAATAAATCGGCTAGAAGAGGGGCACAATTCGTACCCATTGGTATGCCGACGACCTGCTGAAACATTGTCCCTCCAAAGGAGACAAATATGTTATCGATGAGGAACTCCAGCATACTGATCACTTGTTCCTCGGAGTAGCATGTTTTACCTTTATGAATTTTGTTTGAAAAATATGTGGAATTGTAGCCTAACACAACAAATTTTGAGCCATAGTTTCTATGACTAAAAGCTTTATGAATTGTTTCTTTTAAGCGGGTTTTTAATTTGTCATGCGGTAGGGTGGTATATAGAGTTGAAAAATCAAATGTTTTGATGGAGGATACCTGAGAGAAAGATCTTGATTTCAGGTTATCCAAAAGATCTTTAGAGTTTTTCAAAATCCACATGTGATTTATGCCACTACGCGAGTAAACAGTTTCACAATATTTCTGTTGTCCCTCTTTTACTGCAGACAGAATCTTTGTCAGGTGAATAGACAATTCTTTCGTCGAACAAGTTGATGATCCCGCTATGTACCTTTCTTTGTATGGTGTCTTATGGAGTTTAGGTATCCAATATAAGTTGGGTAAATCCTCAGACACTTTACCAGAGGGAATGTTTAAAGAGGTCATGAATGATCTGTGGTTAGCTAGGATTTCATCTTTGTCGAACGAAGTTGGTTTGTATGTGATATTACTAGAGGTGTTGCTATTTATGCCTAATTCCTTGATTAGGCATTCGAAGTAATATGATTTACATACAAACACGATATTGTTGGAAGCCTTGTCAGCAGGAACGATAACATATTTGTCATGAAGAGAGGAAAGACATTTAACAGCTTCTTGGTCTTTAAATACAGACTTAGGTCGACTATTAACACAATTTTTGAGTTTGTGAATCCGACCTTGTACTAGAGACCTAATTGTTCTAACCCAGTCTGACAAGGACTCTAACTCAGGATCTTGGCCTACTTCTCTCTTTATCCACCTTCTGGCATAATCTTCAACAGCATCCATAATTATCTTGAAATTATGTTTCCAATTGATGTGTTGAGGTTCTCTGAATTTAGGACCATGAGAAATCACCTTTCGGAGACTCTCATGTTGAATGATATTCAGATCACCAGTGATTACATGTCCAGATGGGTTGTATTGAAAAGGAGAGTGGGAGCAGTCACAAGTCAGAGGGTTCTTAAGGTACTCTTCTATGTTAATATCTAGCAATGCTTCTTTGTAGTTGAAAATTTTACGGCCAATGCTGTTAGTGTAGCTATAGGAGACAATGGGAACAGATTGATTTTTGAAATATGGTGGAATTTCTTTTACGACCTAGATGTACATCCGGTTCACTTCCTGCACTTCTTAAACAGGATAGCAAAATTCGGCTAATGTTACAGATGTCTGAGGAGAATTTACCATATCTTGAACAACATTATATTATCTAGGAACTGTCAATTTCGAACATATATAATATTTGCAGTATAAATAAACAATATTAGTGCAGTGTCTTAAAATATAAAACTTATGTGTACGAGGCTTAAAAACTTAAAAGCAGAACCTTTTTACCGGTTTTGCGCAGAATACAATATAAATTGTATATTATAAGTATATGCATTCATGTAGAGCGAACAATAAGAAACGGCAGTGGTATAGCGGGAACGAGACATAAAACAACATCGGAAAAGATTGGAACGACGCTTCATTCAGTTCTTTTTTCTCAAATTCATCTTTGGAATACAATATATGTAACACAATTACTCATTTGACGTAAATTAAGAACCACTCACTGTTACCATTAAATAGTTCGCTTCAGAGACGATTTTGAAAATACCAAAGGGGTAACCAGAATCCGTAAATCGATGAAGAACAGACAGCACAATGGCCAAAAGAAAACGTACAAAAGGACAAACAACGACCGACAAAACACACATATAAAACTAAATACAGATATATATATTTTTTTGTGCACAATGTCAATGTCACAATATGTTATAATAACATAAAAGTATAACTTAGACAATGATGGATCCCTTCATTTTTCAATGACAGTATTCCATCTTCAATTACATAGGAATCAGTGTATAAACCGTTGATTCAAGTCATTTTTTCCAGATGATGCATCAATTATTAGTTTTTCCAGATCACATGTTAACTTTAATGTTTATTACTGATCATGTTTTAACAAACATTTTCAAAACGAGTCTAGAGATAATGAGCTATCTTGAAATTTAATGACATATTACGAGAATAACATCGATGTGCATGTCGCAATTATTCAGAAATTTTACCAATAGACGCACTAAGGGCTCGTCATGGCCGTGATAGTATGGTAGTTGGATTTACAATTACCTATGCAATCAGTGCCTATCATCACTGGTGGTGTGAGTTCGAATCTTGATCAGGGCGAGGTGTCCAACATCATATGATAAAGATTTTTCAGTGACTTGCGACAGGTCGGTGGTTTTCTCCGGGTCCTCCGGTTTCCACCACCAATGAAACTGACCGCCACTATATAACTGAAATATTGATGAAAGTGGCGTCAAAAACCACCAAAGAAACAAACAGGCAAACCAATAGATTCAGCATTAATCCAGACAATGGGTAAAAGTCTTCATATCCTCTGTAAATATTTCATCTAAAGCTGTAATGTTTCATAGCGTATTCTGTTCACACTGTATTGTGTTTTTGTCTTGTTTTTCTTCGTCTTGTGTCTAATTATTCGTGGTATGATGTCCGTTACGATTTCCGCATAAAAACGATGTTCGGTTTGTCGTTTCCTCCAGTTTTTTGTAGGAGAATCATGACTTATTTATGTTTTTTGTGTTTGCTTGCGCATAGTGGTGTCATCCAATCATTGTTTTTTTTGCTTTGTTTGTCTTCGTCTTGTGTCCTGTGTACCCGATGTTGCCAGTTTCTCTGGATTGTTCATTTGTAATTGCCCTTCGGAAATCTCTAAAGAGTGTAGTGATGTACGTGTTGTATCATTACATGTTATCGTTTGTTGTTCTGTTTTGGGATGTAAGTTCAGAGTTCCGGTTCTGTTTTGGGATGTAAGTTCTGATTTCTGTTTTATTACATGTTATCGTTTGTTGTTCTGTTTTGGGATGTAAGTTCAGAGTTCCGGTTCTGTTTTGGGATGTAAGTTCTGAGTTCTGTATTATTACATGTTATCGTTGTTGTTCTGTTTTGGGGTGTAAGTTCAGAGTTCCGGTTCCGTTTTGGGATGTAAGTTCTGAGTTCTGTTTTATTACATGTTATCGTTTGTTGTTCTGTTTTGGAATGTAAGTTCTGATTTCTGTATTATTACATGTTATCGTTTGTTGTTCTGTTTTGGGGTGTAAGTTCAGAGTTCCGGTTCCGTTTTGGGATGTAAGTTCTGAGTTCTGTTTTATTACATGTTATCGTTTGTTGTTCTGTTTTGGAATGTAAGTTCTGATTTCTGTATTATTACATGTTATCGTTTGTTCTTCTGTTTTGGGGTGTAAGTTCAGAGTTCCGGTTCCGTTTTGGGATGTAAGTTCTGAGTTCTGTATTATTACATGTTATCGTTTGTTGTTCTCTTTTGGGATGTAAGTTCTGATTTCTGTATTATTACATGTTATCGTTTGTTGTTCTGTTTTGGGTGTAAGTTCAGAGTTCCGGTTCCGTTTTGGGATGTAAGTTCTGAGTTCTGTTTTATTACATGTTATCGTTTGTTATTCTGTTTTGGGGTGTAAGTTCAGAGTTCCGGTTCCGTTTTGGGATGTAAGTTCTGAGTTCTGTTTTATTACATGTTATCGTTTGTTGTTCTGTTTTGGGGTGTAAGTTCAGAGTTCCGGTTCCGTTTTGGGATGTAAGTTCTGAGTTCTGTTTTATTACATATTATCGTTTGTTGTTCTGTTTTGGGGTATAAGTTCTGAGTTCCGGTTCATCTCTACTCCCATTTGCTTTGTAGGAAGTCGTGTTTTCCTAATGTTATTTGTATTTATTTATATATACTGGTATCCAACACGATATCCATATCAAGATGACGTTGGTCCCGTTTAATAGTAATTCTACGGGTGTCAATAGTGGAGCAGGAGCACATGAGAGTGCACTCACGGTTTTTGATGGGGTTCGTTGTGTTCAATATTTAGTTTTCCTAGTTTTCTGTGTAGTGTTTTGTAGATCATTGTATGTTCCCTTTTTCGTTTTCTTTACCCATTGAAACGTCTGTCTTTCGATTTACGGTGTCTGATTACCCCTATGATACAGAACATTTAGGGAAATACCATGATAGATCATGGTGATAAACGTATCACTCGTCTCAGTGATAATGAAATATCTTTTTTTCTGTTTAGTAATATATCTTCAAAATTTATTTTGTATTTAGAGTGTTACTTGCTATCACCCAAAAGGCACAAAGAAGTGAGTAAATAAATTAAGCAGAGCAAAGCATAATTATATCAGTATCACTAAGAAGAGTGATACGTCTATCACAGTGATTTATCACTCTATGTTTCTGACTGTACTGTATCTTAAAGCTTTTCGTACGGCAGTAATCTTCAAATATATTCAGAAGCAGGTTTTCAAATCTTCACGACTTAAGCATATTTGTTGACAAAGTAACATCATTATATTGAGCTTTTGAAGAAATTTATTGAGTTTTGTGTATAACTTGAGTAATGTCCATTTTTTTATAGTTCGTTGTAATTATAGAGTAAAACATTTAATTCTGATATTGTTAATAAAAATAATCATAATCGAACATGAATCGGATTCACAATACTATTTGGAAAATTTGTAGTTTCATATATAAGGGTAATAACAAAATTACCGAACTCCGAGCAATTTTACAAAGGGAAAGTCAAAACTCACAAGTATATAAACAGACAAAATCAGTCAACAACCGGAAAACTGTGAAAACGTAATGACCCTGACTTGGCATATGGCATTTCTTTAGAAATGACGGGTTGAATCAGATTTTAAAGCGCCAAACCTCCCCCTTTCATTACGGCTCAAAGGTTCCGGCTGTCATGAGATTTATAGCGAAAATCATAAATGTCCATCTTACGCCCATATAGAAAGCTCTTGTATACATGACTGCATCATCTTAAGAGGGGGCTAGGGCCAAGTTTGACCCCGCCATTGTGTATTGAAGTACATGTATGAAGCCAGGAAAGTGAGTGATCATGTATACCATGAACATTTTGGTATCTTAAATATTTCTTATTGATAAAGGACGAAGTCCTTTTAACGGTAGGCTGTTCGATTTTTTTCTCCTTTCTATATTGATAGCCAAATATCTGTTCACCGGAAGTTTAAAAAAAATAGATCAATTGATATTTAGAAACGCAAAAGAAATATATTTCAATGAAAAATTCCCAATTCTTTAATTATTTACTCTATGTAAAGTCGAAATAAACTTGAAATAAAATCCTGATAAAAACATCTCTTTCTACGAAACTCTCGACGGAAGAGCGGCGTAGGTAAAATGAACGGAACAGCCATAATAAATCGGCTACAAAATTCATTCAAAATAAAAGATAATAACTTGTACGGATCATCGTATTATTGAAATTTTAGGACTTCGTCCTTCAAACAGGTTGTCTGTCTCATATTATCGAATACAAATTGATTTAAAGTTTTATCTTTAAAAAAGAACAGAAATCGTATGGCAAGGTTTATTTTTACTGAAAACACAAATAATGAGTAGATTTTACCGAAAAATATTAGAGGTATCCACCCAGAAACAAAGACAAAAAGTAGTACATTACATTCCTATGCCTGTTTATATATATATAGAATATTAAATACTGTTATAAATCGATAAGAAAAAAACATATTTAATCATTAGGAAAATATATCAATAAAATAATAACAACAAATATCACTTTATCCGAACAGTTCCAAAATCGAATCGAAAAATCGTAAAATGAGGCAAAATTGATACGTCTAACACACAAATTGATACGTCTAACACACAAATTGATACGTCTAACACACAAATTGATACGTCTAACACACAAATTGATACGTCTAACACACAAATACATAACCTCTCATTTTCCTAGCTTGGTACATGGACGTACATAAAAGTGACGCGTATAACTAGTTCTATGTAGCCATACCTCTCCTCTTAGTAAGGGCCCCGGTGGCTTAATGAGTTAGGTAGTTGGATTACCTAACAACTCATACAAGCCTATCAACAATACGGCGTGGGTTTGTGCCTGGCCTTGTCAATTACAAAAGGGTGCATTCGACTCACAGCCGCAAGTGATCAAGTTTACCAGTTGCTTGCACATGTTCGGTGGTTCTCTCCAGGTACTCGGCTTCTTCCACCACTAAAACTGGTCGCCATGATATAGCTATAATATTGCTGAAAGTGGTGTTAAGCACAATAAATCAAATCAAATCAAATCTCTTAGTAAAGATATAATGAAATACGACTTCACATGTCAAGTCTAATTATCTGAGCATTTGATGACATGCAGTGACAAACCTTTGATATCGGTTTTTATTCTGGAAAATACTTTACAGAGATTAAAATTTTGCAAAGTAAAATAATCATTTTGTATTCTTAAAGAATGATTGTATGTCAGCAGGGCCTCCAAAAGAAATTTTGCAACGCGCAACAAAACTGTTTTAGGGCTCCGGTGACAAATGAGACTTCTCTCAAAATTGAAGATTTGAGTTGAAATAAAAAAAAAATCAAATAAAAAATAAAAATATATAATATGACCAAGGCTATTGGGGCCCTTTGGAGATTCACGGGGCCCTTTCTTGGCTCTCCGGTCCCCGGATAGATGTACAGGCTGAACCCCCCCCTCATAAGCACTATATGTCAAGGCTTATTGTGTTCTGTTCCTTTAAAAATCAATTCTGTAGAACGTTATCGCAGTAAATTAGATATCTCCGTTTTTATTTAACAACACAGTTCGCCCTGTTATATGTCAGAGTTTTTACTCACATGTGGAAAACACTTGTGTGACTGAAACATTTTACTAAGAGTGAAGTATTGAGGTGTCTACACCAAGCCAGCAATGTGAGAGTTCATGTATGTGTATGTTGAGGGCATTGATTTTGTCTCTATTCTACGATTTTGTCTCTATTCTACGATTTTCCGATTGGATTTTGGAACGGTTCTTACAGTATTGCTATTATTTGTTTCCATTTTTATTACCATGGCAACTATTTCGTCCGTTGCAAAAACAATCATCTACATTCAAAACGTTGTTATTTTGATCGTTCCATTTATTTTCTTAATTTTATTACATTCAAACTAAACAGGGGACGTCGTGGTCCGGATAGCTGGATTTACAACTACATGTGTAATCAGTGTCTATCACCGCTAAAGTTGTGAGTTCGAATCCAGCTCATGGCGAGGTGTATACATATATGAAGACAGAAATAGAAATTCATTTTTAAATAGTTTAAAAATCGACTTGAATTACATTGCACACAGAATAAAATTGATGTTGTTGCCGAGTATAGGAATTACTTCCTAAATGGCAGATCACTATTAATGTCATCCTTAAATCCTTGTAAACTCTGTTGAATATACGTACCATCCATGGCCAACGTCATTCAAAGTCAACTCATTGCTGCAATTGGGTTGTCTGTTCAGCAATTTACGGATTATAATTACCCCTATAGTATTCTCAAACTCTTCCTCGTATCATCCTTATATTTGTACAAACTCTTCCTCGTATCATCCTTATATTTGTACAAACTCTATTTCGTATCATCCTTATATTTGTACAAACTCTTCCTCGTATCATCCTTATATTTGTACAAACTCTTCCTCGTATCATCCTTATATTTGTACAAACTCTTCCTCGTATCATCCTTATATTTGTACAAACTCTTCCCCGTATCATCCTTATATTTGTACAAACTCTTCCTCGTATCATCCTTATATTTGTACAAACTCTTCCTCGTATCATCCTTATATTTGTACAAACTCTTCCTCGTATCATCCTTATATTTGTACAAACTCTTCCTCGTATCATCCTTATATTTGTACAAACTCTTCCTCGTATCATCCTTATATTTGTACAAACTCTTCCTCGTATCATCCTTATATTTGTACAAACTCTTCCTCGTATCATCCTTATATTTGTACAAACTCTTCCTCGTATCATCCTTATATTTGTACAAACTCTTCCTCGTATCATCCTTATATTTGTACAAACTCTTCCTCGTATCATCCTTATATTTGTACAAACTCTTCCTCGTATCATCCTTATATTTGTACAAACTCTTCCTCGTATCATCCTTATATTTGTACAAACTCTTCCTCGTATCATCCTTATATTTGTACAAACTCTTCCTCGTATCATCCTTATATTTGTACAAACTCTTCCTCGTATCATCCTTATATTTGTACAAACTCTTCCTCGTATCATCCTTATATTTGTACAAACTCGGCAAAATTTAAATACCAGTCAATACCAACGTTATACAAAGTCTACGCAATATTAGAATTGTTCTAATGACCGCTATTGACCGAGATTTTCATTATCTCATCCGATATCAACCTCGTATAATTGTAACAGTACAATACCATGATAATGGGGAGACTTTGTTTCTGACACATATTGACCGCCGGTTCCTGTATTATTTTCTAGATGAACGGTTCCGTCCTAGACATATAATGACCGCGGATTCCTGTATTATTTTCCAGATGAACGGTTCCGTTCTAGACACAATTGATTAAAAGCACATTATGATAGCAGAAGTTGACGGAAATATTTTGTAAAACAGACAATCCTTGTATCATTATATGACATACTTTCTTTTAGATGGCGGCAATTTCTCTTTGATAATAGAATCAAGCAGGCCTTGCATTTTGATATATATTCTACTGATACTATGATTAAACTATAGGGCATGTCGTGGTTGTAATCGTATTGTAATTGGATTTACAACTACCGGTGCAATCAGTGCTTATATTTACTAAAGCAATAAGTTCTAATCCCGCTGGATGCAACACTATGTGATAAAGTTTGTCAGTGACTTGCAACAGGTCGGTGGTTTTCTCCCGGTACTACCTATAAAACTGACCTCCTTGATAAACTGAAATATTGTTGAAAGTGGCGCTAAACACCATAGCCCTGAGGTAAACATATTTTCTGGTAGATCTAGCAATGAAAACTCGAATACTCGATCATTTCCAAGTAAAATAAATCGTTCTTCGATACAACGACATTTTACTGTATATCATGTTGTTTTTCAAAACAAGATGCGGAGGTTATTAACATAATTGAATCAATAATAATTCTTTTTTTTTGTTTCTACAAGAACTGCAGATATCATTGATGATAAAATAACAAGCAAAGGAAACAGAATGATTGATGGTGCAACAAATGTGTTATTTATTTCCTTTAGGGATAAGAAGCAATGTATTTTCTTAGAACCAAAAGTGAATATACTGTAAAATGACGCCACGATATAGCTGAAATATTGCTGAAGTTGAAGTTAAACATCAATCAATCAATCAATCAATCAATCAATCAATCAATCAATCAATCAATCAATCAATCAATCAATCAATCAATCAATCAATCAATCAATCAATCAATCAATCAATCAATCAATCAATCAATCAATCAATCAATCAATCAATCAATCATCAAATAAAATGTTACGGAATATCTACGTCACAGATGAGCATAGCTATTTTTATTTTGTCAAAGTCAATGCCATCCATCCTTACTGTTTATTGTGCTTTAACGCCACTTTCAGCAATATTTCAGCTATATCATGGCGACCAGTTTTAGTGGTGGAAGAAGCCGGAGAGAACCACCGACCATGGGCAAGCAACTGATAAACTTTATCAATTACAGCTGTGAGTCGAGTGAACCCTTTATTGTAATTTACAAAGCCTGGCGCGAACACACGCCGTGTTGGCTTGTATGAGTTGTTAGGTAATCCAACTACCTAACTGAGCCATCTGGGTCCCTTTAACATGAGTATCTGGTACCATGGGTGAAGCAGGAACATATTACCCTTCACTCCCGGTTTTAGTCAATTTCATGTTGCTCAATCACTAGTTTCCCGTATATCATTTTGTGGATCATTGTTTGGTATCCTTCTATTCACAGCGGTTATCCCCTAGGTACCTCAAAACTGGCTTAAGCAGTCTAAGCCTTCAATTTTATCTTTTTGAAATTCGCAATATTGAATCAATTACTACACGATTGTTGTTGTGATTAATACTTCGGCTCTACATGCCAGGATACTAATCTGACAATAAATTTAAAACAATAGCATTTCATCATTATACATCTAGATTCTACAGAGAATTTCAATGAAAAAATAAAACTAGCATACATGGCTGATTTGCATTCCTATATAACAATGCAATGTATATCAAATAAATTATCTCGTTAGTAAATTACAGATGAAAAAATATTTTGCAATTTCAATCATATTCAAATTTTGTTTGACAACATAAACATGATTAAATGCCCACAGAAAGTTAAAAACCTATGAAACAAATACAAATGTATTGATAAATGGTGAAAATTATATGAAATAAATATTTGTATACAGATTTAAAGATATTCATTATCATGTATTTGTGTTAATGGAGGTTTTTATTATTGAAAATTAGTATTATCTATCTTTATTACACCAGATGGTAGAAAACAATAAATAAGGAATAATATTTTTATCTTTACTATATATGAGTATGCTGTTAAGTCTAATGAAAATATGATTATCAAACAAAAATCGTCCGTTCATTTAGTTATTGTCAGCATTGCGGGATACGTTCTAGGGATTACAGTTTTGGCGTGTTTTTTTTCCACAATTTGTCAAACCCTTAAAGATACCAAAGGGTTAATCAGAAGCCGTAAGGCGAAGGACAGACAAGACAATGGCCAAAAGAAAAAGACAGACAAGACAATGGCCAAAAGATAAAGGACAATATGACAAACAATGATCTACCAACCATTACACAGAAAAATAAAGATCGAGCCATACGAACCCCACTAATAACCGGGGATGAACTCAAGTACTCTGGAAGGGTAAGTAGTTCCTTCTCCACTAGTGGCACCCGTCGTGTTACTCTTGTTACAAAACCGGTGATAATTTATAAAGGAGGAAAGGACCGGATTATGATAATGACAACCGGACCATATCCCTGGTCATTTGTAAAACAGATATTCCGTAACGGTTAATCAAGTCGTGGTAGCGACCGTAAAACAATTGTACAGTTTGTTCCCATTGGAAAGCTAGTAGTCGGGTCGGGTCATAAATGAAAGGTTGTGTCCTCCTTGCTAACTGTTTTCCTGTGTTCTAATATTGTATATATATATATATATATTGTACATATTGTATATAGTTGTGTCTATGTCTTCTCTGTACCTATGTCATATGGTGATGAGAATAAAGATGTATATATATAGGAAAGCTAGTAGTCGGCTGAAAACCCCTCACACCCAGCAGGACGAATATATCGTCTAGCAAAATGTCCAGCTAGTGGAAAATACCATATTAAGTGTATTTATTGCATTGACATATTGTATTTATCAAAGTATTTTTTTTAATTCTTATATCGGCATGTAGTTCATCTTCCGCAAAAAATGTATGAGTAGTATAGAGAACTGATAAATAAAATATTTCACATTATCAGCTGATTTGCTATTCCACTTATCGCCTTTTAAATTATGTGTCTATCTTTCTGATCTCTTGACTTTAAGTGTACCTGATGAAGGTTTATTTCAGAAACGGGGGAATCTCAGTAAATTAAATATCTACATTGTTATCGTAAACATTTTAAGAGTGTGTGCTTTATGATTAACATTAACTATAATGTTAGTTTGTTTACACCTTTAAGAATGTGCTTTATGATTAACATTAACTATAGTGTTAGCTTGTTCACACCTTTAAGAGTGTGCTTTATGATTAACATTAACTATAGTATTAGCTTATTCACACCTTTAAGAGTGTTCTTTATGATTAACATTAACTATAGTGTTAGCTTGTTAACACCTTTAAGAGTGTGCTTTATGATTAACATTAACTATAGTGTTAGCTTGTTAACACCTTTAAGAGTGTGCTTTATGACTAACATTAACTATAGTGTTATCTTGTTCACACCTTTAAGAGTGTGCTTTATGATTAACATTAACTATAGTATTAGCTTATTCACACCTTTAAGAGTGTTCTGTATGATTAACATTGACTATAGTGTTAGCTTGTTAACACCTTTAAGAGTGTGCTTTATGATTAACATTAACTATAGTGTTAGCTTGTTAACACCTTTAAGAGTGTGCTTTATGATTAACATTAACTATAGTGTTAGCTTATTCACACCTTTAAGAGTGTGCTTTATGATTAACATTAATTATAGTGTTAGCTTGTTCACACCTTTAAGATTGTGCTTTATGATTAACATTAATTATAGTGTTAGCTTCTTCACACCTTTAAGAGTGTGCTTTATGATTAACATTAACTATAGTGTTAGCTTGTTAACACCTTTAAGAGTGTTCTTTATGATTAACATTAACTATAGTGTTAGCTTGTTAACACCTTTAAGAGTGTGCTTTATGATTAACATTAATTATAGTGTTAGCTTGTTCACACCTTTAAGATTGTGCTTTATGATTAACATTAACAATAGTGTTAGCTAATTCACACCTTTAAGAGTGTGCTTTATGATTAACATTAACTATAGTGTTAGCTTGTTCACACCTTTAAGAGTGTGCTTTATGATTAACATTAATTATAGTGTTAGCTTGTTCACACCTTTAAGAGTGTACTTTATGACTAACATTAACCATAGTGTTAGCTTGTTAACACCTTTAAGAGTGTGCTTTATGATTAACATTAACTATAGTGTTAGCTTGTTCACATCTTTAAGAGTGTACTTTATGATTAACATTAACTATAGTGTTAGCTTGTTAACACATTTAAGAGTGTGCTTTATGATTAGCATTAACTATAGTGTTAGCTTGTTAACACCTTTAAGAGTGTGCTTTATGATTAACATTAACAATAGTGTTAGCTTGTTAACACCTTTAAGAGTGTGCTTTATGATTAACATTAACTATAGTGTTAGCTTGTTAACACATTTAAGAGTGTGCTTTATGATTAACATTAACTATAGTGTTAGCTTGTTCACACCTTTAAGAGTGTACTTTATGATTAACATTAACTATAGTGTTAGCTTGTTAACACCTTTAAGAGTGTGCTTTATGATTAACATTAACTATAGTGTTAGCTTATTAAAACCTTTAAGAGTGTGCTTTATGATTAACATTAACAATAGTGTTAGCTTGTTAACACCTTTAAGAGTGTGCTTTATGATTAACATTAACTATAGTGTTAGCTTGTTAACACATTTAAGAGTGTGCTTTATGATTAACATTAACTATAGTGTTAGCTTGTTAACACCTTTAAGAGTGTGCTTTATGATTAACATTAACTATAGTGTTAGCTTGTTCACACCTTTAAAAGTGTGCTTTATGATTAACATTAACTATAGTATTAGCTTATTCACACCTTTAAGAGTGTGCTTTATGATTAACATTAACAATAGTGTTAGCTTGTTAACACCTTTAAGAGTGTTCTTTATGATTAACATTAACTATAGTGTTAGCTAATTCACACCTTTAAGAGTGTGCTTTATGATTAACATTAACTATAGTGTTAGCTTGTTCACACCTTTAAGAGTGTGCTTTATGATTAACATTAATTATAGTGTTAGCTTGTTCACACCTTTAAGAGTGTACTTTATGACTAACATTAACCATAGTGTTAGCTTGTTAACACCTTTAAGAGTGTGCTTTATGATTAACATTAACTATAGTGTTAGCTTGTTCACACCTTTAAGAGTGTACTTTATGATTAACATTAACTATAGTGTTAGCTTGTTAACACATTTAAGAGTGTGCTTTATGATTAGCATTAACTATAGTGTTAGCTTGTTAACACCTTTAAGAGTGTGCTTTATGATTAACATTAACTATAGTGTTAGCTTGTTCACACCTTTAAGAGTGTACTTTATGATTAACATTAACTATAGTGTTAGCTTGTTAACACCTTTAAGAGTGTGCTTTATGATTAACATTAACTATAGTGTTAGCTTATTAAAACCTTTAAGAGTGTGCTTTATGATTAACATTAACAATAGTGTTAGCTTGTTAACACCTTTAAGAGTGTGCTTTATGATTAACATTAACTATAGTGTTAGCTTGTTAACACATTTAAGAGTGTGCTTTATGATTAACATTAACTATAGTGTTAGCTTGTTAACACCTTTAAGAGTGTGCTTTATGATTAACATTAACTATAGTGTTAGCTTGTTCACACCTTTAAAAGTGTGCTTTATGATTAACATAAGTATAGTGTTAGCTTGTTAACATCTTTAAGAGTGTGCTTTATGATTAACATTAACCATAGTGTTAGCTTGTTAACACCTTTAAGAGTGTGCTTTATGATTAACATTAATTATAGTGTTAGCTTGTTAGCACCTTTAAGAGTGTGCTTTATGATTAACATTAACTATAGTGTTAGCTTGTTAACACCTTTAAGAGTGTGCTTTATGATTAACATTAACTATAGTGTTAGCTTGTTAACACCCTTTAAGCGTGTGCTTTGTGATTAACATCAACGATATTGTTAGCCTGTTCACACCTTTAAAAGTGTGCTTTATGATTAACATTAACTATAGTGTTAGCTTGTTAACATCTTTAAGAGTGTTCTTTTTGATTAACATTAACCATAGTGTTAGCTTGTTAACACCTTTAAGAGTGTGCTTTATGATTAACATTAATTATAGTGTTAGCTTGTTAACACCTTTAAGAGTGTGCTTTATGATTAACATTAACTATAGTGTTAGCTTGTTAACACCTTTAAGAGTGTGCTTTATGATTAACATTAACTATAGTGTTAGCTTGTTAACACCCGTTAAGCGTGTGCTTTGTGATTAACATCAACGATAGTGTTAGCCTGTTAACACCTTTAAGAGTGTGCTTTATGATTAACATTAACTATAATGTTAGCTTGCTAACACCTTTAAGAGTGTGCTTTATGATTAACATTAACTATAGTGTTAGCTTGTTAACACCTTTAAGAGTGTGCTTTATGATTAACATTAACTATAGTGTTAGCTTGTTAACACCTTTAAGAGTGTGCTTTATGATTAACATTAACAATAGTGTTAGCTTGTACACACCTTTAAGAGTGTGCTTTATGATTAACATTAACTATAGTGTTAGCTTGTTCACACCTTCAAGAGTGTGCTTTATGACTAACATTAACTATAGTGTTATCTTGTTCACACCTTTAAGAGTGTGCTTTATGATTAACATTAACTATAGTGTTAGCTTGTTCACACCTTTAAGAGTGTACTTTATGATTAACATTAACTATAGTGTTAGCTTGTTCACACCTTTAAGTGTTATGATTAACATTAATTATAGTGTTAGCTTGTTCACACCTTTAAGAGTGTGCTTTATGATTAACATTAATAATAGTGTTAGCTTGTTCACACCTTTAAGAGTGTGCTTTATGATTAACATTAATTATAGTGTTAGCTTGTTCACACCTTTAAGAGTGTGCTTTATGATTAACATTAATTATAGTGTTAGCTTGTTCACACCTTTAAGAGTGTGCTTTATGATTAACATTAACTATAGTGTTAGCTTGTTAACACCTTTAAGAGTGTGCTTAATGATTAACATTAACTATAGTGTTAGCTTGTTAACACCTTTAAGAGTGTGCTTTATGATTAACATTAACTATAGTGTTAGCTTGTTAACACCTTTAAGAGTGTGCTTTATGATTAACATTAACTATAGTGTTAGCTTGTTAACACCTTTAAGAGTGTGCTGTATGATTAACATTAACTATAGTGTTAGCTTGTTAACACCTTTAAGAGTGTGCTTAATGATTAACATTAACTATAGTGTTAGCTTGTTAACACCTTTAAGAGTGTGCTTTATGATTAACATTAACTATAGTGTTAGCTTGTTAACACCTTTAAGAGTGTGCTTTATGATTAACATTAACTATAGTGTTAGCTTGTTAACACCTTTAAGAGTGTGCTTTATGATTAACATTAACTATAGTGCTAGCTTGTTAACACCTTTAAGAGTGTGCTTTATGATTAACATTAACTATAGTGTTAGCTTGTTAACACCTTTAAGAGTGTGCTTTATAATTAACATTAACTATAGTGTTAGATTTTTCACACCTTCTTTAAAATCCCACCAATGAAGAGAGTTAAAATACAAAATGGATAAATCGAAGGTCAGACAATACAATGATCAAAGGTAAAAGGTCAAATAATGATCTACAAAACAATACACAGAAAACTAAATACAACGACGTAAATAAAACGAGATATCACATCCTGCAAAACATCTGCGTTGGAGAAAACATATAGAGGTAATTATTGCTTTTATAAAGTTCCAGGGATTTCTGTCATGTTCTACTTTGTTTCCTAAGGAATTACAAACATTATTGATGAGTTGTCAGTCGACGTGATGACAACATGGCAAACAGACAAATAGGCAAGAGTGATTGATGGTAAAAATAAAAATAATTACTTATTTTCCTTTTGTTTTGCAATAACGAGTAATTTAGAAATTTGTTACGAAATATATCCGTCAAAATGACCACGAACCAACGTTAACTTATACAATTTGCTGAAAACCTTCTAAAATTTTCAAACTTACCCGCATAGTTTGGCCGATTGCGGATATTCTGCTAAGGCCCTTTGGTGTTATTGCTCCCAAAACTTTTAATTATTTGACTTTCAAATCTTTAGATTTTGAGCCTACATGATGAAGGTTATTCCAGAAACGCGTCGTGCTCACTGAATTAGATATTTACGGTTGTGTAATACTTAGCAATGTTTAATTCATTATTGTATGGTAGTTTGTGTTTAGTGAGTGAGTGAGTGAGTGGTTGTTCTTTAACGCCAACTCAGCAAAGTTTCAGCTATATCCTGGAAGGAACAATTTAATTTTGAATGAAATGATGATGAGGTCCGCTTTGTAATAGACCAACACGCTTAGTATGATGTTCATACTGTTAGATCATTGAGACATCAGTCAGCGAGTAGACATGTCGCTTTACTCCATTGAGACATCAGTCCGCGAGTAGACATGTCGCTTTACTCGTACACATTATTCTGATTCTGAGCCAACTAGTATTTGTTCTTACTCCTTTATGCTGCGTGCTTAGTGGTGAAACAACACATATCAATTGTGTAGTCTTTGGTTTAACCTAAATGAATCAGACACAATAAATACTTCCGGGGCACATGAGTTGACCCCCGGTTTTAGTGGGGTTCGTGTTACTCGATCTTTAGTTTTATGAGTTTTGTAGATCGTTGTTTGTCCTTTTTCCTTTGGCCATTGTGTTTTCTGTCCTTACACGAATTACGGATTCTGATTACCTCCCTTTGGTATCTTCAAACTCATCTTAATAGATCCATGACTCAATAACACTGAAATTTATTTAACCCCTTTTAATTAGTACTCAAAATCACATAATTGCAAGATAAAATGCATTTATTGTGTCAGATCTATTTCATCAGTAATCGCTGCACGGTCAATTTAATTAAGTTGTGACCATTTACAGTGATGACTGAATTCGTTAAATTTTCGTCTTACCATAGAATCATACGTTCGTCGTCTCTAGCAACATATTACATTGCAGTAAATACCACACAATAAAAAAAATTTACGGAAAAAATAATATTAAGAATTTAAGAAATAAAATATCCCTTTGGCACGATAAAAAAATAAATTGACGCAGACAACTCCGTAATTTAAACAAGCCAGAATGTTTTCCCTAGAATTTACAGTGTACGGTAATTAGCAAAGCCAGGTTATGGTGCATTAGCATTACCAATCGTTTACAGTGGACGGTAATTAACGAAGCCAGGCTATGGTGCATTAGCATTACCAATCGTTTACAGTGGACGGTAATTAACAAAGCCAGGTTATGGTGCATTAGCATTACCAATCGTTTACAGTGGACGGTAATTAACAAAGCCAGGTTATGGTTCATTAGCATTACCAATCGTTTACAGTGGACGGTAATTAACAAAGCCAGGTTATGGTGCAATAGCATTAACAATCGTTTACAGTGGACGGTAATTAACAAAGCCAGGTTATGGTGCATTAGCATTACCAATCGTTTACAGTGGACGGTAATTAACAAAGCCAGGTTATGGTGCATTAGCATTACCAATCGTTTACAGTGGACGGTAATTAACAAAGCCAGGTTATGGTGCATTAGCATTACCAATCGTTTACAGTGGACGGTAATTAACAAAGCCAGGTTATGGTGCATTAGCCCAGATCACAGTGCATGCATATTTACCAACCCCTATTACAGTACATGTAAATTGACTAATTCAGATTACAGTATTATGTTGATATACCAATCCAGACGAGAAAGATCATGCTTTTTTCAATAACATTTGACAGTTCATTTTGTCTGTTTGATAATGTAGTATAACAAAAACAATGTATTAAGAGTTATTTTATGCTTAAAGGTATGCATATAGAGTTTTCCTCTTACAGTTCACACAGATGTATGTTGCAGCATTCATTCAAAATTAGAACGTAGCGAATGATTGTTAGGATATGAATAATCCACTTGTAGCTTAATTAATATTATGGAGACTTCGTAAATTACATTTATTAGATTCACCAACACAAGTGTACAGGGAGGAATCAAAGACTTACCAACATTTAAGCCATAACACATACATATTTTCAAAACATCTTGCCTAGTTCTAAGTTTCTCTCACCCTGTCTCCCTGTATACTGAATCCAAATTTGCATAGCATGTTAGTCCTGTAACAATACGAGCAACTTTTGAGTGATTATACGAAAGGGGGGTGTTTTTCAAACTCCAGCGGCACCACCGTACTCAATTGTTCTTGAAGTAACTTCCCGTGTTGTCGCTTATGGTAAAGGTGAGTATGGAGGTGTCGCTGGAGTTTGCAAAAAAACCTCCATGTAAATATTCCCTCGACATGAAAATCATACCAAATCGAAGTCCGAAAATTATACCCATTCATATATCATTCAGTTTTTTGGTAACCATTTATATACATATAATAGATAACTCCGGGTTTTAGTGCGTTCTTGTTGCTCGATCTTAAGTTTTATGTGTAATGTTTTGCAGATCGTTGCATTGTTTGTCCTTTTGTCCCTTTTCTTTTGGCCATAGTGTTGTCTGTCCTTCTGTCTTTTGGCCATAGTGTTGTCTGTCCTTCTGTCTTTTGGCCATAGTGTTGTCTGTCCTTCGATTTACGGATTCTGATTACACCTTTGGTATCTTCGACCTCTTCTTAAAACCTTATCGTGTTGAATAATACTATAAATATAGAAGACTTTTTCTTTTTCTTGTAAATAAAGAAGCTACGTCGGCTTATAGAAATATGACATATTGATATATTATAGCTTAAAAATCATCCCCTATATATACAGGTATATTGAAGAGGAATATTTACCATCCAATTATATATTTGAAAACTGATTAAGTCGAACCATTCAATCGGCATGTCTATCTTTACCCTTTACACCTCAAACAGTGTATCCGATGTATTTAAGGTTCGATCGCAATTTTTTTTCGGTTCATGAAGAAATAACCTCAATCAGGTTGTACATAGCGTGTAACCCGCGTATTTCGAATGAACCGAACAAATAATTTCGATCAATCCTTATAAATTAATTCAAACTTTTTTTGGTACGATATTGAAAAATATATTTATTTTTTCAAAATAAGGCAAATAATCGGAAATAAATTTAAATTTATTTTCTAATTCGTAGAACTCATACGAACATAAATTATTTACTAAATAAAACTCAACACCTGTGTATGGGAACAGCTCGTCAGACAGTGTGCAGCAAAGCTCTCTTTATTCAAATAAAAAGAAAAACAAACTTCATGAGTAAGCTGTCGTCTGAATGGCCGCTGCAGGCATCAATTATATATACAATTCAAAACCAGTCTACAAAGAAAATTATACTGTTACAAAAATGTCGCAAATACTATTTCAAAATAATTGCAAAGAATGAACATAAAACAAAACATTCTTTGAGAAAATAAAAAAAATCTGATAAATCAAAAATGTGGGCCGGCGGGTGGACTACTTGAGAACCTTGCTGCACAGAAAGCGAACCTCGAATGACAAGATACCTAATACTAACAAACCGTCAATATTCACTGTCGTCAAAGAGCTCCGATCGAAAATGCTTGGTCAACATCCGGGATATTTTAAAGCGGTATTTTTAAAGAAGACACAGATAATTATCGTAAGTATTTATGAATATACTGTGTATATAATGTTTTGAATTATGATGCTTTATGATTGTTATTATTATTAATTTCATTTTTTGTCCAAATATCATTTATTTTTGCAGTGTAAAATTAGATTTTTCTATAATTTATAAGGAATCCGGCTTCAAAATCATTACAATCAACTGAATTATCGCTATATCTTGCATTTACGAATGAATCAAATGTTGCCCAAAAAGAAAAAAATATTGATGAATGATTGATTTTACTTAAAAATACTATTTTGTTGATGAAAAGTCAATTAGTAACTAGATATACCCTAAAACATGATGTCAACAGATGTTTTTGAAATCCGGATTGGTCAAAATGTAAACATGTATACAAACCGGTTGGGTCATTTAAAAATAGCCGGGTTTGTCAGTATGTAAATACCACTGATCTTATTGTTATTGATCATTATATTGCAATTTAACGATAGTTATGATTAGGAAATATCTCAAAGGCGATAAATACTGATCAATAGTATGAATATTTGCCATGGCTGCTAATTTCAGCTACTTTGTACAATAAAACAAATCGTTATTTCTATGTTAAATTGCTATTGTCGCGAACACTTGATTTTTTTTATGCTTTTTGTGGCACTGACATCACGGTTGGTGCTCAATACGCTACACTCACTTTAAGTAGCTGTCCAGGCGCATCGATTGAGTAGTGGGAGATTTTTTTTATAAGGCAATATTTTGATTTTATACTCGTTGATAACGAAGTAAGTCACTCTGTGGAAATAACTTCATGGATACGATATTTAAGTTTCTTCAAAGTATAATGTTTACATTAACATTACAGATAAGCAAATTAACAAAGGCTGTAGTATTTAATTCCTTTCCGCACGGACGATTTTGGCAGTTTGTATACAAAGAAAATGTTAGGTGTACTCGATTAATGCAACGTTCGTTACAAGTTGTAATACGACAAAAGTTCGTTCTTTGGATGTTATAGACACCCGCCCATCCACCAATATTAATGCCAAAAGAATTTCAATCACTCGTATATATTTTGCATTTTTTTTCGGGGGGGGGGTGGGGGGAATAGAAATGACAGACTCAATGAATTTGTTATGTTGATATATATTTATAATAAATGCTATGCGATCTTGTAACGAACGCACTATCCTACACTGTCTCGAGTCTTATTTATATTACGTTATTTTAGTTAATAAAAAATATTTTCTGAGGAGTGAAACGAGGGAGAGAAAAAAATAGACAATATATATATACATTGTCGAAAATATAAAATTTATATAGACGAGTTTTGACGAGTTTTTCTTACCTATTTCGCAGCGAGTGGAAATGAATTATATATTTTCCGACAATGTACGTACATTGTATCTATCGCCCCAAAGAAACTGTCAAATTGTCTAAAAAGAGCAGAAACAAGCGTTGTTCTTATCGTTTTTGATTGTGTCCTCTGTGAAGTCCGCGCTTATAAGTTTATAAGCATAAATCCTGTTACTGTTTCTTACCGTCGCTCAACATGAATCAAGTACCAGAAAAAGATATCTTGGTCAGAAACCAAATACAAATGTATAGCAAAATATCTGGTCAATGCAATGTGATTACTCGAATAGAACAAGTGCAGGATAACAAAATAACATTAACTGGGCAGCGAAGAAATACTATTAAAACATCTTATGTTTCAATCTTGCGATTATCCTCATTTTATTTGTATAAGCTTCAGACAATTTGATTGCTACATTTATATTATATTGTGAGCGCCATACAGATGTTTGTGTATCTTTCCATTCAACATTCACTTACTAGTATCTGCTATACATTAAATTTTCTTTACAGATGAATCCTATCAGTATAATAGCCGTTGAGGAATCTGTGGCGACCATGTTTGTCAACGGATCGGGATGAAATGAGTAATCTTTATAGAAGACCTTCCATAGTTGCTTCCTACCAAGTTTCGGTTTTTATTGTATCTAGCTTTAGTGAAATAATGTGTACATATTTTGTCTGTTTATATACTTGTGAGTTTTGACTTTCCCTTTGGAAGATTGTATTAGTGGAGTTCGGTAATTTTGTTATTACCCATATTCATTTGGCTAAGCAGTTTGAGAGGAGAAGATTTGATAAAATCGACCAATTAGAAACAAGAACCGCTTGATGCTTCCTACTAAGCTCCACTTCATTTGATTGAGGCGTTTCAGAGGAGAAGATTAAAATGTGAATAGTTAATGGACGAAAGACGACGGACGACGGGCGCTAAGTGATGGTAAAAGCTCACATTGTCTTTGGCAAGATGAGCTAATAACAGTCATTGGGTAGATATGTCGCTCCACTTGGACACATTATTCTGATTCTGAGCTAACCAGTCTCTGCTATTTCTCCTTAATGCTGCGTTCTCAGAGGAGAAGCAACACATACCAATGTTATAGTCTTTTGTTTGACAAGACCACGGCTCGTACCCACAATCTATCGCACTCGAGGCGAGCAAGCTAACCATTACGCTACCGATGCGGTTCCCTATTTTTATTTAATTTTTATTAATTTTTTTAATCAAATATTTTTTATTGTCCTTCAATATATTATTTGAAAACAAAAAGTAATCCAAAACAATAAGAGTTACTTGATATCTATATAAACAGTGAGAGTTCCTACTTTTGATCAAACACTCTTTGAATATTGCAATAATTCAACTGCATAGCAAATAAAGAAAAATAATTAAAAGTTCTATACAAAATCATGACCATTCTGTCGAAGGTGACTTGGCGAATGCCAATTCTGCACAAACCGTTTTGTATTTCTTCCTTTTAATGTTATACAAAACATCCATATGTAAAATATTTTTAATATGTGCTGTTGTTGTTTTTTTTCACAACTTTTATTCATTGAAGACATTTTTTCTTTTTATCAATTTGCAAGTCGAACATACCCTTGACAAGTGTTATAATGAACCTTAAATAAATTACAGAAAGAAACATAATTGTGATATTGAGCTGTTTTCGCTATTCTTTCAATTTTTTACATAGACAAAACCGGTTCTACTTAAACACAATTTTTGCGACCCAACCGGAAAGTAGTGGCTGACAGAGCCGGAACGAATATACGTAAATAATCATTGTGTTTTTCACTGTAGCAGGTCTAAAACTATTCATGGTAGCACGCCAGTGCAAACTATCCTGTATATAAGCATTACAAAGGGTTTGTGTACTTTAATTACAACATATAAACTACTTTTTATAGCTTTATTTGATAATTTCAATCTCATTATTAGCATTTTTCATTGTTTATGTCCATCATTTTATCTATATCTGAGTAATCGATAAAGATAACTACAGTAATATATAGGTAAAATCAAGCAAAACTAATCGACCAATAACGACATCTTCTGGATTCAAGATATAATAATACTATATGATCATAATACTTACTTTTTGTCGTCGCCTGTATGTCAAACATGCCTATTTGACTTGTACCGGAAGATGACAGAGCATTTCCGACCGGAGCTCTTTGACGACAGTGATATTACTAGCACAGAATAGTTGAGAATAGTATTGTCAACTGATGCGACAATTTAAATGTCCAATGAAAAGTTTACAAATCGATATTGTTTACATACAACATGTGTTTCATGTAAACATTAACACGTGGCAAACAAAACCAATACACAGAGAATCGTAACTTTAATAAATGCATAAACCCAAAGGTGCCTCATTTAGAGAAAATCACCTGATGACAACGGCACGCAACGCCTTGAGAACGACATGTATTTTCAGATTCCGTACATTGGAAAATAACCTCAACTTTTTAAACCAATCAAAACACGTATAAAATGACATGTCACTCTAAAATAATGTATATGTAGGTGAACAGTGTGTATGATTTAGCATACGGGTGGAGATTTATAAGATTGTATAAATCTGCTTATGAATTTTAAAATGAAACACACACACGACCTGATAACTTATTTTTTTTTCACTTTTACAACACGGCTTGTTCATACTTGAACATCGCCTCGAGGTAGGTTTATGCAGTCATATGTGACCTTAACCGATTTCTTCCTGTCCTGTTTAGGCTCTTTTCTTGCTCCCAAACAGTTTTAAATTATTTTTCATTCAAATGTTTTGGCTTTAAGCATGCTTGATGAAGGTTATTCCAGAAACACGTCGCGTGTGCTCAATTTTCGCCGTGTATCCCATACCACCGGAAAGATTATTGGTTTAGTTTTAATAAGGTTACAATTTTCCGCTTAGTCCAATTGAGATACTGATAAAAAAAAACACGCTTATTTCACACCCTTCCGGAGCAACTGAGTACACTCCGGTCTTGAGTGGGGTTAGTGTTACTCGATCTTTAGTTTTATATGAATGTTTTGTAGATCGTTGTTTGTCCCTTTGACCTGTTTGTTTTGGCCATTATGTTGTCTGTCCTTCGAATTACGGATTATGATTATCCCTTTGGTATCGTAAAACCCTTCTTAAAATTACGGTAATTTAAAAAGGGGATTTTCTATTGACCATTTCATATGTCCTATGTGACCCCAAAGCACTATTATATCCCAGTGGGTATAATTATGAATAGTTTTATAACGTTGATTTATGTTTTAATAGCTAATTTTGACGTTTATGTTCTTATGGTAAGCTTTTTGAAAAAGAAGAATTTTGTATCAAGATGTCACGTGACAGAATCACGCCAAAAATGTATTAGATTGTCGTTAAAGCTTATTAGTATATTTTCAGTAGACAGGTTGAAAATATGATGGATATTTGTAAAAAATATATCGTACAGCTATCATACTAACACATCTTTATAGACATTTGGAAAACAAAACTAGATATCTGAGTTAACGAGGATGACGCATTTCTCAAATAACTTTGATAAGGTGAGATACGCTAATAGTATAAAGATTGGAAAACAAAGTAATGTAAAAGTCTTTGTAAATGTTTACAAACACAACACAAATACAGTTTGACCCATCAACAGAGAAGAAATACATTTTGACCAATTAACCTGATATCGGTATTCTCTAACGTTTATTTACAAGAAATGCATTCGTTTCAATTTTTCGCTCTGTGTCGAATATGCGAGATCACGTGAGGTTAATATGAAGCTATGTCAGAGAACACATGTAAGGGCATCAACCAATAGAAATAAAGCAAATATGTGTATACATCTGTATAAGCAGTATTCATATATTGCATCTAGGGGCCGTCGTGGTCGTGATCGTATGGTAGTTGGAATTATAACTACCTATACAATAAGTGCCTATCACCACCACTAACTTCGTGAGTTCGAATCCCGTTCAGGCGAGGTGTACAACATTATGCTATAAAGTTTGTCAGAGACTTGCGGCAGATCGGTGATTTCCTCCGGGTACTCCAGTTTCCTCCAACAATAAAACTGACAACCACAATATTGTCGAAACTGGCGTTACAACATCCTAAACTCTAACCCAATATCACATTGAGTTGTATATTTCAACTCGATATCTATTTTTTTACAATATATATTGACAGGAAGTCTACACATATTTGTCATAATTTTATTATCACTTTAATTCTAATATCACCCACACTATATTGGCCCTTGTGTATTTTATTATATTCGTTGATTCTAAAGTGGTAATCAGAAACCGTAATTCGACAGACAGACAATGCGATGTCCAAAATTCAAACAAGCTAGCGTACTAGCCTCTTTCGGCGGCCTAGGCAACCCATCAACTATAAACTAGATATTTGCTGCTAGGCAACCCATTAACTATCAACTAAATATTTGTTGCTAGGCAACCCATCAACTATAAACTAGATATTTGCTGCTAGGCAACCCATTAACTATAAACTAGATATTTGTTGCTAAAGGAGTAAGAGCAACACTGTTTGTCACGAGTTCCGAAGTAAGGATAGTGTGTCCGAGGAGTTCCGAAGTAAGGATAGTGTGCCCGAGTGGCACTAAATGTCTACCTGTTGACTGTTGTTTAACACACACACAAGAGGATCCAAATATCCAGTTTGCACATATATCGTCACCCGATAAATATATTACCTGTTGTCGCCATTATATAATTGAAAATGTGCTCACTTTGGGGTTAAGCGCCAAATATTCAATCATTTCACTGTGTTATCGTTGAGCGTTTGTCAAGAAGCATCTGCATAGTCTGGAATTTTCCATTCTACGACTTGTCTTTTTATTTAATTAAATTATGTGTCATTTAAGCATAAAAAGCAGTTAAATACAGCTAACGAAGATTGGTAAATGTTCCCTTTGATTTTTAAACACGATAATATCTATTCTTAAAATACAACCGATATAAAAATTATCTTTGTGTGTAGTAATGTGACGTTATATTGACGCCACTTCCGTCAGATTGTCAAATCTTCAGTAAAAATACTACTGTTGATATTATTTTCTCAAAGTTGACTTCTCATCCGATATTGCTCTAAGAAATCCATTATTGCAAAACAAATCAACCATTATTTGTAGGTTTTTAGTAAGGTTCGTGTAACTCGATCTTTAGTTTTATATGTATGTTTTGTTGATCGTTCTTTGTCCTTTTGTACTTTTTCTTTTGGTCATTGTGTTGTCTGTTCTTCTTCGATATACGGATTCTGATTGCCCCTTTGGTAACTTCAAACTCTTCTTGCCAGTTTCTCTGGATTGTCCATTGATCACCCTTCGGTATTCTCCAACGTTTATATGCTCGAGGGAGGAGAACCTAGTAAAGTTGTCCGTCGTGTTTAATTTTGCATAGTTTACTTGACCCCTTTGATATCATCAAGCTCTTCTTATCCAGCACTGGTTCTATTTGAGCAAATTGCATTAACTCGATAAAGTTTTGTTATATACTGTCACTGACTGAAGTATAGAGTTTTCTGGTACCCCTTGTCAGTCACATGCTAACTGTTGAGCTTTAGGAACCTTATTGTAAATACAGTTCACTTCCTGTTGTTAAATATATCAAAAGGGTGATAATCAAGGGATAGCGATCTAATTGTTTTGATTACATTCAAAACATAAACGTCAATGGACGTGAAAATATAAAATCTACATAACAGGGAACGAATGCATTGTTATTTGAAAAATGAATATTTCGTAACAGATAACCCGTTAGTGATGACGACCGTAACATGTTTTTATCGCTATTTTGTTTATTTACCCTTTGATGTTTAAAACCGATATATTTCATATCAGGTAAGCGCATGCGATGATTCCAATTATCGCTAATCACTAAGCGTTGTCAAGGACGCACGTAGTATTACCTTGTTTTCTAATATGACGTTATAATGACGTCACATTACCAAATTCTTGATAATTAAGTGATTAACGATATCAAATATTAATTGTGTTTAAAAAAATGTCAGCATCTCAATTTTTGCTTATTTAATTAAGAAATAATTCATGGTAGGCTTTTATGTCACGAAGTTTTACCCCGAGCGAAAGCGAGTGGTAAACAGCTGACATACAGGCCTACCCATGGTAAACACAATATATACATATGGCTTCCGTGAATTATTTCGATTTTAATATGTAAAAATTGGTAACATATCGCTATAAATTGTCGATGACGTCATAAATTTAATCGGTCATAGATTAATATTATTTTTACCACAGGTTTGGATTCAAAGCGGTTGAAGGACGTCATATTAGAATTATGAATACAAAATAGCGATAAAATAATTAAAGATGTTTTCTAAAACTCGAGGACGTTTCTCAATCATCTCTTATATCAGGGCTTCACCCTTCGATGAGAGATGACTGAGAACAGTCCTCTCGTTGTTAAAAAACATCGTTAATCACTTAGTAGTGACGAATTTAACTTAAGAACAACATAGTCTTTTAGGATTAGCTTTTACGTCAGCAGAGTGAGGTTCGTATTTCATCTTGAAAACAAACATACATATTAATGTCCTGCTTGTCATTTAACGATAATTCGTTAACCAGTCATGGCCGTAAAGAAACCTTAACAAATATATATGTCGTATTATGTTCCTTTTTTCATAAGTGTTCTTATAAAAATAACATTGCTATCAATCAGTTGTTTTTATTCTTCATCTTTCTTATATGATATACAGTCAAACCTGTATTAAGAGGTCATCTTAGAGGTCAAAGAAAAAAGTGGTCTTTTAAAACAGGTGACTTTATAAAAGAGGTTCAATTCATATGAAATGTTCTATAACGGGTCAAGAAAAAAGTGACCTTTAAATACAGGTGACTGCTTAATAGAGGTGATTGCCTTGGCAAGTTTGACTGTAGTTCGATGTTTTTAATTCTCCATCTTACTCATTTGCTATATACCTTACTGAAACTATATCGTAAATTATCACAATAGAATAAAAATTGAGATTATATGCTTATAGTCAGGCTGTTGTTTTAAAGGCCAGAATCTACATTTATTTTTGCTATTATAATCAATCTGTTGGTTTTAAAGGTCAGGAGAGATATATTATTTTTCAGAATTCGTGCCTTTTTAATTATTTTCAAGATTTAATTTGTAGAAGTTGTTTATCTGTAGTTTACATTTTCACATGAATAACGTTAATCACGTCCCTATCTTGACACTAACTGTCTATTTTATAAATCAGAAGATTTCTAATAATGATACGATGTCACTTAACCAAGGTAAATTGGTTTCTTTAAAATATCTATTTTGCTACAGAATGTGTTTTTTCATCGTATAACTACGGTTTGATAAGACACTTATTATGATTAATACGGTATGGGGGTTACGTGTCTTGTATTTTAATATTGTAACATTTGCAGAAGGCGGGAATTTATACAAATGAGTGAATTGGTAAGAATTATAACGTTAGATAATACCGTAGGCAGAGGCGGATCCAGGGGGAGGCGCACCCAGCGCGCACCCCCCCTAAAATTGGAAAAAATAAGATTTTTTGGCGTAAAATCGTGATTTTTCACACGAAATACCCCAACAAATTTTGCGCCTCCCTCCGCAATAGGAAAAATATGATTTTTTGGCGTAAAATCGTGATTTTTCACACGAAATACCCCAACAAATTTTGCGTCTCCCTCCGCAATAGGAAAAAATATGATTTTTTGGGGTAAAATCGTGATTTTTCACACGAAATATCCCAAACATTTTCGCGCAACCCTCCGCTCGGCGCAATTTTTTAAAGTGCGCACCCCCTAACTTGAAGTCCTGGATCCGCCCCTGGTAGGGGCAATCAAGAATGGACAATCCAAAGAAACTAAAAACGACGAAGAAAAAAAAAAACAAACAAAAAACAAAACACAATATGTGTTGGACACCACTTTACGCGAACAAGCACACATATAGGAAATAAAACATGAGCCCTCCTACAAACAATTGGAGGTAAAGACGAACCGAAAGTACAGTCAAACAATCTGATAAAATATATACTTTGGACAGTATTGGGTACAAAGAATGAAGTATATTTTAACAACAAAATAAAAAAAAGTTTAACGCTGCCACTTTTTATTGCCTTTGTTTCTACAACTTTACGAGTGGATTTTAGAAATGTTTTGATAGTGTGGTATTTTTTGTTTTTCGTGCAAGGAATACCAGTAGATAAAATCAATTGATAAAGAATAACAATCATACAGATGTCCATCTAATGTAAAAGGTTCATGCAAAAGAGGCTTAGTATCAATGATAATGGCTAAAGTCACATAGAAATCCTTTTTATCTGTCAGATCTCAAATATGCATGGATTTGTAAAAGTGTCGTTTCCAGTGCGTGCACCTGTTATCTTTTCTTTAGACTATTTTCTTTAAACTATTCTTTAGATGTTAAAGGTAGATCGTCATACACACAGGAAGCAATAATATCAATTATTACAATAGTTAGTTCTTATAGTCTTAAGACGGATAAACAGACTGATATTGCTATTACAATTATATACGGTCGTTATCACGAAATGGTTAACCTTTACAAGAAGAGTTTAAAGATATCAAAGGCGTAATCAGAATCCGCCAATCAAAGGCGTAATCAGAATCCGCCAATCAAAGGCGTAATCAGAATCCGACAATCAAAGGCGTAATCAGAATCCGCCAATCGAAGGCAAAAGAAAAAGGACAAAAGAACAAACAACGATCTACAAAACAAAAAAAAGAGTCGAATATGACGAACCCCACTAAATATCCATTCCTCAATAGGCAATCGAGCTTTTCTCTTTCATGTAGATTTTTGTCTTTCCTCTATCACCGACAAGACCTTTTTCAGTCTTGACACTACGTAGATGTTTGTCTCTCCTCAATCACCGACAAGACCTTTATCGGACTTGACACTATGTAGATGTTTGTCCCTCCTCTATCACCGACAAGAACTCTATCGAACTTGACACTACGTAAATGTTTGTCTCTCCTCTATCACCAACAAGACCTTTATCGGACTTGACACTATGTAGATGTGTGTCTTTCCTCTATCACCGACAAGACCTTTATCGGACTTGACACTGTGTAGATGTTTGTCTCTCCTCTATTACCGACAAGACCTTTATCGAACTTGACACTATGTAGATGTTTGTCTCTCCTCTATCACCGACAAGACCTTTATCGGACTTGACACTATGTATATGTTTGTCTCACCTCTATCACCGACAAGAACTCTATCGAACTTGCCACTACGTAGATGTTTGTCTCTCCTCTATCACCGACAAGACCTTTATCGGACTTGACACTATGTAGATGTTTGTCTCTCCTCTATCACCAACTAGAACTTTATCGGACTTGACACTATGTAGATGTTTGTCTCTCCTCTATCACCGACAAGACCTTTATGGAACTTGACACTATGTAGATGTTTGTCCCTCCTCTATCACCGACAAGACCTTTATCGGACTTGACACTATGTAGATGTTTGTCTCTCCTCTATCACCGACAAGACCTTTATCGAACTTGACATTATGTAGATGTTTGTCTCTCCTCTATCACCGACAAGACCTTTATCGGACTTGACACTATGTAGATGTTTGTCTCTCCTCTATCACCGACAAGACCTTTTTCAGACTTGACACTACGTAGATGTTTGTCTCTCCTCAATCACCGACAAAACCTTTATCGGACTTGACACTATGTAGATGTTTGTCTCTCCTCAATCACCGACAAGACCTTTATTGGACTTGACACTATGTAGATGTTTGTCTCTCCTCTATCACCAACAAGACCTTTATCGGACTTGACACTACGTAGATGTTTGTCTCCCCTCAATCACCGACAAGACCTTTTTCAGACTTGACACTATGTAGATGTTTGTCTCTCCTCTATCACCGACAAGACCTTTTTCAGACTTGACACTATGTAGATGTTTGTCTCTCCTCTATCACCGACAAGACCTTTATCGGACTTGACACTACGTAGATGTTTGACTCACCTCTATCACCGACAAGAACGCTATCGAACTTGCCACTACGTAGATGTTTGTCTCTCCTCTATCACCGCCAAGACCTTTATCGGACTTGACACTATGTAGATGTTTGTCTCTCTTCTATCACCGACAAGACCTTTATCGGACTTGACACTATGTAGATGTTTGTCTCTCCTCTATCACCGACAAGACCTTTATCGGACTTGGCACTATGTAGATGTTTGTCTCACCTCTATCACCGACAAGAACTCTATCAAACTTGCTACTACGTAGATGTTTGTCTCTCATCTATCACCGACAAGACCTTTATCGGACTTGACACTATGTAGATGTTTGTCTCACCTCTATCACCGACAAGACCTCTATCGAACTTGCCACTACGTAGATGTTTGTCTCTCCTCTATCACCAACAAGACCTTTATCGGACTTGACACTATGTAGATGTTTGTCTCTCTTCTATCACCAACAAGAACTTTATCGGACTTGACACTATGTAGATGTTTGTCTCTCCTCTATCACCGACAAGACCTTTATGGAACTTGACACTATGTAGATGTTTGTCCCTCCTCTATCACCGACAAGACCTTTATCGGACTTGACACTATGTAGATGTTTGTCTCTCCTCTATCACCGACAAGACCTTTATCGAACTTGACATTATGTAGATGTTTGTCTCTCCTCTATCACCGACAAGACCTTTTTCAGACTTGACACTACGTAGATGTTTGTCTCTCCTCAATCACCGACAAAACCTTTATCGGACTTGACACTATGTAGATGTTTGTCTCTCCTCAATCACCGACAAGACCTTTATTGGACTTGACACTACGTAGATGTTTGTCTCTCCTCTATCACCAACAAGACCTTTATCGGACTTGACACTACGTAGATGTTTGTCTCTCCTCAATCACCGACAAGACCTTTTTCAGACTTGACACTATGTAGATGTTTGTCTCTCCTCAATCACCGACAAGACCTTTTTCAAACTTGACACTATGTAGATGTTTGTCTCTCCTAAATCACCGCCAAGACCTTTATCGGACTTGACACTATGTAGATGTTTGTCTCTCCTCTATCACCGACAAGACCTTTATCGGACTTGACACTATGTAGATGTTTGACTCACCTCTATCACCGACAAGAACGCTATCGAACTTGCCACTACGTAGATGTTTGTCTCTCCTCTATCACCGCCAAGACCTTTATCGGACTTGACACTATGTAGATGTTTGTCTCTCTTCTATCACCGACAAGACCTTTATCGGACTTGACACTATGTAGATGTTTGTCTCTCCTCTATCACCGACAAGACCTTTATCGGACTTGGCACTATGTAGATGTTTGTCTCACCTCTATCACCGACAAGAACTCTATCAAACTTGCTACTACGTAGATGTTTTTCTCTCATCTATCACCGACAAGACCTTTATCGGACTTGACACTATGTAGATGTTTGTCTCACCTCTATCACCGACAAGAACTCTATCGAACTTGCCACTACGTAGATGTTTGTCTCTCCTCTATCACCAACAAGACCTTTATCGGACTTGACACTATGTAGATGTGTGTCTCTCCTCTATCACCAACAAGACCTTTATCGGACTTGACACTATGCAGATGTTTGTCTCTCCTCTATCATCGACAAGACCTTTATCGAACTTGACACTATGTAGATGTTTGTCTCTCCTCTATCACCGACAAGACCTTTATCGGACTTGACACTATGTAGATGTTTGTCTTTCCTCTATCACCGACAAGACCTTTTTCAGACTTGACACTACGTAGATGTTTGTCTCTCCTCAATCACCGACAAAACCTTTATCGGACTTGACACTATGTAGATGTTTGTCTCTCCTCAATCACCGACAAGACCTTTATTGGACTTGACACTACGTAGATGTTTGTCTCTCCTCTATCACCAACAAGACCTTTATCGGACTTGACACTACGTAGATGTTTGTCTCTCCTCAATCACCGACAAGACCTTTTTCAGACTTGACACTATGTAGATGTTTGTCTCTCCTCAATCACCGACAAGACCTTTTTCAGACTTGACACTATGTATATGTTTGTCTCTGCTAAATCACCGCCAAGACCTTTATCGAACTTGACACTACGTAGATGTTTGTCTCTCCTCTATCACCGACAAGACCTTTATCGGACTTGACACTATGTAGATGTTTGTCTCTCCTCAATCACCGACAAGACCTTTTTCAGACTTGACACTACGTGGATGTTTGTCTCTCCTCAATCACCGACAAGACATTTTTGAGACTTGACACTACGTAGATGTTTCTCTCTCCTAAATCACCGACAAGACCTTTATCGGACTTGACACTATGTAGATGTTTGTCTCTCCTCTATCACCAACAAGACCTTTTTCAGACTTGACACTACGTAGATGTTTGTCTTTCCTCAATCACCGACAAGACCTTTATCGAACTTGACACTACGTAGATGTTTGTCTCTCTTCTATCACCGACAAGACCTTTATCGGACTTGACACTATGTAGATGTTTGTCTCTCCTCAATCACCGACAAGACCTTTTTCAGACTTGACACTACGTGGATGTTTGTCTCTCCTCAATCACCGACAAGACCTTTATCGGACTTGACACTACGTAGATGTTTGTCTCTCCTCAATCACCGACAAGACCTTTTTCAGACTTGACACTACGTAGATGTTTGTCTCTCCTCTATCACCAACAAGACCTTTATCGGACTTGACACTACGTAGATGTTTGTCTCTCCTCAATCACCGACAAGACCTTTTTCAGACTTGACACTACGTAGATGTTTGTCTCTCCTCTATCACCGACAAGACCTTTGTCGGACTTGACACTATGTAAATATTTGTCTCTCCTCAATCACCGACAAGGCCTTTTTCCGACTTGACACTATGTAGATGTTTATCTCTCCTCAATCACCGACAAGACCTTTACCGGACTTGACACTACGTAGATGTTTGTCTCTCCTCTATCACCAACAAGACCTTTATCGGACTTGACACTACGTAGATGTTTGTCTCTCCTCAATCACCGACAAGACCTTTTTCAGACTTGACACTACGTAGATGTTTGTCTCTCCTCTATCACCGACAAGACCTTTATCGGACTTGACACTACGTAAATATGTGTCTCTCCTCAATCACCGACAAGACCTTTTTCAGACTTGACACTACGTAGATGTTTGTCTCTCCTCAATCACCGACAAGACCTTTATCGGACTTGACACTACGTAGATGTTTGTCTCTCCTCAATCACCGACAAGACCTTTTTCAGACTTGACACTACGTAGATGTTTGTCTCTACTCTATCACCAACAAGACCTTTATCGGACTTGACACTACGTAAATATGTGTCTCTCCTCAATCACCGACAAGGCCTTTTTCCGACTTGACACTACGTAGATGTTTGTCTCTCCTCTATCACCGACAAGACCTTTATCGCACTTGACACTGAGTAGCATTGTGTATTTAATAAGGGTGTCAATAGTTGAGCAGGAACTGTCTACCCTTCCGAGGCACTTGAGTCCCGTTCGCCTTGCTCGATCTATAGTTTTCTGTGTAGTGTTTAGTAGATCGTTGTTTGTCCTTTTGGCCTTGAGACACTCCTTATCATATTAAAATCTGTACATTAATATTATACGGAACATATCTACATGCGTATTCTAGTAGGAAAGTGAAGAATTGATTTATTTAAAAAAAATGTCAATTTTATGCATAGGCACGTGCCTACTTGAGCCTTAGGCAGCTACGCCCCTGATAGTGACTACGATGACGGAGTTGGGGGGGGGGGGTGGTAGGCGGGATGGCGGTTATTGATATCTTACAACAAGCATAATTTAGCACTTCTATTGTAGGTTACTGTCTCGATGCCATCTTAAAATGTTAATGTTTTTTTTTTAGACGACACCTAGTCAAAGTCAAGGAGTGTTTGCGTTCAGTTCAATATAACTGCCCGCTCTTTCCTCTCAAATGAAGTCTGGTAGTCACGACATATTAGTAGCATAAGAGTTACAGAACTGTACTATAGTCACCTGACTACATGAACTATCTATCCTGGGGTCGTCGTGGTCGTGATTGTATGGTAGTTGGATTTATAACTACCTATGTAATAAGTACCTATCACCACTAGAGAATTTCAATCAGGCGAGGTGCACTCGATACAACATTATATATATGATTACATTTGTCAGTCACTTTCGACAGGTCGATGGTTTTCTCCGTTTCCTTCATCAATAAAACTGACCACCACGATATAACTGGAATATTGTTGAAAATGGCCTTAAACACCATAATACTAACTACCCATCCTTAAGTCTTCATGTAGTTTACCGATTACTGGAATAGACTATAAACACCTAATTACTCTAAGGGTTCAAGGTCAATATCTAACCATATATAGCACAAATTTATGACATTGCATATAAAGACACAGCATAGAAACCATTTAAATGATTCACAACGGAAAATCACCAAGAAAAAGACGAATTAACGATTTCCTGTCCTCCGATATATCACGTGACATATAGGAAATAATTAGTTTTACTTGTCCTTGTGTTGATCGGTTCGAAGGACTACGTACTGTATTTACGTCATAGATATTGGTAACGTTTATAATGTTTTTTTCTTAGTAAAAGTGAATATATCTGTTTTTCTTTAAATTTGTTTCTTATTTGTGGACACTTAGCGGGAAATTAGTTGATTATGAATGGAATCACAGAAAAAAACCCCATAATGTTTCTTTTCAGAAGATTTTTGCATTGTAAAGACAAATCAAACTTATGTTAGTCCAAACAGAACTGAGGAACATGGTGATGTGACACAGGTTTTCTGTCGTGTGGTAAAATCCATTACAATATGGTGGTGGGGTAATTTGAGGGATGTAACAAAAAAAATATCTAGGTCTTATTGGTCTGGATGAAATTGAGAGACTCGTGATTGGAGGGTCCTCGTTTCTTTCACGTAATAGACAACTTACAGCTACTGTTCTTAATGAACAGAAATATGCAACCAATGGAAGTTGTTGTCGAATTGCGAGGCACATTGTGTCGAACCTATGAACCATCAATAATTATCATTATAGGTTAGGTTTGGGGTGATGGTGTTTAACGCCACTTTCAGCACCATTTCAGCAATATCGTGGTTATCAGTTTTATTGGTGGAGGAAACCGGAGTACCCGGTAAAACCACCCACATGCCGCAAGTCACTGACCAATGTTATCACATAATGATGTATCGGGATTCGAATTGATCACTTTAGTGATGATGGGCACTGACTGCATAGGTACCATACTACTATACTATCGCGATCACTACATTGTATTAACTATTATGGTTATACAATTTGTATACATGAATTCAATAAAAAAATTGATGATGAAATAACAGTTTTTTATATCCTATGAAAAAGAAAATAAATAGTTCTTAGAAATTATGATATTATGTATTTAAATTTGTACCAGCTGATTAATTCCCTGGATGATCATCGGAGTGTAACAGGGTACACCAAGACAAGCTTGGACTTTTGATTAGAATTATAACAAGCAAAAATTTAGAATAAATAAAATTATTATGTTGTTAAAATATATTGTATTAACTATTATTCATTGTGATCTGCTCTGCTGTAAGTTGCATTTCAAGTGCTAGGAATGTGACGTCATGAGTGAATGAGTGAGTGAATGTTGTTTAACGCTACGATAGCTATAGCATGGCGAGTACAAGTTCATGTTGATGCAATGATGACCGCTTTCTGCTAGACCAACACGCTTTTACATATTCATAGTGCTAGCTCCCTGAAACAACAGTCTGCGGGTAGACATCTCCGAACTACTTCGATTTACGGATTCTGATTTGGTATCTTCAAGCGAGTCTTAAGCCCACTACCATTGACTAAAGTGTCTGTATCATGCCAGAGAAGTGAGCCTTCATCTACATGTGATAAAGGTACCAAGGCAGAGAAGTGAGCCTTCCTGTACATGTGATAGAGGTACCAAGCCAGAAAAGTGAGACTTCATGTACAAGTGATAGAGGTACCAGGCCAGAGAAGTGAGCCTTCATGTACATGTGGTAGAGGTACTAAGCCAGAGAAGTGAGCCTTCATGTACATGTGATAGAGGTACCAAGCCAGAGAAGTGAGCCTTCATGTACATGTGATAGAGGTACCAAGCCAGAGAAGTGAGCCTTCATGTACATGTGATAGAGAGCCTTCATGTACATGTGATAGAAGTACCAAGACAGAGAGCTGAGCCTTCATGTACATGTGTTAGAGGTACCAAGCCAGAAAGGTGAGCCTTCATGTACATGTGATAGAGAGCCTTCATGTACATGTGATAGAAGTACCAAGACAGAGAGCTGAGCCTTCATGTACATGTGTTAGAGGTACCAAGCCAGAGAGGTGAGCCTTCATGTACATGTGATAGAGGTACCAAGCCAGAGAAGTGAGCCTTCATGTACATGTGATAGAGGTACCAAGCCAGAAAAGTGAGCCTTCATGTACATGTGATAGAGGTACCAAGCCAGAAAAGTGAGCCTTCATGTACATGTGATAGAGGTACCAAGCCAGAGAAGTGAGCCTTCATGTACATGTGATAGAGGTACCAAGCCAGAAAAGTGAGACTTCATGTACATGTGATAGAGGTATCAAGCCAGAGGAAGTGAGCCTTCATGTACATGTGATAGAGGTACCGAGCCAGAGAAGTGAGCCTTCATGTACATGTGATAGAGGTACCAAGCAAGAGAAGTGAGCCTTCATGTGCATGTGATAGAGGTACCAAGCCAGAGAAGTGGGCCTTCATGTACATGTGATAGAGGTACCAAGCCAGTGAGGTGAGCCTTCATGTACATGTGATAGAGGTACCAAGCCAGAAAAGTGAGACTTCATGTACATGTGATAGAGGTATCAAGCCAGAGGAAGTGAGCCTTCATGTACATGTGATAGAGGTACCGAGCCAGAGAAGTGAGCCTTCATGTACATGTGATAGAGGTACCAGCAAGAGAAGTGAGCCTTCATGTGCATGTGATAGAGGTACCAAGCCAGAGAAGTGGGCCTTCATGTACATGTGGTAGAGGTACTAAGCCAGAGCAGTGAGCCTTCATGTACATGTGACAGAGAGCCTTCATGTACATGTGACAGAGAGCCTTCATGTACATGTGATAGAAGTACCAAGACAGAGAGCTGAGCCTTCATGTACATGTGTTAGAGGTACCAAGCCAGAGAGGTGTGCCTTCATGTACATGTGATAGAGAGCCTTCATGTACATGTGATAGAAGTACCAAGACAGAGAGCTGAGCCTTCATGTACATGTGTTAGAGGTACCAAGCCAGAGAGGTGAGCCTTCATGTACATGTGATAGAGAGCCTTCATGTACATGTGATAGAAGTACATATTTTGTTTCGATTGGAGTTGTGAACTGTTTAACCAGTGTGATATTACGGTTTATCATCCTTCCCTCCGGCTATATCTACTTGCTGGCTCCATAAGCAAAGCTCGTATCAAAGTTCGCGTGAGCTGAGCAGGACTTAATTAGGAACTGTCGTGTTAGAAATATCAACAAACATCGTCCTACAAAAATGTACTTTACACAATTCTTGCTAACCTCTGCCGAGACGTCATAGTGTTTTACGTCATAAGGAAGGTTGTGACATTCATGTTTTCTAAGCCGGAACGGCATTGGTAAGCAAAACCTTTAATGAAAATGGGTGAATTTGATGTTTGTATTAAAACAAACCCAATGAATATCACAATTAAAGGAAAAATGCAACAATCTTAACATTTATATAAACCTAAAACAATAAATGGTATATTTGCAAACTACTTATGAACTACGGTTTTAGGGAAGCGTATTTTGAATATTTTGAATCATGTAATTTTTCCCGCGAAAATACAAATATAGATGTATCCGTGTTTATGGTTGATTTAATGATGATACACATGTCATCTGAATGTGAATATGATTGATACTGAAACATATCAGCCTGCTCGACAGAATATGAAGTTTGTGACTCGTTCTCTTCGCACACCCGCCAACAAACTTCATATTCTGGCTCGGCAGGCTGATATTTTCGGTATCAATCAATTCACATCCAGATAATATATACTTAGCCAGTGTGGTATTACTCTTTAGCCAGTGTGATATTACTCTTTAGCCAGTGTGATATTACTCTTTAGCCAGTGTGATATTACTCTTTAGCCAGTGTGATATTACTCTTTAGCCAGTGTGATATTACTCTTTAGCCAGTGTGATATTACTCTTTAACCAGTGTGATATTACTCTTTAGCCAGTGTGGTATTTTTTGTTTTGTTTTTCGTTTTATCTGGTATTAATAAACGATTACATTTAACATCGTAAACATTTAATATCCTGTATACATAAGATTTAATACATCACGTGGTCTTCTTAATGGTATTTTTAGTAACTCCCTGAGACAGTTAGTAATTATGTCTAAACTCTTTACATTTGGTGTTTTTGTTTATAATTTTATTACCTGTTTATTGTGTATCCTAATGCGTTATAGCTACAGATTTTGGGTTCAGGGACAAACTAAAAAAATACTAAAACAAATATAAATAAAAGAAGAAAAATAAAAATTCAGCAAACAAACTGAACGAGAGACAATGCACTATGTACTGCCATCGTCACAAAGTACGATTTTTTTGAATAAATTAGTGAGCTATAATGTTGTCTGTGTCTCTTGAGGTCGCCCCTGGTTTTGTGTCTTGTGCCTTATGTTGTCTTTGTCTCTTGAGGTCGCCCCTGGATTTGTGTCTTGTGCCTAATGTTGTCTTTGTCTCTTGAGGTGGCCCCTGGTTTTGTGTCTTGTGCCTAATGTTGTCTTTGTCTCTTGAGGCCGCCCCTGGTTTTGTGTCTTGTGCCTAATGTTGTCTGTGTCTCTTGAGGTCGCCCCTGGTTTTGTGTCTTGTGCCTAATGTTGTCTGTGTCTCTTGCGGTCGCCCCTGGTTTTGTGTCTTGTGCCTAATGTTGTCTGTGTCTCTTGAGGTCGCCCCTGGTTTTGTGTCTTGTGCCTAATGTTGTCTGTGTCTCTTGAGGCCGCCCCTGGTTTTGTGTCTTGTGCCTAATGTTGTATGTGTCTCTTGAGGTCGCCCCTGGTTTTGTGTCTTGTGCCTAATGTTGTCTGTGTCTCTTGAGGTCGCCCCTGGTTTTGTGTCTTGTGCCTAATGTTGTCTTTGTCTCTTGAGGCCGCCCCTGGTTTTGTGTCTTGTGCCTAATGTTGTCTGTGTCTCTTGCGGTCGCCACTGGTTTTGTGTCTTGTGCCTAATGTTGTTTGTGTCTCTTGCGGTCGCCCCTGGTTTTGTGTCTTGTGCCTAATGTTGTCTTTGTCTCTTGCGGTCGCCCCTGATTTTGTGTCTTGTGCCTAATGTTGTCTTTGTCTCTTGAGGCCGCCCCTGGTTTTGTGTCTTGTGCCTAATGTTGTCTTTTTCTCTTGCGGTCGCCCCTGATTTTGTGTCTTGTGCCTAATGTTGTCTGTGTCTCTTGAGGTCGCCCCTGGTTTTGTGTCTTGTGCCTAATGTTGTCTTTGTCTCTTGAGGTCACCCCTGGTTTTGTGTCTTGTGCCTAATGTTGTCTGTGTCTCTTGAGGTCGCCCCTGATTTTGGGTCTTGTGCCTAATGTTGTCTGTGTCTCTTGAGGTCGCCCCTGATTTTGGGTCTTGTGCCTAATGTTGTCTGTGTCTCTTGAGGTGGCCCCTGGTTTGTGTCTTGTGCCTAATGTTGTCTGTGTCTCTTGAGGTCGCCCCTGATTTTGTGTCCTATTGCGTAATGTTTTATGTGTCTCTTGCGGTCACCCCTGGTTTTGTGTCTTGTGCCTAATGTTGTCTGTGTCTCTTGAGGCCGCCCCTGGTTTTGTGTCTTGTGCCTAATGTTGTCTGTGTCTCTTGAGGTTCTCCTGGTTTTGTGTCTTGTACCTAATGTTGTCTGTGTCTCTTGAGGTCGCCCCTTGTTTTGTGTCTTTTGCCTAATGTTGTCTGTGTCTCTTGAGGTCGCCCCTGGTTTTGTGTCTTGTGCCTAATGTTGCATGTGTCTCTTGAGGTCGCCTCTGGTTTTGTGTCTTGTGCCTAATGTTGTATGTGTCTCTTGAGGTCGCCCCTGGTTTTGTGTCTTGTGCCTAATGTTTTCTGTGTCTCTTGCGGTCGCTCCTGATTTTGGGTCTTGTGCCTAATGTTTTCTGTGTCTCTTGAGGTCGCCCCTGGTTTTGTGTCTTGTGCCTATTGTTGTCTGTGTCTCTTGCGGTCGCCCCTGGTTTTGGTCTTGTGCCTAATTTTGTTTGTGTCTCTTGAGGTCGCCCCTGATTTTGGGTCTTGTGCCTAATGTTGTCTGTGTCTCTTGAGGTCGCCCCTGGTTTTGTGTCTTGTGCCTAATGTTGTCTGTGTCTCTTGCGGTCGCCCCTGGTTTTGTGTCTTGTGCCTAATGTTGTCTGTGTCTCTTGAGGCCGCCCCTGGGTTTGGGTCTTGTGCCTAATGTTGTCTGTGTCTCTTGCGGTCACCCCTGGTTTTGTGTCTTGTGCCTAATTTTGTTTGTGTCTCTTGAGGTCGCCCCTGATTTTGGGTCTTGTGTCTAATGTTGTCTGTGTCTCTTGAGGTCGCCCCTGGTTTTGTGTCTTGTGCCTAATGTTGTCTGTGTCTCTTGAGGTCGCCCCTGATTTTGGGTCTTGTGCCTAATGTTGTCTGTGTCTCTTGAGGTCGCCCCTGGTTTTGTGTCTTCTGCCTAATGTTGTCTGTGTCTCTTGAGGTCACCCTGGTTTGAAGTTGTAGGGTTGGTGTTGTACAGTTTGTCCATTGTATGTTTCTACTTTCTAAGTTCCGTGTTGTGATGTCCATTTCGATTTCCGCATACAAATAATGTTCTGTTCGTCTCTACCCACAGTTGTTTCTAGGATGGTTCATGTCTCATTGTGTTTTGTTTTGCATATTGTGGTGTCCAACATCCTGTCGTATAATATTTCGTTACGTCTTTAGTTCCAAGTTGTGATGTCCTTTACGGTTTCCGGATACAGACAATGGTCGGTTCGTTTTTACCCCCAGTTATTTGTCAGAGAGATATGTCATATTTATGTCATTTGTGATTGCTTGTACATAATAGTGTTAAACACGTGTTAATTATGCGAGTCACATGGTGGGTGTCTCATAAGAGACAGGAACTGTTTATCCTTCGCGGGCACCTGAGTTCACTCCAGTTTTTGGTGAGGTCTGGGTTGTTCATCTTTTTAGTTTTTTGCATTGTCTTTGTCTTCGCCGTACGTCGTGTGTGCCTAATGTTACCGGTTTCTCCAATCTGTCTATTATTGTGTCTGTCTTCGCTCTACGTCTTGTGTGCCTAATGTTACCGGTTTCTCCAATCTGTCTATTATTGTGTCTGTCTTCGCTCTACGTCTTGTGTGCCTAATGTTACCGGTTTCCCCAATCTGTCTATTATTGTGTCTGTCTTCGCTCTACGTTTTGTGTGCCTAATGTTACCAGGTTCTCTAGACTGTCCATTTTACCTTCGTTTTCTTTCTAACGTTTATTGATAATCAGAGGTTAAGCTTTCTCTTTATTCCTTTCGAGTCTCGCATACTAACAGCAGTTCAAAGAAAAAAGACTTTGACGGTGACAATTAACATCTGGTTATATCATTATCAGCGCTGACATTGAGTAATCCGCAATACTTGTTGACGGCTAGACATCAATAATTACATTATTGTCTCCCCTTACAAGATATTAATTACAGTATTATCTCCCCTTACACGAGAACATTGTACTATGTAATATCACGTTATCTCATATTTCTCACAATCACATTAAATGGATTCACTTATCAGTTACAAAAGATATGTGAAAACAGACAATTGCTATTGATGATTTTCTGTAACATTAATCCATCTTTCCCTGTGATACTGTCTGGATAATGGACGATGATGTATCTACATTGGAATCAGGTATATATAGATTGACCCTGTTATTGTACTTTCCATGTTGATGTTGTCATTCATTTTTTATGGTAGCATGTGGTCTTTTGTAAAGGAAGCGAATCTATTCAGATTTTTTTTATACTCTTGAATCTCGTTATGTCAAGCCCGGTTTACTCGAAATTTCGGTTAAGACAAAACCTTTCTGAAGTACCGTTTCAAACTTAGTGCATTTCTTCAACTTAACTTACTTCTCCTTGGGATCAAGTTTTGTGTGAGGAATAGACTGGTGTTCAGCTTAGATAGGTTAAATTAACAAATATGTTCTACATTTGAACTTCATTTAAAGTTAGGTTTATACGGGATTCCGGTTTATTCAGGGCTCGGCTTAGACACTTTAGTACCCTCAAGTCATATATATTGTTATAAAGATCTTTGCACACGAAATCCAAATATGCAACTTTTAGGGTTATTTGACTAAGAGTTCCCGATCTAATATTTACATCATCTACATAATCTTTTTTATGAACTCTGTCAAATCAACTTGCAATAAATCAAATATAAAAATGGCTGTATTTTCTATTCTTGGCTGATACTGTCAAGTAAATGTCGTATTCATTTTTTCTTAACCAACCCGTGTCCACTAATTTGCTTTCTCTTCCTGCAAATGATTGACTCTAAACTTCTATGTTGCTTAGCGTAGTCCTTTATTAGATAATCGTCCTCTGTCTTAGTGAGTGCTAATTTCTTTCTGAGAATTGCATTGGCCTTCTCTAACTCATTTAGGTCTAATATTAACTGAATGCTTATTTCCCTATTTGTTTCATTTAGTGCAGATTGTCCATTCTTGATTGCTTCTTCGGTTTTTCTAACGTTTTTAAGATATACACATCTACTTTTACATACTGATCTACGAATATTAGTTGTTCACAATATCTGCAAACAATTATGCAGAGTTTGAAGATACCAAAGGGGTAATTAGAATCCGCAAATCGAAGAGAAACAGACAACACAATGGCCAACATAAAAAGTACAAAAAGACAAACAACGATCTACAAAACATACATATAAAACTAAGGATCGAGCAACACGAACCCCACTAAGCACAGGGGGTGAAATCAGGTGCTCTGGAAGGGTAAGCAGTTCCTGATCCACTAGTGGCACCCATCGTGTTAATTTAGTTACACACCCGGCAGGGGTTTCAAAGTTTTTTTATAATAGGAGGTACTTCTTAAATTTTAGGAGGTACCTACAAAATTAGGTTGAGGGCCGTATGGGGTCCAGGGGGCGGAAGCTCCTGAAATCTAGCATTTTGTGGACCAAAAAATGTACTTCAGAGACTGCAAAACATTAAATGTTTTTCAAAGAAAAATCCCATTAACTTTAGAGTTCAGATTTCACCAAGAGTGAAGACCATGCATAATGCCTGGATTTCCCCCCAATTTCTTTATTGAATATTTCAGTTTACAGACTTCAGCCATGATTATTCATACATAGTCCGCCTTATCTTAAAAAAACCCAAAAGGACCATAAAGAGCTACGGTTCCGCAGCTAGGCTTGACCAAGCCATTGTTATCAAAGCTTAAACTTTCTCAAAATTCTTTTGTTGGCTTTGTCCTTTTCTTTTCACAATACCTTGGCTTGCGTGTTTTTTTTACTTTATTACCAGTAATTAAACTCACCAAAGACCATTGGCATGGATCAAGACATATAAGTGTCATAATTAATGAAACATATAAATTTAATTTGCAATTATCAATTTTTAATAAAATTTATAATTTTAATAGATCAATACAAATATAATTAAACAAAAACAATATATATTGTTACTTTCACGACTTATGTGCAAAAAAATGTTCGAACATAAAGGATTCGCGGGAAGACATTTATTAACATTTGAATCACAAAAGTTAAATTATTTTGGAAAAAAAGTGGGGCCGGCGTTTTGACATTACAATGTAATTCGTATTTGAGCCATGTCCGGTCCTTTTTCAAGATTTCTAGTAATTGTCTATTCCTTATCTCCTCGTATCCCCTTCTAAAAATGTTTTTCAGCACACTTTCATTTCTGTGAACAACCGCGGTAGGGTCCCGTCAAAATTTGTAAATAAATTAGCCATAGGTTTTTATTTTTCTATACCGGAAGTTAAACAATATGGATGGAGTTAAGCAACAAGACAATACGCCCCAGAATGATTCGACCCTGGGTTTTAAATGGATAAAAAAAATCGCACAAAATATTGTGTAGTCATATATTCATAATACATAATGATCATAATTATATTAATGAAGATTACACTAAATTGTGTTTGAACATAATTTGTAATCGATCAATTTTTATTTTGAAATGAGGTCAGCTTTGTTCCGGTCCGAGTTTTACACAAGGATGAAAAGATATTGGGGCGAAAACATATCTATTTACCGCATGCGCAAACTGTTATTTACGATTCTAAAGTAAATTTATTTTTTAAAACAGGGAATATCCCATCAACTTGGTCGTGACGCAGTTGTTCAATTTGAATGCGAGAATTCAGCAATTGACATGATCATTAATTGTTTATGAAAAATATTCCACAAGCCTATCGTACTTATGGTTTTGACCACCGCAAATTTTGGGGGGTTCAGTAATTTCTGCCGGTACTATACACAATCTCAGACGGGTAAAAGTACGGATACCGGCCCACTTTGAAACCCCTGACCCGGTGATAAGTCATGAATGAGGAAAGAACCGAGAAGTGTTTACGACAAGTGGAACATATAAAATAAGAGAGTTTGTTTTTAAATAGCGACCTTCAAGGATAAAAAAAATGCAAGCAAAATATTTATCATATTTACCAACGTTGATTAATCAAGATATCTACGTGTTTCATTGATATAAATTATACCGTTGTTAATATAAAGATATAAAGAAATAATCAGCTAACAGAACACAGTGTCTCCTTTTGATCCTACCAGCAGACTGTCCTTTGAATTAGAAAAAACATCGTCTGTAATTACCAGTACTAGCTTGGATAAATAATAACGGCGACTGAAATAACAGGCTGTCATTGTGTCCTATGTAGAAAACCTTGGCAGTGTCTGATGAATGTCTCCTTCGGTTTTCTCTAATATTTTCTTAAGACATGCCCATCTATTTCTTTTATATACTGACCATCTTCAACAAGTAGGTTTCACATGAAACTAAGTAGTAAATAATCAATCAATCAATCAATCAATCAATATAAGTATAATGTCGTAACCATATGGTTATCTAGAGTACCAATGTTTCTGGCATAACATTCATCCGGGTCGGTCAACATCATATAGGACTTAGGAAATAGATAATGTCAAAGTATTTAGGAGCAAGCAAGCAAAGGGTTTTAATTGGCTGGAAAAAGACGGATATGCTTAACTATGCCTTCAGGTGGTGACATTAGTTTATATTGATCACAATATATAAAACAAGTAAGACAGTCTGTTTTTAAATAACGACCTTCAAGCATAAAACCAATGCAAGCAAAATATTTACCAACATTGTTTAATTTAGATATTTTTTATTGATGCAAATTATACCTCCGCTAATATAAAGAAAGACAGAAATAAACAGTTGACAGAACTCTGTGTCTCCTTTTGATCCTACCAGCAGACTGTCCATCTGTAATTACTTTTACCAGCTGGGATAACTAGCAACGGCGACTGAAATGACAGGTTGTCATTGTGTACGGTTGATTTTCTATTAGCAGAACATGACGTTATAGACAGCACAACACAATGTAATAACGTGAAGAGATATTCAGTCAAGGTAGCCATACGTTATACCATCCCACTGAAATAAAGAATGTCTAGTTTTGAGATTTATTTTCATATACGTTGTACTTGGAATCAAACTTGTCATAAGAAAAGTTTGAAGATACCAAAGTGGTACGTAGAATCCGTAAATCGATTGATTATTTATTGTATTTAATGCCACTTTCAGCAATATTTCAGCTATTTCATAGCGACCAGTTTTAGTGGTGGAAGAAGTCGGTGTACCCGGGGAGAACCATCGACCGACTTTATCACTTGCAGCTGTGAGTCGAGTGCACCCTTTTTGTAATTTACAAAACCAGGCGCGAACCCACGCCGTATTGGTGATAGGCTTGTATGAGTTGTTAGTTAATCCAACTAACTAACACATTGAGCCACCCGCCCCCTAACACATTGAGCCACCCGGGCCCCTAACTCATTGAGCCACCCGGAGCTCCTAACTCATTGAGCCATCCGGACCCCTAACTCATTGAGCCACCCTGGCTCCTTAATAGTTTTGTCAAACTTCTATGTTTTTTAGCGTAGTACTTTTTTTTAAATAATTGTCCTCTGTCTTAGTGAGTGCTAATTTCTTTTTGAGAATTGCATTGGCCTTCTCTAATTCATTTAGGTCTAATATTAACTGAATGCTAATTTCCCTATTTGTTTCATTTAGTGCAGATTGTCCAATCTTGATTGTTTCTTCAGTTTTTCTAACGTTTTTAAGATATACACATCCACTTTTACATACTGATCTACGAAAAGTAGTTGTTCACAATATATGCAAACAATTAAGCAGAGTTTGAAGATACCAAAGGGGTAATTAGAATCCGCAAATCGAAGAGAAACAGACAACACAATGGCCAACATAAAAAGCACAATAAGACAAACAACGATCTACGAAACATACATATAAAACTAAAGATCGAGCAACACGAACCCCACTAAGCTTAGGGGTGAACTAAGGTGCTCTGGAAAGGAAAACTGTTCCTGATCCACTAGTGGCACCCATCGTGTTAATTTAGTTACACACCCGGTGATAAGTCATGAATGAGGAAAGGACCGAGAAGTGCTTACGACAAGTGGAACATATAAAATAAGAGAGTTTGTTTTTTAATAGCGACCTTCAAGGATAAAAAAAGTGCAAGCAAAATATTTATCATATTTACCAACGTTGATTAATCAAGATATCTGCGTGTTTCATTGATATAAATTATACCGTTGTTAATATAAAGATATAAAGAAATAATCAGCTAACAGAACACAGTGTCTCCTTTTGATCCTACCAGCAGACTGTCCTTTGAATTAGGAAAAACATCGTCTGTAATTACCAATACTAGCTTGGATAAATAATAACGGCGACTGAAATAACAGGCTGTCATTGTGTCTTATGTAGAAAACCTTGGCAGTGTCTGATGCTTGTCTCCTTCGGTTTTCTCTAATATTTTCTTAAGACATGCCCATCTATTTCTTTTATATACTGACCATCTTCAACAAGTAGGTTTCACATGAAACTAAGTAGTAAATAATCAATCAATCAATCAATCAATATAAGTATAATGTCGTAACCATATGGTTCTGACATAACATTCATCCGGGTCGGTCAACTTCATATAGGATTTGAGAAATAGATAATGTCAAAGCATTTAGGAGCAAGCAAGCAAAGGGTTTTAATTGGCTGGAAAAAGACGGATATCCTTAACTATGCCTGCAGGTGGTGACATTAGTTTATATTGATCACAATATATAAAACAAGTAAGACAGTCTGTTTTTAAATAACGACATTCAAGCATAAAACCAATGCAAGCAAAATATTTATCAACATTGTTTAATTTATATGTTTTTTATTGATGCAACTTATACCTCCGCTAATATAAAGAAAGACAGAAATAAACAGTTGACAGAACTCTGTGTCTCCTTTTGATCCTACCAGCAGACTATCCATCTGTAATTACTTTTACCAGCTGGGATAAATAACAACGGAGACTGAAATGACAGGTTGTCATTGTGTACGGCTGATTTTCTATTAGCAGTACACGACGTTATTGACAGCACAACACAATGCAATAACGTGAAGAGATATTCAGTCAAGGTAACCATACATTATACCATCCCGCTGAAATAAAGAATGTCTAGTTTTAAGATTTATTTTCATATACGTTGTACTTGGAATCAAACTTGTCATAAGAAAAGCTTGAAGATACCAAAGTGGTAAGAAGAATCCGTAAATCGATTGATTATTTATTGGGTTTAATGCCACTTTCAGCAATATTTCAGCTATATCATAGCGACCAGTTTTAGTGGTGGAAGAAGTCGGTGTACCCGGGGAGAACCACCGACCGACTTTATCACTTGCAGGTGTGAGTCGAGTGCACCCCTTTTGTAATTTACAAAACCAGGCGCGAACACATGCCGCATTGGTGTTAGGCTTGTATGAGTTGTTAGATAGTTCAACTACCTGACCCATTGAGCCACCCGGGCCTTTCAGACAAAGCAATGATCAAAAGAGAAAGGACGAACAACGATCAGCTAAACACTAAACAGAAAACCAAAGATCGAACAACACGAATTCCACTAAAATATGGGGGTGGACTCGGGTGTTCCGGAATGGTCAGCATTTCGTGCTACAATAGTGGCATCCGTCGTGTTACACTAGTTACAAATCTGGCGATAAGTCATGTTTGAAGAAAGGACGGGGATGTTCTTACGACACACGGGGAATATGAAATATGTGGTCATGGAGGCGGTACTCGTTCTCCAGATTCGTCCAATCAGAGCGCTGTAATTTTTAGATTATGTCATATTTATTATGAAACGTGATATTAATCCTTTCTATTCTAGATTTCACGTGAGCATCGTGATTTCTACTTGTTATAAAGAAAATATTACATTTCTGCAAAAGATTTACAATCTTTAAAAATTACAAAAATGTGTTCAATTTGAAATATGATGTTATTTCTTAAGAAAAAAGATGTCGACCCCAACATTCTTCCATCTTTTGAGAATGATAAATTGCAATTCCTTTTTAATACGTCGGCAGATTTCTAAATACAAACTTTATTGTCATTTATGCATATTGTACACAATGGCCGTCATTGTCGCGGTCGCATAGTAATACTTATGTAATCAGTGTCTATTACCACTAAAGTTGTGAGTTCGAATCATGAACGCCACGACATAACTGAAATATTGTTGAAATGGGCGTTAAACACCATCAAACAAACAAAAACAATATATATTACGTATTATTATTCCTGGTCTATAATTTTCAACATCTGTTATTATTGATGAAAAAACGTTTGACTCGTGCTGGTTTTAATTGATCAGAAACTCTGTCACTCGTTCTAGAATAGTTGATTGGCTTTGTTAGAACTGTATCTGCATCTTTGACACACACTGCTGTAATGTCGTCTAACCCTGTACTTTAAAATGAATTAATTTGACACAAGTACTTATTCATACAATATACGTACATTGTCGGAAAATATAAAAATCATTTTGTACTAGGCTTAGAAACAGGTATAAAAGTAAGCCTTTGGTGAACATCTCTTAACATGTTTCGCAGTGAGTGCAAAATAATTTATCATTTAACGACAATATACGTATATTGTGTCAAACTGCATGAAAATTGTTGAAACAAGAAGAGTTTGAAGATACCAAAAAAGGTAATCAGAATCAGAATCAGAATCAGAATCAAGAATCAGAATCAGAATCAGAATCAGAATCAAGAATCAAAATCAGAATCAGAATCAGAATCAGAATCAAGAATCAAAATCAGAATCAGAATCAGAATCAGAATCAAGAATCAGAATCAGAATCAGAATCAAGAATCAGAATCAAGAATCAGAATCAGAATCAGAATCAAGAATCAAAATCAGAATCAGAATCAGAATCAGAATCAAGAATCAAAATCAGAATCAGAATCAGAATCAGAATCAAGAATCAGAATCAGAATCAAGAATCAGAATCAGAATCAGAATCAAGAATCAGAATCAGAATCAAGAATCAGAATCAAGAATCAGAATCAGAATCAAGAATCAGAATCAGAATCAGAATCAGAATCAGAATCCGTACATCAAAGAAGATCAGACAACACAATGGACAAAGACAAGTACAGAAGGACAAACACAGATCTACAACACATATAAATAAAACAAAAGATCGAGTAACACGAATCCCACTGAAAACCGGGGGTGAACTCAGGTGCTCCACTAGTTGCACCCATTGTTGAAACAAGCATCGTTTTAATCGCTTTTCATTGGCGTCATATATTTGTGATATTGTAACCTGATGCAAACTATCTATTCTATCAAGAAAAGTTGGAAGGGGTAATCAGAACCCGTCAATCAAATCAAAGAATGACAGACAACACAATGGTCAAAAGAAAAAGGACAAAAGGACAAACAACGATTTACAAAACATACACAAAAAGACTACAGATCGAGTAACAAGAACCCCATATAAAACCGGGGGTGAACTCAGATGCTCCGGAAGGGTAACAGTTCCTGCACCACACATGGCATCGATCGTGTTACTCTTGTTACAAACTCGGTGATAAGCTGTGTATGGGGCCATGTGTATATTCTAATGATACTACAATGTTAGCGCAATGTTAACATTATTTTCTTTTCAGATCCTTCCTGAATGTATTTCAGCCAATTAGCACCATTTTATTAGAGAGCCATCTCTTGTCATTGATTGTCGCGTTGTACTAGTGTTAACATTACGTGTTTAGAGTTTCAATGCAGCGTTATTCATCCGAGTTCTTTATTGTATACTTCACTTGTATCAGATTATTGTTATTTGTCCAACGGATGTACTTTCGGCTTAGTTTCATCAATGAACATTCTGACCAGATGTGATGTTTTGGAACATTGACAGCAATAAGATATAAAACAGGTCAACAATATATTTGTCGGTAAATATGTTGCTGATTGAATTGTATCTAATATGAGTAAGCACTGCCTATAGAGAGGACGGAAGTATTTTAAATTAAATGATACTAAAAATACCTTTATATCCCCTATGACATCCACTGGAAAGTTACATGAAGTAGAATAGAAAATTACGAGAAAAAGTATGGAATCTTTTATTGTTGAACTAGAGACTGTGCAAACATTGAAGACTAACTAGTACAAGTACGCGGGTGGTATCAACCATTATTTTTAAAAGGGGGTAGTAGACGCCTTATACAACATACATATATTAGTATGTGGTTCATTTGTTTGTGGGACCACGGGCAGCTGTCCATTGTGCCCATACATAAGACTGCACTGCGTACGGTTACTGTATTACTGATAATCTTCATTTCGACATTTTAAAGTATGTGTATTTCGGCCTATATTATGCTAGCTCCAAGTGAACAAAATAGTTTTAATTTTAAAAGAATGATATATAGGCACCGCTTCCATCAGATATGTCTCTGCTTTCACATACAACATATTTATAAATATTAACGCAATATTCAGTATCTAAGTCATACTCTTTAAAATTATCTGCGATAGAATTATACAGAGAATATATTCCTTCTTGTGTAATGTTATTACCTTTTAAAGTTTCAACAACAAGCTGGCTAACAATTTTATAGCATTTATTTTTAGAAAGACTGAGTTTAATAAAGAATAGCAGATATACATATACTGTAGTATGAACGGCATGATAAATAGTTAAATAAATAAAATTCATTGTGTCTTACTATTCTAAACCATTTTCGGCTGATGTTGATAGTATTCAAATATTTTGTAGGATCAGACTGACGGAAAATCTTTCAAAACCTTTGTACACGGAACCACTGTCATACAAATGCAATGTAAAACTAAATCGATCGAAGATGGATTTTTTTTTGTCATTTTGTGATGATATGCATGCATATCAAATTAACCAATGCTTAAGCTGTATATAATAGCTTAAGGATACGATATGATATATTTTTTCGTAGTATTGGAAAAAAAGATGGAGATATTCTGTCCCTGAGTACTTGTGGCCTAATATTCTCTTCTTACTATGTAAAAAAAAATTCTTTTCTTTATATTTTTCACAATGTATCTATAGATAGTTTGTATAATTTCTTTTTCTTTTTTCTTTTGGGTAGTAAGATGAATAAATAAATGGGTACTGGTAGAAATAATTAACATTAACAGAAATAATGAAACACTAAAGCATTATGTTCCTTGTTCCATGCGATCACATCATGATTAGAAAGTGTTTGTCTTATTATCTTAGCTAAAGAAATAATAAATGCAAAAATTGTAAAAAAATGAAAAATGTATATGTTCAACTATCTTTTCTTATCAGAGACATATGAGCCGGTGGCAAGGGGCACATGACCCTCCCTCCTTTGGCAAAATTCTATAAAACTGGACTTAATGGATAGAAGCATGCATTCAAATGACATTTTTTTTAATATCATTTAATACATTTTTTTTTGCTTATCAGTTTTTAAACCTGGCCACTTTTTAAGGTCCATCCTCAAAAGTACTCCCCACGTTCTGGTCCACTCCTACTCATCTGCTAATTCAATGCATGTCTAGACATCACCCAAAAAATGTTTCCGAGATAGAAAGCGTCATAGGGAGTTAAAACTGACCAACATGCAGTTTGATTCCTTTTTCTCTTAAGTGTTTCAATAAATTTGTTGTGCTTTATCATTTCAAATATAACAGGGCCAAAGTGGTCAATGCCCAAAATTATGTATTTTATTTCGAGTCTGATATTGCTAAGATTTTCCCCTTCAGACCTACCTCTAGTTCTTATGATTCTGAGATATAAAAAAAAGTAAAAAAGAGCCAAAAAGAACCAGCAAAGAAAGTGAACAAATGTCAAACTTGGATTAGCAGCGTACATGTATGGGATCTCCTCATTCTAGTTTATATTGTACGTGTACTATGCGTATTAAAAAATATTGATTTGATGTCGACAGTGTCATCTTTGAGTGTCAGTTGTGACCTAAATACGATTTCAATGCTGTCCTTCACTTGTTGCAACGTAAAATATGACGTGTATAAAAAAATATTAACATGGCGATGAATAGTGGCAAGATTCGTTTTTATTTACGCATTTATTGTAGAACTTTAAAAATATTGTGGTACAAATAACCTTGGATAATTAGACAGGAATTGTGTTTGGCTTTCTTTTCAACTGGTAAGTCATATATAACGAAATGTCAATAATCTGGAGTTCGACAGTGAAATGCAGTTGGGCGTGACATAGACGATTACATTCGGTCTAAACGTGACATAAAATGTCCATACTTCAAAAAATGACCCGACCTGTCTTTTTTTTTTTTTTTATTATATCTATATTACACCTGTGAACAATTTACCTCTGGGTGCCAGGAAACCTCAAAGGTTTACAAATATTTACAATGAACAATATAATTAAATAAATAAATACTGGTACAGTTGTAGTAAGAATACAATACCATAAGCAAATAAATCATATTTTATCTCTCATATTTAATTTATAAACATACATTTTTACACAGTAAACAATGAAAGGAATTATTAATACAACTAAATTCATAATGTATCCAATAATAGCTGTAATTTCCTAATATTATATAAGTTTCGAACTTCTGGGTTCTTAATCATGATTTGTATATTACTTCTGAGTTCATTTTTGAGATTTGTGATAACTATTGCTTCCCTGTAAGTACTTTTATTATATTTTATATAATTTCTTGTTTTCCAAATTACCCATTTTAATATACAAATTACTAAATTCATTAAAAGTAGATTTTCAGTTATTTCTCCCTCATACACCCCAATGATTAAGTTTTCCTCAACAAGTACTATATGTTTTTCAAAAGTGCTATTAAAAATGTGTTTTAATTCATCTAAGACATGTTTAATTTTATGACACCTGTAAAACAAATGCATAAGGGACTCTATTTCATTTTTACAAAAATGACATTGACCATCTGATTTTCCCATTTTTTGTAATCTATATTCTGAATAGACAATGCTATGCAAACATTTCCATTGGAACTGGATAATGCTTTGTTTACATTTAATCTTGTTCAGTATATACCAAATTGATATCCAGTTAAATTTCTTTTCATAAATTGTATTCCATTTGAATTGACATTTTGGCGTAATTGGTTTACGTATTTCTTTCTGGATATTCTTCAGTTTCAGCTCTTTTAGAACAATGATTTTATTATTATGATTTCTAATATTCAAATAACTATCTATTTTTGAACCTAATAATTTTTTTATCTTTTCATTATCATCGGATTTTAATTTCTTAGCAAAATTTTCTGGTATTGATTTTTTTATTTTTGCCCATTCTGATATCCAGTTCCTTTTATCATCCAGTCTATTAAATATAGTCTGATTATCAACAAAGGTATTATTGCTGATTATCAACACAGGTATTATTGTTTTTATCCCATATATCGTTTATTTTAAATATATTATTTCTCAAAAACGATTGAAAAAAAAGTGGATTTCTATTAAATTTGATCTCAGAGTTACCAAATATGTTTTTATCTAAAATGTCATTTTTAGACTCCGTAGAACATGACCCCAAAAAATTGTTCCATGCTTGTATAGCGTCTTAATAGTATTTTGGAATGGATGCAATATCTAAACCTTTAATATCGGAGCATTTACAAAGAAAAAAATCAACTCTAAATTGTTTATCGTATTTCTGTAACCAGTGTTTACCTATCGCATTCCATGAGTCCATCTCACTGTTGATTATTTTGTATATAAAATTTATCTGTCTTAGAGTCATTCACAGTGGTAAAAATTGAACAGTAGTTGTCCTTAAAGATAGTCCATGTTAACCTAAAGTCCTTTCAGTACGTCCGTGTTGTATTTGTCAAAGTGTTATTCCATCCGAGTAAATATTAGACCACCCGTGAGTCCATGTAGATTCTGCAAAAAAATAAAACAAAACAAAAAACACAAGGCGAGTATTTCTACATCGGCTGCAAATGGTTCAAAAAATAAATTTGATATTTTCTGAAAATATTGTAGTTCTAAATTAAGTCAAATTTATTCTATAATCATCTTTTACTAATTCGTAACTAGAAAGTTTTTTTCTTCTGGACCTGCTTGAAAAAAGGTGATGTGTTTGTTTACAGTACACTGTACATGTCGTCACGAATTACGGAATTGACGCATTTGCAAATGAAATAGATGTAGTTTTGGAATTTGTTGACCTGGGAATGAAAATATAAGATTTTATTTAACAAATAGTTGAAACAAAACAAAGTAGCTATTATTTAAATCTTTTTCATGAAAGTATTTACTTGCGTTTCTATGTTGGCTTTCCACATCCGGGTTTAAATGTCAGCCCCAAACATTTTTAGTCACGCGTTTTGTTTAGTCTCGCGAGACCGAAGCGAGAAATAGTCCATCAGTATGTGGTGATTTACATATGTGGTCTACCATAATGAGGACTACCGTCCTCTAATAAAAGTGGTAATTAATTATGAAACATTAAACCGGACATTTTATATGGTAATACGCTTCGATTTAATTATAAAGTTTACGGATTTATTTTTACATCTTGATAGATAACCGTTAGATAAAACAGAAGGGACATTCACGAATGGACAATTCATAGACACTAACATCATTTGCAACCAAATCAACAACAACAAAGCACAACACAGAAAACATAAGTTTTAGGGAAAACCACAGAATGTACATTCCAGAGACACAGGCAATATTGGGCACACAAGACACGGGACGAAAAAAAAAGATAGAACATAAAACAAAGCAAACAAAAAAGCACACACAGAAAACATAAACGAAGGGACATTAAAGAAGTGACAATCCAGAGGTACAGACAATATTCGGCACACAAGACACAGAACGGAGACAAAATACAACACAAGAGAGAAAGCTAAAGAGATGAACAACATGGATGACCAAAAAAACCGGCTTGAACTCAGCTGCTCGCGAAGGGTAAGCAGTGCTTGCTTCTTAATAGACACTCACCCGCCATGTTACATATAAAGTCAATTCGTATTGGACTCCATTATGTGCACATAAATACAAATAAATACAAAAATAAGACATATCCCCGCCTACAAGCAAACGGAGGGGGTTGAGGTAAAGACGAAAGTTTTCTTTTCCCTTAAATATATATTTTTTTGTTGAATCCTGTCAAGACAGAACTACACTGGCACCAGCTTTTTTCTATTTGCTCGGAATAGACATGTGTTCCGATTGATAGTGTTAAGATAGGAAATTAAATTGAATTTATAATTTAAATTATCTTTTGGTGTGAAACCACTAATTAATTTCTTTAAGGTGTTCTACTAAATTTTTGTTTTTTCGAGCCTAGCTGGCCATTTTATCTTAAGTTTAACCTTTCCAAGACCATATATTTTCTGAAACGTACATGATTCCTCTACGTTCTGTCAAAATATCAGGGCATGTTTAAAATCATGCAGTGAAATGCCATGCTACGGAAAACACCTAATCTAAGAATAGCTCGGTCATCTCCCATAAATTCAGTATTTATAGGTCATGCATCAAATCCTTCATAGAGGTATTAAAATACAACTAAGTCCATCAAATGAGGGCTCAAAAAATAATCCCTATATATTTAACTTCAATTATCAATTTTAATTAGTCCATTCCATTCAGTAGTTTTCATAATACCACAAAGTGAAAGGGACTAAGCTCTGATTGGTGAATTAGTGGTTTCACACCAAAAGAGCAAAACAAACAAACTTGTTTCTTTAACCGTTTGTAGGCTAATTTCTATTTCTTAGGCAATATCAACCCACCAAAAACTCATAGGGTATGCGGTTTTCTGGTACTTGCAAGTATAAGTGTTCAAATGCAAAGGTGCCCCCTTGCAGATTTTTAATGAAAATATCACATTTACAGTTTTGCACATTCCCGTTATATTATTTTATATATTTTATACATTGCTTTAAGAGAATTATGTCCGTTACGAGCAAATGAGAGGACAGCGAATATTAGTAGAATTTTCTCATAATTTGTAGATATATGAACCTTTTAACAGATTATGGAGTAAAATATATGTCATTTTCGTTTATTTGTGCATGAAAGGTGACCATTTTGCATTCCTTAAAGGGAAATAACTCCTGTAAGCGTCTAATTTTAGAGAATAAGTCGGAAATGTGCAAATTATTGGTCTATTAACAAAGAGTTCAGACATTAGGACTTCCATATTCGATTTACCAACGACCTACCGATATCATAATCTTAAAATTGATTATTTGACAATTATTTATTGATAACGATTATCATAGCATCCGGTCCAATTTGAATATTCACGTGTACCCTATTTAAATGTACTAATAATATCTTGGTTTATGGTGTATAACGGCACTTTCAACAACATTTCAGTTATATCGTGGCGGTCAGTTTTATTGGTGGAGGAAACTGGTGTACCCGGTGAAAACAATCAACCTGTCGCAAGTGATTGATAAACTTTATCACATAATGTTGAATCGAGTACACCTCGCCATTAACGGTGTTCGAATTCCCAGCTTAAGTGGTGATATGCACTAATTGCGCATGTAGTTGTATATCCAACTTCCACATGGATACGGCCATGATGTTCCCCTATATATATTACTGATGATGTATATTTAGTAAATTTATTATCCTGAATACCATGGGTACATCTTAATGTAAGCATATAAAAGTCGGGTTATCCTAATCAGGAAGATTTCATCCATTATTTTAACTTCCTTTTAAAGATTGCGTACCACCGAGTTTCTGATACATAGGTAAATATATTAGATAGTTTTTTCACAACTGAAAGAAAGACTTGTGGAAAATAGCTGAGTATGTACTATAATCATCAGTATAAATACAACTTATAATATCTATATATAGACAGACGTGAGTCATAGAGCAAGACGATTATGCATCGCTACAGTGATTAGATTAACCCTTACTCTATATACACAGAACAGTGTAAATATTAAGAAACCATCATATGATATATGTAATGTATTTGTGTGAAATTATCGAGTTCGTTTTCTGAAATGTCAATCCAAAATATTTTTAATATCGCGTGTCGAGGCTACCAATGAGTTGAACTTGCTCGACAGTGTAACCATTAAATAAATAAATTATTAGGCTTCACATGTTTAGTTTTATTTTGAGAGTACCCGCAACGTCACTCGCGCTACTAAAATATTATTATTAAAACTAAGGTTCTCCTCCCTCAGGTATATGTGATCGTAGGCGGTTGCGCTTCTCGAATAGTGTTACATTATTTGCCTTTGAAGTCTTTCTGTTTTGAGGTACATGATGAATGTTATTCCAGACACGTGCGTACTAAATTTGATATCTACGTTTGTATTACTATGACTGGATCGATACCTCTGCTGGTGGATTAATAGTCCCTGATCATATCATCCGCTCTGTAGTCAGTGCGTCGGTGCTGACATGTTTTATTAAATATCTACGTTGTTATTACTATCACTGAGTCGATACCTCTGCTGGTTGACTATGAGCCCCTGTGTGTAACCTCCGCCCTGTAGTCAATGCTTCAGGACTTACATGGTTTATTAGATATATTTATTACTGTAATTTACCGTTCCTAAATAATTTAATTTTTGATAAATCTAAGGTTCTCCTCCTTCAAGCATAAGTGACCTTAGCTGATTTTGTCTATCCTTGTTAGGCCCTTTGGTTCTATTGCTCCCAAAACTGTAAAGTATTTGGCTTTCCAACCTTTCGATTTTGAGCGTATCTGATGAAGTTGATGGATATCTACGTTTTAATGTCAGAGTGTGAAGTTGTCTAGAGATAGCGACCATACAATAGTGTGGACATATTGTTGCAAATTGACGTTGCACAAAATATTATAAAATATATTGTGTATCAAATTCACTACAACAGCTATATGCTGGACTGATCATTTCACTCGCATGTGAAAACCACTTTGCATGACCGCATTCTTTTACTTAAGCTACATTACCCCGCCACTCTTTATTGAAGTGCCTGTACCAAGTCAGAAATGTGAGTGGTCATGTATATTTGTGCTAAGGGCATGATGTTATTTTTTTGCCAGATTTTGGAACTGTTCCGATATTTTTTTTCGATTTATTTTATTCCCTATTGGTCACTTCTCAGATCTGATTTATTAGTTTTATAATAGCAATGTCTATAATAAAGCATATCTAATTCAATAAATGGTTTGAAAATAGTCAATGACAAATGAATTATTAAATTGTGGCTGAATATTTGATCAAAATTTTAATACAAAATAATCATATACTGTCTGAATGTCAAGTTTAATGTTGTTTCTCCTAGGATACAGTCCAGCATAACATTTATCTGAGATTTCGCTTGGATACTGTCCTGCATAAAATTATATCTGTCATATACGATTATGATAGGTACGCGTGAAACTTGATTTAATTATATTAAATAAGATGGCCGCCGATCAGATGTGAATTGTTATTGGTAACCCGTCTATTTGCTGTTTAACGGAACTCAGAACGCAAAGACACACAATAGGACAACACAAGCAACTAACAGGATTTGCGACACGAAACTCTTGTTATTAAAGGCTCCCAATACGCAGGCATAGGTGACCATAGCCGATTTCGACGATCATGTTTATGCCTTTTAGCTCTCTTGCTACCAAAGATTTTATGATTATTTTGGGTTGAAACTTTTGAAATTGAGCGAATTTGATAAACATTTATACAGAAAACACCGAGCCCACAAAATCAGATACCTACGTTTTTTTTTATCTCAAAATCACAATTCCAATTGAAAGAAATCAAATTTATCCTGTAATTGTGTGATTATTAATACTAATAAAGGGGGTCAAATAAACTACAGTGTTATTAGGTCATGGACCTTATCAAGCATATCTGGTATCTGATTCAAGTAGAGTGACAGAAAAAAATCTGTAACAGTATAAGCGCCGACGGCATAGATGACACCGTTGAAAACGATTAGAACGACGCTTGTTTCAGCTATTTTCGGACAAATTGGAAGGTGTTTTGGAAAAGTTCACCAAAGGCTCGTACAAATAAATTTTCCGACAGTGTGTATATTGTATATTTAACAATCAAACCAGATTCCATAAATTTAACAAATTGGAAATACGCGGAAAAGAAACATATAATGACTTGACCATGCGTTGACATAATGTACACATGACCGACCTTACATACAGATTATTACTCTAAGTCTGTAAAATTTTTACAATAGTGTTGACACTGTGAATCCGTAATACATGTTGGTAGCCAGACAACAGTCGCTTACATTCTTATTTATGTCTTATAACGTACCATAAAGACTGTAATTAGTCTAAGTTTCGTGGTCTTTTCAACACCATTTCGTCACCCATTCATCACAGTTAAATGAGATTTAGACACATTATATCTTACTGTATTACAACAGCATTTGAAAAAAATAGTGAAATTGAAAGGAAGACAGACACATTCCTATTCTACATGTTATGTGTCTGAATAAATCTTGTTCCTATAGACTACTATATTCTGAAGGATTAACCGTCATGATATGTAAGAGAATGTTAAGTCTATTAATATAATTTTATATAATATATTTCGCCATTACAGCTTATAGCTTAAATTCACAATTTTTAATTAACTTTTTCTTTTCTTTTGCAATACCTCAGTAAACAGTGCTTTGGCTGGATCGATACCTCTACTGATGGAATATTAGTACCTGATTGTATAATCCCCCAGTATGCAGTGCTTTGGCTGGACTATTTGTCCTCAAGGGTATCATCCGCCCAGTAGTCAGTGCTTTGGCTCGATCCATATCTCTACTGGTGGACTATTTGCACACATGTGTATCATCCGCCGAGTAGTCAGTCCTTTGGCTCGATACATACCTCAACTAGTGGACTATTTGTCCTCAGGGGTATCATCCGCCGAGTACTGAGTGATTCGGCACTAAAATGGTTTATAAGATATATTTATTATTTAAATTTACAGCTCCTAAATAATGTAATTATTAATAAAATTAAGTTTATCCTCTCCGATGGATATGTGACATTAGTGGATTTTAACTCTCCTGTTTAGGGCCTTCCATTATTTGACTTTCCAATCTTTTGCCTGAGCGTATCTCATGAAGATTATTCCAGATAAGTGTCGTGCTCAATAAATTCGTTTTTATTATTATCACTGAGTCGAAACGTCTGCTGGTAGTGTGGGTTATTAATGTCGGTGTAGTGACATGATTAATGTGTTCAGCTATCAAAGACAGAAGAAAAGGTCGAAGGTATCACAATGGTAGTCAGAAGCAGTAAATAGTAGAAGAACAGTTAATACAATGGCCAAAGAAGGACAAATTAAAAAACACTGATCTACAAAATACTACAGAGAAATAATAAAAACTTAGATATCAAAGTTAGTGCGCGACGCGTTGTTGGAGGAAACTTCATCATGTATGCTCAATTTCGAAAGAACACTATACTAAAGGTTCTTAACCTTGCTCCATAATTTACCCACGATATTCACGAAACTTGTTTCGCCATGAATAAAATGTACTTAGGATTGAGTATAAAATAGATAGTATCAGCGGTCTTTTATTGTGTATTCCGCCAATTTGCTTTATATATTGTTCTGGTGTGCTTTGGGTTTTTTTTTCCTTTGTTTTTGCTTGTTTGTTTTGTTTTGTTTTTTACTTTACTATTGTAAATAAACGCTAGAGAATACTGAAGCAGCAATCACAAAGGGACAATCCAGATAAATTGGCAACATAGGGCACATAAGACGAAGAAAAACAAAGCAAAAACACGGCACAATATGCAGGCAAACACAAATAACGTAAACAAGACACGAGTCCTCCTACAAACAACTTGAAATAAAGACGAACCGCAAATCGTTTATAATGAAGATATCGCTACGGACAACACGGAACTCAGAACGTAAATACTCATAATAGGATAACACAAACAAACTAAAAGATGACCAACCCGGACACCACCAAAAACCGACAGTGAACCCAGGTGCTCATGAAGGGTAAGTAGTTCCTGCTTCTTATAAGATACCTGTCGTGATACTCATATATACAGAATGTGTAATGTTGGAATATGTACCGTTTAGTTTAAGCATATTGTATTTGCCCATCAACTGGCAAATGTGATTCGAAACAAAGCATAATATCATTTGTGAAGATATTTCCCTTATTACATATTACAAAACTATAAACAAAATAAATGATAGCACATCATGGCGATTGTAAGCGCATCGCGCCAATTATATTAGATATCCACATGTCCATTATATCCAGCAATGGACTAACTAATCCTCTCCCATGTTCATAGATTTCCAAACTTCGTGTCTGTCGCTATGCTCAAAACTATCCATTTATCATTTGTTTATATATTTATTGCTGTTGGAGATCCAGTTATCAAGATGGGAATGTTGGGGTCCCATTAACCTGTTATCTCGGGGACATGTTTGTTCCTCTCCCAAGCCAGGATCGTGGTCTTTTCTTTGTGTTCAGTGAGTTTAGTTAATATGAGAGGTGAATGTTCGCTTTGTTTGCTATTGGTTGATTTGATGCCATCACTGTTTAAATAAATGTTAGAGAATACTGAAGGGGCAATCAAAAATGGACAATCCAGAGAAACTAGCAAGACGAAGAAAAACAAAGGAAAACACAAAACAATATCTGTTGGACACCACTTTAGCAAATAAACCCAAATAGCATTAATAAGACATGAAACCTCTTACAAACAACTGGAGGGGAACAACCGAACATCATTGATATGCGGAAATCGTAACAGACAGCACAGCACGGTACTCAGAACGCAAAGACACATAGTAGGAAAACACAAGGAAGTAAAAAGATTAGCATAAAGGCAACAGGTACTGACAAACCGTTCTTTCAGTTGACCTATAAACCTTTCAGATGACCTCTCAACAATGATTGTATATTTCATTTAAACTATTTTATTTCGCAATTATAAAAAAAAAACCTTAATATAATGGAAACTAAATGTCTACAATATCATATGATATAGCTAAGATCTTAATACCTATGTATTGTAGTATATCTTATAGAGCTCTGTAATTAGTCTACGTTGTATGTCTACCATTAAGATATTGAATCCATCACAAACGTGTGAACAATACTCAATTCGTATGGACCAACCGGGAGTGGAAATAATACGACTAATATTGAATATAATGTGTTAAAGCATGTGTTGTGCAATAGAGCCTACGACAACTTTGTTTGTTTGTTTTGTTTTGTTTATTTTTGCTTTGTTTATTTCGTTGTTGTTGTTATTTTGTTGATTTGTGTATTAATTGTTTTGTTGTTTTGGGCTTTGTGTTTTTTTTTTTGCTTTTTTTATTTACTTTATTCATTTAGTTTTTTATTCTTGTGTTTAATAACTTTGATTTGAATAAACAGAATTGATGAGGTAGAACTAGTATAAACCGTCAACTTTTTATTGAAGTGGCTGAACAGTTCTAAAGTCCGATATAAAAACAAAAAATACCACATTGTCGGAAGAGTTCGAAAATCAAACAGAAAAATATCGTTTAAAGTGCCATGTAGGAGTAAAACAGCGAATAGATCAATGATACTTTTCCGACCTGATTCTAAGCTTATACATTTTTACACGTCTTCATAGGGGTCATTTGCTTTTCTAAGGCAGGAAAAGGGACAACTTTTATGCAAATTTCAACGAAAATAACATGCATTTTACCTATAATTTGTGTAAAATTGTATTGTAACAACATATGCATTTTCAAGTTGATATGAGAGAGCTATGCTCAAATTCTTTATCACTCGGTTGCTCTTGCAAAAACGGCTACCATTTTACCGTCACGCAGGGAAATAACGACTCAAAGATACATTCGCCTGCGTTCAAAGTGATTATTCAAAACCTTTTGTAGGGCCTGTTCATGGGGATGTGCAGTGATTCGTCGGTGGTTTTCTCCTGATACTCCGGTTTCCTCCACCAATCAAACTGACCATCACGATGTTACTGAAATATCGTTGAAAGTGGCGCTAAACACCATAAACCAAACCAAACCAATCAAGTTAGTGAAAATAGTTGATATCAAAGTATAGCCAAAAGATGACATAGTTTCTAACCATATTCCACGAAATATATCTTATAGCTTATATGTGTGTAGTGAATTTTAATTTCCAATGAGATACAATATTAAAAACAGTTAGAAAAAGATCTTTATATGTGATTTCAAACCATAAAAGAAAGTTCTTTACAATCCCATCTGATTATATTATTTCACTCAATAGAACATTATATATTAAATCTTGTATACAAAACATGTCTGATCAATTATCCTTAAGTTATTGAAGAACTATTTTGTCAGGGAGCAAGATATTTTCAATTACAAAAGTGCAAACAGAGGGTACACTACAATGTATTATCACGTGACGTGTTATGTTTACAACTTTTTTTCTTCTCGTTTGCAGACGACTTCGGCTTAAAAATAAATATACGCTATGCATGCAGAATCTTGCTAAAAATTCGTTATATTTAAATAGTTCAAGATTGATCAGTGTATAGTAATTTCAATCAAAAACCCAATTGCAAGCAGAAAAACGTATTTTCATTTTTTTCTTCAATTAATGAGGTAAAGGTAGAATATATTTAGGTTTAAAATATATCTACTATCTACACAATTATTAACAGTGAGAGGTTAGGACTTGTCGGTCCTTTCCTCATTCATGACTTATCATGGACTTTATAACTAGAGTAACATGACGGATCTTACTAGTGGAGCACATGAGTTCACCCCCTGGGTTTTAGTGGGGTTTGTGTTGCTCGATATTTATTTTTTCTTTGTAGTGTTTTGCAGATCGTTGTTTCGTCTTTAGTTATTTTTTTCTTTCTTACGGATTATGATTACCCCTTTGGTATCTTCAAACTCTTTTTAAATTTACTGAAAAATATTTTTCATTTTAGAATTCAAATTTTAACTTATCAAATATGTTTTTTTGTCGAATGCTTAACTGAATTACACGGTTCTGTATAATGACAGTTACATCAATGTCTTCGGAAGTTTTACCTTCGCCACCCTCAATTATTCTTTAACGCTAGGAGAGCGAGTATTCATGTATATGCTTTGTATCATGATGAGAACTAGTTATCTTTTGAGAAAGATTTACTTCGTCACCATGACTTGATTAATTCAGAATACCTCTCTCACAAATGACTAGGGATATGTGCCGTTTGGCGGAAACAAATTGTGCATACCTTTTCTCCTTTTTGTTTGTATGATGAACCCCGAGATATATTAGCGTTGTTTTGTTTTTGGTTGCATATATGATAAAACCCGATTACATACCGGGTAATAAAGAATGTTCCATGCATATGTAGTACACTATTATTTCCCGAGCATTAGGAAGATCTAAGGATTTGTTCTATCAAAGAAAGTCATGTTTACCTGGATCATCATTCGAGAGAAACGTGATTTTTCGACATGACTGTACTTCATATAAAATGTACTAGTAGGCTATCTTGTGTTGTTGATATAATCTATCTAGGATATATTTATCTCTTTATTTAATAGATCTATATTTTATCTTTATTTTTTTATTCTTGTGGTTGTTAGGCATGGATAGTTATTTAATTCCAAAGTCTGTAGCATATTAATTTTACATAAAAGAATGACATTGTAGTCAAGGGTAGACCATTTATCTTTTAGGGGAAGGGGCTTGTGTTTTTCTCTCTTCCTAGCTAGAACATATTTTTATGCGAAATAAAACTCAGATTATAATTCTGTTTTATATTAAAAATCAGTATTTTTCCGTAATTTTATCAAAATATTTTCCTTTGAAAACAACAGGTCTATATTAATATATATATATATTAATTGATATAATTAATTGATATAATTGACCATAACCCCAAGTGGGATGATAAAAGCAGACAGGAAAGGGAAAGCTTCTGGATTAGAAAACTTAAGACCTTATCACCGAATGGAATCAATGAGAAAAAGTAATATCCTCTCTTGACTCCTATTCGTGTTAATCTCCTCCAGTCGTATTAGGACATACAGTTTGCTCTATTGGCCCAAAGTATATATTCCACACTGTGGTGGGCCGTTTTTTTTTAATGAGTTTGGGTATCATACCGTTTTCAACAATATTTTGACAGTGCTATTTGATACATTTACCAATAATGTCTCATTTTTATATTTATTTTTATTTCTAATTTAACATTTATTTAAATGTGTAGCCCTATTGTATATTTATATTATTGTTATTGTACTTTTATTAATTTATATGTAGGATTTCCATTCTTTTATGCATGTAGTTTCATATGTGCATCTTCTGGTTCTTTTGTGCCGTACATGGACCGTCAAAAACTTTTTTGAAATTTGAAAAGTCGCCATATTGTTTCGAGATTTTATTTAATTAGACATTGATAAAGTCCCTCGGTAGGACGAAAATTTTGTCATTCTACGAAGTGTTTAATTCTTTATCACTTTGTTTTGTGTACTTGGTGTTGTTTTACAAACCATTTTAGACGTTTATATATATATATATATATAGTCCCCCCTTTCTGAAGCTAAATTAAATGGTCGTACCATTAACATAAATTATAACTCATATCGATAAATGTATGTATTAGCAGGTACATGTTTATCCTACTAAATGGGAGAGATCCACATGATTTGTTTAATCAAGTTTTCGACTGAATTGTCCTTTATATAGAACAATTTAAAACCTGTTAACCTCATAATAATTATAAATACATTCTTATCTAAAAATAAATATATGTTGCGTACAACAGGTATATCACGTGACCATTTAGCTTCATCTTACACAGTTTTCCTGATTTGGTGATATTTCGTCAGAAAATAGTATTTTCAGGTATTTTATGTTGTAATTATATCAAACAGATATCATAATTGTCATAGTTTGTTCATTTAAATAAGTCAGGTGTTCAGAAATCTATTCAAACCGCATTAATTCCATTTTTTAAGAATATGACCTCGTAGCTTCAGTACACTACACTAACTACACACACATTGGTATTTATAAAACAATAATTTTATAATTAATGTTCATTTATATTTAAAAGAATTCTCTGAAGGGCCGTCGAACGGGGTCAAGAAGACTTTGAAGATACCAAAGGAGCAATCAGAATCCGTATATCGAAGAAGAACAGACAACACAATGGCCAAAAGAAAAAGTACAAAAGGACAATAACGATCTACAAAACATACATAAAAACAAAAGGGCGAGTAGTACGAATCCCAAATGATAATTTAGTGCAGTATTTTGTGGATCGTTTTGTGTACGTTTTCTTTTAACCATTGTGTTGTCTGTCCTGTTTCTGTTGACCATTGTTTTGTCAGTTCTTCTTCTTTTTATTGTGTTGTCTGTCCTTCTTCGACTGACGAATTCTGATTGTTCTTTGGTATCTTCAAAGTCTTCTTGACCCCGTTCGACGGCCCTTCAGAGAATTCTTGTAAATATAAATGATAACCCCTTTGATATATTCAAACTCCTCTTGTTTTGGCGTGGCTTCTACATCAGGCCATTTGACCACAGATGTCTGACACTATCTCCATGTGTGGTATGTGGTCATATTTGAAAAGGGATATCCAATGGGTTATCGCCCATTTGTTCCTTTATTTGTACCAGGCATACTACATACAATGGCTTCCAAAGAAAAACAATGTACTGGACTTTGCGGGAATAATCTATGAGTAATCCACGAAAGTGTCCTTCTGATTCGACATCCAAAATGACAGTCAGGGGGCAAAGCAATTTCCAGTAGGATGAAATTGAAGAAAATACAATAGTTCTGATCGGAGAGGACACAACAAAAAAGTACTATGAACAGTATTTTGTCTCATTACCATTTCACCCGTCCCTTATAGTTGTTTATTTTGAAAATTTTGGGGACACCACGAGCTTGTACTGTTTAGTGGCGGGTGTAATTCATGTTTTGGGTTAAATTTACATATGACCGCTGTGAATACATGTACAATATCAAATGTGTCTCTGGTGGATCGAACAAGTTGATGACCGTGTTAAATATAGGCAATTATCCTTATCATAGAATTGAAAATGGAAACGGGGATTGTATCAAAGAGACAAAAAAAACACCAAAGAGAGAAACAGTAAGTCTCGGCCTGTCCAGTTTTCTAACCAACAAACTCCATTATAATGTTTCGGAGTTTAGTATGGTGTCCATTTGGCTAGTATACATTATTGTTTAGGGGCCAGCTGCAGCTTGCCTCCAGGTGCAGGTGTTTCCTTGTAGTTCATTGTTTTCCACTCTTTGGTTGTGTTGTTGTCTCTTTGAAACATTTCCCGTTTTTATTCACTATTTTATTTAGTGTTTTCACATGCACGACATGTTGCGGACTGACGGACGGTAGCGTTATTACATGTATATAACCTCTCTGAAACTTCGTTGGCGAGGGGATAATTAAATTTAAAAAGTTCAGAAATATATAATAATACAAATCTCGCTATGTACGAGACTGACACAATGATTCGAAATTGTAGTAAAGCGTGCTAGCAAAAAAATGCAGAAGTCCGCCAATAGATCTGCCACATCAATTGACACATTATCCCACCTCCGGCCAAACAGTCTTGGATCTTACATATTCCGTGTTCTAGTGAAAATAACTCAACAAGTATCAGTTGATGAATTCTCCTTGGTTTGATCCGACCAGATTTATCTATTCGGCTCAAGTAAACATGAAAGTGCAACATGTCCCTTTATTAAAAACAAAATCAAGTCAAATAACCAGATCAATAGTAAACCACTTGTATCATTTATAATACATGCAAAACACAGTGTTTGCATTTAAAGGTAATACGACTCACATAGGAAACACTTTACCAGATTCTCAAGATATTATTATCCCGCATGACAAAACGGGCAAACCGAAGAAAAAGTTAATAGAAAGCAAAATGTAAAAGTGAGAAGCTATTGTTTTCTTCTCTAGAAGCACAATAGCATGTCATTTAGAAGCTGTAATATGAGTGTTCTGAGCTGTAGAAGGATACATTGAATTCCTCGTCTTCCCTGCTTCTACGTTGAGGTTGTTGCCACTGAATGGGAATAACTCTGGCTGCCAGAAGCCTATTGCTGCCTATTTCCACGCTATTGATACTGCTAAGAATCATCTGCATCATGTTATACTGATACTTCTTCTCCTCCTTCTTCTGGCGTTCCTCAGATTCTAACAGAGACTTTTCTAAATCGAGCCTTTTCATATCAGCGTTTAATTTTATCTCTTCGATTGACATTTGCTTCTGTTTTATAGCTTCGTTGCTGCTTGCAAATCCAGTCATAATCGATTTTAGCTCGACTTCAAGATTAGACTTCCATCCTTTCCTGGAACTAGACTTTTTAGTGACATCTTCTTGTTTTTTGACAGATTCTTTTTCTTGATTGTTAACAGAGTATTTCTTCTTCCCAGAATTCGAAGGCGCTTTTTGACTTCCCTCCTTGTTTAGAACAGGTTGTCCCGAATTCTCGTCGATGTCAGGTAATACTCTCGGTTTTGTTCTGGGGTTTTCTATCACGCTATTTGCTGTTGTAGCCTCGGCCTCTTCGCATGAACCCTTATTTTCATTGTCAGAGCTGTCTTCGTCTGCTAGCTCTTCTACACCACTCTCTGATCCCAAGCTTTACTCATCACTTTGATCATCGCTCTCTGACCTTTTACTTTTCTTGTTCATAGTTTCAATTTTCTTCACTGGAGTTGTAGCGGGCCTTGTACCAAGTACTTCATTAAGTTTATCATAAAGCTTGCACACGGTTCTTCCTCTTCCACTCGATCTAAGGCTGGTCTTTGTAAAGCGAATATTTCTGCGTAATGTGTGCATCCTGATTTTCCACTGATCGGCTGTTTCTTCAAAGTTCCGATCACAAAGCTCCTTTGAAATTTCTCTGTAGATGGCGGTGTTGTTTGATTTTAGATCCTCCAACTATTGTTCTACATTCGTATCGTTCCAAATGTCTAAAAATGCTTCAGTTTCATCATCCGTCCATACAGTACATCTACGTCTCCCCCTCATTTGTGGGGCTTCACTAGACATTTCATAGGACCTATCGATGCAGTTTCTCAGCCTTAAAGGTCCGGTTTGACAGGTGTTAAATCATTATATTGATTAAAATGCACGAGCTTTGTTGAACTATTTGACACATTGCCTAATTCGTGTGAAACTACAAGGAAAATAATACACACTGTGAGTATTTTATTGTGTGCATTAACATGCTCAAAATACATATCTTGTAAATTTACACGTGTGCAAATATACATTTACACGTGCCACCTACGTCGTATACATTTACACCGGGTTTAAGTTTACATACGTATGTATTTGCTCTCACATGCAGTATTTGCACACTGGGGCAAATTTACATATGTATGTTAAAATACATAGATGTGTACAAGTGTGCATGTAAATGGGGCTTATGTTGTACAGCTATGCATATTTATACCATTTTTAAGCTACATTATTACCCTTGACAGAACATGTTTTAAACATGAGCGAGTGAGTGTTTTTGTTTAACACAAGTTGTTAGGGTTAAAGAGACAAAGAGGAGTGTTTAAGAGGGTACCCGGGATGAGGTCTAAGGGAGGGAAATGCTGGAGGCTTGATGGGAAAAAGATGAGGAGGGAGGATGATCTTTATTATTGACTGATTGAGTGATTGTTGCTTAACACCAACTCAGCAATTGTTCAGCTATATCATTGTGAGAACAAGTTAATTTTCAATAAGATGATGATGAGGTTCGCTTTGTTCTAGACCAACACGCTTAGTTGATTTGTGTATAGTGCTAGGCCACTACAACAACAGTCCGCCAATAGATATGTCACCCCACTCGACCACATTATTCTGATTCCGAGATAACTAACATTTGCTCTTACTCCTTAATGCTACGTGCTAAGCGGAGAAGCAACACATGTCAATTGCAAAGTCTTTAGTTTTAGCCTATCGGTGGATCGAAACCACGATCTACTACACTCGAGGCGAGCTAACTATTACACCACCTATGCGGTTGTGTTTTAAATAGCAACGGTTTCTTCTCAAAGTTTCTTGTAAAGCTATGCATAGCTAGATATGTTTTAGCTGCATTATTCAGCGCGACAGAAACTGTTTTAAATCAGAACGTTGTCTTTTCAAATGATTCTGTCTTTTCATTTGTAAAGCTATGCATATTTAGACAATTTTACAGCTACATTATTACGCCTGGTAGAATATGTTTTAAATCGGAATGTTGTCTTCTCAACTGATTGTATCTTTTGAATTGGAAAGCTATACATAATTATACATTTTTGTAGCTGAATTATTCCTGCCGCTTGTCAGAACATGTTTTAAATAGGACGCTGTCGTCTCCTCGGCAATTGCATCTTTTTGTTATGTGACTGACTGACATCTAATTACCATGTAATCAGCTGATGTTTAATTAGTACATGTTTCTATGGTAACGACATGCCTGTAATGAATCCTTCCTCATTAAAAAAAAATGTAGGTGAGTTTTATACAACGGCTAATTATTTCATTCCTCTCCAACCACATGCGATTATGTTATTTTAGGGAGCCATCGTGGTCGTGATCGTAGAGTAGTAGTAGGATCTAAACTACATATACAACCAGTGCCTATCAAAACTGAAGTTCCGCCCGTGGCGAGATGTACCCGATACAACAGTTTGAATGAAGCGCGGTAGACTTCTATAAAATATGTACTAAAACTAATACGTATAATAACATTTTAACATAATTATTAAAACCAATCTAAATTAATATTATTTTTGTTAATATCCAACATTTCATATGACTGGTGTTATTGTGTGTAGTTACAATGTATTTTTGTACATAACGTTCGAAATCTGTAGTGTCTGACGACGACGTATATAGCAATCGTATGTAATAAAAAACAGTATGAAAAGTAGAGGAGGGAGGTACGAGGACGCAATTAACAGTTCATGTTTACGTTATTTGCACTTGTTTGCGAATATTGGTGTCTAAAGCATATCGTGTTGTATTTCAGACTTGTTTTACGTCGTCTTGTGTACCTTATGTTGCCGGTTTCTCTGGGTAGTCCATTTTTGGATTGCCCCTTCAGTATTCTATAACGTCTATTTGCTGCCTAGCACGTCACCAGTGACGAATATGAGATGCTCTATCATTAGTGGTTAGTCCGCTTATATTAGAACCCGGGAAAGCCTGACCATGGGCCATAGTAGGAGGATGTTAGTGTTTATTTCTTATATGTTGAAAATCCTCCTTGTGGAAGGGAAAGCGCATTGTAATCGCAGCAAAGGGGAAATATGATTGGTCCTTGTCCATGCTCTCTGTGTGTTTCCAGTAGCATTCAAGGTTGTTGCCCCAGTTATTCTATACCGTCTTCCTTTGGATATATTAGGTGCTACTAGTGAAGCAGGAACTACTTACCCTTTTGAACAACCTGAGTTCACCCTCATTTTTTTTAGTGGGGTTGATATTTACTCGATCCTCAGTTTGATGTGTAATATTTTGTAGATCATTGTTTGTCTTTTTATCTATTTTCTGTTGCCATTGTGCTCTCTGTCAGTCGATTTACAGATTCTAGTTGTCTCTTTGATATCTTCACACTCTTCTATTATTGTTGAGCATGCTCTCTTCCTGGATATGTATCAACTATTTACTACTGGACGTCAAGTTAAAAAAACAACAATCAATCAATCAAACAAACAAGATGGTAGTTAGGCAACACGTAACATTGGTAACAGATGATAAGATTGTGACATTTGAAATTCAGGTCCTGACAAAATGTGGCGAGGGATAAACTGGTTATTGTAATACCACCCCCTGTTTCATAATTATATCTGCCATGAGAATATATAAAATAAGCAAACATTAAGAAAAATCTGCACAAAATGTTGAAAATATTCTCGTCTTGAAAATGCATGAACTATTATCGTCTTGAATATGCATAAACTATTATCGTCTTAAATATTTATGACATACTTGCCACTCGGCGTCAATAAACCAACAACCAATCGATCAAACAAACGAGTAGTTAGATAACACGTGACTTTGTAACAGATGGTAAAATTACATGTCGTGAAAGTTATTTCCTTCTTAGTCTTAATCTTTCTAAATCAGTGAATATAGATTACGTTAAGTTCTAAAATATAGAAAGTTTGATTGACTTTTCCCATTGATTTAAATATGTTTGTTGGAAAGCTGTTAAGAAACATGCGGAACTAGTACTCGGTAAGGATACGACCAGATTACTCTTTTGAAGAAAACAAATGTCCCTAAATTTGACAGAACAATGATAATTGACCTGAATCATGCAAAATATAATGAATCAGACGATACTGTTTTCAACCAGAAATTATTGTGACATTGAAGAAAAATACAATTCTCATTTTTAATGTAAAAAAAAATATCATCTCATTTTTGTTTCAAGTGAAAAGAATTATGGCTCGGGGGGAAATACACACCCTCTTTTCAAATTTGAAGGTTCGAGTCCTAAATCGTAAGCATTTTGCAAACAAAGAAACTCATAAGAAACAGTGGATTTCATGAAAGGTAATCAACATAGAGTGAACTGCGGTGTATAGAATAACGAAAAAAATTGAAAATATTTGGAGGCAAAGGGCCTACACATGACAGCCTTTTGTTAATCTATGGTTAGTTCAAAATATCTGTCTGGTATTTTCTCCCACAATAATCATGGTTGTCAAGTTAGTAAGCTTAATAAATCTTGCAGAGGGTAATGGAAAACACCAACAACCCAACCCAATTAGAAAGAAAGGATATGGATGAAAATAAACAGGAGAGACTATCCAAAATTACATTTAGACACAACTTACAGTAAAGGAACATCTTGTAATAGGAAAGGATATGGATGTAAATGAACATGAGAGACAATCAAACATAGCACTTGGACACAAATTATAGTGAAGGAACAACGTTGTTATTGCTCTGCTACTTTTGGCAGTCTTTGTCGGGTCTTCAATAATGAGCATAACTCATACCCTAAAGTGAGAGGAACGACCCTTGCGGTAGAGCGTTACTCGATGATATTTGCTATATATAATTGTATTGCCCAGATGCGGGGTAATCAACAGGAAAACAAAATACGGGGTGAGGTAATAAATACCTTTATGATTGCGACTGACATTTATTAGTAAGAAAGAATATGGACGTAATTGAAATGGTTGACAATCCAATTTTACATTATACACTTAGACCGAAATTAAATCAAAGAAACAGTGCTTTTATATACTTTGGTACATTTTAACAATGGGCGTAACTCATACCAACTAATTATGTGAAACGTCTCCTATCCTGCAGTTGATCGTTACTCTTCTCTCCTGTTTATTAGATATTACCACTAAAGTTGTGAGCTTGAACCCCGTTCATGGCAAGGTGTAATGGATACAACATTGTGTGATATAGTTTGTCAGTGACTTGCGACAGGTCAGTCATTTTCCCCGGATACTCCGGTTTCTCCCACCAATAAAAATGACCGCCATGATAAAGCTGAAATATTATCTACTATTGTTGAAATTGGCGTTAAGCACGATAGACCAAACTAAACCACCCAGCATTTTGATTATATTATATCTAACAGAAAGGAGAAAGACATTCGCATATATCGTCAATTCTATAATTTCTAAATTTATATATTATTTTTTATTGGACATGAATGAATCAAATTGACAATGTGTCCTACCAATCACAAATGGACGGACTAATAGTCCCTGGTGGTATCATCATCCCAGTAGCCAGGGCTTCCGCACTGACATGATTGATTAAACATACATATGTATTTATGTTTGAAATTTGCAGTTCCTTAATAACATAATTCCTCATTCACGACTTATTACCGGGTTTGTAACCATGTTAACAAGACGGGTGCCACTAGTGGAGCAGGAACTGCCTACCTTTCCGGAGCACCTGAGTTCACCCCCGGTTTTTAGTGGGGACAGTGTTACTCGATCTTTAGCTTTATATGTATGTTTTGTAGATCGTTGTTTGTCCTTTGTTCTTTTTCTTTTTGGACATCTTGTTGTCTGTTCTTCTTCGATATACGGATTCTGTTTTCCCCTTTGGTATCTTCAAACTCTTTTTACGAAGAACAAATATCTATCTCCCTCAGACATAGATACTATTTGACCATTTTGCACGCTGCATTAGATTCAATTACATATCTATGATTTTGCTGGACGTCTACTTTAGATCCATTGTTTTACTTGCTCTCAACGACTTTTTAGAACATTATATTTGCCTTTCCAATCGTTTGAACGTATTTCAGTCACCCGTCATGTGAACTAACTTATTTCAGTCACCCATCGTGTGAACTAACTGCACTTGACAACCCTTCATATACCCCAACAACACTTACGAAAGAGGAAATCCTGGACAATCATTGGTGTATTTTATGTGCCTTTGGAATTCCTAAATTACACAAGTGTACCTTCAAACAGCGTTCTAGTGCTGGGTCTGCCAAATACTCCACGAAACCTCTTTCCATATTATCTCTCAGTTGATACGATATTCAATTGCAGCTTGTGGTTCCTACCAGGATGTCCTTGATAGAGGGTTGTTGCTAACAAAGAAGCTACTAAACCATTGTTTCCTCTTGGTTAAGGTGAAGTCATCATGTCAAAAGTTTTACGGTCGCCACCATGACTTGGTTGACCGCTATGGAATATATGTGTTACAAAAGATTACGGATACGATTTACTGATTCTGATTACCCCTTTGCTATCTTCAAACTCTTCTTAAACATCCACGTTTGTTTGTTTGTTTGATTTTTGTTGTTTTTTGTTGATATAATGTATATTTTGTCTATTTTAATACGACCTTCAAAAATCAACACAATTATCATACCACGCTATATTATACATTCTAATGTAGTTGTTTAACATTCCTGGTTTGTGATTGGACAATGCTGTAATTTTCAAGTTATCATTTCCACGGTTAAAATATCATGAGATATTTTTAGAATTTTAGTCGATTACCGCTTACGTCATCTTGTCAATAATGTGGCAATACACATGATTACATTAGAATGGAGATAACTGTATTGTGTTTGGAAATTTCACGGCATCAATTGTCGATTTAATGATCGCAAATATCCGTTTACTGGCTCCGCTATCGTGTCGCGAGTAAACTTAATTTCCAACCATCAAATCTCCAATTGATGTCGTGAAATTTTCAAATACATTACAGTTATCTCCTAAATAACATAATCTGTAGAAAGAAAGATAACTGTGACATATACATATTGCTAACTCATTGTGCTTCTCATATATTCTGATAGATTGTTTTCGGTTGGATTTACCTATGGAATCAGTGCCTATCACCACTAAAGTTTAGAGTTCGAACCCCGCTCATTGAGAGGTGTATTCACTGTATATATGATTGGTCCTACTTAACCATCGGATGCTACTCAATACAACAGTATGTGGTAGTGTGTCGGTGACATGCAACAGGTTGTTGATTTTTTCCGGGTACTCCGGTTTCTTTACCAATAAAACTGACCGTGACGATTTGGTCTAAGTACAGCGTCTTTGTAGGTGGTAGCTGATGACACTGGATGTTCTTTTATTTACAAAGCAAAAGGAATCGTACCTCATTACATTCACCAATTGACGGGAAAGAGTAGTCAGCACATATGACATCTTCCACATCAACGAGGAGGCCGTTTGGAATGTCAAAAAATATCAACTACTCTACAAAGTATTTTGCGAACCTTATCTAGATCGGCTGAACCAGTAAAGCTTTTAAACAGCACAACCAGACCTACACGTTTCGGGGTTTTCCACCTTACCACGAGTGACATCGTATATGATGTCATGTGCAAATGAAACAATACGCCTATTGGTTGCATCTGACATTTCAACCTTTAAGCTTGAAATAGGTCGAGCTGATTGGTCGTCAGTCAGAACCCAGGAAATCAAGTTATACAGCAAATTCGGTGTGATCACAGATTGTTCATTGATGAAGCTACCAGTATGGGCCATGGAACTGACGACTTAGCTTCTGACAAAGGCAATCTCCGGATAGCTTTTCCTGTATAATACACATGTCGGGGTATCCTATCAACTTTTACATCTTCTGTTGGGGGATCTGACCCTTCCAAATCTTTAGATTTGTTCTGCTTCAATGATCTGCCCTTTTGGATATGAACTGTTAGTATTTGACCGCCAAAATGAAAGTTTGTTTCTGATGGGTTTTTCTATCCTTTTTTAGCAAATACAAGGACTTGTAATTTGAGGCCCACATGCCTTCTTCACTAAGAAGTTGACGAAACCGAGACTAGTGCGTTCACATAGTTACCACTTTCAATGCTTTTAAATCATTTGTTTCAATTTCAGAAGCCAAAATATCAAAAGATCTGTCAAATATTGCTGATTCCTCATTACCTGATATATTTTACATGTTCTCATTAACTTTGTAACGACGCCTTGTCAGTTTGTTTTAGCATGTTTTATGATATAAAATACATAACCCGATTCCAATCTTTTCACTCGAAACCGGCGAGTTTTTTTCGCAGCTCTCTTCAACGACGAAGCGCCATCCTTGGTCAAACATTGGCGTAACTGTTCCCGGGATCAGTAAGTCTTCTAAGCAATTAACACATGCTTAACGGTCATATGTTCTAGGTAATTTGGCTGGTTTACTTGTGATATTGTAACCCATTATGCGTTTTAGTGGATACTTCAGATTACGCCTGTTGGTGCAAGATTGAGAGCATCGCCTGTGGTACCCAACCCTTGGACAGACACTCCAGTAGTGTTTTAGAAGATTGTGAACAAGGTCATTTCGTATTTCGGCTGCTTTTCTAAACTTCTCCTAAGTCTACTAAAATTGACAGATCGCCAGTTTACCAGTACTGTGACAAAGACACTCTTTCCAGTATATTTCACATTTGCCTTTTCTTTTGATTTTGTGCTCGTTCACTGTTGCTCATTTTGAGCAAAGTAATACGCTCTAGAGACACAAATACCAAAGTATGTAATATATATTAATCAAAAGTATACAAAATGTACCACCAAGAAAAAACTCCGTAAAACTTCAAATATAACAACAAGGTAATGAAAACAATATAAAACATTAAAAATATAGACAGCAACAACCCTTAAAAATGACAAAATACCATCAAAAAGTAATTATCAAAACATATGACGAAAAACACATTCACAATTGAACAGGAACACAGTTAACACATAAAAAAGCATTACAATTAACCTCAAAATGCATAATGTAACGACAATCACCCGACAAGTCAATAAAAAAAGGTGAAACAATAATGGAAACAAGTGTAAAGATATCAAAAATAACAATAAAACCTATAAAACTAGTCTACTAACATCAACGATCAATAAGAAAATTGAAATGAGAAAATGCAAATCAAACGCACCCCAACTAAAGCAAAGTCAAACAGACCCAATACAGTTAATCCACTAATTGATTACATTATGTCGTTAATGATCTAAATTTTTATCTAGTTGACAAAATGAAAAATATTTGTTGTACAAAACCAACAAATCGACACAAAATGCCCAGAAAGCCAAAGAAAATTACAATCAATTTGTATTATGAAACCGTATCGGTAATATCTCGAAAATCCGAAAATATTTAGCTAAATTGTTATATTCTGTAAAAAGCGCGTTTTGGAATAATTAAAAGTAAAGATTAAATCGAGCATGATGTATTGGTGATTATTTGATATGCTTTACGATTGATCCCGTGCAGTCATGTGTGTAATAGTTAAAACACATGCTATTTTTAAGCACAAACATACTACATTTCTGAGAACGTATATCTCTTATGAAAACGCACTATTTTCAAACGTTATGGCGAATTTTTATACTTTTACCAAATATATATAATCCAACGTTGAACATCAAAGCGGTCATGTGTATGAAACCTTAATACAAACTATTGAACACCACTACGTAAACACTATTGAACGTAAACACACGGGTAGGTAGAACAAAACTGAAATTATACTTTTTCCGTGTTTTTAATTTTAGTACAACACATGGAAAGGACAATTTAAATATCAAGCTTTAATTTCATGCAACAAAAATGCGGTCTATAGTGGCATCACACAAACTTTGGACAATACAAGAGTTAGAATATTTATTTTTTTTTGTCGCGCAAAGCGCGATTTTTTTTTCCAGAATTTTATATTAGGTTATATGACAAAAACTCTGAATCAGGTTATTTTTTTTTCTTCCCACCAAAATCAGAATATTTTTTTCAGCAACATTGGTAATCAGAATATTTTTTCAGAAAAAAACCATAACACCCCCCTTCAAGTTAAATGGTCGTTCCCTTATTAGAGGCTTTTTCAGACTTGGCTGATGGACTAATATGTATACATATTGTATTGTTAATATATATATTGGTGTGAATAAAAACGATGTGTCACACAATTTAATTTATTGTGAAATCTAAAATAATGTTAAATTGTAAATGAAATTATAGTGTTATGTAACGTCATAACATGGAAGCCTGGGTCAAGGTGATATTTGTTAACAGGCAGAATAAAAAAAAAGAAAAACGAATTAATGATTTCATGTCCTCTAATATATAAAGACCGTGACATACAGGAAATAATTAGTTTTACTTGTTCTTGTGTTGATCAGTTCTAAGGACTTACAACTTTATTTACGTCATATATATTGCTGACGTCTAAATAATGTTTTTCGTCGTAAAAGTGAATATATATTTTTTCTAATTAGTATCTTATTTTGTGCACAATTTAATGGGAAATTAGTTGTTTATGAATGGAATCACAAAAATATACATATTGTTTCTTCTCAGAAGATTTTTGTATTGTAAAGAAAAAACAAAAATATTTTACTCCAACTCCAAACGGAAATGAATAACATGGTGATGCGAGATAGGTACTCCGCCGTGTGGAAAACAACCTTCGAATGTGGGCGTCCTATAGTTCTAGAGGAGGCATCAAATACTTAAACCAGAGTAGCCAGCGAAAAACTGCCGATATCCCGCAAGTCACTGACAAATTTTATCACATACTGGTGTACCGAGTAAGCCCCACATGAGCGGGATTCGAGCTCACAACGTTAGTGGTGATATGCACTCATTGCATAGGTAGTTATAAATCAAATCACCATACAGCCACGATCACGACCGCCCCCACTTCTCCTTGAGGAATTAAAGACAACAGTCCACAATCTCACGCACGTGGCACGTCAATGATGTATTGTTTGTAAACTTGTTTTCTTCATTAATATTACAGATGTACTACTCAAGTCACTTGACGTTCAATGCAAAAATGTAAAGATTGAGTTTCTAGAGAAATGTTCATTCGAAACGTTTGCAGGTGTCAATGGTGTAATTGGAAGCAGTAAATCGAAGTAAAGATGATATAATAGTTGAAGAAAAAGGAAAAAAAAGGAAAAACAATGGTCGACACTAATCTACTCAGAAAACTAAAAAGTGGGCAACGCGAGCCTTAAAACCAGAAAGTGACCTCATATTTTAAGGAAAGATAAGCACTTCCTGCTCCACTAGTGGCACTCGTCGTGTTAGTCTTGATATACATTCCTCGGTGAAAAATCTTGAAAGAAGAAAGACGAATAGGATTGTGTACTCCGGTTTCGTACACAAATAAAACTGACCGCAAATATGTAACTGAAATATTGTTGAAGGTGGTGTTAAACGCCATAACCTACATACCGAACGGGGTTGTGACTACGATTAATGAGACATATCCATGGTTATCTGTGACACTGTTTTAACCAAGTCATAATGGCGAACTTAATACTTTCGAAATAACAATCCAGGTTCTGTAGCATTCTCTTAATTTTCCTTCAAACATAACGAGCAATATTATTACCTGGTAGTCATTGTGATCTACTGCAAGTTACATTTCAAGTGCTAGGAACGTGGCGTTCTCCTTGCACGAGTGAGTGATTGTTGTGTAACGCTACGTGAGCAACTATATCAAGTCGAGTATTAATTCATTTCAATGAGATATTGATATTGGCGAAGAAAATTTGCTTTTCTTTTAATTCATTTGCCGTGAAAAGTAAGTATTCATCTCCACCGTCTGTTGAAAACAACAGCATCAGATTTTCATCCATTTCATGCAGGCAATTGATAATACTGCAGATTCAATTATTTGATGATACCTACCAAAACTGACCAATCAAAAAATGTGTGGCAAAGTACTTACACGTAAATTTACAAGTAGGATTTATGGGGATGAACTTTATTTGCGAACGCGTATGCGTAACGTGTACATTATAAGTATGCGCACACGTTGTTGAAATAAATCTACAAAACACCTGAGGTATTGCACGTGTACGGCTACGTGCATAATATGCTAAGCACAAGTTTGAATGATAAGCCTCTTTAATGACCACTTTCTGCTTAACCAACACTCTTTGTTGAATTATGATAGTGTTAGCTCTAGCATGTCTTATTTACGTTATTTGTGTTTATTTGCACATAGTGGTGTCCAACATATTGTGCTGTGTTTTTGTTTCGGCTGTCTACCCTATGTTGACAGTTTCTTTGAATTGTCCTTTTTCATTGCTCCCTTCGGTGATCTCTAACATTTAGTTGACCCATTTCGAGATTTTTGAATGTATTTTGGAACTTTTTCGCCAGTTTCAAATTTCTTGTTTGTTTTTCATTTTATCTGATAATGAACGATTAGACTTAACATTGTAAACAGTCAATACCATGTATACATAAAATACGTCATGTGGTCTTCTTAATGGTATCCTTAGTAACTCCCTGAGACAGTTTGTAATTTCATATGTCTAAGCTCTTTACATTTGGTGTTTTTGCTTATTAGTTTATTATTTGTTTATTGTGTGCCTTAATGGGTTATGACTACAGATTCTGTGCCCAAAACCAAACAAATAGCAATATAAATAAAAAAAAGAAAAATAATAAAAGTTAGATATACACGTCCTCAACAAAGCGAACGAGAGAAATGAACAATATATTGTCATCGTCGCAAGCCATCATCTTTGACATATGTAAGCGAGCTATAATGACGACGCAATCTTGTATATAAAATATTTACAATTCCTAAATAATGTAATTATTATCAAAGCTAAGGTTGTCCACCCTCGGCCATTGGTGACGTTAGCCTAAGGTTCTCCTCCCTCGGGCATTGGTGACATTAGCCTAATGTTCTCCTCCCTCGGCCATTGGTGACATTAGCCTAAGGTTCTCCTCCCTCGGTCATTGGTGACATTAGTTCTCCTCCCTTGGACATTGGTGACATTAGCCTAAGGTTCTCCTCCCTCGGGCATTGGTGACATTAGCCTAAGGTTGTCCTCCCTCGGGCATTGGTGACATTAGTTCTCCTCCCTCGGTCATTGGTGACATTAGTTCTCCTCCCTCGGTCATTGGTGACATTAGTTCTCCTCCCACGGGCATTGGTGACATTAGACGATTTTGGATATCCTGTTTAGGCCTTTTGGTATTATTTGGCTTTCCAATCTTTCGATATTGAGCGTATATGATGACGAGTCCATATATCGAAGAAAAACAGACAACACAATGGCCAAAAGAAAAAGTACAAAAGGAGAAACATCGACCTACAAAACATACACATAAAAAGATCGAGTACCACGAACCCCACTAAAAATCGGGGTGAGCTTAAGTGTTCCGGAAGGGTAAGCAGTTCCTGTTCAACTAGTGGCACCCGTCGTGTTAATCAAGTTACAAACCCTTTGATAAGTCATGAATGAAGTTTACATCTGAAACGCATCGTGCTCATTAAATTTGATATCTACATCATTTTTATTATATATAAATAATTCTATTCCCAAAATGAAATGTCCTAGAATTTGAAATATATATTAACACAGTTTTTACTTTGCATTTCTTATAATCAAACGTCTATAATCTTCAAGAACATTATTAGTTGGGTTCTGGTCCGCCATCATTTCCAACCGGCTTACATCATTTATGTTTATCAAACAAGTGGTTCGTGCCTTTTGAAGCTCCTGATATTGTGTCTAATTGCTGTGTCGTTTCCATATTTTGCACGAATTCCGAAATTTGATGACTTATTAGTGTCATTTATGTCATAGTAGAGGTGTTTCATATAAATGATGCTAACCTCTAATATAAATTGCTAATTTTATCGGTCAATTATGAAAGCCGGCTGTGACCATTTTTCGTATTCGCAAAAATGTAACTATTGCAATGTGAAAACACGAAATGGACGCGTTCGCCTTCCATAGTCAATCGACTCATTCAATTCATTCTATGTATCGCTTATTGTCTCGTAAGACGAAGGAACGGCTTAATCTTTGCGATAAACCGAATTATTCTGTCGTTTAGAAAGCCCTTTCTATCATTCTATATTTATCCGGTTTTTTGGTGTAATCCGTGGTGTTCATCTTTTTAGTTTTCTGTTCTGTGTTTTGTTTTTGTCTTGTGCTTAATGTTGTCTGTGTCTCTTCAGGTCGCTCCCGTTTATAGTTGTGGGTTGGTGAGGTACATTTTGTCCATTGTGCGTATCTACGTTCTACGTTCCGTGTTGTGATGTCCGTTACGATTTCCGCTTACACATAATACTCGTTCGTCTTTATTAGTTTGTTATATTAGTGAAATGTCATATGTATGTCATTTGTAATTGCTTGTGTATAGTGGTGTCCAACACGTCTTGATTATGTGAGTCACATGGTGGGTGTCTTATAAGTGACAGGAACAGCTTACCCTTCGCGGGCACCTGAGTTCACCCCCAGGTTTTTGGTGAGGTTTATATTGCTCATATTGTTTGCTTTCTGTATTGTCTTTGTTTTCGCCCTGGGTCTTGTGTACCTAATGTTACCATGTTCTCTAGACTGTCTATTATGGATTTTCCTTTTTTTTCTAGCGTTCATTGACAATCACAGGTTAATCTTTCTCTTTATTCTTTTCGAGTCTCGTATACTAGCAGCAGTTCAAAGAACAAAAAAAAAAAAAAAACGGCTTGCTAATTAATCAGACCATATTATCGTTCTTATATTCATTATCTATCCATTATATCAAAACTAAAAGCTAAATTATAATTTATTTTATTCAAGACTTTGACGGTGACAATTAACATATGGTTATATCATTATCAGCGATGACATTGAGAAATACGCTATACTTGTTGATGGCTATAGAGGGCTCAACCATAGAGCTGCCCAGCACATCCGGCTGACATGGATTACCCCTTGATGGAGGATTGTCAGAAATGTGAGAAAGTACGAAAGTTGGATTTCCAACTACCTATACAAGCAGTGCCTATCACCACTAATGTTGTGCGTTCGAATCTTGATCAGGGCGAGGTGTACGACATTATGTGATAAAGTTTGTCAGTGACCTGCAGCAGGTCGGTGATTTTCTCCGGTCCTCCTGTTTCCTCTACCAATAAAACTGACCGCATTCAACACCATCAAACAACAATAAACTGATCTACGAATATAAGCTGTTCATAATATATAAAACAATTTAGACATTTTGTGTTTAAAAAGCGACCTTCAATTTTAATAAAATGCAAGCAAAATATTTACCAACGTTGATTAATTTAGATATCTACGCTTTTATTGATACAAATTATACCGTCATTGATATAAAGAAATAAAGACATAATCAGTTGGCTGTACACGCTGTCCCCTATTGATCATACCAGCAGACTGTCCTTTGCATTAAGACAAACAGCATCTGTAATTACTAATATCAGCTGGGATAAATAACAACGCCTACTGAAATGACAGGTTGTCATTGTTTACGGTTCATTTTCTATTAGCAGAACACGACGTTATAGACAGCACAACACAATGAAATAACGTAATGAGATATTCAGTCAAGGTAGCCATACGCTATGCCATCCCGCTGAAATAACAAAATGCCCAGTGTTGAGATTTTAACATACGTTGTCTTTGGAATAACAAATGTGTTGAGAAAAGTTTGAAGATACAAAAGTGGTAATCAACATACGTCAATCGAAGAAGGACAGACAACACAATGGCAAAAAAACACACACACAAAAAACTACAGATCGAGCAACACGAACCCCACTAAAAACTGGGATGCACTTAGGTGATCCGGAATGGTAAGCATTTCCTGCTCCACTAGTGGCATCTGTCATTTTACTCTAGTGACAAACATGGTGATAGGTCATGCATGAAGAAAGGTTTACCATCGTCAACAATTACAAGAAAAAACATGATGTTATTTATGAAAACAAAATGTCGACCCTCACATTCTTCAATCTTTTAAGAATGATACATTATAATTCAATTTTTAATATGTAGGCGGGTATCTAAAGACAGTCAACCCTGACTTAGAGGGCACCTTTATATAGCAAATCACTTCCTATAAAGGGCAGCTTATTTTTTATCTTTAATGAATAGTGCATATACGTTTACCCTGTAAATAAAGGACAACTGCTCATAAAGGGCATATTTTAGGATCCCTTTGGTGCCTTTTACACATAGGTTGACTGTACAAACGTTATTGTCATTTAACCATATTGTAAACAGATACAAAGTAAAAAAACTTATAACATGCAAACAAATTCACCAACATATGCTGGATACTAATGTTGTTCTAAATGTTGATGGTGTATATTGATTGATTGATTTTTGGTGTTTAATGCCGCTTTCAGCAATATTTCAGCTATATCATGGTGACCAGTTTTAGTGGTGGAAGAAGCCGGAGTACCCGATGAAAACCACCGACCATAGGCAAGCAACTGGTAAACTGTATCACTTGCGGCTGCGAGTCGAGTGCATCCTTTTTTGTAATTTACAAATCCAGGCGCTAACCTACTCAGTATTGGAGATATGCTTATATGAGTTATTAGGTAATCCAACTACCTACCTCATTGAGCCACCGGGGCCTGATTTATGGTATATAAAAGCATATATATCTAATTATGTGTTTAGTGTACGCGTTGTATTTCTGAAATAACCTTCATCAGGTACACTCATAATGAAAATAATAGAAATCCAAATAGCTTAAAATTATTTGAGAGACAGCAAATCAAATGGCTTAAACTGGATAACCGAAATTCGATCATGGTTAGCTATGCTTGAGGGAGGAGCACCTTAGTTTTAGTAATAATTATATCATTTAGCTACTGTAAATTGTAATACAAAATATATCTAATAAACCACTGGCTACTGGGCTGAAGATACTCTCGGGGGCTGATAGTCCGTGTTTGTCTTTGTGTTGTTTTTCCTTTGGCTAGTGCATTATCTGTACATCTTCGGATTGGGGCTTCATATTACCCACTTTTGGCTGCCTAAAACATTTTTTTAATTCGAAAATTCCGAAATCATTTAAAAGATGTAATATCGGAGAATAAATATAATCCACGCATGTCACTAGTAGACCAGGAACTGTTTAACATTCTGGAGCATTTGAGTTCACCTTCGGTTTTTAGTGAGGTTCGTGTTACTCGTTTTGTGTCGAATATTTTGTAGATCTTTGTTTGTCCTTTTCTCCTTCTTGATTTGACCATTGTATTGTCTGTCCTTCGATTTACGAATTCTGATTACCTCTTTGGTATTTTCAAACTCTTCGTCACAGTTTTGACCTGTTTATAGAAAGATAAGTTATAATTTGTTGCAGTATTAAATTCGCTGACTTCTTGAACCACGAAATCCACCACGATTGGTATTTTGAGTATTTTAACCTGCTGCTAACTATCGTCTATCAAGACAATTTTGAAGATACCAACGAGGTAATCAGAAGCCGTAAATGAAACAAGGACAGACAACACAATAGCCAAAAGAAAAAGGACAAACAACGATCTACAAAACATTACACAGAAAATAAAAAATCGACCAACGCGAACCCCACCAAAAATCGGGGGTGAACTTGGGTGTAAGCAGTTCCTGCTCCACACATGGTACTGGCCGAGTTACTCTTGTTACAAACTCGGTGATAAGTCATGAATGATATAAGGTGTTAGTGCAACGTTATTTTCTTTTCAAATCTTTCCTGAATGAATTGCAGTCAAATAACACCATTTTATTAGAGAGTCAACCTTTGTCATTGATCGCGTTGTACTATTGTTTATAATTACGTGTTTAGAGTGTCAATGCAGCGTTATTCATACGAGTTCATTATTGTTTAAATCATTTGTATAAGAGTATTGTTATTTTTCTAAGTGAAGTACTATCGGTTTTACTTCATGAATGGAAATTCTGACAAGATGTGATATTTTAGAACCTTGACTGCAATAACACATACAATGGGTCAACAATATATTTGTCGGTAAAATATGTTGCTGATTTTTTTTTATTTCAGACTTTCTCTGTTTCGTTTTGTATTCCGCTACTATGTGAAATGAATATACAAAGTGCTCCACTATGAGTACATAAATACAAATAAATACTACATCAACCCTCCTACAGATAAATGGGGGTGTAAAGGCGATTTTGTTTTCTTTTCACTTAGCTATGTATGTCTTTTGTTGTATCATGTCTAAATAGACCCCCACTGGAACCAGCTGCTATTTTTTATTTCCTCGGAATAGACAGGTGTCCCGATTGCTTAAGATCGGGTTAAATTCGATTTAGATTTTAGATATACTTTTGCACATTCACGATTTGATTCTAGGACTAATATGTTTTATACCCTTTTCTATAAGAATTATTTCCGTTGCAACATGTAATATGTTCTAGCTAGAGCAAAGAACAAAACAACGAATTGTAGTATAATTTTCTAAATATTTGTAGATATTTGAATCTTGTAAAACATCAGAGGACACTCTTACAGTAAATAGAAAATTTAAATCTCGTAACAATGTTAACAATTTGAAGAGATTAAGGGATCAATTATATATTATTTTCGTTTAATTTTCCATGAAAGGGGATCCTTTTGCCGCCTTAAGAGGAACTAACTCCCGTAAATTAACGGTCAATTAACAAAGATTTCAGAAATTAGGACTTTCGTATTCGATATGCCAATGACCTATCAACAGCATACATCTTAAAATTGATTAATAACATACCGTCCATCTTTAATATATCCTTTTTTAATTTACTAGTAATATTGTGGTCCTTAACGCCACCTTCAGTAATATTCCAGTTATATCGTGGCAGTCAGTTTTGTTGGCAGAGGAAACCGGAGGACCAGGAGAAAACCACCTACTTGTCGCAAGTCACTGACAAACTGTACCACATTATGTTGAATCGAGTACACTTCGCCATTGACGGGGTTCGAACTCACAAGTTTAAAGGTCCATATGAATACGGCAATGGCGGCCCCCTATATATATTACTGATGATGCATAGTTAGTCTATTTATTATACTGAATACCATGGGTACATCTTAATGTAAACATATAAAAGTCGGGTTATCCTAATCAGGAAGATTTCATCCATTATTTTTATTTGCTTTTAAAGATTGCGTACCACCGAATTTCTGATACATAGGTAAATATATTAGATAATTTATCACAACTGAAAGATAGATTTGTGGAAAATAGCTGAGCTTGTACAATACTCATCAGTATAAATACAACTTTTAATTTTTATATTGACAGACGTGAGTCATAGAGCAAGACGATTATACATCGATACAGTGATCAGATTAACCCTTACTATATAGACAGACGTGAGTCATAGAGCAAGACGATTATACATCGCTACAGTAATCAGATTAACCCTTACTATATAGACAGACGTGAGTCATAGAGCAAGACGATTATACATCGCTATAGTGATCAGATTAACCCTTACTATATAGACAGACGTGAGTCATAGAGCAAGACGATTATACATTGCTACAGTGATCAGATTAGCCCTTACTATATAGACAGACGTGAGTCATAGAGCAAGACGATTATACATCGCTACAGTGATCAGATTAACCCTTACTATATAGACAGAGGTGATGTAAATATCAAGGAACCATCATATGATATATTTAATGTATCGTGTGAAATTATCGAGTTCGTTTTCTGAAATGTCAATGCAAAATATTTCTAATATCGCGTGTCGAGGCTACCAATGAGTTGAACTTTCTCGACAGTGTAATCATTGAATGAATAAATTATTTGACTTCATATGTTTGGTTTTATTTTGAGAGTACCCGCAACGTCACTCGCGCTTCAAAAATATTATTATTAAAACTAAGGTGCTCTTCCCTCAGGTATATGTGATCGTTGCTGGTTGTGCTTCTCGAATAGTGTTAAATTATTTGCCTTTGAGGTCTTTCTGTTTTGAGGTACATGATGAATGTTATTCCAGACACGTGCCTACTAAATTTGATATCTACGTTTTTATTACTATGACTGGATCATTACCACTGCTGGTGGACTAATAGTCCCCGAGCGTATCACCCGCTCTGTAGTCAGTGTTTCGGCGCTGACATTGTTTATTATATATCTACGTTTTTATTACTATGACTGGATCGATACCTCTGCTGGTGGACTAATAGTCCCCGAGCGTATCACCCGCTCTGTAGTCAGTGTTTCGGCGCTGACATGGTTTATTATATATCGACGTTTTTATTACTATGACTGGGTCGATACCTCTGCTGGTGGACTAATAGTCCCCGATCGTATCATTCGCTCTGTAGTCAGTGTTTCGGTGCTGACATGGTTTATTATATATCTACGTTTTTATTACTATGACTGGGTCGATACCTCTGCTGGTGGACTAATAGTCCCCGATCGTATCATTCGCTCTGTAGTCAGTGTTTCGGTGCTGACATGGTTTATTTGATTTATTTATTATTGACATTTACAGTTCCTAAATAATATAATTATTATCATAATAGGGTTCAATAGTAGTGCGCACAACCACCTTTCTGTAAATACCTCCATCAGATACGATCAAAATCTAAAGATTGGAAAGAAAAATAATCTAAAAGTGATGGGTGCAATCAAACCCAAAGGACCAACACAGAATAGCCAATATAGGCTAAGATCACATATTCCTGAGGGAGAAGTACCTTCGCTTTGATAAATTATGGAGAACCGGGTAATTTAACGTACAAAGGTCATGATACTCTACAAACACATTACCCACTCAGGTCCATTATTCTTTCTGTATTATAATCTGACAACTCTCATCGACAGTGCAAACCCTATCTACCATTTGATTGATTGATTGATTGGTGTTTAACGCCAACCGTAGAAATATTTCAGCTATATCATGGCGTGAACATATTTTATGTTAACTTAGACACCTAGAATATGCTTCAGTTGGAGACACGATATGCAGCAAAATAATGTAATTTATCAAAGCTTAGCTAATCTCCTTCAGACACTGATAATATTTACCGATTTTGGCTATCTTATTTAGGCACATTAGTCTTCCAGCATCTGAAGACATTTAAAGTATTTAACTTTGCAATCTATTGATATACCCGGAAAAAACCAACAACCAGCCGTTATCACATAAATTTGCATCGAGTAAACATTGCCTGAATCCCACTCGATACAACTTTATGTGATTGAGTTTGTCAGTGATCATGGCGATCAGTTTTAGTGGTGGAAGAAATCGGAGTGCCCGGTTAGAACCACCGACCATGGGCAAGCAACTGGTAAATGTTATCACTTGCGGCTGCGAGTCGAGTGCACCCTTTTTGTAATTGAAAAAGCTGTGCTCGAACCCACGCCGTATTGGTGATAGTCTTGTGTGAGTTGTTGGATAATCCAACTACCTAACTCATTGAGGCACCCGGGCCCTCTATACATTTTGTGTGTATGTAACTTATCAAATCAGTGACAAATTCCTACTGAGAATATTTAGAGACAACCAAAGCAAACAAGATTGGTAGATGTTATGGTATCGTGTAGTCTATATACTGGTCAAGGTTCCCATGTTCGTATTACAAATGTAGTTATAACCACGACGCGTTTCTGGAATAACCTTCTTCAGGTACGCTCAAATCCGAAAGATTTGACTTCTCAACCCTGTACACAACTATCCCAACTCAAAGCTAAGAGATAGGTTAGAATAATTAGTCCAACTTTGTTTCATAAAAAGAATAGCAAACAAATGGGAAGGAATGCATCTTATCACAATCACTCTACTTTTACCAGAAAGTTCTCTAAAAGTTATATCATCAACATGCTCATATTTGTTAAGTTTGATGGATGTATTTTTCAACAGACAGTCGGCATTTCCATGGGTACAAACTGTGATCTTCTCGACAGCGTGTTCCTTTATTCGTATAAGGCACACCTCATAAAAGGGCTTCTCAAGGAAAACGAAAGGAAGCCTTCACGTTTCGCTATATAGATGATTTCCTTCACTAAATAATTCTAAGCTTGATGATTTTGTTTACTGCATCCATCCCTTTGAGCATGAAATAAAGGTGCCACAGATACAGATAGGTGTGCTTGTTACCTTGACATACACCTCGAAATTGACAGTGATGACTGGTTAAGAATGCAACGTTACGAACAAAGAGATGATGTCAATTTTCCAATTGTGAAATTTCCATTTATTTGCAGAACCATTCCAACAACACCTGAATATGGAGTATTCATCTCTCAGTCGATGCAAAATTTCAGAGGTTGTGGTTCCTATCGGGATGTCCTTGATATAGTTGTACTGCTAACAAGGAAGCTACTGAACCGACAGTTCCTACAGGTTAAATTGAAGTTATCGCTTCGAAAGTATTACGATCTACACCCTGATTTGGCCAACCTTTACGGATTATCTGTACCACAAATGACCACGGGTATGTTCCAAATATCGTAAGCCCTTCCCGGTCCTTTCCTCATTCATGATTTATCACCGGATTTCTAAGTGAAGTAACACGACTGGTACCATTAATGTAGCAGGACCTGCTTACCCTTCCGGATCACCTAAGTCCGCCCTCGTTTTTTTACTTGCATTAGTGGGATTCGTGTTGTTCATGTTGTCAATGACATGTTTTCACGTGTTTAGTTCTGTGTTATAGTGTATGCTACGATTGCCGCGTTAAAACGATGTGCGGTTCGATGTCTGTACCCCTTTGTTTTGTCTGGAGTTCATGTTTTATTAATATTATTTGTATTTATTTATGGATAATGGTGTCCAACACGATTTGCATTTCAGATGATGTTCGTATTGTTTAACAGTAACACAACGGATGTCACTAATGGAGCAGGAACTGCTGACCCTTCCGGAGCACCCTAATTTTTAGTGTGGTTCGTGCTACTCGATCATTAGTTTTGTGTGTAATGTTTTGTAGATCGTTTCTTGTCCTTTTGTCCTTTTCTTTTGGCGAAAGTGTTGTATGCCCTGCTTCGATTTACGGGTTCTGATTAACCCGTTGGTATCGTCAAATTGTTCAGAATAATTCTATAAACTAATATTAATATGTGCTATGTGTCGTAGAGGAGTAAATGGGGTGATGGGTGATAATTGCTAAAATCCAATAAACAATCTTCTCAGTTTCGTTACAGAGGATTAAAGCATTTTTTTATTAGTAAGCTACGCCTTTCCCATTATTGATGGTTAGTGCCAGTTGTCAACCCTGTCAGTTTTACATGTCACAATCAAAATGTCCATCCATACTCCACTTTCAACAATATTGCAGTTATCAATGGAGGTCAGTTATTTATTAGCATAGGAAGCCGGAGTACCTGGAAGTGCCCGATACACCTTTACTAAGTCTAATTATACAAGTACACCTTGCCACTGGCACAAATCGAGCGCACAAAGGTTAACGAATTTACCTACTGACTGATTACTAGATAAATGAAAGCAAATAAATACGTTATATATGTAATGTCGTTGGAGATCCAGTAATCAAGAGGGTTAGGATCCCATTAACAGGTTTAATCCCGCCTACATAAGGGCCTGGATTTCTTACGTCATATGTCGTGGGTTTTTTTTGTGTTCGGCAAGTTTAGTTAAGATGAGAGGTGATTGTTCGCTTTGTTGATATTGGTTGAGTTGATGAGCATTTAAACTTTTTCTCATACGTTCGAAGAATTGAAAATGGTCCCTTTCTCGTTATACGCTTTCTAATAGGTAAATAACTACTCGTCACTAAAATATTTTTTTCTAATAAATTTATATAATAATCATTACAAATATCATAGCAAAAAAACATACTACAAGCATAAAAAGCATTATAAAATTATAAGTGGTAGTAGAATGTTTAACTTATTATATTAAAATACAAATATTCAAAAAAAAAGTGTCTAATGTTTTACTATTCCTCTATTCTCTCCTTGTAACTTCAAACAGAAAACCAGATTCACGTTCATTTACAACTAATAATCTATTGGTAGCTTTGTCATAATCAAGTACTCTGGGGTTCACTAAACCATCCTTGGAAGACAATACTTGTCTATGACGTTGTCCATCAGGGGAGATAACCACAACATTGTTAGACTTATAACCGACGACATACATGTACCCATCATTGTCTACAGAGATACCACGTGGACCCTGTAGAACACTCGTATCTTTGAATACCCATTGTGTTTTACCATGTAAATCACAACATGCCACGGTATGTGTTTCCCATGTTGTGTAGTAAAGTTTGTCATCAGATGTAGCCACGTAATAAACGTAAATCATATCACTGTTGATGATATCGCTTACAGATTTATCACTAAGGTTTAGCATCTTTAGTCCTTTATTCCTTGCACAGTAATATATTGTTCTACCTCTAACAGCCATGCCACAAATATCCGTATCCGTGGAGATAGTTGTTAGGACTTCCTTTCTTTCTATGTCTATTATTGTTATACATCTATTACTGCCATCTCTAGATGATACAGCAACGCTATTGTTATCTTTAATGTCAGCTGTATCATAAGTACATGATCCTGTTTTGTCTTTACCTATCTGGAATAATTCTACTCCTTCTTTATTGATAAAGCTTACTGCATTAGTACTGAAACAGGACAATGCCATTCTACTATCTGGAAGTAAAGAACATCCTCTGATTCTACTCCCATTTGTGTTTATCTTCTGCTTCAGATTCAGTTGCATATTGTCAACTGACATAGGTGGTGATAGGTCAGCAATCATCATCTGGGCCTGCTTGTCTTTTTTTCTAGCAAAGGTCAACTCACAAGGTTTTGATTCAACAACTACTTCGCCAAACTTTTGAATGCTTTTGGTCTTCATACCATTGTCTATCTTATATGATAGTTTGGTTTGATTGAGACTATCGCCGTTTACTATTGACTGCAAACACGTGTCGTGTGTTTCTACTTCTTTCTCTATTTGCTTTACGGCCAAATATGTTTGCATGTCTGATGCATACTTTTTAATGTTGATGATATTCGTCTGGTATTCGGTCAGTTCTTTCGGTTTCCCATCCAAAGATAACATTAGGTCACGTATTTCTTCTGTTATCTGTTTTTCTAATTCAGTCAATTCTTTCATCAGATCTTACTGTAACTTGTCAAGGTGATTGTTGATTTTTGTTCTGATTTCTCGTATTTCATTCTCAATTATTATTTTCTGTTCTCTAGAAGAACTTGAGTTGGTCTCTCTGTTTTGTCTAATTTTACCAGTAATTTCTGTCATCTCGATAACCAATTGTTCGATCTCATTAAATATATCTGATGGATTCACATCTTTAACTATATTCTCCAAAATAGTTACATCGGAACAGTCCATACGAGTCTCCACCATACAAATACCACAACACGGACATCCATGCTGCTTGCAGTATAATTTGAACTTTTCGTGGTGTTCATTGCAATGTTCTTTAATGCCCAAAACATACAACGGCAACTTCTGATACTCCTCTATGTGTATCGTGGTATGACCTCTTGACGGCTTCACTGAACCGTGATATTCAAAGCATTATGCACATAGTCCTTCTTCACAATCTGGACACCAAACTTCTGATGGCTTAGAAATATGGCCGATATCACATATACCACAGACAGATGGAGAACTTGACATGCTGTTGATATCCTGTAATATATTGTTGAAAGTGGCGTTAATCACCATAAGCCAAACCAAATCAATTATTAATTGTCATAAGTCATTGTATTGACCATTACAGTTAATAGCTTAAATTCATGATTTTGAATTAATATTTTCTTTTATATTGCAACCTTTGCTGGTAGACTATTAGTTCCCTAGGATATCATCCGTAGTCAGTGCTTCGGTACTCATATTGTTTATCAGATATATGTATTAACGGTTTCCTAAATATGTATGTATTATTCAACTAAGGGTCTCCACCTTCGGTCATAGGTGACCTTAGCCGTTTTACGTTATCCTGTGTAGGCTCTTTGGTATTTCTGTTTCCAAAACAGTTAAGTTATTTGGCCTCCAATCAGTTGACTTTGACTATACCTGATGAAGGTTATTCCAGAAACTCGTCGTGTGTATCAAATTACATATCTACCATTTTTATTTGATACATAATTATATCTGTTAAAAGATGTCAGGTGACTCTACAATTTTACACTTTGAGCTTTTATTTTGATAAGTTGGTGCCCATTATTGAAATCAGAGGCCCCTTGGAGTCGGCATCTCTTACCTGGTTTGCAAATAAATATCAATATTTTTTAGATCCTATGGTTTTTCACAATTGGATCGAATGTACATTTATCTCGATACAAAACACTACACTAATTTATCCTATGATTTGATCCTATCTGACAGTCCTGCAGAGTATTTGTGTTACCTTGTCTCGTAAGGCAAATCTAGGGATAGACGTAAGACATGTGTATAAGCGTGTGTAGATGGTATATATATATATATATATGATATTTTTAGGTAAAATGTATTTATAATCAATATTTCGTATACATGTTTTAAATTGTTCTATATAAAGGACAATTCAGTCGAAAACTAGGTCAACTTTATAGAAAAATCATGTAGATCTCCCAACATGAGTATGATATCATGTAATTATTATTAAATCTACATTTCTACTCCCTCGGGTACCGGTGACCATAGACGATTTTGCTATACTGTTTAGACTTGCACCGAAACATTTTAACATTATTATTGTACTTTCACATCTGTAGATTATGAGCGTATCTGATGAAGGTTATTCCAGAATTATTTCGTGCACACTAAATTTGATATCTTTTTACATTTATACGCTAATGACTATGTGTTATAGTTTCTTTTAATGCAACGACCATTTCATTACGCTTAAAGAGGGGGGGGGAGGAAAGATTGTATATAAAAGATACAATCAAATCATATAGCTTTGTTGTTTTCAAGGGCACTTTCTGCTAACATTGCCGAAATTTTTTTATTTTAAATGTCGGCCCTTGACTTAAGCATCATCAAATACATAAGTTTATTTTTTAAGCTCTATCATGGCGACAACATTTTGATGTGATATTACTAACTTCCGCTTTGTATTAGACCAACACTCATAGTTGGCCTTTGATAATGCTACTATGGTATACTGAACCAAAAGTCCGATGGTAGACATGTCGCTCCACTCAGACACATTACTCTGACCTGGGCTCGAATCCACGATCTACCACCCTCATAGTTGGCCTTTGATAATGATAATATGGCATGCTGAACCAAAAGTCCGATGGTAGACATGTCGCTCCATTCAGACACATTACTCTGATTTCGAGCCAACCATTCTTTACTCTTAATCCTTAATGCCGCGTGGTTGGCGGAGAAGCAAATAATACCAATTTAATAAGTCTTTGGTTTTACCTGACCAGAACTCGAACCCACGATCTACCACCCATCGAAATATAACATATATTCACGTTAACCATTAGGCCACTAATGTGGTAATATTGAAACAGAACGCCGCAGTGCATTTCATAAAATGTTGATGAAAAACATTGAAATGGTCACAACCTACATACTTGATCCAATAAACGGTGCATTTAATTATGCTAAATATCTATGTATTTTGATAGATTACTATATTATGGACCAAATGTTAGCTACACACTGGACTTTCAGACTATTACTTATAATAGGTTACCATGGTTACGAGTTACAGTACTTAAGCTATATTATGGCGAATGCATGTTATATTTCGATGGGACGATGATGGTATCCATATTATACTCCACCAAAACTTTTATTTTGTTAGCTTACTAACACAAACGCATAAAGATTGACATGTCACTCTACTCGGACACATATTCCTGACTCCAAGCAAGCTAGTCGTTGTTCTTTATCTGTAATGTTGTTTGTTTGGTAGAAAAGCAACACATACCAATTTTTAAGTCGCTGATTTCACCTTGATTCGAGCGCAATATTTACCTCACTTGAGGCTTTCATTTTTATTATTGTACCATTTAGTTGATTTAACACTAAAAGATATTGTAACATGAATTCATTCTTGTCCTTTGGTCTGTGTATTGTTTATATCCCAGAATGAAAGAAAATCTATGAACTATGAAATAATACACGCAGATACGAGATATTGCACACTTTAAATTTGGGCTGTCGTTTTATTATTCTCAAGAGCCGTACAATAATAAGCGACATAGATGTGATATTACATGTCTTCATGTAACAAATCATCTATACCACGGTTTTCTGAGTTAAACGCTTCGCGTTCCGTTGTTTAACCGTTTAACTCGGAAAACCTTGGTTATAAATAATACATATGAGTTAATGCTTTATATGTTGTTTTGAATGTTTTCAAAAAATATAAAATATAACTTTCAAGTCTGTTGATTAAAAAAAACACACCAAAGTAGAACTACCTGTGTCCAACAAGACAAATAATCGATTGGTTTTTAAATTGAATTTATTAAAACAAAATTAAAATATAGATATAGTAAATAAACAGATACATCTATCAGAGATAGTATTGTTTAAGCATCATAAGATAACATACTAGTACATTTTATATGAGGTATAGTCATGTCGAAAAATCATATTTCTCTCGAACGGTGATCCAGGTAAAAACAACTTTCGTTGGTGGAACAAATCTTCATATCTCACCTAATGCGCGGGAAATAAATGTGTCATATATCTTGGGCTTAATGTACGGATCAATGATTAGCATACCATCGGGTTTTATCATATATGTAAAAATGTTGATACATCGGGTTTCACCATGCAAGCAAAAAGGAGGAAGAGGCTACTCGATTGTGATTACGACAATGTACATATCCCTGGTAATTTGTGACAGAGGTATTCAGAACGGTTAATCCAGTCATGGTGACGACGTAAAACGTTCCAAAAAGGTAACTTGATTTCGCCATGATGCCAATAATATATATGAATACTCACTTTCCTGGCACTAAAGAACAATTGAGGGTGGCGAAAGTAAAACTTCCGAAGACATCGATGTAACTGCCATTAAGGAAAACAAGTGAGTCAGTGAATTATTCCACAAACAAATATTTGATTATGTGAAATCTGAATTATCGAAAGATAAATATTTTTCAGTGTGTTTAAGACGAGTTTGAAGATACCTAAGGGGTAGATACAAAAGGGGTAAACGGATTCCGTAAATTGATGAAGAACAGACAGCACAATGACCAAGCGAAAAAGGACCAAAGGACAAACAAAGATCTACAAAACACTACTCAGAAAAGTACAGATCGGGTAACATAGTTCCCACTAAAAGCCGGGGTGCACTTAGGTGCTCTGCTAGGGTAGCAGTTCGATCCTGCGCTACTGGTGACACTCTTTGTGTTAATCTAGCTACAAGGCCGGTGATAAGTCATGAATGAGTAAAGGACCGACAAGTCTTAACCCCTCACAATTAACACTTGTGTAGATATATTTTTAACCTATATATAGTTTACCTTTACTTCATACACTGAAAAAAATGAAAATACATTTTTCTGCTTTCATAGCTTGGAATCAAGTAAACTATTTGACTAAAACAACTACAAAATTAACCTCATTAGATCAATCTTATATTATTTAATTAGAACCAGTTTTATTCCGATTCTGTATACATCACGCATATTTATTCTGAAGCGAAATCGTCTGCAAACGCATTTTTTGTCGAGAATAAAAAGTTGTTGATATAGCAGGTCACCTGATAGTACATTATATTGCACTCTTTGTTTGCACCTTTGTTTTTGAAATATACTTTGCTTCCTGACTAAATAGTTCTTTGATAACTTAAGGATATAAATCGAAAATGTTTTATAAATTAGACTTAATATACGATGTTCTATTGAGTGAAATAATAAAATAAGATGGGATTACAAGGAAGTCTAACGATTTAATCTATGGTTTAAAATTACATATAAAGATCTTTAAACACATGTTCATTCATTTATATTGAAAATGACCGAAAACGACACAATCGATACCCCTAACACCTGACCGTCCATTTTCGCGGATTGACCCAGACACGTCAATAAAAAGTGGACGCGTTAAACTAGTTTTACCTCTTCTATTTTGTTTAATGAAAAAAGGGTTATTTAGCAGCTAGAAGAATGAAAAAAACTATAACTAAAAGAAAAGGGATAAAATGTATATTATTATGTAAATTTTAAACATAAATATATCTAATATATCGTACAGCCGAAAATAAACATTAGAGACATCCGAAAGGCAAATCAAGAATGGACAATTAAGAGACGCTGGCAACATTGGGAACACAAGACGCAGGGCGCTCAAATCAAATCAAATAAGTTTTATTTAAAGTCGAAATATCTATAACATATAACATAAGCTCTAGTGAGCTTTTGAATCGACTATTACATAAAAAGCACATACAAGTATAACATAACTTTACAAGCACATATTACATGACATCACAAAGCAAAACAACTAAAACAACATGCATGCATAGACATTTGTATAAAACATAAGCTCATGTATACATAGTCATACATAAAAGCAAACTTATGCATACATAAAACACAGTTACATATAAAATTAATCAGAACTGAATCTAAAAGCATAAAAGCATAAGCTCATGTATACATAGACATACATAAAAGCAATCTCATGCATACATAAATAGTTACATATAAAATTTATCAGAACTGAATCTAAAAGCATAAAACATAAGCTCATGCATATATAGACATACATAAAAGCAAACTCATTCATACATAAATACAGTTTCATATAAAATTAATCAGAACTGAATCTAAGAGCATAATAGCAGATCAGGATAGGGTAATATTAAAACTATTAAAACTATATAGCACTAAGTACACAAAGCATAACAAGACAAACTGTTTACACGCAAGCACTACAATGGCATGAGCCACCATTCCAGGTATTCAATAATTTTGAAAATTGATTTAAGTTTTGTTCTAATCTAATATGGTTTGGTAGCTCATTCCATAGTTTGGTTGAAAAATAACGGAATGATTTCAGACCATACCTTGTTGTTTTTACAGATGGTACATCAGCTGTGTTTTCGTATCTAAAGGAATAATTATGTTTTTTAATATTTACTAAATCATGTAAATAAATAGGGCTTTCTTTATGTATAATTTTAAACGTTTCAATTGCTATACTTCTTAATCTTCTAACTTTAAGTGATGGCATTTTTGATTTTTCCAGTAATTCTTCATAATTTAAAACATAGTCATTATAAATAAACCTGAGTGCCCTTTCTTGAATTTTTTCCATTTTCTTATTATTTTTCTCACTGCAAAAATGCCATGTTACAGGACAATAATTGAAGTTGGATAATATAAATGAATAGTAAATAGTTAGTCGACCTAGCTTATTTAAATATCTACCAATTCTTTTCAAAACATTAAGTTGACGAGCAGATTTTTTACAAATTTCTGATATATGCTTATCAAAATTTAATTCATAATCTATTGTAACACCAAGAAGTTTAACATGTTCTTCACACTTTATCTTGCTACCATTTAAATCAAAGCAAATCTGTTCTTTAAAGGTTTTCTTGCCTATTGCCAAAGCTTGGAATTTGTCTGGATTAGCTTGCATTAAATTGTTTGCAAACCAATCCAGCATTTTTTGACTGTCATTCTCTTATTTTGAAATAACATTTTTTAGATCATGATCGGCATAAGACAAAGTGTTATCGTCTGCATAATTATATATAGTACTAAAATCAACAGAATAAAAGATGTCATTAATAAAAATTTAAAGAGAATGGGGCCCAAAATTGAGCCCTGTGGCACACCTTTATGCACTGTTTTAAAAGAGCTACAAATATTTGTTACCTTTACACATTGTTTTCTACCAGACAAATAGCTGTTTAATAAATTTATAGACTTTTCTGATAGACCATATGCTTCAAGTTTCAATAAAATGAGGTCGTGTGGGAGACAGTCAAAAGCCTTTGATAAATCCATTAAGATAGCTGCTATATATTTGTTTTCATCCAAAGCTTTTTTCCAGTCTTCAATAATTTTTAGTAAGGCAGTTTGACATCCGAAACCTTTCCTAAAAGCTGATAATGATGGATGAAAATGAAAATTGAAAAAATCTGTTAATTGGTCAAAAATAGCTCTTTCAACAAATTTTGATATTGTTTGCAAAACACTTACTGGACGATAATTTCCTTTCTCTAAAATATTATTCTTCTTGAAGAGCGGTCTAACCTGTGCTGTCTTGAGTTTATCTGGGAAAATTGATACATCAATACACTTATTAATAAAAAATGTAATTGGTTCTACAATACAAGGCATAGATAGCTTCAGTATTTTTGGTGATATCCCATCGTAACCTGTAGCTTTCTTAATATTCAATTTGTTTATTTGCTTACTAACAAAATTAGAGCTTACCGGTTTAAAATTTAGATCATCAGTAATCAGCTTATTTTCTTTGATCATACATACACTAGGATGCCCTTTATTTACAATAACATTTGTATTACCAATTTTTTTTGCTACATTGATGAAAAAGTCATTGAAAACTTCAGATACCTTTGCTGGATCATTTATAATCTCACCATTTTCACTTAATGTGATATGATTATTACTACTACTGCCTTTCTTTGACAAAAATGGCTTTATAGTTGGCCAAAAATCAGATGATTTTGGTCCTCCAACACATCTCTCAAAAAAATAGTTTTGGATAGATTTCTTTTTAACTTTATTAACATGATTTCTTTGCTTTCTATAATTTTCCCAGTTTACTTTAGATCTATTTTTCAAAAATTTATTGTGGAGCATTCTCTTTTTGTAAATTTCTTTTCTTAAGGTTTTATTCATAAATGGTGCTGGAGTTTGAACTGGTTTTCTTTTCTTCAATGGGATATGTTTATTTACAACTTCAAGATAAGATTTTTCAAAAATTTCATATGTAGAGTTTATATCTGATTCATTTCCTATATTTACATAATCAATTTTTTCTAGATCTTCAACATACTTTTCATGATCAAAGTTTTTATAGCTTCTATAAGTAATATAGTCTCTATTTATTTTTGGTATCCTGCCTTTGATTTGGGTTGATACTATATTGTGCACATCACTGAGTCCGCAGTTAAAGTTTGTAGTATTTTGGCAGTGACTTGCTTTGTTGGTAAGTATAACATCAATTAAGGTAGGTGATGCATTTTTAGTGAAGCAAGTCTCTTTTTTTACTAAGTTACTATAATCAAATATGTCACATACTGATTGTAGTGGTGATGATTTTTCTCTGTCCTGCATATTGTAATTAAGGTCACCAAGCACAAGAACATTTTCATAATTTAAGGATGCTTTGTCAAAAGTGTTTGTGAAATTCTCTATGAATTTATCATCTTTCATAGATGGGGGTCTATATAATCCACATATAAGCCATTTTTTGTCATTGCAATTTATTTCTGTAAATATAGATTCTATTTCTTTGCATTCAAGTTTTACCTTCCTGTCGCATGCAAGATCAGATCTTACATACAGCAGCATTCCTCCACCATGTGATGACCTGTCGGCTCTCCACAGGTGATAATTTTCTACTTCAAATTGGCTGTTTGGAAATGTCTCATCGAGTTTAGTCTCTGCAATTATCAGCATATCGATTGTATTTGCTAATAAGAGGTCTTTTATAGAGCAAAATTTATATCTGTAACTATTGATGTTTAAAAATGAGCACATGAAAGTGTCTGGATGTTTTTTTCTTGTATCACTCAATTCATCAAAAATGTCAGTGTTTACATCGGATGTTGTGTCTGGTGTTAAGGGGAGACTATCCACTAGAGGTGCGTTCGAAGAGTTTCCTATAGATTCATTTGTTTCAAGATTGGTACTGAAGAAAGAGTCCGTAAAAGGAGGTAGTGTACACAAATAACAATACCAATCGTCTGAAGAATTAGACAAATAGTTGTATTCAGATACTGGCATGTCAATGCATTTTGCGTGGTGCCATAGGAGACAGCTCTCACATTGTATTCCTCGTTGATTTCTTTTAACAGGTTTTTGGCATTTTCCACAGGGAAATCGGATTGGGCCTGGGTTCTCTGATACATCTCCACTCATTAAAAGTAATAAAATAATTCGATATCTATTTGGACTTTGAATTGGTCTGCAGTGTAAAGTTTTTGCATTTTTTCCTTTGTTTACATTTGTGGCGCCTTGGGGGCTGACTATCAAATTTAAGATATACTCGTTGTTTGGTATTTTAACAGGTATTTTGATGTCATAAACGTCTTTCCTTTCCACTTTTGCACTGTTGTATGTTGATTTAGTGCTATAAAAAGTTCCTATTCTTGTTATAATCGAAAATATGAGGAGCACTGTTGAAGCTCCCGTCAAACCCGCCGCCATCTTTTTCAGAATTCAAGAATGTAAACTCATATCAAATGCGATACTATACAATTACAGACTTTTGTCTCTCTTAAAAATGATTTTCCCCCCACTTCTTGGAGAACTATTTTGCGGAGGTGACAAAGAAAACAAAATCAACCGATCTGCCAGCAAATCAATGGGAACATTGCATTAATCGTGATAGACTAATATAGCTCTAGTATATCGATAGATGGTAGATATACCCCGAACTATCATATATCATACGACCTTGAAAACCCTGATATTTCAGAGTGTGCAGTAGTCAGTCTAGAGGTAGCAACAATCGTTGGTCATACTACCTGGTAGACTTTTTGTTTTATTGCTCTCGATAGGTTTAAGTTATTTGACTTTCAAGTCTTTCGGTTTTGAGGGTATGAAAATGTAGTAAAACGTAGATATCAAATTTAGTGCGCACAACAGGTTTCTGGAATAACCTTCATCAGGTACGCTCAAAATAGAAAGATCGGAAAGCCAAATAACTTGAGTGTTGGGTACAATAAAAGCAAATGACCTAAGATCGGCTAAAGTCAAATATTCCTGAGGGAGAAGAACTTTAGCTTTGATTGATTATGGAGAGCTGGTTAAGTAAAATAAAAAAAAAAGTTTTGTGTAACGGCTACAATGTACCTACTCATTTCCGAAAAATACAATTGTTATTTAACGTGCAGGGATCATGATACTCTCCAAACACTTTACCCACAATGGTCCACAATTCGTTCTACATGTATATTATATTCTGACAACTCTCATCGATGAGTTAGGTCGTTGGATCTAACAGCTCATACAAGCCTATCTCCAAAACGGCGTCGGTTCGCGCCCAGCTTTGTAAATTACAAAAAGGGTTCACTCGATTCGCAGCCGCAAGTGATGAAGTTTACCAGTTGCTTGCCCAGGGTCGGTGGTTCCTTCGGGTACTCTCGCTTGCTCGACCACTAAAACTGGTCGCCATGATATAACTGAAATATTGCTGAAAGTGGCGTTAAAACCCCAACAAATCAATCAATCAATCAATCAATCATCGAGCGTGCAAATCATATCTACCACTTAGAGACTGTGCAGCTATATAATGTCATTTATCAAGACTAAGGCCAATTTCCCTCAGACACAGATAACCTTAATTTATTTTGGCTATCTTGTTTAGACCCGTTAGTTTTCTAGCATCTGAATACATTTAAAGTATTTAACTTTCCAATCTGTTGATCTACCCGGAGAATATCCCACTCAGACGAGGTGTATTCGATACAACATTAAGTTTGTCAGTGACAGGCGACAGGTCGGTGGTTTTCTCCGTGTTCTCTGGTTTCCTTGACTAATAAAAATGACCGCCACGATATAACTGAAATATTGTTGAAAGTGGCGTTAAACACCAAAAATCAACCTAGCATAATCTGTTGAATATTATGTCACATATAAATGAAATTATAGGAATTAGCTAAATCTACAAGAAACTGGATTTTAATTTTTTTTAATGAAGTAAGTTTGAGGTAGTCAACTTGTAAATTTTAGTATGATATATTACACCTGCTAGAGTGAGTGGGCGATTTTTTCCATGGCGAGAACAAGTTAATTTTCAATGAGATAATGATGAGGTCCGCTTTGTTCTAGATCAACACGCTGAGTTTGATTGTTATAGTGCTAGCTCACGGAAACAACAGTCTGCGCGGAAAAACATGTCGCCCCTTCTCGGACACATTATCCTTATTCCAAGCCAGCCAGTCCTTGTTCTTTCTCCTTAATGGTGCTTGCACAGCGCAGAAGCAACAAATACCAATTTCATAGTCTTTGATTTGACCCGAATCAGGGCTCGAATCCATAATCTACCGCACCCGTAGCGAGCACGCTAACCATTACACCACAGACGTGGTTAAATTTTAGTATGATATATGTTACCTATACGATATCACGTGACTGGTCCAGTTAACAACAATGTAACTTATGGTATACAATTACTGTCTGTCTGCTGAACAATTTACAATACCATGGCGATTGCAAAGAATTTATAAAAAAAAACTTAAGTTATTTATCCAATACTAAGATTAAACGCTTTTATACAGATAGAAAGACACGGCTCTAGGATTATATATGTATGTAAGTTATCACAGCATTGACGAATATTTACAGGCAACACAAACAAACATGATTGATATATTTTATGGTATTGTGTAGTCTGTGTACTGGTAAAGGTTATCATGCTCGTATTGAAAATGTAGTAAAACGTATATATCAAATCTAGTGCACACTGGAATAAGCTTCACCACAATTGGAGCAGGGACTGACAACCCGTCCGGGGGACATGACATAACCCCCAGTTTTAATGGGGTTCGTGTTACTCGATATTCAGTTTTATGTGTAATGTTTTGAACATCGTTGTTTGTCCTTTTGTCCTTTTTCTTTTGGACATTGTGTTGTTTGTCCTTCTTTGATTTACGGATTCTGATTACCCCTTTGGAGTCTTCAAGTTCTTCTTCTATCAAGTATGCTCAAAACCTAAAGACTTGACTTCTCTACCCTCTGCAAAATTATCCTGAATCAATGCTAAAAGACAGATTAAAACAATTATTTCAAATGTGTTTCATAGAAAAGAATGGCCAACGTAGATATATTTTTAATCTGTTTAACTCACTGTGATCAAAATCTGTCTTTTAATATGAATTCGTAAATAGTTAACTTTTATCACTATCGATGATTTTTGCTTACTTTTGATTTGTATATATCATATGGGTTTTGCTCGTTAATGTAAATACTTTTTGCTTTTCTTATTACTTTAATAGTTAAGTTCATATACAATTTTATTGTATGTACTCTTCATATAATTTGTCAGTTTTACATGTTAAGCGCTTATGGTAATTGTGTAATTAGATAAGCGCTATATAAATGCCTTGTAATAAATAATAATAATACAACTACCTTGTCTTGGAAGGGACAAATCTTTTTTTTAGCCACTCTGATTCGGAAGAAAAATATTATGCAACTGATAACATCAACATGCTCGAGTTTTTGATAGACAACATATTTGCTTTGTTTGATGGACGTGTTTTGCAACAAACAGTGGGATTTCAATGGGCACAAACTGTGCTCCTACTCTCGTTGACTTGTTCCTTTATTCGTATAAGGTAGACTTCATACAAGGAAAACGATAGGAAGATAACCGGATCGATCCTTTGATTTCACGTTCCGCTATATTGATGATATCATTTCACTAAGTAATTATAAGTTTGATCTTGAGATAAAGGATACCACAGATACAGATTTATCTTTCTTTTAGCTTTGGGTCGGGATAATTCTGCAGAGGGAAGAGAAGTCAAGACTGGTCAACCGTTACGAAATGTGGATCTCACAAATGACCACGGATATGTTCCAAAAGTCGTAGACACTTCCTGGTCTTTTCCTCATTCATGACTTATCACGTGGTTTGTAACTTGAGTAACACGACGGGTGTCACTAGTGTAGCAGGAACTGCTTACCTTTCTGGAGCATCTGAACTCGCCCCTGTTATGTACATGCATTAGTGGGTACTTGTTGTTTATGTTGTCAATTACATATTTTCCGTGCTTAGTTTTCTGTTGTGATATACGCTATCATTTCCACGTAAATACGATGTTCAGTTAACCCTTCTTTTGTCGGAAGTTCATGTGTCACTAGTGGAGCAGGTGTAGCATTTAATTGTGTCATCTAGTTCAAAATGTCCGCCGGACACTTTTACATATGTTATAATGTCCAACAGACACTATTTCATATCGCAATCTTTATAAAATATTGTCCGGGGGACACTTTAACATAGGACACTATTATGTCTTACACTAACCCTAATACTAACCCTAACCCTAACCCTAAACCCAACCCTATACTAGAACACAACTTCATAGCATTGGACACTATTTCATATCGCAATCTCTAAAAAAATATTGTCCAGGGGGGCACTTTAGCATAGGGCACTATTATGCTCACCCCCGGGTTTTATTGGGGTTCGTGTTACTCGATCTGTGGTTTTACATGCATGTTTTGTAGATCGTTGTTTGTCCTTTTGTCCTTTTTCTTTTTGCCATTGAGTTGTCTGTTCTTCTTCGATATACGGATTCTGATTAACCCTTTGGTATCTTCAAACTCTTCTTACAAATAGTATTTGTATTTTATTTACTGATACTGTTGTCCAACACGATTTCCATTTCATATGATGTTTTTGCTTAAGAGTAATACGATGGATGTCACTAATGGAGCAGGAAATGCTTACCCTTTCGGAACATCCAAGTTCCCCACCGTTTTATTGGGGTTCGTATTACTCGATCTTTGGTTTTCTGTGAAGTGCTTTGTAGATCGTTGTTTCTCCATTTGACAATAGGGTTGTATGTCCTTTTTTGATTTGCGTATTCTAATCACTCCGTTGGTATCGTCAAACTCTTCTCAAAATAATCATATAATTTATACGAAGAAGACTATTGTCGAGCGGATGGTTGGTGAGGGGGGGGGGGTGGTATTTATTAGATACAATAAACAATGGTCTGAGTTTCCCTTAAAGAGGATTATGAAATTAGTATTTGGCTATCGCTTAACTATCTTTCGGCCGTTGTCAACCCAATCACTTTGTTTTATTACCCCCCCCCCTAGTTTTAGCATGTCACTATACAAATATCCACCCCTACTACACTTTCAACAATATTGCAGTTATACAGTTATACAATGGAGGTCAGTTGCTTATTGGCAGAGGAAGCCGGAACACCCGGAAGTGCCTTAATACCCGATACACTTTTACAAAGTCAAGCTATACAAGTACACCTTGCCACGGGCACAAATCTAACGCACCAAAGTTGACGTTTTTACCTACTGACTGATAACTAGATAAATGAAAGTAAATCAATAAGTTTTATATGTATCGTAGTTAGAGATCCAGTAATGAAGAGGGGGAGGTTGGGAACCCATTAACAGGTTTAATCCCGCCAAATGTATGTACCTGTCCCAAGGAAGGGCCTGAATTTCCAACATCATATTTATCAATAGGGGAAGGTTATGATCCCATTAACAGCGTCATATGTTTGTGTTCAGTTAAGATGAGAGGTGAATGCTCGTTTTGTTGATATTGGTGGAATTGATGACCATCAATGTTTAAATGTTTCTTTCATGAATTCGAGAACATGGCGTTGATCCCTTTCTCGTAAATAACTTATAGGCAGATAACTTCTCGTCAGTAAAATATATGCTTCTAATAAATTTATATAATAATCATTACAAATATCATAGTATAAAAGCATACTACACGTATAAAAATCGTTATACAATTATAAGTGGTAGGAGAATATTTGACTTATTTTATTAAAATATAAAATAATTCATTGCAATATTGTCTAATGTTCTACTATTCCTCTACTGTCACATTGTAACTTCAAACAGAAAAGCAGACTCACTTTCATTTACAACTAATAACACATTGGTAGATTTGTCATAATCAAGTACACGTGGGCTTACCAGACCATCCTCCGAAGACAACATTTGTCTATGACGCTGTCCATCAGGGGAGAAAACCACAGCATTGTTAGAAATACAACCGACGACATACACGTTCCCGTTATTGTCTACAGAGATACCACGTGGATCTTCTAGGACACGTTTATCTTTGAATTCCCATTGTGTTGTACCATGTAAATCACAACATGTCACGGTATCTGAGTTACAGTTTGTGTAGTAAAGTTTGTCTTCTGATGTAGCTAAGCAGTAAATGTAAGATATGTCACTGTTGATGATTTTACTTACAGATTGATCACTAAGATTTAGCATCTTTAATCCTTTATTCCCTGTACAGTAATATATCGTTCGACCTCTAACCGCCATGCCATAAATGCCCGTATCCATGGAGATAGTTGTCATGACTTCTTTACTTTCTATGTTTATTATATTTATACATCTATTAACCCCCCGATCTCCAGATGATACAGCAACGCTATTGTTATCTTTAATATAAATTGTATCATATGTACCGGCTCCTGTTTTATCTTTACCTATCTGGAATGATTCTACCCCTTCTTTATTGATAAAGCTGATAGTATTATTACCATAACAGGACAAAACCATTCTACCATCTGGAAGTAAAGAGCATCCTCTGATATTTCTCCCGTTGATGTTTATCTTTTGTTTCAGTTTCAGCTGTATATTGTCAACTGACAAGGGTGGTGATATTTCAGCTACCATCAACTGAGCTTGCTTATTTTTTTTTCTAGCAAATGTCAACTCACAAGGAATTGATTCAACAACTACTTCACAAAACTTTTGAATGTTGGTGGTTATAGTCTTCAGACCGGTGTCTATCTTGTATCCTAGTTTGGTTTGATTTAGATTTCCGCTGTTGATTAGTGACTGTAAACACGTGTCATGAGTTTCTACGTCTTTTTCTATTTTCTTTACGCAATATATGTTTGCAGGTCTGATGCATACTTGGCTATGCCGACTATATTCGTCTGGTATTCGGTCAGTTCTTTCTGTTTCTTGTCTAGAGATTCCATCAGTTCCCGTGTTTGTTCTGTTTTCAGGTTTTCCTCCGCAGTTAATTCCTTCATCAGACCTTCTTGCAACTTGTCCAGTTGATTGTTGATTTTTGTCCTGACTTCCCGTATTTCATTCTCAATTATTATTTTCTGTTTTCTAACTGCATTTGAATTGTCCTCTCTGTTTTGTCTAATTTTACCAATTGTTTCAATCATCTCGTTAATCAATTGATCGATCTCATTAAATAGGTCTGATGTCTTCACATCTTTAACCATATTCTTCAGAATAGATACATCCACACAATCCCGATGAGTCTCCACCATACAAATTCCACAACACGGATATTCATGCTCCTTGCAGTATAAATTGAACTTTTCGTGGTGTTCATTGCAATGTTCTTTAACTTCCACTACATACGACGGCAATTGCTGATATCCCGATATAGGTATCGTAGTATGACCTCGTGACAGCTTCACTAAACTGTGATATTCAATGCATTCTGCACATAGTCCTTCTTCACAGTCTGGACACCAAACTTCTGATGGCTTAGAAATATGGCGGATATCACACATACCACAGACAGATGGAGAACTTGACATGATGTTGATATCCTGTAATATATTGATTGCATTAACATGTATTTTAACATTTATTTATTGCCATTAGTCATGTTTATTTGTCTTAACCATTACAGTTAATAGCTTAAGTTCATGACTTTGAATTAACATCTTCTTTTCTATTACAATGCCTCTGCTGATCAGCCATTAGTTTCCGGATGTATTAAGATTGTCTTTTACCTTGCAACCTTTGCTGGTATACTATTAGTCCCCAATGTTATCATCCGCACAGTAGTGAATGCTTCGGTACTGACATGGATTATTAGATATATCTATTATGGATATCTATATTTTAAGTATACCCTATTAAGGTGATTCCAGAGACCCGTCATGCGCACTAAATCTGATATCTACGTTGCTATTAGCCTACACATTTTATATATTTTGAAGTTTTATGTTGATAATGTGCTGCCCAAAGTTGAAACGAGAGTTCCCTAGGAGTCGATATCTGTCACCTTGTTTGCAAATATATATTTATATTATTTAAGTCTTAGCGTTTTTCACAATCGGATCGAATATGCTTTAATCTAAATACAATTCTGTTTTTTTCAACAAGTTGATAGTTATATTCATCTTGTAATTGTGGGCTTCTAATTCAGTAATTGATGGGGCTAAGACCCCCATAATCAAATTGTATTTGAACATTCTGCATATTTACCGTTGTACCTTGCAAAAAATAAAGGTAGGGGAAAGGAATATTAAAGCCTATAAATCACATTGTACAGTTTTACCCGTTTTTCACGAATGACCGGGATAAAAACAAAAGAAAATCAAAGAAGAATTTGAAGAAGCAAAAGTGTTAATCAGAATCTATAAACCGAAGAAGGAAAGACAAGACAATGACCAAATGAAAAAGGACAAAAGGACAAACAACGATCTACAAAACACTTTCTCTTCGGTTTGAATAGTAAGCACATAAACAGAGTTCATTCTTGTGTCCTGTCCAATCAGAAGTATTCATGTTTATAATTTCATTCACCTGAAAATTACTTTGTCCCATGGCGGACATTTTGGATGTCGAATCGGAGGAATTACACCTATATCCTTCGTGCTAAGTACACTTCATTGTTTATCTTTACGTGTTTCTTGAACAGCCCGTCCTTAAAGTCTGCCTCGTACGAATGAAGGAATAAGTCGTCGATCACCAATTGAATATACTTTTCCCAGCGATCTTACTCCATAAGCCAATGGAGATAGTTAGATTCTTGTAGTCAAACGACTTTTTGTGGAAATCACAATAGGAAGAGAATGAAGATACCAATGGGGTAATCATTATCCGTAGATTGAACAAGGACAGACAACACAATAACCAAAAGAAAAAGGACAAAAGGACAACCACTGATCTACAAAACACTACAATAAATTATCTGACGGTCTTTCAGAGTATTCTTGTAAATATAGATGAACATCAATTGGAAAATTCTAGCTTTATCAATACCAATGCTTGTGTAGTTAGTGTAGTACTGACGCTACGGGGTCCTATCAATAACAATAGATTTACCGCAGTTTACATAGATTTCTGAACAACTGACTTATTTAAATCAGAACATCTGACAATAATAATATATGTTTGACATGATAACAATATACATTACCTGAACATACCTGACAATAATGGCTTTTGACGAAATATCACAAAATCAGGCAAATTGTAGAAGAGGGAGGTACTTGGTCACGTGATAGAATGTATTTATATTTTTTTAGTACACACGTTTTAAATTGTTCTACATAAAGGACAATTGAGCTGGGAATTCTGTCAACTTGATAAACGATATAATGTAGATCTCCAACTTGATATATATTATAGTTAATATTAATGGAACGATAATTTAATCTTGCTTTAAAAGGGGGGCTATATTTTGTTTTCTGAAAAAAGAATTTATCTGAAAAAATACACAAAAAACATCTAGCGCTGATGTTTGGGAGGATATTTGTCTATAAAATTGCAGAAAAATTACTGATTTATAAGGGCAAAAACATTAATTATCAGAGTAAATATAAGTTCTGGCTAGGGAAGAAATGTAACTCCCTTCTCCTAATAGTTAAGTGGTCGGTCCATGATCACAGTGTCATTGCTTATGTCAAATCAGTATGTTACAACCAGATTTTCTGGATTTCCCCCATTTATGATTGACCCTTCGATATTTTCTAACGTTTATTTAGAATAGACTGCGCTAAAGGGGAAACGTAGATATCTCCTATGTCATACCACAGAGAACATTCAAATGTGTAAGTAAGTGAATATTATTTAATGACAATTGAGCAGCTAAATTATGGCGTGCACAATTTACATTTTGACGAGATGCAAATTATATCCGCTTCAATCGGACATATTAATATGATTCCGATCCAGTGTTTGTTCATACTCCTTAATATCGCTTAGTTAGCGGAGAAGCAGCAAATACTAATTTCATAAGTCTTTGTCTTGACCCCATCAGAGCTTGGATCCACGTTGCGATGCGGTCACGCCAACCATTACACAACCGATATGGTCAGAGAGTATTCGAATTTTGAAGTAGATCGCTGCAGTGCATTTCACAAAATATTGATGAAAAACATTGAAATCGTAACAAATTACATACTAGATTTTGATTGAATAAACAGTATATTTTAATTATGTTATATATTTTATCTATTATTAATTACTAGATAAGTAATCAAGGTTTACTTACAAACTGAATATTTCAGACCATTACCTATATGCTTAGCGCTAAGTAACACATTTATCTCAGCAAAATCATGGCGAGAACATGTTACACTTCGATGAGACGATGATGGCATCCATTTATTCTTGACTAAAACCCGAGTAGGAGTGTTATCTTGTTAGCTTAGTAAAACAAAAGTATAAAGATTGACATGTTGCTCTGCTAGGACACGTATTCCTGACTCCGATCAAACTTGTCGTTGTTCTTTACTTGTACTGTTGTTTGCTTAGGAGAAAAGCAACAAATACCAATTTTAAATTCGTTCATTTCACCTGGAATCGAGCCCACTATTTACCGTACTTGAGGCTTTCATATTTATCATTGTACCACTTTGGCGGTTTAGCAATAAAATATAGTGTAACTTGAATGCACACTTTTCCTTTGATCTCTGTATGGTTTATATACCAGAATATAAGCAAAAACTATGAACTATGAAATAATACACGCATATACGAGATGTTGCACACCTTAAATCTGGGCTGTAGTTTTACTACTTTCAGGAGCCGTACAATAATCAACAACCTAGATGTGGTATTGCATGGATCATTTATACCACCGACTTCCGAGTTAAGCGCTCGAATTCGTGTTCAATTGTTTAACCGTTGTCCTCGGAAAACCGTGGTCTAAGTAATCCATATAAGTTATACTTTCTATGTTTGGTGCGTATGATTTCAGAAAATAAATAATATAACTTTCAGGTCTGTTGATTAAGAAAAACACATACCAAAGTAGAATTATCTGTGTCCAACAAGACCAAGAATCGATTGGTTTTTAAATGGAAGTTATTAAAAACAAAATTAAAATATAGATATAGTAAATAAACAGTTAAATCTATACGAGATTGTATTGTTTAAACAACACAAGATAACCTGTTTTCTTATTAAGTACAGTCATGTCGAACAATCATGTTTCCCTCGGATGATGACCCTGGTAAACACGACCTACGTAAGTGGAACACATCTTCATATCTCCCCTAATGCGCGTGCGGGAAATAAATGTATACTATATCTCGATATTATTGTACATGTAACGAGCATTTTCTTAATTAGAGATTTATCATACATGCAAAAACATTGATATATCTCGGGGTTCATCATACAAACAAAAATGAGGAAAAAACTGCACATTTGTGATTGCGACAAGCGGTACATATCCCTATTCCTTTATGACAAAAGTTTTCCGAACGTTAATCAAGTCATGATGACTGCGTAAAACTTTATCAAAATGTATCTTGTTCTCGCCATGATACACAATTGTAAATATGGAAGCTCGCTCTCCTGGCGTTAAGCAACATATTGAGGATGGCGAATGTAAAACTTTCGAAGACGTGGATGTAACTGTCATTATATGGAACCAATTGATTTATTAAATTATTCGACAAACAAATATTGATGTGAAAGCTGAATTCTCGAAAAATAAATATTTCTCAGTATGCTTAAGAAGGGTTTCAAGATACCAAAGGGGTAATCAGGATCCGTAAATCGAAGAAGGATAGACTACCCAATGATCAAACGAAGAATGGCAAAAGGACAAACAACGATCTACAAAGCACTACACAGAAGAATAAAGATCAAACAACGTGAAACCCACTAAAAACCGGGGTTGAACTCAGGTTCTCCGGAAGGGTAAGCAGTTCCTGCTTCATTAATGACACACTTCGTGTTACTCTAGTTACAAAGCTGGTGATAAGTCATGAATAAGGAAAGGACCGGTAACTCTCACTATTAACACTTGTGCGGATAGTAGATATATTTGTAGCCTAAATATATTAGACCTTTACCTCATTAATTGAAGGAAAAAATGAAAATACGGTTGTCTGCTTCCATAACTTGGAATTAAATATTTGAATGAAATTACTACAAACTAAATTCCATTATATCAATCTTATATCATTTAATTAGAATCAATTTACACGACGAGTGTCACTATTGGAGCAGGAACTGCCTACTATTCCGGAGCAGCTGAGTTCACCCCCGGTTTTTATTAAAAAAAGTTCCTACTGACAAAAAGGGGAACAAATGTCTATCGGTATAATTGGAGTTACACTGATCGCGGTAACTGCAGTTACGACGATCACAACATGGCGGTGGTAGAAATAGATCAGATCGTTTTCTGCTAATTTCTCCATTTTAACGTGTTGATGTCAAGAATTACTCAGCCACAAGGTTGATCTGTACGATTTTGTTGTATGTGTATATTCTTGATACCATATATGGTCTCGTTACCAAGAAAATAGCCGTCGGAAATTTAAGGAAGATAATCGTAACTCCATACATTAAATTATATAAAAATAGATTATCTTCTTTTTTACCTCCGCCATGTTGTGGTCGTAGTAACTGCAGTGATTATATAGAAACTGTAAATTTCAAACATAAATACATCTAATATTTCAACAATATTTCAGGTATATCATACTGCAGAAAATATACATTTGGGAAAACCAAACGACAAGTTAAGAATGAACAATCCAGAGACACTGGCGACATTGGTTACACAAGACACATCATTAATTATGATAGACACAGATAGCATTGGTAGATGGAAATCGAACTATCAACTATCATACGACCTTGAAAACACTGATATGTCAGAGTGTGTAGTGGTCTAGAGGTAGCAATAATCGATGGTCATACAAGCTAATATCAACACTAATGCAATATGTGTAAAACTATTAAGGATTTCCAATTTATTTTCGTTTTCCCCATAAATAAGAAAGGATTGACGATTCCAAAGGGAGTAAGCAGATGTCGTAAAGCGAAGGACAAGCGTGTGAAATTGCCGACAGAAAAAGCACAAAACAATGCAATGGTCTAAAAAATATAGATTGAAAATAAAGCAATACTCCTTGCTCCACTAGACACGAGCATCACTTTGTATGAAAATCGTGTGTGTGACGTCAGTATACACAAATAAATAAGAAAACTAACGGTAACGATACAGCGAAAACATGTTGCAAATTGACGTTTAACACACAAAGTAATATAAAAAAAACTATGCTAGATATTAGAACTTTTCTGAAAACATTTTTTTTCCGTTTGAAATAACATCCTCTTTGGTGACTTTTTATATCTGGTTTATTAATTTTTATAATATTAATGCCTATCATAAAAAATATTTAATTCAATAAATGGTTTCCAAATAGGGAATTAAAAATGAATTATTAAATCGTAGCTGAATATTTGATTAAAATTTTAATAAAACAATCATATAATGTCTGCATTTCAAGCTTAAGGAAGTTTTGTCTAGGAAGCTGTCCCGCATAAAATAATATCTGACATTTTGCTTGGATACTGTCCTGCATAAAATTATTTTTGACAATACGATAGGTACAAATGAACTTGATTTAAATAAGATGGCCGCCGACAAGACATGTATTATTAGTGTTGAACTATCTATTTGCTGTTTATAGCTTAGTTATTTCCTTAGTTCGTGACCAAAATAATAAATATCGTTTTAAAATATTTTTTTCAACAATGGTAGCGATTATCCTGTCAATATACACATAGTCTTGGCTGGGATTTCTGTGAAAGACAATTGTATCTCTAAATTTGTCCAAAAGATATTAACTCTGGTTATAAATATTTAGTTTTCTGTCCAGTGACGGGCATATTATTGTTTTGTGCCTTTTCTTTTGGTCATTGTATTGTCTGTCCTTCTTCTTTTGGTCATTGTATTGTCTGTTCTTCTTCTTTTGGTCATTGTATTGTCTGTCCTTCTTCTTTTGGTCATTGTATTGTCTGTCCTTCTTCTTTTGGTCATTGTATTGTCTGTCCTTCTTCTTTTGGTCATTGTATTGTCTGTCCTTCTTCGACGTACGGCTGTTGATTACCACTTTTGTAACTTCAATCATTTTTTTTTATCAGCAATAAGGAATATTTTTTTCAATGGTTCATAAAATTTATTCAGAAAATTCAAATTTAGTGCTCATTTAGAGTTACTTAATTATGTTATTATTATAAAAACTACGGTTCTCCACCCACAGGCATAGGATATCTTATTCGCACAAAATATAATGATTTCGCCATACTTGGACATAATGTACACATGACCGACCTTACAGACAGATTATTACTCTAAGTCTGTAACATTGTTACAATAGAGTTGACACTGTAAATCCTTAATACATGTTTGTAGCCAGACAACAGTCGTTTACATTCTTATTTATGTCTTATAACGTAGCATAACAACTGCAATTAGTCTAAGCTTTGTTGTCGTTTCAACCCCATTTCGTTACCCATCCATCACAGTTGAATGAGATTTAGACACATTATATCTTACTGTATGACAAAAACATTTGGAAAAAAGGAAATTGAAATGAAAACACATACACATTCCTTTTCTGCATGTTATTTTTTTCTGAATAAATCTTGTTCCTATGACATACTATATTCTTCATGAAATATAACAGAATGTTAAGCTTTGTTTGAAAGAATTTTAAATAATATATCTCGGCATTACAGTTAATGTAGCATTTTCTTTTCTATTGCAATACCTATACTGGTGGACTATTAGTCCCTGAGGGTATCATTCGCCTAGTAGTCAGTGCATTGGCTGGATCCATACTTCTGCTGGTAGACTATTAGTCCCCGAGGTCATCATCCGGCCAGTAGTGAGTGATTCGGCACTGACATGGCTTATAAGATGTATTTATTACTGACATTTACAGTTCCGAAATAAAGTAATTATCAATAAAACTAAGGTTCATGATGGCTATCCTGTTTAGGTCCTTCTGTTATTTGCTTTCTCAATCTTTTGATTGAGCGTGCGCATGAAGGTTATTCCAGAAACGTGTCATGCACAATACATTCGAACTGCATCGGTGATGTGATTGCTATCGTGTTCGCCTCGAGTGTAGTAGATCGTGGGTTCGAGCCCCGTTTGGATCAAACCAAAGACTATAAAATTGGTATTTGTTACTTCTCCGCAAAGCATGCAGCATTAAGGAGTAAGGGCAAGGACTGGTTGACTCGGACTCAGGATAATATGTCCGAATGTAGCAACATGGCTATCCGTGGACTGTTGTTTCAGTGAACTAGCATCATAAAGCATACAACTAAGCGTATTGGTCTAGTACAAAGTTGACCTCATCATCATTACATGGACAATCAACTTGTTCTCGCTATGATATAGCTGCAAAAAAATGCTGAGTTGGTGCTAAACAACAATCACTCACAATAAATTCGATGTCAATGTTTTATTACTATCACTGGGTCGATACCTCTGCTGGTGGGTTATTAATATCGGAAGGATCATCTTCCCAATGGTCAGTGCATTGACATGGTTAGTGTGTTCAGATATACATGACAGAAGTTAAAAGATGTCAAAGTGGTAATGTTTTATTACTATCACTGGGTCGATACCTCTGCTGGTGGGTTATTAATATCGGAAGGATCATCTTCCCAATGGTCAGTGCATTGACATGGTTAGTGTGTTCAGATATTAATGACAGAAGAAAGGTCAGAAGATATCAAAGTGGTAATCAGAACCCGTAAGTCTTACAAGACAAGACAATACAATGGCCAAAAGAAAAAAGACAAAATGACAAACATTGATCTACAAAATAATACACAGAAATAATACAAACGTAGATATTAAATTTATTGCTAATGACGCGTTTCTGGAATAACCTTCATCAGGTACGTTCAAAACCGAAAAAACACTATGCTGCGTAAAATTCTTATATTGGCACAATAACTCGGCCACGATATTCTCGAAAATAAAATGTACTTAGCATTGAGAATAACATAGGTAGTACCAGGAGTCGTTTATTGTGCATCCATCCATTACACTTATATATTGTTTGGAGGTTGTTTGTTCGTTTCTTTTTAATGTTTCTTGCCTTTTGCTTTGGTTTTTGCTTGGGGGGGGGGGGGGGGGGGGAGGGGCGTTGCTTTTATGTGTGTGTGTGTGTTTTTTTGTGTTTTGGTTTTATTTTTGTATTTTGTCAGAATGTCAGTGTGGAAATAAAATTACCAACAGAATTACATACCGTTTAAAGTAACCATATTTCATTGGCTAATGAGACTAGACACAAGTCATTGCAATGCTGATGAAGGTCTTTCACTCATTAGAAAAATATAGACAAAACATGGATAGCACACACTAGCGATAATAAATTAGATAAACACGTGGATATTGTAAATGCATCAATGGACTAACAATTATTGCCCCTATGTTCATGGATTTCCAAAGTTCGCGTCTGTCGGTATACTCAGAAAGATCCATTTATCATTTGCTTATGCATGTATTGCCGTTGGAGATCCAGTTATCACAGGGGAGGGTTGTGATCTCATCAATCTGTTTCACCCGCGCAACATGTCTGTGCCTGTCCGAAGCCAGTATCTGGATTTCCAACGTCACATGTCGTAGTTTGTTTTTGTTGTGTTAAATTAATTCAGCTACGATGAGATGTGATTTGTTCAACTTGCTTGATATTTGTTGATCTGATGACCATTATTGTTTAAAATGTCCTTCTCTAATGTTAAAAGTAACGAGAAATGACAAACCTTTCAGTTGACCTCTCAACAATGATTGTCTATTTTTTTAAACTATTTTTTTATGCAACTATAAAAAACTTGATACAATGGGAACTAAATATATACAATATCATATGATATAGCTGAGACCTTAATACCTATGTCTTATAATATGTTTTATAGAGCTCTGTAATTAGTCTGCGTTTAAATCCATCATTACAATATTGAATCCATCACAAATGTGTGAACAATTCCAATTAGTATGAAATTAGACCGGGAGTGGAAATAATACGATTAATATTGCATATGTTGTGTTAATGCATGTGTTGTTCATCGGAGCGAAAGAAATCTTGTTTTTTTTTGGGGAGGGGGGGAGGGCGGGTTGTTGTTTTTTAATATGTTTGATTTTTTTTTTAATTTAATTTTCATTTGTTGTTTTTTTGTGTTTTGCTTGTTTTTTTTTAGCTTTAGATTCTTATTATTGTGTTTAATAGCTTTTATTTAAATAAACAGAAACGAAGAGGTAAAACTAGTATTAACCGTCAACTGTTATTGAAGTGTTTGAACTAAACAGGGAAGATGAACGATCACGTGTTAGGGGTATCTATTTTACATAATTCCAAATGAGGTCTACTTAAATAAATACAAGATTGATCTAAAGGAGTTCATTTTATAGTAATTTCAATCCAATGCTTGATTCCAAGTTATGATGTATTTTCGTTTTGTTTTCAGTTAAAGAAGTAAAGGTAAAATATATTTAACAAACAATATATATAATGCTATGTTAAAATAAAGGAATTGAAAAACAATATTTTAAAACTAATTAAACATAAAATTTACAACCACAACAATAATCACCTTATGACAAACCTCACAATGCAGAATATAAAAGACAGTGATACCAGACTTATCATAATTATGTTGTTTGTCTAACACCTTTCCCGAAACACTTTATGCATATGTTAATTAAACATTCAATTCAGAGACGTATTTATCAGGAGAAAATGTAGGAGAAAGGTGATGGCTGAATTTAAAGATTTGTTGGCGTTATTTGTCATTTAATAGTCGCAAATATCCATTTACTGGCCCAGCTAACATATCCTCACGTTACTGAGAATAACACGACGGTTTCCACTAGTGGAGCAAGAACTGCTTATCCTTCCAAGACATCTGAGTTCACATGGTTTCTTAGTGGGGTTCGTGTTACTCAATCTTTAATTTTCTGTGTAGTGTTTTGTCAGACCATTGTTTATCCATTTGGTCTTGAGTGAGGTTCGTGTTGTTCGATCTTTAGTTTTCTGTGCAGTGCTTTGTCAGACCATTGTTTGATCTCTTGTCCATTGTGTTATCTGTTCTTTGATTTACGCTTCTGATTACCTCCTTTGTATCATCAAGCCTTTCATAATAAACAAAACACAAAACACCAGTGTTTCAAGCATATCTCGTGGCAAGGTCATAAATTAGTCCATTCTGCGTGAGAAACCAAGTGTTGTTCTCGTTCATTTGTCTTACTTGTGAGAGAGTTGCTATTGTTTAAAGACAAATGAACATATTTTAATCTATAAAATGCCGAGTAACATTTCGATGAAATGATGAAGAAATCAGCTTAGCTTTATTTGATTTTCATAGCTCACTGAAACAATAGTACGTCGGTACATATCTCAATCTACTAGGAAATATATATATGGGTGTATGTTTATTTAGAATAACTACTCCTTTGCATCGGGGGCACACACAGGCGGGGTACCTGCAGTGCGTCTAAAATATAATTATGTACACATCACAAAAGTATCTTAATTATAATACAGTCACAGTTTTAAAAAGTCTCTTTAGTCGTAAAACATTCCATTGTATACTAAAAGAAAACGTGTAAAGGTTATCTGGCTATCTTAAAATAAAAATATAGATACTAGTTCAGGTAATACATTGAAAATATATTTCAATCAATATTTAAACACTTGATCGCCAAACATACATCCGTTTTAACATACTTTTACCTATTCGATCGAATAAATCACCACAATCTTGGTTAAAATAATAACATGTGTCCCAAATTAATAAAAGTGTAGTTTTTGTAAGAGTGACATCTCTGTGTAATCCATACAGGGCATAAAGACCTGTATATGGTCAACAATTTCTAAAAAACTTTGATCTCTTATATTTAACCAGTATTTCCGCCTTCACCAAAATGGTGCTTATTTAGCGGAGAATACACAAGTATTAATTATATTGTCTTTGGTCCAACGCACGATCTACCACACTCGCTTTGTTCACCTCCAATGCGTTCAACTTGTTTTATGTAGGCAGTTACTCTGAAAGAAACACAGCTATAATTTACAAAACGTGTAAGAAAATATTGTGTGTCTTGTTTTGTTATTATCCTTTGTTGTTATACTCAATTCAACTTCTATCGTTACACTATGGCAATGTCACGACATATGTGAGGGGCCGTCATAGCCATGGTCGTATGGTAGTTGGATTTACAACTACCTATGCAATCATTGCCTATCACCACTGAAGTTGTGAGTTCGAATCTCAATCAGGGTGAAGTGTACAACATAATGTGATAAAGTTTGTCAGTGACTTGCGAGAGTTCGATGGTTTTCTCCGGTTTCCTCCACCATTAAAACTGACATCAAAGATATAACTAAAATATTGCTGAAAGTGGGGTTAAACATATATATCTACTATCTACATAAGTGTTTCTAGTGAGAGTGAAACAGACATAAAAACAAATTTCAAAAAAAAATATGTATATATAGCCCCCCTTTTGTTAAGCTAAATTGAACGGTCGTTCTATTAAATAGAAACTATGACTCAAAGTAGTAAGCGTATATAATATCAGGTACATGTTTACCCTACTAAATTGGAGAGATCAACAAGATAACCGAGTTTTCGACTACATTGTCTTTTACGTAGAGAAATTTAAAACATGTGAAACAGATAATAACCTTAAATACATTGTTATCTAGATATTTAATATGTGTACAGGTCTCGTGTCAGTCATAACAACAGTTTTTTCTGCTTTGGTGATATTTCGTCAGAAAACATTAAATTCAGGTAATGTTTGTTAATATTATGTAAAGCATCTATTATAATTGTCATATATTGTTACTGCAAAGTGTGTCCCACGAAGGGCGGGAGATTCGAGTGTTCTACAACATCAGATAAAAATCACCCAAGCGGAAATTCCCTTTAAATGTGGCTGACGTTTACCTTGTGTGTTAATTAACACATATATTTTCAAAAATAACATTTTTAATGATTATTTCGGTATTAAAAATATTGTTTTTAAATGATACGTTTCTTTTGCGGTTCAGTGTATATTTGTGTTAGGGTCATTATTTTGTCTCTGTCTCTGCAATTTTTCTGTTAGATTTTGGAACTGGTCCGATAATTTTATTTCGTTTTATTTAATTTCTTGCTTGTGACTTCTCAGATCTGATTTATTAGTTTTATAATATTAATGCCTATCATAAACAAATATTTAATTCAATAAGTGGTTTGCAAATAGTGAATTACAAATGAATTATTAAATCGTAGCTGAATATTTGATTAATATTTTAATAAACATATACGGTCTGAATGTCAAGTTTAAGGTTATTTTTGCTAGGATACTGTCCCGCATACAATTTATCTGACATTTTACTTGGATGTTGTCCCTCATAAAATTATATCTGACAATATGATACGTACACGTGAACCTGATTTATTTAATTCAAATAAGATGGCCGCCGACCAGACTTGTAGTATTAGTGTTGACCTATCCATTTGCTGTTCATAGCTTTGTTATTTGTTTAGTTCGTGACAACAATGATACATATCGATTTCAAATCTGTTTCATTACAATGTTAAAGATTATCCTGTCAATATGCTTATCATCATGGCTGGGATTTTTTGTTGAATGGCAATTTTATCTCTAATTTAGATCAAAGAAAAAAATTAAGGCTTGCTTCAAATCTTTAGCTTTCTGTTTAGTGATGTGTAGAGCATTATTTTGTCGTTTTTCTTTCGGCAATGTAATTCTTTCCTTTCTTCGACGTATGGCTGTCGATTCTTCCTTTGGTTTCTACCATAAGTTTTTCGAATTAAGTGCTTATTTGTAATTTTTGCAAGTTTAATTATGTAATTATTATATACACTAAGGTTCTCCATCCTCGGGTATAGGATATCCTATTCGATCGCTCAAAATTAGATATCTACGTTTATATACCAGTATCACCATTCCAATTGAAAGAAAACAAATTAAGCTATCAAACCAGATTCCAAAAACATATAATGAATTGGCCATGCTTTGACATAATGTACACATGTCCGACCTTGCAAGCAAATTATTACAATAGAGTTGACACTGTCAATCCTTAATACGTGTTGATAGCCAGACAACAGTCGTTTAAATTCTTATTTATGTTTTATAACGTACCATAAAAACTGTAATTAGCCTAAGTTTTGTAGTATTTTCAACACCATTTCGTCACCCATCCATCACAGTTGAATGAGATTTGGACACATTATATCTTACTGTATTACAAAGGCATTTGAAAAAAGAAATGAAAAGAAGACACAGACACATTCCTATTCTGCATGTTATGTTTCTGAATAAATCTTGTTCCTATAGACTACTATTTTCTTAAGGATTAACCGTCATGATATGTAAGAGAATGTTAAGTCTATTAAAATAATTTTAAATAATATATTTCGGCATTACAGATAATAGCTTAAATTCATAATTTTGAATTAACTTGTTCATTTTTAATGCAATACCTCAGTAGAAAGTGCACTGTCTGGATTGATATCTCTACTGCTGGACTATTTGTCCTCAAGGGTATCATTCGCCCAGTAGTCATGTGCTCTGGCTAGATCCATGCTTCTGCTGTGGACTATTAGTCCGCGAGTGTATCATCCGCCGAGTAGTGAGTAATTCTTATTAGACACCTGTCGTGTTACTCATATATACAGAATAAGGGTAATAACAAAATTACCGAACTCTGAACAATCTTACAAAGGGAAAGTCAAAACTCATAATTATATAAACAGACAAAATCAGTCAACAACCGGAAAACTGTGAAAACCGTAATGACCCTGACTTGGTAGAGGCATTTCTAAAGAAATGGTGGGTTGAATCAGATTTTAAGGCGCCAAACCTCCCGCTCTCATTACGGTTCAAAGTTTCCGGCTGTCACTATAACAATATTTTAATACAGGAACAAAACAGGTAAAATAGTTGTCAAAGCAGTACCATATTCGGTGACGTAAATGTCAAAAATATTTTTACGTCACACATTGACAAAAAAAAACATCCTTGACATTTTTTGACTTCTTTATCTTTATACATTTTCACTATATGAAAATGCATCGCTTATAATTTTTTCTGCAGAGACGGAATATATTTCGACAAGATTTTGATATCGGAATATAAACTTTTTAAGAGATCGAATAAGGCGAATCTTTTAATAGTCCTGGTCCAGTAGTCTGTTTCTCAGATGAAGATGACGTTTCAGGAAATCAGAATAATTGTTACTGGCCCTTGCATAGCGAATCAATTGCGAGATGTAAACACCATATGCAGGAGAAGCTGGTATATTGCTGCACATGTTTGGAAAATTTATGATTTTAAAATTGAAGTCGTCCCGCTTATCATAAATTTTAGTACTGAGTTGACCACTGTCGTCAAATTCGAGGTATAAGTCCAAAAATGATGCGGACGAAGCTGTATCGGTGGTCTCTTTAACTTCCAGCTCTGGAGGATATATCAATGGAAGAAATTCTGCAAATCTAGAATTATTGATAGATAAAACGTCATCAATATACCTGTATGTGAAATTAAAGGCTCTAGCCTCATGAATCTTCTTATCTTTTACAAGCTTTTGAAGAAACTCCGACTCATATGAGTATAAAAATAAATTGGCTAGAAGAGGGGCACAATTCGTACCCATTGGTATGCCGACGACCTGCTGAAACAGTGTCCCTTCAAAGGAGACACATATGTTATCGATGAGGAACTCCAGCATACTGATCACTTGTTCTTCGGAGAAGCATGTTTTACCTTTTTGAATTTTGTTTGAAAAATATGTGGAATTGTAGCCTAACACAACAAATTTTGAGCCATAGTTTCTATGACTAAAAGCTTTATGAATTGTTTCTTTTAAGCGGGTTTTTAATTTGTCATGCCGTAAGGTGGTATATAGAGTTGAAAAATCAAACGTTTTGATGGAGGATACCTGAGAGAAAGATCTTGATTTCAGGTTATCCAAAAGATCTTTAGAGTTTTTCAAAATCCACATGTGATTTATGCCACTACGCGAGTAAACAGTTTCAAAATATTTCTGTTGTCCCTCTTTTACTGCAGACAGAATCTTTGTCAGGTGAATAGACAATTCTTTCGTCGGACAAGTTTATGATCCCGCTATGTACCTTTCTTTGTATGGTGTCTTATGGAGTTTATGTATCCAATATAAATAGGGTAAATCCTCAGACTCTTTACCAGAGGGAATGTTTAAAGAGGTCATGAATGATCTGTGGTTAGCTAGGATTTCATCTTTGTCGAACGAAGTTGGTTTGTATGTGGTATTACTAGAGGTGTTGCTATTTATGCCTAATTCCTTGATTAGGCATTCAAAGTAATATGATTTATATACAAACACGATATTGTTGGAAGCCTTGTCCGCAGGAACGATAACATATTTGTCATGAAGAGAGGAAAGACACTTAACAGCTTCTTGGTCTTTAAATACAGACTTAGGTCGACTATTAACACAATTTTTGAGTTTGTGAATCCGACCTTGTACTAGAGACCTAATTGTTCTAACCCAGTCTGACAAGGACTCTAACTCAGGATCTTGGTCTACTTCTCTCTTTATCCACCTTCTGGCATAATCTTCAACAGCATCCATAATTATCTTGAAATTATGTTTCCAATTGATGTGTTGAGGTTCTCTGAATTTAGGACATGAGAAATCACCTTTCGGAGACTCTCATGTTGAATGATATTCAGATCACCAGTGATTACATGTCCAGATGGGTTGTATTGAAAAGGAGAGTGGGAGCAGTCACAAGTCAGAGGGTTCTTAAGGTACTCTTCTATGTTAATACCTTGCAATGCTTCTTTGTAGTTGAAAATTGTACGGCCAATGCTGTTAGTGTAGCTATAGGAGACAATGGGAACAGATTGATTTTTGAAATATGGCGGAATTTCTTTTACGGCCTCTTTTCTATTAAGAATGTTGCTGATGTAATAGCATCGATTCCTTTGTTAGCAAACGGAACATGGAGGAATTTTCTGTTGTTATCATGAAGAGGTTCAGATCGAACTGGTTTAAAAAGACGAAAGGACGCCACGTCACATATAATACTAGACAATCTGTACTTAGGAGAAAACGGATCTACGCCTCCTTTGTCAAGTCCAAAATCCCTAAGATCTTTGAGGTAGTTTACAGGTAGTGAAAATAAGATTGTACGAATATGATGAATTCCAAGAGGTTTCTGTATATTAGAAAGTAAATCATTAAAAATATCTTGTGACGTTCTTGGTTTAGAGGACTTTTTAACATTAGGATGTTGAATTCTTTTATGACCATGGCTACGTTTAGTTCTTGGAATAGTATTAAAAAGGCTCATCACGTTGATTTCGTTGCATCCAGGACTTGACAAATTGCCCACTCCTTTGATGTTATCATTGCAACCGTATGGCATTGCAGTGCCTAATTCTTTTATCCAAAACAACTCTCTATCGGTACGGTAAGGTGTACTAAGTATAGGACTGTTTGTATGATGGTAAATCTTCTCGATGATTCGAACTTTCATCGTCAAACAGCGGTCATGACCCGGTTGATTGAAATGATAATACAAAATCCTGTATTTGGGATCTTTTGCAACATATCGATGTTGGCTCATCCTACTTCGCAATGTTTGACGAGTTTCACCAACATACAAAAGTCCACAGAGTGTACATTCTATGCCATAAATGACATTTTTAGTAGAACAGTCCAGAGGGTCAAACGATTTGGTGTAGTATGTTTTTCCAGTTAAATTACTTGTAAATTCAGGAGAAGTTATTAGCATGACGCATGTTTTACAAGTATTATTTTTGTCAGTTTTTATTTTGCAAGTAGTGATGCATGGAGAAGAGTCACAAGTACCTGGAGATTTAAGACAGTCCGAAATATTAATAGAACAAAATTTTAAAATTTGATACGAATCTGAAGTTTTTTAATAATAATTACCCTCTTGCTGAACGTAAGACAAATCGGGAATATGCCGTAGGATTTTCCGTGGAACGCATATATCATTTGCTACCCTGTTCCGTGTAGTAGTAAATGAGGACCTTGTTAACCCGGGTGACGTCCTAGCCGGTATGTTGTCGTTAATTTCGTTATTCATAAATGCTTAAGTAAAGCTACCAAGTTGCAATAACCTCGGGGAAAAAAATTTCCACCAGCAGTGACATTGGGCATGGCTATAGTAAATAAGGGTAAAAACAAAATTACCGAAATCCGAACAATCTTACAAAGGGAAAGTCAAAACTCATAATTATATAAACAGACAAAATCAGTCAACAACCAGAAAACTGTGAAAACCGTAATGACCCTGACTTGGTAGAGGCATTTCTAAAGAAATGGTGGGTTGAATCAGATTTTAAGGCGCCAAACCTCCCGCTCTCATTACGGTTCAAAGGTTTCGGCTGTCACTATAACAGTATTTAAATACAGGAACAAAACAGGTAAAATAGTTGTTAAAGCAGTACCATATTCGGTGACGTAAATGTCAAAAATATTTTTACGTCACACATTGACAAAAAAAATATCCTTGACATTTTTTGACTTCTTTATCTTTATGCATTTTCACTATATGAAAATGCATCGCTTATAATTTTTTCTGCAGAGACGAATATATTTCGACAAGATCTTGATATCGGAATATAAACTTTTTAAGAGATCGAATAAGGCGAATCTTTTTATAGCCCTGGTCTAGTAGCCTGTTTCTCAGATGAAAATGACGTTTCAGGAAATCAGAATAATTGCTACTGGCCCTTGCGTAGCGAATCAATTGCGAGATGTAAACACCATATGCAGGAGAAGCTGGTATATTGCTGCACATGTTTGGAAAATGTATGACCACTGTCGTCAAATTCGAGGTATAAGTCCAAAAATGATGCGGACGAAGCTGTATCGGTGGTCACTTTAACTTCCAGCTCTGGAGGATATATCAATGGAAGAAATTCTTCAAATCTAGAATTATTGATAGATAAAATGTCATCAATATACCTGTATGTGAAATTAAAGGCTCTAGCCTCATGAAACTTCTTATCTTTTACAAGCTTTTGAAGAAACTCCGACTCATATGAGTATAGAAATAAATCGGCTAGAAGAGGGGCACAATTCGTACCCATTGGTATGCCGACGACCTGCTGAAACAGTCCACCGTTTAGTTTTAGCATATTTCATTTATTTGCCCGTAAAATGGCAAATGTGATTCGAAAGGAATCATGACAATATTTGTGAAGATATTTCTCTTATTACAAAAATATAAACAAATAAATGATAGCGCCTAATGGCGATCATAAGCGCATCGCGCCAATTATATTAGATATCCACATGTCCATTATATCCGAGCAATGGACTAACTATTCCTGTCCCATGTTCATAAATTTTCAAACTTCATGTCTGTCGTTATACTCAAAACTATCCAATTCCTGTTTGTTTATACATGTATTGCCGTTGGAGATCCAGTTATCAAGAAAGAGAGGGTTGGGGCCCCATTAGTCTGCTTAGCTCTGCTGCATGTTTTGGCCTGTCCGAAGCCAGAATCTGGATTTCTAACGTCATCCGTTGCGATTTTTTTTGTGTCCAGTGAGTTCAGTTAAGATGAGAGGTCATTGTTTCGCTTTGTTTGATATTGGTTGATTTGAAGACCATAACTGCTTTTGCAAAACGTTAGAGAATACCGAAGGGGCAATCAAAAATGGACAATCCAGAGAAAATAGCAGCATAGGGTACACAAGACGATGAAACACAAAACAAAAACATAGCACAATATGTGTTGGACACCACTATAACAAAAAAAACAAAATAACATTAATAAGACATGAACACTCTTACAAACAACTGGAGGTGATCACCCGACCATCCTTTTTATGCGGAAATCGTACAGACAGCACAGCACGGTACTCAGAACGTAAAGACACATAGTAGGAAAACACAAGAAAGTAAAAAAGATGAGCATACTGCTAATGGCAACAGTTACTGACAAACCGTTCAGTTGACCTATAAACCTTTCTTTTAAACTATTTTATTTAGCAACTATAAAAAACTTGATATAATGGAAACTTAAGACCTTAATACCTAATAGTATTATAATATGTCTTATTATAGAGCTCTGTAATTAGTCTACGATGTAAGTCTACCATTAAGATATTGAATCCATCACAAACGTGTGAACAATTCTCAATTAATATGGACCAACCGGGAGTGGAAATAATACGATTAATATTGAATAGAGTGTGTTAATGCATGTGTTGTGCATTAGAATCTACGACAACTTGTTTTTGTTTGTTTTGTTTTGTTGATTTTAGCTTCTTTTTTTTTCTTGTTTGTTGTTGTTTTATTTTGTTGTTGTTTTGTTCATTTGTGTATTAATTATTTTGGTGTTTTGTGCTTTGTGTGTTTTTGTTTGTTTTTTTTTTTTTTAATTAGTTTTTTATTCTTGTGTTTAATAACGTTGATTTGAATAAACAGAATTGATGAGGTAAAACTAGTATAAACCGTCAACTTTTTATTGAAGTGGCTGAGCAGTTCTAAAATCTGATATAAAAACCAAAAATACCACATTGTCGGAAGAGTTCATTATTGTTCAAAAATGCCATGTAAGAGTAAAACAGCGATTTTAATATGACGTCTATAAAACGGCACACATGATAATACTCAGCAACTCTATATTTAGCGCAAGTGCAGTACACAACAAATCTGGCTGTTCCATTGAGACTCCCACTGTGAACTTACCGTGACGACCGAGTGCAAACAAACAAAACACCGGCATATAACGATATATTACCAAAGTCCAAGTCGATAGATGGTTGTCTTAAGTATTTTTTCCGGAATTTTTTTTCATGTCAACAATACAAGCTTTTTTTTTCATTGGCATTTTTTATTTCATATCTAACAATAATTGTCGATTATTAACAACTGTTCAAGTGTTCGTTATTATGCTTGACAACGCCGCTCCGCCATCTTGTTAGCGCCCGAAATGATGAACGAATGAACTCTTTTTAAAATATTTTTATGCAGGAATTGTTCAATCGAATCTATGTTGGAAAATACCCAATAAATATGTTTTTCATGTTAACATCCATATCTTTGTTTTAAAATATCTCGTTCAAAAACTAATAATTCAAAATCAATTCAAAATTTCCGAAGGAGGTAAATGGAACAGCCACCAAATGCTGTGTGTATACAGTTTAAGAATGGTTAAAAATTACCGTATTTGTCCTATTAGAATCGAAATAATTCATGGCAGGCATAGAGTTGTGCAAATTGACACATGGGCTGGGCCTTTATATTCTTAGATTTTACCTCTGGCTTTCGCTCGGGGTAAAATTCAAATATAAAGCCCCAGCTCATGTATAAATTTGCACAACTCTATGCCTGCCATGAATTATTTCTTAAATAGATCAATTATACTTTTCCGACCTGATTCTAAAATTACACATTGTTACACGTCTTGATAGGGGTCCGTTGCTTTTTTAAGGCATAAACACGGACAATTTGTATGCAAAAGTTAACGAAAATAACATGCTTTTTTACCTAACAATTGTGCACAATTGCATTGCAAGGACATGCGAATTTTCAAGTTGATATGAGAGAGTTATGCTCAAATTCTTTTTCACTCCATTGCTCTTGCATGAACGGATACCATTTTTACCGTCGTATAGGGAAATAACAACTCAAAGTCACATTCGACTGCGTTCAAAGTGCCATTAGCAAATGAGTTCATGGTCGCATGGTAGTTTGGTTTATAATTGCATATGCAAACTAAGGTTGTGAGTTTGAATCCTGTTCATGGCGATGTGTAGTGACTTGTTGGTGGTTTTCTCCTGATACTCCGGTTTCCTCCACCAATAAAACTGACCACCGCGATATTACTGAAATATTGTTGAAAGTGGCGTTAAACACCATAAACCAAACCAAATCAATCAAGTTAGTGATAATAGTCAATATCAAAGAATAACCAACAGGTGACATAGTTTCTAAGCATATTCCACGAAATATATCTTATAGCTTATAGGTGTGTAGTGAATTTTAATTTCCAATGAGATATAATATTAAAAACAGTTAGAAAAAGAAGATCTTTGTATGTAATTTCAAACCATAACAAAAGTTCTTTACAATCCCATCTGATTATATCATTTCACTCAATAGAACATTGTATATTAAGTCTTGTATACAAGACCTGTCTGATCAATTATCCTTAAGCTATTAAAGAACTATTTTGTCAGGAGGCAAGGATATTTCAATTACAAAAGTGCAAACAGAGGGTACACTATAATGTATTATCACGTGACGTGTTATGCTTACAACTTTTTCTTCTCGTTGGCAGACGACTTCGGCTTAAAAATAAATATACGTTATACATGCAGAATCTTGCTAAAAATTCGTTTTAATTAAATGGCTCAAGATTGATCATTTTATAGTAATTTCAATCAAATACCTAGTTCCAAGTTATGAAAGTAGAAAAAATGTATTTGCAGTTTTGTTTCTTCAATTAATGAGTTCAAGGTAGAATATATTTAGGTTACAAATATATCTACTATCTACACAAGTGTTAACCGTGAGAGGTTATGACTTACCGGTCATTTCCTCATTCATGACTTATCACCGGCTTTGCAACTAGAGCAACACAACGGGTGTCACGATTAGAGCAGGAACTTCTACCCTACCGGCTTTTAGTGGGAGTTATGTTAGTCGATCTATAATTTTCTGTGTAGTGTTTAGTAGATTGTTGTTTATTCTTTTGTTCTTCTTCTTTTGACAATTGTGCTGTCTTTGCTTATTGAATTCAAAGATTCTGATTACCTCTTTGGTATCTTCAAGCTCTTCTTAAACATACCGAACAAATATGTATCTTTCGGGAATTCAAATTTCACATATTCAAATATTTGTTTGTGGAATAATTCACTGACTCACTTGTTTTCATAAATGGCAGTCACATCGATGTCTTCGGAAGATTTACGTTCGCCAACCTCAATTTTTCTTTAACGTCATGAAAGTGAGTATTCATATATATTCTTGGCATCATGGCGAGATCAAGTTTCCTTTTGAGAAAGTTTTACGTCGTCACCATGACTGGATTAATCGTTCTGAAAACCTCTGTCAGAAATGACCAGCCTCTTCCTCCTTTTTGTGTGTATGGTGAAACCCGATGTATCATCGTTTTTACATATATGATAAAACCCGATTAGGTGAGATATGAAGATTTGTTCGATCAACAAAAGACGTGTTTACCTGGATCACCGTTCGAGAGAAGCATGATTTTTCGACAATAATGTACTTCCTATGAAATGTACTAGTATGCTATCTTATGATGCTTAAACAATACTATCTCTGATAGAGTTATCTGTTTATTTACTATATCTATATTTTAATTTTGCTTTAATAAATTCAATTTAAAAACCAAGCGAGTCTTGGTCTTATTGGACACAGTTAGCCCTACTTTGGTGTGGGTTTTTTTAATCAACAGACCTGAAAGTTACATTATATATTTTTTGAAAACATCCAAAGCAACATATAAAGCATTAACTCATATGTAATATTTCAAATCACAGTTTTCCGAGTTAACCGGTTCAGCAAGCGAACGCGCAGCTTTTAGGACAGAAAACCGTGGTATAGATGACTTGCAGCATGAAGACATGCAATATCACATCTAGGTAGTTGATTATTGCAAGGCTCTTTAGAATAATAAAACTACAGCCCAGATTCAAAGTGTGGAATTTCTCGTATATGCGTGTATTATTTCATAGTTCACATATTTTCTTACTTTCTGGCATATAAATAAGGGTAATAACAAAATTACCGAACTCCGAACAATCTTACAAAGGGAAAGTCAAAACTCATAATTATATAAACAGACAAAATCAGTCAACAACCGAAAACTGTGAAAACCGTAATGACCCTGACTTGGTAGAGGCATTTCTAAAGAAATGGTGGGTTGAATCAGATTTTAAGGCGCCAAACCTCCCGCTCTCATTACGGTTCAAAGGTTCCGGCTGTCACTATAACAGTATTTAAATACAGGAACAAAATAGGTAAAATAGTTGTCAAAGCAGTACCATATTCGGTGACGTAAATGTCAAAAATACAGAGTAAGCTAACAAAATAAAAGTCTAACTCGGAGTTTTGGTCAGGTAGAATATGGATAGCATCATCGTCTCATCGAAATATAACATGTATTCGCCATAATATAGGTTAAGTACTGTAACTCGTAACCATGGTAACCTATTATAAGTAATAGTCTGAAAGTCCAGTTTGTACCTACAATTTGGTTCATTATCTAGTAATCTATCAAAATACATAGAATATATAACATAATTAAATGCACTATTTATTGGATAAAGTATGTAAGTTGTGACCATTTAAAATTTTTTCATCAATAGTTTGTGAAATGCAATGCGCTGTTCTGTTTCAAAATTTGAATGCTCTCTTACCACATTAGTGGCTTAATGATCAACGTGACTACCTCGAGGGTGGTAAATCGTGGGTTCGAGCTCTGGTCAGGTAAAACCAAAGACTTATTAAATTGGTATTAGTTGCTTCTCCGCCAACCACGCGACATTAAGGAGTAAGAGTAAAGAATGGTTGGCTCGAGGTCAGATTAATGTCTGAGTGGAGCGACATGTCTACCCTCGAACTTTTGGTTCAGCATGTCATAGTAGCATTATCAAAGGCCAACTATAAGTGTTGGTCTAATACAAAGCGGAAGTTATTAATGTCGCATCAAGTTGTCACATGTTGGCGCCATGATAGATCTTATCAATTTCTCAAATAGCTTAAGCAATAACCACTCAACCACTCACTCACTACTTGAATATTCTGTGTGGTATAACATGGAAGATATCTACTTTTCTTTTTTTTAATGAATTCATTCTTAAGTCTGTATCATATTCAAAATTTCAACGCATTAAAACAGTGTTTTGGTGATCCCAGTTGTTGGTATTATTTGGGTTGTTTTGCTTCTTCCGTTTTGATACTTCATTGATTTGCGGTCGGTGTTTGGCAGCAATGTCAGGTTCACAACCCACACAAGCAAGTCTGGTCACATGGAATTGTTTTGTAGAGTGCCGAATGTTTCATTGTTTCCGATATGTAAATTTCCTGTTTTGAAGGATTGAATCATTGAATCCTTTGGATCAGTCATATTCAGGAATATGCCAAGAGTTGCACTGATGAGACTGAGAAGTATAAACGTAGTAGTCAGTTTCAACACGCTTTTATATATCTGGAAGTTTTTATGTATTGATGAGAGACTGAATGTTCTTTTTGACTCATTAAGTTCCACTGAATTAAATAACTCGCATCCATTCATGGTTGATTATTTCGATCTTTATACAGTATCGAATGCATTTGTTCTTATAGGCTTTTTTCGCCTTCGCGTTTCACGGGACAATGACCTCTTCTTGTAACACTGACAATGTTTGTGAGTTACATATATACAATATTGGTGTATTGACGGTGAATATATAATTTATGTGGCAAGGATTGGAAACGTGGGAAGGACGAGCTTTTAGCGAGTCTTTCCAACCGTTTCGTGCCGAGCCACATGCATTCTATATTTACCGTCAATACACCAATATTGTATTTATCCTGTAATGAAATTTGCAAACAAAAATGTTATTTAATTTAAAAATTAGAAAAAAATATAACGGAAAGCCCATTGATATCTCAGTGGTAGTTCCGGTAAGGGGCGTTGCTTAATAGCTTTATTAGGCTAATGTGAAAAGTGTTATTATGAGAGGGGTGTGGCTTAATAGATTTATTAGGCTAGTGTGAAGAGTGTTATGTGACACTGTCATAATAAAGCAACAGTTTATTTAAACCCATTTATTATGACAAAAAATAACTCAATTATTTATATAAATATAGATAATTAAACCTGATATTTATTATCCAATCATAAATACTTTGTGTATTTATCTATATACAATATGCAATAGTATAGATCATAACTAAGAGGGTACTTCCCTGTTTTGGATATTTCGAACTAATATAAATATATCGGGCAAGTGTTTTATTTTTACTGTCACTAGGTATCAATGTAATTTAATATTGATTTATTAATGTTTTACAAAATATTCAAGATAGTCTTGAAGTATGCATGGCTAGGGTTAGGATTTGGGTTATAATTGGGGTGTTATGGTTGGGATTAAGGGTTGGGTTACAGTTGGGGTGTTATGGTTAGGGTTTGGGTTATAGTTGGGGTGTTAGAGTTGGGGTTAAGGGTTGGGTTACATTTGGGGTGTTATGGTTAAGGATTGAGGTTACCACGTGGTTTTATCTATCGGCACCCATTGGATCGGTATCCAGTTTCGTACTATACTACTTGCATATCATGTACTATCTCTTTACGAATTTACTTTCTATTTTCAGAATCATCAACAAAGCCGTATATATTAATCAACAATGAAAGCAAAACAATTTCTAACTTTTCAACTGTTATCCATTCCTTTATTACGGAGACATGTTTATCTACTTTATAGTTTATGGTGAGTAAGAAATATTACGTAGAGTAAATAAACGTAAGAGAATACCGAAGGGGCAATCAACAATGGACAATCAAGAAAAACTGGCAACATAGACGAAAAAAAACAAAAAAAACACCACACAATATGCATTGGACACCACTATTCGCAAACAAACACAAACAACGTATTATTTACTAGTAATCAAAACGATTGTTTTTTTTTTTCCACAGGTCTGTAGTACTGATGAATAGTTATTCCAAATTTGCCTTCGAAGTGATACACGTTGCTACCAGTCACGATCTTAATTGTATAGCCACCTGTATTGTCAATCTGGTTGCCTATATTTTTGTAGAGAAAACACATTCTAGGTTAGTATTTATATTATTAGCAATTCTAATATGAGGTCCTTCATTCGTTTTGTTAACAAACGAGCGATTTATCGATTGGGTATAATCTCATTCGCACATGCACCGGTTCATGTGACTGACTTTCCATTCGCAAATGCACATGTTGATGAATTATTGTCTGCTCGAATTTGGCACCATAAATTGTGTGTGACATAGTCCGCAAACGTAAATATCAAATTACCATCTTCCGATCAAAGTATACTACCGTATTTGTACTCTTAGACATATCAGAATCGAAATAAGTCTATTATGACTATGTAAGCAATGCAGCGATTAAACTACTGATATATTTTAATTCGCACTTCCGACAGATTAATGACCGATTCTAATTTGTCAGACAATACGCATATCAATAGATTGTATAAAAAACATTTTTAATCCAACTAAACAGAGCAAAAATCAATCCCTTACGGATAGAAATACAAATTTTAAAAATAATTAGAACGAACTGATTATTATCACTTTATGCGAGAGATTTTGTTTTGGTATGACGGTTTCCTACATTTTTATATGCGCAAGAACTATTTAAACTTTTCCCATTTTTCTTATGCTTATGGTTTTCAAACGTAAACTGAAGCTGGTAAATTTTATATTTTACATTTTATTTTACAGACTTGGAGATAGAAAGATGGTTATCATATGGGCGATTGTGTTTTTATTTACTCACATTTACAAAAGTTTGTGCCGATATATTGTCACAGGTAACTATAGAGTGACTTCTACAATAATTGAAATGTCTTTAATGATATTAGTTCAGTCAAATCGTGTTATCTTAAGCTCAGATTTAGTCCTGTCTTCGAATAATTCGAAATAAAAAATGGGTCCGTTTGAAGTAGATTTTAGTTTAAATTTTAATGAGTATATTTGGTGATTTAGAAACATCATTGTAGGTATCTTTAACTTAGACGATGTAAGACTGGCAATACAATTACCATTCGAATTTGGCATATATCTACAAGAAATGCTTGAAATTACCAATAGGGGTAATGATTTGGAAATCGTGTTGGACATCAGTATACGTAAATAAATACAAATAACATTAAAAAAGCACGAACCTCCTACAGAACAAACGGAAGTAAAGACGAATATCGAACATCGGTAAACCGCATCGGTGCTCTCCTCGGGTGCGGTATATCGTGGGTTCGAGCCCCGATTGGGTAAAGCTAAAGACTATAGAAGTGGTACTTGTTGCTTCTCCACTAAGCACGAATCATTAAGAGAAAAGACTGCTTGGCTGGGAATCAGGATAGTGTGTCCGAGTGAGGAGACATGTCTATCCTCGGACTGTTGTTTCATTGAGTTAGGACTATAACAATCCAAATAAGCGTGTTGGTCTAGTACAAGGCGGACCTCATCACCTCATTGAAACTTAACCTCTGTTTGCCATAATATAGCTGAAAAATTACTGAGTTGTCGGTAAACAACAATACTCGAACATCGTTTTTATGCAGAAATCGCCGCGGCCATTACAAAACTTTAATACTTTTAATTTGACAACATGAACAACAGGATACCCCACTAAGACAAGTAAAACAACGGGATCGAATTCATGTCCTACGGAAGGGTAAGCCGGTCCTGCTCCACTAGTGACACTCGTCAGAAGTTGAATAGTTATTTGAGGAATGCAATTGATATATTCACCAAAATATTTGTCTTTATTGTTTGTTTATGTCGACATATTCTATCGTAATTGTAAATTAGGGCACTGAAAATGCCACCATAAGCTTCCTTATATTCAAGGTTAATTATTTCAATACGCAGACGTGGCATATACCCTTTGATCATTTAGTCCATTAGATACATCGTCGAAAGGGGCAAAATCGATACCCCTAACACAAGAATACATGACCTCTCACTTTCCTAGCTTGATACCGGCAGTTTAATATAACGTGGCGGGGTTCAGCTAGTTTTATAGTGAAATGAATATAACTATCTAAATTATCACGTTTTCTAAAACGTGTTAAGGTCACTGAGAGGACAATCCGTTATTTATCATATATCATAATAATAGATTTTTATTTTCGAAAATTATACCGAACCAGGTCGTTCGAACTGTCAGTGACAGTTCTTTCGAGTTCGAACCATCGAAGTTCTACTGTAGACAAGTCAAAAGAAATTATAATGTTATCAATAGAACAAACTAAACAATCCTTTTTATTTGCTTGCAGATCCTACGAAATGTAAAAAGATCTTAGAAATTGAAATTGTTGAACAAATGAATGTCACAGGGATATTTGGGTGGATTTTCACTTACAGTTCGGGTGTTTTCCAGGAAATAATTAGGTATGATAGATCGTTAAACACATAGAAGGTTACCGTGGGGTATTCTGAGTGCCAACTGTCGGCCTTACTAGTGATAAAAACTTCAATCTTTAGAAATTATATCAATAAAAACGTAGATATCAAATTTAGTGCGCACGACGCGTTACATTCATCTGGTGCGCTCAAAATCGAAAGATTAGAAAGCCAAATAATTTAAAGTTTTGGGAGCAATAAAACGAAAGTGCCAAAATCGGCTAAGTTCACCTATGCCTGAGGGAGGAGAACATTAGTTTTATTAATAATTACATTATTTAGGAACTGTAAATTTCAGTAATAAATATTTATAATAAACCTTGTCAATACCGAAACACTGAGTACTGGGCGGATGGTACCCTCGGGTACCAATACTACACCAGAAGAGGTATCAACCCAATGATAATAATACAAACGTAGATATCAAATTTAGTGCCCACGACGCGTTTCTGAAATAACCTTCATCAGGTAAGCTCAAAATCGAAAGATTGGGAAGCCAAATAATTTAATCTTTTGTGAGCAATAAAACGAAAGTGCCAAAACAGGATAGCCAAAATCGTCTAATTCTTGAAATGATATTATATGATTGGATTATATAAACTTCATGTATACGATTTGCCGAGCGCATGACAGTAAATAGTTGTTTGTTTTGACCAATACTGCTGGTTGTAACTGGACTCTCCGCTAACAGTTCTCAACACAGTTATCATATTGTATGTTGGTCTGACATTCAAAATGACCATCCTTTGACATAATATCATTTAATGTGCTAAACTGTATATGAAATGTACAATCGATTCGAAATACGCACCCTTAACTCAGTAGTTTCCTTAATAGTTGTGTTTCTCCATCAACGAAATACTGATAGGTACCACCTGCTCTTTATCTAAGCAAGTGCATGTGGTCGAGTGGTCTAGGGCGCTGGAAGTAAGGCTAAGCGAATGGTGATGCAGTGCATCAATGGTGTGGGTTCAAATTCCGTCGAGGGAAGAACAAAAAATTTGACAGCTCTAAAATCTAATTCTAACACTGTTTGGTTTAATTTTCAGACGTAAATAATATTTAGTATTAACCTAGTATCCTTTAAAGTAACTTTGAGATCCAGTGGGACAGATATATTGTATGGTTGTCACTTGCTTCTAGACGTTTGTATAATATACTTTATTTCCTGTGACTGTATAATGAATAATTCTTCATTATCCTATCCAATATATTAAAAATTGCTGAGTTAGATTGCTGTCAAATTATAATATTAAGTATATATGTACCATCTACACACGCTTATGCACATGTCTTACGCCTATCCCTAGATTTGCCTTACGAGACAAGGTAACACTACGACTATTGAAGCTCCTTTTTTTAGGGAGTTGATGTAGTCGAGTGGTCTAGGGCGCTGGACGTAAGGCTAAGCGAATGGTGCTGCAGTGTAGCAATGGTGTGGGTTCAAATCCCGTCGAGGGAAGAACAAAAAATTTGACAGCTCTAAAATCTAATTCTAACACTGTTTGGTTTAATTTTCAGACGTATATATAAGTTGTATATATATATATATACAACTCGACTATAGTTAATGGGGATGTCCTCATAAATGACATTTCATAAGAATTGTATGTTGTCCGTTACAGTGAAAATTCGAGATCGTCAAGGGAGACAACCAGAGAAATCCACACTCCTATAGAAATACGTAATATTACATTATCGAATGGCACATATCCAAGGATAGGGAAGATACAGTCATGGCTTAGAAAAAAATGTGATGCTATAACTTTTACTGGAAATGAGCTGGATACATTGAGACAAACGCGCAACGGCCATGTCGTAGTTCTGCGTACAGGAACGTCGACGGACAATTATCAGATATGTCTTTCCAAACAAGACATTGAACAGGATGTGAGAACATCGTCTGTGAATACAACATCAGCTACACAGCATCTACAGTGGCTGCTGAATAGATTTGTAGACAATAACATACCATATGTGGTATTATGTCTATTAAACACTAATGAAAGGGGAAATATTATGAAACAGGTGAGTTTTACGAGATAAGGATAAATATAGACTCAACTGCGGACGGATCTTAACTTTGCACACGCTTATCCAGAAATCACGTGTCAGATTTTGCAAAGATGTCAAGAGTCGATTATATATGTTACGCTTATCTCGTAGTTATGGTGGCGTAACGAAAGGTAGAGGTAAGAACAATAAACATGTATCCCATTTAGGGACGTACATAGAAATATTCAAAGATAATTAACTATGTGAGCTTGTGGAAACATATTTGTTGAACCGAAAGGCCTCAGTTGGGGTCGGAATTCCACAGGTGTACGAACGATTGAAATCCATATGGTCACAAAATAAAAAGATCATATAAGAACTACGTGTTCAGGTCAGCAGCGCCGCTTACTGAAGTACGAATGCAACCTCTATTTTGATGGTGGAATTTCTAAGCAAAAGTTCATTCAAAGCTAGCTATTGTGAGATGGATTTTTATATAATCTATTTAAGGTGATGTAAGGTTTATAAATATCCATGTTTAGTAAGATCAGTTTATACATCAAATCATGTGACATGAATTCACAAATCACAATTTTCAAATAATATGATATTCTAATAATGATTAATATCACAGACCAGATTCAAATATAATATGTTATATTAATCAATACATTTACTTTATTGAACAATGTTGTAGGACAAAAAGATTATTTCACATATCCTGGAACGATGTTTGTCAGAATTAAAGAATACCAAGGTTGATATCATCTATGTTGTTAACAGTGATACAACAGTTGATCTGAAAGACTGCAGTTACGACATCCAATACAAGCTTAACATCAAGAGAGAAACAAACACTATATATAGCAGGATCTTTAAGGCAGGAGAAGATGATACTGCTGTAAGGAAAAGGATGGGTCTTTATCTGGAAAGAAAATTCGAAAAATCAATCGTTGAAGAGGTGGAAAATACCTTATTTTCAGAAAATAGTTCTGAAGTCAATCATTCGGCAAACAAGTCAGTCCATAGGAAGAAAAACGCATATGTTGATCACCATCAAGAATATAAAGAAAAGGACAAGTCAATATTTAGAGAAATAAAATGTCAGCTACACCACTCCAGTCCTGATAACTGTGAGATGAATGAGTTAAAGATCTTACTTGAAAGGTAGTCTTGTATAGTTATATCATTTGTAACAGTGAAAATGTATAAAGAAATCAGTTCGTTAGTTTGAACTTTGTTAAGCTGTTTCCTTGTATAATTCTAGTTAAAGGCTTGATCCGTTCTAGGCCTTAAGTTTATTTTGCTTAACACAAATACTCGACTATTTCGATTCAATGTCATGGCTAATTGTTCATTGGTTCCTTCGATCTCCGGATAAAATGACATTTGACTAAACTTCCCAATATTTATGTTAAAAATACATTTTACGGATTAACTAAATTATTATAATAAAAATCAAAACCCAATAATACTGATTTGTGTTGACAATCAAACATATAATTTACCAAAGTAATATTTTCTTTGTTTAAATGTTATATCTCATTATTTTTGTTTATTTACAAAATACAAGAAAAATAAGCAGAAATCGGTAATGTCCGTGTCTCATCTCCCTGCTGGATAAGTTCCAGATATGGCTATCAAGGCATTGCCTCTGTTGAACTAATGTGCACTACACGTGAACGTGTTAAAATGGTTTCACGATTTGAGTACATCATCGGTAACACAGCATATCACGCTTCGATTACTCTCCAGCCATCACACGTGGGTCAACTGACAGAAAAGTCTTCTTAGTCATGTGCCCGTTTTAAAACACTTTGATAAGTCCTGACGACTGTCTTTATAACCAATCATATCACAGCTTTACATTAAATATCAATTATATTCTCCATAGCCTGGAAAAGTGAGATTAACAATATTAAACGATCGTAATATTTCAGCAGTTTGATTGACTATGACGTTAAATTAGCAGTATTTCAACTGTTTAATTGACTGTGACGTTACATGAGCAGTATTTCAGCTGTTTAATTGACTGTGATGTTAAATGAGTAGTATTTCAGCTGTTTGGTTGACTGTGCCGTTAAATGAGCAGTATGTCAACTGTTTGTTTGACTGCGGCGTTAAATGAGTAGTATTTCAGCTGTTTGATTGACTGTGACGTTAAATTAGCAGTATTTCAGCTGTGTGATTGACTGTGACGTTAAATGAGTAATATTTCAGCAATAAAAATCACGGCAATAAGTTCACAAACAACATATTGCGTAGGCAACGAATGTCTTAATTATAAAGAGGAAACTAGCCATCAACGACCACGCATAACACATTGTTGTTAATAAGAAGCCGCTACATCTGATCTATTCTACGTGGTATTGTTCACGATCGCGATACACATGAATACGACGTCATAATGGCGAGTTGTCTATTTTATACGAACAGCTCGACTTATGAAATTCATTTCCGGAGGGCTATATATCCTATAGCAGAGCATGCGTGTCATTTTGTATACCTCACGGTTGCTTCAGGTTGCTATGTAGAGATTGGTCATGTGTAAGTGGTCGTCATATTGGACAAAACTTAGTTTGTGTCCGGATTTGTTAATGAAAAGCCATGTTTACATGTGAACATAAACTAAATGCTCGCCATAGCCTGTATCACTCACCTGATTGTTCATACGCAGCTTTTTCTGAAAAATAAATTTTCACATATGTTAACATTGAACTAATTAAAATGGCACTGAAAATAAAAACAAAGAATAGATAGGCGTTCCTCCCTTTTGGTCCTCTTATATCTGTGATACCGTAAAAGCTACAACAAATCTGTTGGAACAACTCTGAATGTATCTAAGGAATTTAATGTGAAAATGCAAACAAATAAGACTTAAAATGAAAAACAAATATAATGTTTAATGCTTGTTCATATTGACTCTCTTCGATACTTTTTATATCAGACACCATAAGAGCTAAGCCAAATTTTAGAAGGAATCAGAAGAAAATGACATGACATTAAAGTTCAAAATTTTGGTACTGATCCCTTTTGGGCCTTCATATCTTTCAAATGGTAAGAGGTAAAACAAATATATAGGTATTTTCACACAAAATTTATGAACAATGCAATACCAATACACTAACATCCTACAGCATCCCGTTTAGCTTCATGTCAGGTAACCTGTCATTCATATTGACCAATCATGTGCAAGACAGTTAAGCATATTGACCAATGGGACAACTGCTCTTGGCGTGTACTTGGTTTTAATACCTAGAGATGAGGTAGGCTCATCGTTGCAATTCATTGGTCAGTTGAAAATATGAACTCTAGCGTGACCGAATATGGGTTGTAAGATTTTAATGCATCGCCAAAAAATAAAAAACATGCAATTAACAAACATATAATGTTAATCAAATAGTGACATAGTATATGTTTATTTAACAGAAACGAGGATGTTAGAGGGTATGGGGTTGTTGACCATAAGATACAGATCTACGTCGAACAAGAAAAACAAATTGCGATTGTGAGAACATATCTACATAAATATTTCACAGAAAATGAAGGAATTGTGGAATTTGAACTTTGGACAAGAAAAGGGGACATTCTAAAATATACTCTTAAGCAAGGAGAGAAAGTTGAGAGGCCAGATACCAAATTTGGCACACTAGGAATGTTTTTGAAAGATCAGATTGGAAATACATATTTCACAACGTGCTCGCATGTAACCAGAATGGATGAAATCGCTCTAGGGGAAGGGGGTCTAGAACTGGGTAAAAGTGTCTTTGCTATTGACACAGCCACTGATATGACATATTCCGACTTGATCGATTTGTCTATTGTGAAAGTTAAGGACGATATTGCGTCACAATGCCAGTTTGGTTTGCGGACCTCTACAGATAATAACGTTTTGGGACAAATTGTGGAAGAAGATATCGTACAGGAGATTAACCAAGAATTGAAAGTTTATAAATGGGGAGCAAAATCACAGTTAACACGTGGAACATACACAGGATGGATCGCATTAAGAAACCAAAATAGATTTGACCAAAATTTACACCAAATTGTCAACGTGTCACAGAAAGTATTTGATGAAGGCGACAGCGGTTCGTTAATTTGCTTTGAAGCAACAGGATCACCTCACCTTGATAGTGACTCAGCTGGTTTTATTTTCGTTGGAAAATCATATCCTCCAAAACCGTCGCAAGATGAATCTGAAAACCACTGGTATTACTGTTATCACGTTTCTAAAGTTTTCGATCAAGAAATTACTAATATTGACAACTTAGAAGCTTGTCTTGATCCAAATGAACCAGTTAATAGCATATCAACTGGACAGATGGTACAGTCATAACTAACTCTATGAAATCGTTTTTTTTTTCAAATATAGTGGAACCTGTCTAATCTGAGACATACTAAGGAACCAGGAAAATGTGTCGGATTGTACATGATGTCGGACTGTAGCTTAGGTTTTACTTTTAGTTCACATAAATATGAAACAAATTTAACAAGAGCCAACAGTTTTTAGGCTTGATTAATGTAGGACATTCTAAATAATTAGAACAACTATTTAAAGGTATATTAATACAATATAGATGGAAATAAATTTAATGTTTAATATATGTCAAAATTAATATATTTAGAACAATTTAATAATGTACCAGATAATATGTTGTAGCCATGTCTTTTAATACTTTAAAATAATGATTTTTAAAAGAAAGTGAAAACAGTTTACTGTAAAAGCTTAATGATTGTATTCCTGATATATATATACAATGTTATAGAGAAGTACATGAAACAACATTGTAAATATTTAATATGAAATTATAGCCTTGAGCACACACACCTTTATTTATCTCTTTAATTAGTTTATACAGTTTACCGAGTTCTGTCCTTTTTTTGGAAGTCATTAAATTTTTGGTTCGAATACACTTAATTACAGATATAATTAAACATTGAGAAAATTGTTGTTTTAACAATTATAATCTGTTCATTATTGATCACAGAAATTTCACATGGATTTTAACTTTAAAGTTACAAGTCAAAAATAAAAGATCTCTATGACCAAAAACTTAAAACAAATATTAAATTTAGAAACATTTATTCTCAAACTAAGTAAATATCTGATGAACTTTATATAGACATGACTAAAATAAAAGAATTATTATAGTAATATGCTGCACTTTAATCAGCACTTCAATATAATAGTAAAATAGTCAAAACTTTGTTGTTTAGTTTAACAGATTTATTCTTATAATTTTTATCATATCCTTTAAACGTTTTTTGTTTAATTTTAACAGATTTATTCTAATGTTTTGTAAGCTTAATTTGGTTTTCTATGCTCATTAATTCACCGAATTTAATAATATTTTGTCTTTTTCTGTAATGGTTGTCAATACATTTTTTCCGAATATTATTAAAATAATTATATTCCAAAATATAATGAAATTCGTCTCCAATTTCCTTTTTATCACAAAGGTTGCATATTCTCAAGTTCCTGTCTATATTTTGCCATCTTCGCCTTTCTATTGATAACAAACTTATTCTTATAATTTTTATCATATCTGTTAAAATGTTTAGTTTAATTTTAACAGACTTATTGAAATAATTGTTATCATATTTTTTAATCTTTTCTAAAAAAATAAAAAGTGGGGGGAATGTTTTCAAACTGTCATACTCAATTACATTTGTATTGACAAATGTAGTAAATTTTTAATAAGAAAATCTGTAAGTTACTATAACATTGCATACATTGTTCATTAAGTATGCTGCATTATCGTATACCCTGTTGACTGCGATGTTGGAACCTATTTTAATCTACGGAAGTGGAATCTGAGGGAACCGTTCGCACAATTTGATTAACAACGTTCAAACAAAGGCAGCTAAATACTTCCTTGCTGTAGGGAAAACAACTTCGAATGTATCTTTTCGCGGCGACTTAGGACTAACCACATGTTTAGCGAAGCAGAAACTCTCACGTATACTATACGACTAATGTGCAACCTTATGAGAACAGATGACGATAGACTTACCTCAAAAGTAGCGCATTGGGCATCGCACAGTAGGAAAGGCTGGGATTTTCAAATGGACACATTTATTAGTGAAATAGACGCTTCTGGTGTAGCAATAAAAGTGCTTATAAGTGTACAGACAGCGATACGTATAATTCAGAACAAATTATGTACTTTAGATCAGAATCAATCTGTAAGAGATTTAAATGGCGATAGAAGAAACATCAATGGGAAGAAATTACGAACTTATCGCCATAAGACTTCCGTTCAAACCGAACATTGCGTATCATGTCAGCTTCCACGAACCACCAGACGTACAATGGCGTTATTTTGGAGTGTGACACTACCATTAGCTGTGGAGACAGGAAGATATTCCAGTCCGCAAATCCCTCTAAATGAAAGACTTTGTAAATTTTGCAATACGAAGTCTGTGGAAAACGAAATTCATTGTTTTATGCTTTGTTCATTATATTCAGACATTCGATATGAACTTTTCAAAAAGGCACTTGAATTTATCAATAACTTTAATATGATAAATGTTGAGAACACATTTATTGAACTTATGAACTTTGTTAGCTCACACATTACATAATTTGTTTACATCGAGGAAAAGATTTTTATGAAGCTTAAATTTTTCAATGGACACTGTTATTTATTCAGTAATATATCATGCATATGCATTTTTAAATTTTATACACAAATGACAATTTAAGATATTTTTCAATAATGGAAGCAGATTTTAAAGTTCTAGCTAAGGCTCCTCTTTCCCTCGTTTCTTAGCCTCGCCACATCAATTCTATATGTACCGTCAATACACCAATATTGCATTTATACGTCCTCATGTTACACAATATGTGTCTGAGTGTTGTTGATTAAACTTGATTAATGTTTAATATTTCACTTTTGAGATCTGCATTTCCAAATTTACTTACCTGTAATTATTGCTAATTGCTATATAGAAGTATGATAATTTATCAATTAGAAGATCAAACGGTCTAATAAATCAGGATTGATTAAGTACAATTGTCGGAAGTGACATGTTTCGAAATACACAAGTTTTATTTAGCAAAGATTGTAAAAGAAATACTTTGGGACCAGACATTTTGTCATATGTCACAGAATGTTGGAATACTCAGGTGTCATTGCGTTGTCTGTCCTTCTTCAATTTACGACTTTTGATTACATCTGTGGTATCTTCAAACTTTTCTCTAAAAAATCCAACATTGCAAGTGGCTATTTGAAAATGGGGTCAATTGCAGGTAGCAGGGATCTTGCAATAAGGTACACTGCAGGACTAAGGACTGTCAACAGCAAAAAAAAAACCCAATACATATCACTTGCCAACAGTGACAGACCGAACAAGACAGAAATAATACTTCATATTTTATTAAGCAATGATTAAGAAGCTTATAATTATAACAAAACATAAACAATATTCCTGAACATATCTGTCATATGATACATACACTTTGCAGTAAATTTATTTTTGTCAATATTGACACACAAATATAAGAATTGAATACACCATATAAAGTGGAACCTTATTGTATCGAAATCACAGGGACTGGTGATTTTAAAAATCCAATTTTGAGATGCAATTATTTTTGTCTCTTGGTTTATTGATCCACATTATACCTCTAGTTTGTTACTGTCAATCTTCGTCGCCTATCTGTCAGCATTCCAGAGATCAGCTGAATATATGGAAGGATGTAATATCAAAGACCAGTGGTCTCCCTTGCAACTGTGTGTCTCTATCTACTGCACAACTAGTTAAGGCAAATTATGATTAGGTTTTCTTTATGTTTATCTTACTTTTCATATTGTTTCAAGTACACTGTATCACTCACTATGGACATGACAATGACTAAGAAAGACTACCAAAATGTTAGAGAATGACTGAAATTTTATTGTTACGTCAGTCAAAACTTTAAACATTACCTTAGTGTACTGTAAACATACGAATGTCGGAACACTTTTTTTGCATTCAAAGACTAGCTCGTTTTTGACTGTAGCAACGGTTTGAAAATTGATGCAGCTAAATATGATTATTGCAAATTTTTAGTGTTGTTGTAGTTAAAATATGACTTTTGCAACTTTCTTAGCATTGTACCAAGCATGTTTTGCTCTAACAACCTTTTTAGCATTGCATCAAATCTCTTATTAACTGAAACAACGTGGTCAGCATTTCTCTATTTAAATTACAAGTGATTTGCGAGAGTCTACATTTTGCCCATCACAAAATGTTAGCTATCAGTCATTATTTTTATTGGTAATTTTTAATAAATTATTTTAGATCTATTCATGCAAAAGTTTGTTTTAAGTAGGTCAATGAGTAATTAGCAAAGACTACCTACCACCATACTTGTCAATATGTATACTGTATTTGAGTACGTGATTTTCTAAAATTACTTTATTTTATTGGTAATTTGGACATTTATCATTTGATCTCACTGAATGATATTGTCAGGATCAACTCTGATACTGAAAAGTATTAGTCAATGTGACGTCAAACACATTATGATAAGGGTAATAACAAAATTACCGAGCTTCAAACAATCTTACAAAGGGAAAGTCAAAACTCATAAGTATATAAACAGACAAAATCAGTCAACAACCGGAAAACTGTGAAAACCGTAATGACCCTGACTTGGTACAGGCATTTCTAAAGAAATGGTGGGTTGAATCAGATTTTAAAGCGCCAAACATCTCGATTTCATTACGGCTCAAAGGTTCCGTCTGTCACTATAACAGTATTATAACAATACTGGAACACAATAGGTAAAATAGTTGTCAAAGCAGTACCAAACCCAGTGAAGCAAATGTCAAAAACAATTTTACGTCACACATTGATAAAAACATATTTTTGACATTTTTGTTGACTTCCTTATCTTTATACATTTTCACTATATGAAAATGCATCGTTTAACAAAGAAGGCAAATCTTGTAATAGCCAATAGAAACAATAATGTCAGTTTTGAAAGTCTCTACATACATCATTACAGCTGGTATCACAATTCGTCCATCGCTGTGATACTACAGAGATATAATTCAATTGAAAATATTACACAAAAAGAATAGTGTGGAGCAATGGTTAGTTTTCTTGGCTGAGAGGGTGAATCATCATGTGTTCGATCTCCCATTGGGTCAAGTTAAATGCCATAACAAAGGTATTTACTGCTTGTCCAATCGACTCACAGAAGAGTTGGCCCAACAGTGAGAATACAATATCTGAGTAGACTATTGTTTCAATGAGCTAGCACTGTGTGGGTAGGAGTTGAAGATGGGAAAAGTAAAGTTAGGTGATACAGAAAGGATATGTATGTAGAGCTTGAAAAGTCCTGTACCGATCCCCATGGGAATTCCCATTATGATACACTCACTCACACCTATAAATAGAAATATAAAAATATACAAATTCTTGGATCCATTCATAATGTTAGCAGGTCACACGACTTTGTTACACATGGTGTTTACCACATTAGTAGTGCAATGGTTAAGTTGTTTGTTTCGAATACAGTAGATCGTGGGTTCAAGCCCTGGTTGGGTCAAACCAAAGACTATAAAATTGGTATTTGCGGCTTCTCCGCTTAGCATGCAGCGACATGTCTACCATTTGACAGTTGTTTCAGTGAGCTAGCACAATAAGGATCCAATTAAGGGTTTGTCTATGAAAAAAACATGCAAACCAGTCCGGAAGTAAGGTTAACCAATCCTTTTCAAAATTTGTTGGTAGGTTGACCACCACACAACATTTGCAAATGCATATACTTTTGTTTTCAAATTTTCCAATATCATGACCATAGGTTTTGAAACATATTTTATTACTTATAACACAATATCATTAATTAAACATTAGTGGTATTGAAATATATGTATAAGGAACTGTATATGGACAATACTTAAATGGACCTCTTTCATTATCATCCAAGGACAGATAAATCCAAAAACTTGGCACATTTTCAAATTTTCAATATTGCAAAAATAGACTATGTTCTGAGGGCTGTATCTACTAAGGTAACACTTTAATTTGTTTTATTTCGATTGTTAAGCAATATTCTTAGATTAAATATATAGCAGATAAAATGTTTTGCTTTGCCTTTGAATATCATCTGCAATATGAGCTATTGAAACCCCCCCTCCCCTTTTTGTAATATTGCCTAATTTGAGAGAAAAAATGTAACTCTTTACTCTTGCATGTATTTACTGTCGAATTATGCCAAAGGTGCACAATTTGCAACTGATGATTGTGTTAGGACTTTGCACAAAATAAAATGTCTACATAAAATATACCAATATCCTTAAAATGCCAATAGATATGATGTTGGTAGTGCAGGAGTATGTCCTAACAAAATGCTTGGAAAAATATAAAATTGCTTTGAAAATGACATAACGGTATTCAACATGTTCAATGATAAATACACATTCTTGACATTTACATGTATATAAAATAACAAAGTTTGTTTGAGTAAATAAATATAATTTCTAGATTTAACCCAATTACATATAATCAAACGGAGATAATTTGCTTAGAAATCAATAGAAAAAATTATGTATTCTTCACATAAGCCTGGTGCTCAAAATTTAAAATTCTCAATCTATGATCAAATTAATTAATGGGCATCTACATATGATGAACATTCATTGTCCAATGATTCATAAAATCCACAGAACAATATTGACGGAATTGAACTGACAAGGACGGTCAGGATTTTTTGACGGATTTAAAATTTGTCCTGGAGATGTCAGTGGTGCATCAATTTTAACCCTTGTTGTGGTTAAGCAGTCAGTCCTGGTACTGATTTCAGTAATTTTTCCCTTGTGAGTTTGTGTGAAAAATCATTAGATGTAAATGACAACTTCCTACATACATCCTGTATAACTATGTCTTCTTGAACTGGTGCAACATATTTCAGAATAACATTAAAAGCTTTTGTTATGATTTTCGAATAATATGACATTGAACTTGAAGATAGACTTTCCCAAGGCAAATTAATCTGTGAATTCAGGGTTGGAAAATGTCTGGACAATGTTGTCATTGCAGAATTAAATATTTCTTTTTGGGCCATATTATCTTCCTCTCAGTCAGAGAATTGGGTTCACTGGGAAATACCTCTATTGATTGTGATGACTGCTGAATGTCAGAATCTGAAAAAAAAATACAATATTAAATAATTCATTGCAATCCATCAGTAGTAACAATTACTGAATTCCACATAAAGTTTTCTTTATAGTATATAGTAAGGAGAATATTCGTTTTAATAAACAGCTTCGCATAGCACAGAATAATAAGACAGCAACAAGTCAACTCAGAAAATTGAGGCAAGTGTAGACACAGAGTCGATTGACATACTAATAAGCTGGACACCCAAAGACATTCGATAAGTAATGTGCTGGACTCCCAAATATTTCAAGAAGTACTATTGCTGGTACCACAAGGTTGTACTATATTTGTATATGTTTCTTTTGGTTTTTATTTGGGAGGGGGTGGGGGGATAGTAGGGGTTTGGTAGGGCAGACATGACCCTCTTTCTTGGATATAATATCAACTGCTTGCAATTGTTCACATGATACTGTGTCAGAATATATATGGTTTATGCTTGAAAACCATAATACAAATGTAGGAAGATCAAAAATTTAAACAACTGATTACTGAAGTGGTTTTGTATGGGACTTTACTTGTTGCAAACTTACAGCTAGTCTGGTATTGTTTTTTCTATATTATGTAAATCATGTAAATTTTGTACTTCAAGTCCTGTGTACATTTACATTTCTGTGTGGTTGTAGTAACCCTCAAAAAGGGAATGATAAGCAAATCAAGAGATCATTTTGAAGTTATTAATTTTCTACATGTTGCTATGTAGATCTTTCCCATTTTTAAAATATATATAGATTAGCAATTGATAAGATTCTTACCTGCTCCAACTGGGAGAAATGGTCTGGATTTCAACCAAAAACTGTCATGTTGATGCCTGTATGTTTCTTGAAAATTTCGCATAAATCTTAGCAGGATGAATCATGGAGATCGGTATGTCCTCTTCTGTCGTTTCCAATAGACTTCCAAATCATCTCTATGTCTTGGACATTTTTGACAATTTACAATAGAAGTGTCTATTGCAAATAACCCACTTCTATAGAGAATAAGAAGACCTTCTGGGGATGTCAATACCATGTACGTCCACAGTCGTCACCACAACTTGGTACAAGTTGGGTACATAGGGCTAGGCCGTAAATGTCTTTGAGTTGGCTTGTTACATTGGACAACTGGGACACATATGGCAGTAGAAGCATAATGTTGTGATGGGACACACTCTGATTTATACTAAAAAGCACATTTAAGCCAACCTTGGTCACCAGGAATGACATATATACCGCCTTCATTCAAGCATGCATTTCCAATGTAAATATTGAAGAGTATTTCAGGGGAGATAACTAAGTAAAAAATGGGGCACCATAAAGGGTATTTTATTGATTTTTTTTATTTGCAATAATTTGTTAATTAAAACTAAATCGCATGCATTTTATGTGTCAGTTTACAGAATAAGAGAGGGAAGTGTATATGTGGTGCATAGGATGAAGAATATTATGGTGAAAATAGAAATAGTTTACTCTGGTTGTTGAAAGAAGAGTTCTTTACGGCCACTTTATCATCCCTTTTATTAGATTTGCACCAACTACAACAGAGATAGTATGTATCAAATATTTTTATGTAATCGATTCAATATAAATATGTGAGTTCCAATCAGTATTGGTGGATTATTTTCAGAAAAAATCCTATTATCAATCAGACATTTTCCCATTTTTGTTTCTAAAATCGCCACTTTTAGTTTGTTCAAAAAGTACTATAATACTCATTTCTACAGCAAAACCTTCTACGTACTGAATATTTCATCCTTGTCTGTTAACAAAAACAAACAAATTTAGGCGTTAACCTACAAGATATTAACTTTTTGGAATACCATACTAAATCATTCCCTTTTTACCTCTCCTTATTTGGAAAGTTGGCACGATGCCAACTTGTATGCCTTAATGATTCAGTTGACTTTAATAGGTTGCTAAGATGTCACAGTTACCCCTAAAACATAAAACCTACATTATTTGTCTCTTCAATCGAAAATACGGTGGTATTCAAAGAGAGCAATTTTACACTAGAATATCCTTACTCTGGTAGTTGAATTTGTTCTAAATATAGAAATGACTATTTCTGAAAATAGAACAACCCATTTGCACTTTTGATGGTATTTATGGAGTTACTACATGCTACCCTTCTGGACACATATGAAATAAAACTGATTTTCGAACCTTGCTTCTGGACGAAAATTTAAATTTTGCATGGTTTTCTCATAGACAAGCTCTATTAATAGCTTAAATTTATGATTTTGAATTAATATTTTCTTAACAGTATGAAGATATCAAAGGGGTAATCAGAATCCGTACATCAGAGGAGAGACAACACAATGGTCAAAAGTTTGAAGATACCAAAGGGGTAATCAGAATCCGTACATCAAAGAAGGACCTACAACACAATATTCAAACGTTTGAAGATACCAAAGGGAGCTAATCAGAATCCGTAAATCGAAGAAGAACAGACAACACAATGGTCAAAAGAAAAAGTACGAAAGAACAAACAACGAACATCAATACATACATCTTCATATGAACTTAATCTAGAATATATGCATAGTGTTTTTCGTATGATTTTGACCTCCGTAACGAAGTCGTGGTTTGTCTGTATATTATCGCATCACAGGCTTATTCCTGAATGTTTGTCAGAAAGTTGAAAGAAAATAATACCAAAAATATATCTTAAAGAAATATTTGTTCTGCCTCTTTCCTCTGGTTATTCTCTTTATCAACATAAACAGCGGCTGTTTGTTTGGTTGACATTGATTGAATTGTCGTCCAACACTTTCTTGTCATCATTCTAAGCGAGTGCTGCAAGTTGCATTTGATATACAAGGAACGCAGACATACCTATGTGATTTATTTTAGACGTGAGTGTGAGATTTCAGAAAGATCTTTGCAAGATTTTTAACAAACCTACCACGACGGATGTCACTAGTGGGTACAGATTTACCTACTCTTTCGTACCACCTGATTTCACCACCGTATTTTAGTAGAGGTTCGCGTTGCTCAGTTTTTTGTTTTTTATGTAGTGCTTTGTAGTTCATTGTTTGTCCTTTTTCTCCTTTCTCTTGGTCATTCTATTGAATATTCTTCTTCGAACTACGGCTTCTGCTTGTCCCTTTGGTAAATTGAATCTCGGTTTCCTCCACCAACAAAACTGACCACCAGGGCCGGCATTAAGCCAATTGGACTAATTTCCTCCAGTTTGGTCCAGTTTGGTCCCGCCATAAAGAGGTCTCGCACTGTTTAGTTAATTTGTGAGAACATAATATAACACACACCGAGGTCTGCCATATCCTACAATACGATATAATATATTATATCGAAAACCTAGTTTGAGAACAAAAGCAGACCATTGTCTATCACACCATGATCTGAATAATACACACGACAGTTTTGTGCAATCAGCCGACAATAGACATTTCAATTGACATTTTTGCATCACTATTTCATCTCTTTCAGCAGCAAATGATATTTTATTTCCGGATTTCAGTGCATGATAGCAATAATGCCGTAGGGCATGTCATGAAAAGCTCGATGCTGATTGGATGAAATAACTGAGACAAATTATTAATTCAAAAGAAATTCTTGATTAAATATGACAGTTCTTAATTTAGTACGACCGTTCTTAATTTAAGAATAAACTCAGGTTTTTCTTATTTATTAAGAATTGGAGTAGGAAATTAAGAAAAAAACATTCTTCTATTGACGTTTCATCGTTTGCGTTGGGTTTTTTTTGGAGCACATGTTCTCCTATTGGAAACTTGTTCCGTTTTTATGCGCTTTTTTAGAGCATGTGTTCCTAGGCTACACGTTTGTATTGTCTTTGCTGGTTTTTGTCGGAGCACGTTTTCTCATGCTGGAAGCTTGTACCGTTTTAGCTGCTTTTTCAGAGCAGGTGATCCCAGGCAACACGTTTGTATTGTCTTTGCTTGTTTTTGTCTGGAAGCTTGTACCGTTTTTATCTCTTTTTGGTAGAGCAAGTGTTCCCAGACTACATGTTCGCATTGTTTTCAACTGGTTGAGAAGAAATAAGACCCAGGGAATACTACCAGCATATCGCAGGTCACTGACAAACTTCATCACATAATGTTTTATAGAGTTGATTTGAGAAGCCAAAAGCGAAATATACAGAAGGCATTACGCTAGAATAATATTAATAAGCCTGAAATGACAATAAATCCGACACTTCCATCCCCTTTTAGTGTTAGGTTAATGGTGCTTAACGACACTTTCAACGATGATTCAGTTATATCATGATGGTCAATTTTATTGGTGGAGGAAACCGGAGAAAATCACCGACTTATCGGAAGTCATTGACAATCTTTATCACATAGAGTTGCATCGAGCGGGATTCGAATTCATTACTTTAGTGGAGATAGACACTGATTACACAGGTAGTTGTAAATGGACCATACGAACACGACCACCACGACCCCTCCCTATTTTTACATTATCTGTAGAATTTATCTCCACATTCAAGGCATGCTTGATATTTGATCAATGAAATATTGCCGCCATTTGAAAGGATTTATGTCATTAATGATACAAGAATTGTCTGTTTTAAAAAATATTTCCGTTCTGCTATCATAATGTGCTTTTAATCAATTGTGTCTAGAACAGAACCGTTCATCAAGAAAATTATACAGGAAACCGCGGTCAATATGTTTCTAGAACAGAACCGTTCATCAAGAAAATAATACAGGAACCCGCGGTCAATATGTGTCAGAAACAAAGTCTCCCAATTATCATGGTATTGTACTGTTACAATTATATGAGGCTGATATTGGATGTAATAATGAGAATCGCGGTCAATAGCGGTCATTATAACAATTCTAACAATGCGTTGACCTTGCCTGGCGTTGGCCTAGACTGGTGTTTATATATTCAGCCGAGGTTGTACAGATATAAGGATGATACGAAGAAGAGTTAGTAAAGACCAAAGGGGTAATTATAATCCATAAATCGAAGGACAGGCAACACAAAGGCCAAATGAAAAAGTACATACATCTATCTACCAAGCATTACACAGAATATGACAGATAAAGTAACACAAACCACACTAAGCACCGGGGGTGAACTCGGGTGCTCTGGGATGGTAGCAGTTCCTACTCCACACATGACACCGGTCGTGTGGACAGACGACAAACAACGATCTACAAACTATACACTTAAAAGATCGAGTACCACGAACCCCACTAAAACCGGGGTTGACCCCTGGTGCTCCTTAAGGTAAGCAGTTCCTGCACCACTAGTGGCGTCCGTCGTGTTATTAATTGCGATATGCCTAGTTATTTTGAAATTAATTTCTATTTCGATCTTTATATATTTTGTGCTAATATGTTTGTCTTAAAAAAAAGTATTTAACTTAGTGTCACTCATCATTGAAACCCAATCATCCTCATGAGTGAAATAAAGAATTCAATTCCACCATTATATTTCTACACAACTCCATATTAAAATAAGGTATAATACTGAATGTCCTTTGTTCATGGAACCCTTGCTCCTTCGTGTTGCTAAATAATTAGTTTTCTATCTAGTTTTTCCTAGCTCATTGTCTGTTCTGTTGATCATTGCATTGTCTGTCCTTCTTTGATTTACGACCTCTGATTACCACATTCCTATCTTTAATATTGTCTTAAAGAACAATATTATAGTATATGTTTTTTTTCTCAAATATTGGAGGAAAATGGTCAACATTATTGAAGATGCACATGAAGTATGAGTGAATGTTGTTTAACGCCAACTCAGCAATTGTTCAGCATGGCGAGAAAAAAAAATGATTTGCAAAGAGCTGGTGATGAGATCAGCTTTGTTCTAGACTAACACATTTATCAACAATCCACAACAAATTATAATTCATCTAAAATTAAAACTTAAAATTAAATGTTTCGATAAAATCTGCATGCCACTTAATTAAATGTTGATAACTGTCAACCAAGGATAATCCATAAAAGCTGTAGGTGTCAAATTTCTGATTTTACTCTATACTTTCGCATTATTTCATAACACTCTCTGATGGGTAATTTTTATTTTATTTTCATTGTATTTGATTTTTAGATTTTCAGACATGCCATCCTTATTAAACCATCTTACGAAAGTTTGTCGGTTAATTTGGCAATAGGGAAATTGTTACACACCTTTCCCAAAGAACCAATACCGTTTTAAAAAGAATATTCTCTTTTTTCGTTGTATTATTTTCTTTTCTTTTTCCCTTTTTTGTTTGTTTGTTTGTCTATTTGTTGCTTTTTGTGTTTTGTTCTTTTATTTTGTTATTTTTGTTATTTTTATTATTTTTAGAGGGGGATATTTTAGTTCATCTTATTAGAAACGTCTCAATTCCTGACTCTCGTCTGTCACACAAATGATGCCACTGAGCTTTGTCCTACAAGTCAATCATATATATTAAAACAGACTAGAATAAGCAAAGGACATTATGGATACAGCAATATTATTGGTCTTTGACATCTTTTTTCTTGTAACGCAATAAATAAAAACAATTAATGACCTTTTTTTCTTAATTCATCTATTTTACGGCGGTGTTTTTCCCAATAATGATATAAATTGACAAGTTTTTTTTTTAAAGTTGCATATTTTCGCGTGACATACCATGCTTTAAATCGGAACGTTGCTTTCTCAACCGATTCTAAAACCATACATAGTTAGATAAGTGTTAGCTACATTATTACGCGTAACTGAAACTGTTTTAAATCGGAACGTTGTCTGTTCAACTAAGAGATTTTTTTATCTTAACTATAAGCTATACATATTGAGACAATTTGTGTTAGTTACATTATTCCGCCTCACAGAAAATGTCTTAAATCGTAACGTTGTTTTTTCATCTGGTTTTATCTTTTCATCTTGTCATATGTAGACATTTTTTGGCCACATTATTTCTCCCGCGCGTCAGAACATAGTTTAAAACGGAACGTTGTCTTCTCAACTAGTTCTGTCGTTTTCTCTTGTACAGCTATACATAATTAAACATTTTTTAGCTACATTATTATGCCTGGTAGAACATGTTTTAAATCGGAACGCTGTTTTCTCAACTGGTTGTATCTTTATAAATCCCCAATTACATGCACAAGATTTGCATCAGTGTGTACATTTACACGTGTGTAAATTTACACTAGTATGTACATGTATATTTGCTATGCGTTTACATGGTATTAATCTCAGTGTGTGTATTTTTAATTGAAAGCTAATTTCAAACGGTAAGAAGGTCTCAAAACTTAGTGTCACGTGTCAGTTTGCAAAGTTGTTCATATGGTGTGTGAGGCCATTGTTGGAAATCTTTTAGAGAAGTACATATCTTTCCCAACTGGTAGCAACCTTAAACATGTTATTCAAGGCTATGAAGGAATATGGGGATTTTCCAAACTGCGATGGAGCGATTGATGGTTACCACATTCAGATTAAAGCGCCGGCAAACTCACATGATGACTACTTGAATATAGAGGGTTGGTATTCTTTAATACTTCAAGGTGTATGTGACTATAAGTATGTTCTCACAGACATTAACATTGGAAGGCCAGGACGGGTGCACGATGCCCGCGTCTTTGCAAATTCTGATTTTTTTCACAAAGGTGACAATGATACATTATTTCCATAGTGGACAAAGAAGATAGTTATTCAAAGAGGAGAAACTGACTTACCAGTAACAATAATAGCAGATCCAGCTTACCCATTAAAACCAGGTAGAGGAAATCTGACTGCCGCCCAAACAAGATTCAACTATAGTCGGGCTAGAATGACAATCGAGAATTCGTTTGGACGTTTAAAGGGCAGATTGCGCTGTTTGAAAAAGCGCTTGGAAGTTGCTGTGGAGTTTGCATGTACAGTAATTGCCGCATGTGTGATACTGCACAATATCTGTGAAATCAGTAGGGAAACGTACGATGACAGATGAAATGGTGAGAGAGACGATGGAAATGATGTCGTTCTATTTCACGATAGTAATGATGCAAAGACCGCAAAGCGATTTCAGATCATATTGCCTCAGCAATTGAAAATCATATGTTGTGGAATGATTAACAATTGAAACTTGATAACAAATACTTTGTTTCTCCTATGATTGCTTAGGGAACAACATGTACTATAACCCATACATGTAGCTTTGTTTTTTGTCTCATTGCCATTTCACCCGTCTCTTATAATTGTTTATTTTCAAAATTCTAGGGACACCACGAGCTTGTACTGTTTATTGGCAGTCTACATTTGCTTCTGTTCTATAGCTTCGTTGCTGCTTGCAAAGCCAGTCATAATCGATTTTAGCGCGACTTCAAGATTAGACTTCCGTCCTTTCCTGGAACTAGACTTTTTAGTGACATCTTCTTGTTTTTTGACAGATTATTTTTCTTGATTGTTGACAGGGTATGTTTTCTTCCCAGAATTCGAAGGCGCTTTTTGACTTCCCTCCTTGCTTAGAACAGGTTGTTCCGAATTCTCGTCGATGTCAGGTAATACTTCCGTTTTTTTTCTGGGGTTTTCTATCACGCTACTTGCTGTTGCAGCCTTGGCCTCTTCGCATTAACCCTTATTTTCATTGTCAGAGCTGTCTTCGTATGCTAGCTCTTCTACACCACTCTCTGATCCCAAACTTTACTTCTCACTTTGATTATCGCTCTCTGACCTTTTTCTTTTCTTGTTCATAGGTTCAATTATTTCCACTGGATATGTAGCGGGCCTTGTACCAAGTACTTCATTAAGTTTATCATAAAACTTGCACACGGTTCTTCCTCTTCCACCCGATCTAACGCTGGTCTTTGTAAGGCGGAAATTTCTGCGTGATGTGTGCATCCTGATTTTGCACTGATCGGCAGTTTTCTTAAAGTTCCGATCACAAAGCTCCTTTGAAATTTCTCTGTAGATGGCGGTGTTGTTCGATTTTATATCCTCCAACTATTGTTCTACATTCATATCGTTTCAAATGTCTAACAATGCTTCAGTTTCTTCATCCGTCCACCCAGTACCTCTACGTCTCCCCTCCTTTTTGGAGCTTCACTAGACATTTCATAGGACCTTCCGATGCAGTTTCTCAGTCTTAAATGTCCCGTTTGACAGCTGTTAAATCATTATATTGATTAAAATGCACGAGCTTTGTTGAACTATTTGACATATTGTCTAATTCGTGTCAATTACTGTGGAAAACTACAAGGAAAAAAAATACACACTGTGAGTATTTTATTTTGTGCATTAACATGTAAAAATACATAGGTGTGTAAAAGTGTGCATGTAAATGGAGCTTATATTGTACAGCTATGCATATTTAGAAAAAAATTTAGCCACATTATTACCCATGACAGAACATGTTTTAAACATGAGCGAGTGAGTTTTTTGGTTTAACACAAGTTGTTAGGGTTAAAGAGACAAAAAGAAGTGTTTAAGAGGGTACGAGGGATGAGGTCTAAGGGAGAGAAAGGCTGGAGGTTTGAAGAGGAAAACATGAGGAGGGTGGAGGATCTTTATTATTGACTGATTGAGTGATTGTTGCTTAACGTCAGCAATTGTTCAGCTATATCATTGTGAGAACAAGTTAATTTTCAATGTAGATGATGATGAGGTTCGCTATGTTCTAGACCAACACGCTTAGGTGATTTGTTTATAGTGCTATGTCACTGAAACAACAGTCCGCCAATAGATATGTCACACCACACGACCACATTATTCTGATTCCGAGCCAACTAGCCTTTGCTCTTACTCCTTAATGCTGCGTGCCTAGCGGAGAAACAACAAATATCGATTGTATAGTCTTTAGTTTGACCCTATCGGTGGATCGAATCCACGATATACCACATTCGAGGCGAGCTAACTATCACACCACCGATGCGGTTGTATTTTAAATAGGAACGTTTTCTTCTCAAAGTTTCTTGCAAAGCTATACATAGCTAGACATTTTTTAGCTGCATTATTCCGCGCGAAAGAAAATGTTTTAAATCAGAACGTTTTCTTTTCAAATGATTATATTTTTTCATTTTATAAAGCTATGCATATTTAGACATTCATATAGCTACATTATTACGCCTGGCACAATATGTTTTAATTAGGAACGATATCTTCTCAACTGGTTCTACCTTTCTGAATGGGAAAGCTATACATAAATATACATTTTTGTAGCTGCATTATTCCTGCCGTTTGTCAGAACATGTTTTAAATAGGACGTTGTCGTCTCCTCGGCAATTGCATCTTTTTGTTATGTGACTGATTGACATGTAATTACCGTGCAATCAGCTGATGTTTAATTAGTACATGTCTCTATTGTAACGACATGCCTGTAATGATTCTTTCCTCATTAAAAAAAAATGTAGTTGAGTTTTATGCAACGGCTAATTATTTCATTCCTATCCAATCACATGTGATTATGTTGAGTCATCACACTATTTTTGGGGACCATAGTGGTCGTGATGGTAGTAGGATTTAAGACTACATATGTAACCAGTGCATATCAAAACTGAAGTTGTGAGCTAAAATTCTGCCCGTGGCGAGATGTACCCGATACAACATTGCGTATATTTCATATAATATATGTCCTAAAACTAATACGCATAATAACATTTTTACCATAATTATTGAAACTAATCTGAATAAATATTATGTGTGTTAATATCCAACATTTCATATGACTGTTGTTATTGTGTGTAGTTACAATGTATTTTATTACATAACGTTCGAAAATAGTTCCCAGAAGTGGACGTGGTTGAATAGTTAGCGCTTCGTTGGCCGATGAAGTTTCAATTTTGAAGGTATATGTCTGTCTATCGTTTGACCAATAACATGGGGCCCTCTAAATGAAATGAACATGTAATGTAATTATTGTATTTTGAAACACATGCTTTCAGTGTGTAAATTACTCTTTCAATATCTAGTGTCTGACGACGACGTATATAGCAAACGTATGTAATCTAAAACAGTATGAAGAGTAGAGAAGGCGGATACGAGGACGCAATCAACAGTGCATATCATGTTTACGTTATGTGTACTTGTTTGGGAATAGTGGTGACTAAAGCATATCGTGTTGTATTTCAGACTTGTTTTACGTCGTCTTGTGTACCTTATGTTGCCGGTTTCTCTGGGTAGTCCATTTTCTGATTGCCCCTTCAGTATTCTATAACGTCTATGTGCTGCCTAGCACGTCACTAGTGACGGATATGAGATGCTCTATCATTAGTGGTTAGTCCGCTTATATTACGACCCGAGAAAGCCTGACCATGGGCCATAGTAGGAGGATGTTAGTGGTTCATTTCTTGTGCGTTGAAAATCCTCCTGGTGGAAGAGAAAGCGCATTGTAATTTCAGCAAAGGAGAAATTTGATTGGTTCTTGTCCATGCTCTCTGTGTGTTTCCAGTAGCATTCAAAGGTTGTTGTCCCGGTTATTATATACCTTCTTCCTTTGGATATATTAGTTGCTACTAGTGAAGCAGGAACTACTTACCCTTTTGAACCACATGAGTTCACCCTCATTTTTGTTAGTGGGGTTGATATTTACTCGATCTTTAGTTTTATGTGTAATGTTTTGTAGATCATTGTTTGTCTTTTTATCTATTTTCCTTTGCCATTGTGTTTTCTGTCCGTCGATTTACAGATTATGGTTGTCCCTTTGATATCTTCACACTCTTCTTGTATATTGTTGAGCATGTTGTCTTCCTGAACATGTATAAACTATTTGCCACTGGACGTCAAGTTAAAAAAAGCAACAATCAATCAATCAAACAAACAAGATGGTAGTTAGACAACACGTAACATGGGCAACAGATGATAATATTATGACATTTGAAATTCAGGTCCTGACAAAATGTGGCGAGGGATAAACTGGTTATTGTAAAACCACCCCCTGTTTGATAATTATATCTGCCAAGAAAATATATAAAATAAGCAAACAATAAGAAAAACCTGCACACAATGTTGAAAATATTCTTGTCTTGAATATTTATGAAATATTTGCCACTAGACGTCAGGAAACCAACAATCATTCAATCAAACAAATGAGTAGTTAGATAACACGGAACATTTGTAACAGATGGTAAAATTACATGTCGTGAAAGTAATTTCCTTCTTCAGCTTAATCTTTCTGAATCAGTGAATATAGATTACGTTAAGTTCTAAAATAAAGAAAGTTTGATTGGCTTTTCCCATTGATTTAAATATGCTTGGTGGAAAGCTGTTAAGAAACAGGCGGAACTAGTACTCGGTAAGGATACGACCAGATTATTCTTTTGAAGAAAACAAATGTCTCTAAATTTGACAGAACAATGCTAATTGACCTGAATCATACAAAATATAATTAATCAGACGATACTGTTTTCAACCAGAACTTATTGTTACATTGAAGAACAATACAATTCTCATTTTTAATGTAAAACAAATATCATCTCATTTTTGTTTCAAGTGAAAAGAATTATGGCTCGGGGGGAAATACACACCCTCTTTTCAAATTTGAATGTTCGGGTCCTAAATCGTAAGCATTTTGCAAACAACGAAACTCACAAGAAACAGAGGATTTCATGATAGATAATCAACATACAGTGAACTACGGTGTATAGAATAACCAAACAAACTTGAAAATATTTGGAAGCAAGTAAGCCAAAGGGCCTACACATGATAGCCTCTGGTTAATATATGGTTAGTTCACTACACATGACAGTCTGTGGTTAATCTATGGTTAGTTCACTAAATATGACAGCCTGTGGTTAATATATGGTTAGTTAACTATACATGACAGCCTGTGGTTAATCTATGGTTAGTTCAAAATATCTGTCTGGTATTTTCTCCCACAATAATCATGGTTGTCAAGTTAGTAAGCATAATAAAATTTGCAGAGAGTAATGGAAAACACCAACAACACAACCCAATTGGAAAGAAAGGATATGGATGAAAATAAGCAGGGGAGACTATCTAAAATTACATTTAGACACACATTACAGTGAAGGAACAGCTTGTAATAGGAAAGGATGTGAATGTAAATGAACATGAGAGACTATCAAACATAGCACTTGCACACAAATTATAGTGAAGGAACAACGTTGTTATTGCTCTGCTACCTTTGGCAGTCTTTGTCGGGTCTTCAATAATGAGCATAACTCATACACTAAAGTGAGAGCAATGGCCCTTACGGTAGAGCGTTACTCGATGATATTGCTATATATAATTATATTGCCCAGATGCGGGTTAATCAACAGGAAAACAAAATACGAGGTGAGGTAATTTGATAAATACCGTTATGATTGCGCCTGACATTTATTAGTAAGAAAGAATATGGGCATAATTGAAATGGTTGACAATCCAATTTTGCAATATACACTTAGACAGAAATTAAATAAAAAAACAGTGCTTTTATATACTTTGGTACATTTTAGCTACGGGCATAACTCATACCAACTAATTAAGTGAAACGTCTCCTATCCTGCATTTGATCGTTACTCTTTTCTCCTGTTGATTAGATATTACCATTAAAGATGTGAGCTTGAACCCCATTTATGGCAAGGTGTACTGGATACAACATTGTGTGATAAAGCTTGTTAGTGACTTGCGACAGGTCAGTCGTTTTCTACGGATACTCCGGCTTCCCCCACCAATAAAAATGTCCGCCATGATATAGCTGAAATATTGTTGAATTTTGCGTTAAACACAATAACCCTAACCTTATACAAACTCCAGTTGATTATGAGTATTATCTACTATTGTTGAAATTGGCGTTAAGCACGATAAACCAAACTAAGCCACCCAACATGTTGATTATATAATATCTAACAGAGAGAAGAAAGACATTCGCATATATAGTCAATTCTATAATTTCTACATCTATTTTTATCGGACATGAATGAATCAAATTGACAATTTGTGCTACCAATCACAAATGGACGGACTAATAGTCCCTGGTGGTATTATTATCCCAGTAGCTAGGACCTCCGCACTGAAATGATTGATTAAACATACATATGAATTTATGCTTGAAATTTGCAGTTCCTTAATAACATAATTCCTAATCCACGACTTATTACCAGGTTTGTAACCAGATTAAAAAGACGGATGCCACAAGTGGAACAGGAACTGCTTACCCTTCCGGAGCACCCGAGTTCACCCCCGGGTTTACGTGGGGTTCCTAGCTAACAAGGAAGCTACTAAACCATTGGTTCCTCTTGGTTAAGGTGAAGTCATCACGTCCAAAGTTTTACTGTCGCCACCATGACTTGGTTGGCCGTTATGGAATATATGTGTTACAAAAGATTACGGATATGTTCCACTTTTCTTAAACACTTCCCGCTCCTTTCCACATTCATGACTTATTACCGGGTTTATACCTATATTAACACGACGGGATAACTAGTGCGGTTCGTGTTACTTGATCTTTAGTTTTATGTGTATGTATTTCAGATCGTTGTTTGTCCTTTTGCACTTTTTATTGTCATTGTTTTGTCTGTCCTTCTTCGATTTACTGATACTGATTGTCCCTTTGCTATCTTCAAACTCTTCTTAAACATCCACGCTTGTTTGTTCGCTTGATTTTTGTTGTTTTTTGTTGTTGATATATTACACATTTTGCCTATTTTTAATACGACCTTCAAAAATCAACACAATTATCAAACCACGCTATATTATACATTCTAATGTAGTTGTTTAATATTCCTGGCTTGTGATTGGACAATGCTGCAATTTTCAAGGTATCAATTCCACGGTTGAAATATCATGATATATTTTTAGCATTTTAGTCGATTACCGCTTACGTCATCTTGTCAATAATGTGGCAATACACATCTATACACATGATTACATTAGAATGGAGATAGCTGTATTGTATTTGAAAATTTCACGACATCACGTGTCGATTTAATGATCGCAAATATCCGTTTACTGGCTCCGCTATCGTGTCGCGAGTAAGCTTAATTTCCAACCATCAAATCTCCAATTGATGCCGTGAAATTTTCAAATACATTACAGTAATCTCCTAAATGACATAATCTGTAGAAAGAAAGATAACTGTGACATATACATATTGCTAAATCATTGTGTTTCTGATATATTCTGATAGATCGTATGGCGGTTGGATTTACCTATGGAATCAGTGCCTATCACCACTAAACGTTTGAGCTCGAATCCCGCTCATTGAGAGGTGTATTCACTGTATATATGATTGGTCCTACTTAACCATCGGATGCTACTCAATACAATGTGATAGTCTGTCAGTGACATGCAACAGGTTGTTGATTTTTTCCGGATACTCCGGTTTCTCTACCAATAAAATTGACCGTGACGACTTGGTCTCAGTAAAGCGTCTTTTGTAGGTGGTAGCTGATGACACTGGATGTTTTTTTATTTACAAAGCAAACGGAATCGTACCTCATTGTTTTCACCAATTGACGGGAAAGAGTAGTCAGCACATAGGACATCTTCCACATCAACGAGGTGGCCGTTTGGAATGTCAAAAAATATCAACTACTCTACAAAGTATTTTGCGAACCTTATCTAGATCGGCTGAACCAGTAAAGCTTTTAAACAGCACAACCAGTCCTACACGTTTCGGGATTGTCCACCTTACCACGAGTGACATCGTATATGATGTCATGTGCAAATGATACGATACACCTATTGGTTGCATCTGACATTTCAACCTTTAAGTTTAAAATAGGTCGAGCTGATTGGTCGTCAGTCAGAACACAGGAAATCAAGTTATACAGCAAATTCGGTGTGATTACAGATTGTTCATTTATGAAGCTACCAGTCTGGGCCATGGAACTGACGAATTAACTTCCGATAAAGGCAATCTCCGGATAGTTTTTCCTGTATAGTACACATGTCGGGGTATCCCATCAACTTTTACGTCTTCTGTTGGGAGATCTGACCCTTCCATATCTTTAGATTTGTTCTGCTTCATGAATTCTAAAGCTGCTTCAATGATCTCCCCTTTTGGATATGAACTGTTAGCATTTGACCGCCAAAATGAAAGTTTGTTTCTGATGGGATTTTCTATCCTTTTTTAGCAAATACAAGGACTTGGAATGTGAGGCCCCAATGCCTTCTTCACTAAGAAGCTGACGAAATCGAGACTAGTGCTAACTGCTTTCACATAGTTACCACTTTCAATGCTTTTAAATCATTTGTTTCAATCAATTTCGGAAGCCAAAATATCAAAAGATCTGTCAAATATTGCTGATTCCTCATTACCTGATATATTTTACATGTTCTCATTAACTTTGTAAAGACGCCTTGTCAGGTTTTTTTTGCATGTTTTATGATATAAAATACATAACCCGATTCCAATCTTTTCACGCGAAAACGGCGATTATTTTTCGCAACTCTCTTCAACGACGAAGCGCCATCCTTGGTCAAACATTGGCGTAGCTGTTCCCGGGATCAGTAAGTCCTCTAAGCAATTAACACATTTTTAACGGTCATATGTTCTTGGTAATTTGGCTGGTTTACTTGTGACTAGTACTTTGATATAGTAACCCATTATGCGTTTTAGTGGATACTTCAGATTACGCTTGTTGGTGCAAGATTGGGAGCATCGCCTGTGGTACCCAACCCTTGGACAGACACTCCAGTAGTGTTTTAGAAGATTGTGAACAAGGTCATTTCTTATTTCGGCTGCTTTTCCAAACTTCTCCCAAGTCTACTAATATTGACAGATCGCCAGTTTACCAGTACTGTGACAAAGACACTCTTTCCAGTATATTTCACATTTGCATTTTCTTTTGATTGTGTGCACGTTCACTGTTCCTCATTTTGAGCAAAGTAATATGCTATAGAGACAAAAATACAAAAATATGTAATATATATTAATCAAAAATATACAAAATGTACCAGCAAGAAAAAACTCCGTAAAACTTCAAATATAACAACAAGGTAAGGAAAACAATATAAAACATTAAAAATATAGACAACAACAACCCTCCAAAATGACAAATACCATCAAAAAGTAATTATGAAAATATATGACGAAAAACATGTTCACAATTGAACAGGAACACAGATAACACATAAAAAAAGCTTTATAATTAGCCTCAAAATGCATAATATAACGACAATCACCTGACAAGTCAATACAACAAATGTGCAACAATAATGGAAACAAGTGTAAAGATATCAAAAATAACAATAAAACCTATAAAACTGGTCTACTGACGTCATTGATCAATAAGAAAATTGAAATGAGAAAATGCAAATCAAACGCACCCCAACTAAAGCAAAGTCAAACAGACCCAAAACAAATAATACACTAATTGATTACATTCTGTCGATAATGATCTAAATTTTTATCTAGTTGACAAAATGAAAAATATTTGCTGTACAAACCAACAAATCGACACAAAATGCCCAGAAAGCCAAAGAAAATTACAATCAATTTGTATTATGAAACCGTATCGGTAATATCTCGAAAATCCGAAAATAATTAGCTAAATTGTTATATTGTGTAAAAAGCGCGTTTTGGAATAATTAATAGATGTAAAAAATACTTAAATGTAAAGATTAAATCGAGCATGATGTATTGGTGATAATTTGATATGCTTTACGATTGATCCCGTGCAGTCATGTGTGTAATAGTTAAAACACATGCTATTCTTAAGCACAAACATACTACATTTCTGAGAACGTATATCACTTATGAAAACGCACTATTTTCAAAGGATATGACGAATTTTTATACTTTTACCAAATATATATAATCCAACGTTGAACATCAAAGCGGTCATGTGTATGAAACCTTAATACAAACTATTGAACACCACTACGTAAACACTATTGAACGTAAACACACGAGTAGGTAGAACAAAACTGAATTCATATTTTTTCCGTGTTTTTAATTTTAGTACAACACATGGAAAAGACAATTTAAATATCAAGCTTTAAATTCATGCAACAAAAATGCGGTCTATAGGAGTATAAAACAAACTTTGGACAACACAAGAGTTAGAATATTTTTTTTTTGTTGCGCAAAGCGCGAATTTTTTTTCAAGAATTTTACATTAGGTTATATAACAAAAACTCTGAATCAGATTACTTTTTTTTCCTCCACCAACATCAGAATATTTTTTTCAGCAACATTGGGAATCAGAATATTTTTTTAGAAAAAAAACATAACCCCCCCACCCCTTCAATTTAAATGGTCGTTCCCTTATTAGAGGCTTTTTCAGACTTGGCTGATGGACTAATATGTATACATATTGTATTGTTAATAGATATATTGGTGTGAGTAAAAACGATGTGTCACAAAATTTTAGTTATTGTGAAATCTAAAATAATGTTAAATTGTAAATGAAATTATAGTGTTATGTAACGTCATAACCTGGAAGCCTGGGTCAAGGTGATATTTGTTAACAGGCAGAATAAAAAAAAAGAAAAACGAATTAATAATTTCATGTCCTCTAATATATAAAGACCGTGACATACAGGAAATAATTAGTTTTACTTGTTCTTGTGTTGATCAGTTCGAAGGACTAACAACTGTATTTACGTCATAGATATTGCTGACGTCTAAATAATGTTTTTCGTCGTAAAAGTGAATATATATTTTTTCTAATTAGTTTCTTATTTTGTGCACAATTTAATGGGAAATTAGTTGATTATGAATGAAATCACAAAAATAAACATATTGGTTCTTCTCAGAAGATTTTTGTATTGTAAAGAAAAAACAAAATTGTGTTACTCCAACTCCAAACGGAAATGAATAATATGGTGATGCGACATAGGTACTCCGCCGTGTAGAAAAACCTACGAATATGTGCATCCTATAGTTCTAGAGGACGTATCAAATACTTAAACCAGAGTAGCCAGCGAAAAACTGCCGATATCCCGCAAGTCACTGACAAATGTTATCACATACTGGTGTATCGAGTAAGCCCCACATGAGCGGGATTCGAGCTCACAACGTTAGTGGTAATATGCACTCATTGCATAGGTAGTTGTAAATCCAATCACCATACATCCACAATCACGACCGCCCCTACTTCTCCTTGTGGAATTAAAGACAACAGTCCACAATCTCACGCACGTGGCACGTCAATGATGTATAGTTTGTAAACTTGTTTACTTCATTAATATTACAGATCTACTTGACGTTCAATGCAAACATGTAAAGATTGAATTTCTAGAGAAATGTTCATTCGAAACGTTTGCAGGTGCCACTGGTGTAATTGGAAGCGGTAAATCGAAGGAAAGATGATATAATAGTTGAAGAAAAAGGACAAACAATGGTCGACACTAAACTACACAGAAAACTAAAAAGTGGGCAACGCGACCCTTAACACCCGAATGTGACCTTGTTTCCTCAGGAAAGGTAAGCAGTTCCTGCTCCACTAGTGGCACTCGTTGTGTTACTCTTGATATCAATTCCTCGATGATAAGTCATGAAAGAAAAAGACAAAGAGGATTCGTGTACTCCGGTTTCCTACACAAATAAAACTGACCGCAAATATGTAACTGCAATATTGTTGAAGGTGGTGTTAAACGCCATAACCTACATACCGAACGGGGTTGTGACTACGATTAATGGGACATATCCGTGGTTATCTGTGACACTGTTTTAACCAAGTCATAATGGCGAACTTAATACTTTCGAAATAACAATCCAGGTTCTGTAGCATTCTCTTAATTTTCCTTCAAACATAACAAGCAATAGTATTGCCTGTTAGTCATTGTGATCTGCTTCAAGTTACATTTCAAGTGCTAGGAACGTGGCGTTCTCCTTGCACGAGTGAGTGATTGTTGTGTAGCGCTACGTAAGCAACTATATCATGTCGAGTACAAATTCATTTCAATGAGATATTGATATTGGCGAAGAAAATTTGCTTTTTTTTTAATTCATTTGCCGTGAAAAGTAAGTATTTATCTCCACCGTCTGTTGAAGACAACAGCATCAGATGTTCATCCATTCCATGCAGGCAATTGATAATACTGCAGATTCAATTATTTGATGATACTCACAAAAACTGACCAATCAAAACATGTGTGGCAAAGTACATACACGTGAATTTACAAGTAGGAATTATGGGGATGAACGTTAGGCGTAGGCGTAACGTGTATATTATATGTATGCGCACATGTTGTTGAAATAAATCTACAAAACACCTGAGGGATTGCACGTGTACGGCTACGTGTAGTGTATGCTAAGCACAAGTTCGAATGATAAGCCTCTCTAATGACCACTTTCTGCTTAACCAACACTCGTTGTTGAATTATGATAGTGTTAGCTCACTGACACAACAGTCCGCGGGTAGACATGTGCTACCTTCTTCTATTTCCGGTTTCTGATTATCGATTTGGTATCTTAAAACGTTTCTGAAGCCCACCACCTTTTATTAAAGTCCCTGTACCACGGCAGGGAAGTGAGCGGTCATATATATATGATATAAGTACGATTTGTTTTAGTTGTGTGTGTTGTACTATTATGTGTCTTTACGTTCTGAGTTCCGTGTTATGATGTCCGTTACGATTTCCACATAAAAACGATGTCTTTACTTCCTATTGGTCGTAGGCTGCCGCATGTCTTATTTACGTTATTTGTGTTTATTTGCACATAGTGGTGTCCAACACATTGTGCTGTGTTTTTGTTTCGGCTTGTCTACCCTATGTTAACAGTTTCTTTGGATTGTCCTTTTTCATTGCTCCCTTCGGCGATCTCTAACGATTATTTGACCCAATTCGAGATCTTTGAATGTATTTTGGATTTTTTTCGCCAGCGTCAAATTTCTTGTTTGTTTTTCATTTTATCTGATATTAATGAACGATTATACTTAACATTGTACACAGTCAATATCATGTATACATAAGATACGTCATGTGGTCTTCTTAATGGTATCCTTTGTAATTCCATGAGACAGTTTGTAATTTCATATGTCTAAGCTCTTTACATTTGGTGTTTTTGCTTATTAGTTTATTATTTGTTTATTGTGTGCCTTAATGGGTTATGACTACAGATTATGTGCCCAAAACCAAACAAATACCAATATAAATAAAAAAAGAAAAATAATAAAAGTTAGATATACATTTCCTCAACAAAGCGAACGAGAGAGAAATGTAATTATTATCAAAACTAAGGTTCTCCTCCCTCGGCCATTGGTGACCTTAGTTCTACTCCCTCGGGCATTGGTGACATTAGTTCTCGTCCCTCGGTCATTGGTGACATTAGTTGTCGTCCCTCGGTCATTGGTGACATTAGTTCTCCTCCCTCGGGCATTGGTGACATCAGTTCTCCTCCCTCGGGCATTGGTGACATTAGTTCTCCTCCCTCGGCCATTGGTGACATTAGACGATTTTGGATATCCTGTTTAGGCCTTTTGGTGTTATTGCTTCCAAGCACTTAAAAATTATTTGGCTTTCCATTCTTTCGATATTGAGCGTATCTGATGAAGAGTCCATATATCGAAGAAAAGCAGACAACACAATGGCCAAAAGAAAAAAGTACAAAAGGAGAAACAACGATCTACAAAACATACACATTAAAAGATCGAGTACCACGAACCCCACTAAAAATCGGGGTTAACTTAAGTGTTCCGGAAGGGTAAGCAATTCTTGTTCAACTATTGGCACCCGTCGTGTTAATCTAGTTACAAACCCATTGATAAGTCATCAATGAAGTTTACTTCTGAAACGCATCATGCTCACTAAATTTGATATCTACATTTTTTATTATATATAAATAATTATATTCCCAAAATGAAATGTCCTAGAATTTGATATATATATTAACACAGTTTTTACTTTGCATTTCTTATAATCAAATTCTATAATCTTCAAGAACATTATTAGTGGGGTTCTGGTCCGCCACCATTTCCAACCGGCTTACATCATTTATGTTTATCAAACAAGTGGTTCGTGCCTTTTGAAGCTCCTGATATTGTGTCTAATTGCTGTTTCGTTTCCATATTTTGCACTAATTCCGAAAATTGATGACTTATTAGTGTCAATTATGTCATAGTAGAGGTGTTTCATATAAATGATGCTAACCTCTAATATAAATTGCTTATTTTATCGGTCAATTATGAAAGCCGACTGTGACCATTTTTCGTTTTCGCAAAAATGTAAATATTGCAATTTGAAAACACGAAATGGCCGCGTTCGCCTTCCATAGTCAATCGACTCATTCAATTCATTCTATGAATCGCATATTGTCTCGTAAGAAGAAGGAACTGCTTAATCTTTGCGACAGACCGAATTATTCTGTCGTTTAGAAAGCCCTTTCCATCATTCTATATTTATCCGGTTTTTTGGTGTGATCCGTGGTGTTCATCTTTTCAGTTTTTTGTTCTGTGTTTTGTTTTTGTCTTGTGCTTAATGCTGTCTGTGTCTCTTGAGGTCGCTCCCGGTTTATAGTTGTGGGTTGGTGAGGTACATTTTGTCCATTGTGCGTATCTACGTTCTACGTTCCGTGTTCTGATGTCCGCTACGATTTCCGCTTACATATAATGCTCGGTTCGTCTTTATTAGTTTGTTATATTAGTGAAATGTAATATTTATGTCAATTGTAATTGCTTGTGTATAGTGGTGTCCAACACGTCTTGATTATGTGAGTCACATGGTGGGTGTCTTATAAGAGACAGGAACTGTTTACCCTTCGCAGGCACCTGAGTTCACCCCCAGGTTTTTGGTGAGGTCTATATTGCTCATATTTTTTTGCTTTCTGTATTGTCTTTCTCTTCACCCTGCGTCTTGTGTACCTAATGTTACCATGTTCTCTAGACTGTATATTATGGATTTTTATTTTTTCTTCTAGCGTTCATTGACAATCACAGGTTAATCTTTCTCTTTATTCTTTTCGAGTCTCGTATACTAGCAGCAGTTCAAAGAACAAAAAAAACCGGCTTGCTAATTAATCAGACCACATTATCGTTCTTATATTCATTATCTATCCATTATATCAAAACTAAAAGCTAAATTATAATTTATTTTATTCAAGACATTGACGGTGACAATTAACATATGGTTATATCATTATCAGCGATGACATTGAGAAATACGCAATACTTGTTGATGGCTAGACACCAATAATTATATTATTGTCTCCCCTTACAAGCGATTAACTACATTCATTATCTCCCCTTGCACAAGATCAGTGTACTATGCATATCACGTTATCTCATATTTCACACAATCAAATCAGATGTATTCACTTATCAGTTACAAACGATTTGTAAAACAGACAATTGTTATTGATGATTTTCTGTTGCATGACGCTATCCTACCTTGTAATACTGACTAAGATAATGTTCCATGGTGTATCTGCATTGGAAGCACGACCCCGATATTGTACTTTCCATGTCTATGTTGTGGTTCATTCTTGTGGTAATATGTGATCGTTTGTAATTGAAAGGAATCTGAGCAATATTTTTAATACGTTGTAGTTTGTTTATATCTGTATTACCGTTGAAGATCTAATTATCATGAGATGAGGGTTAGGATCTCCTTAACCAGTTTAACACCATCATAATGTTATGCCTGTCCGAAGACAATAAATAAATTTCCTAAATATTATATCACGTGGTCATGTTATCCTCAACAATTTGTTGTTAATGTTGCAATAGTTGATTATCACTGTTTATCCTTTACATTCATAAACTTCTGCATACAAAGGGCTCAACCATGGAGCTGCCCAGCACATCCGGCTGACATGGATTAGCCCTTGATGGAGGATTGTCAAGAATGTAAGAAAGTACAGTAGTTGGATTTACAACTACATATATAAGCACTAATGTTGTGCGTTCGAATCTTGATCAGGGCGAGGTGTACAACATTATGTGATAAAGTTTGTCAGTGACATGCAGCAGGTCGGTGGTTTTCTCCGGTCCTCCTGTTTCCTCTACCAATAAAACTGACTGCATTCAACGAATATAAGCTGTTCACAATATATAAAACAATTTAGACAGTTTGTGTTTAAAAAGCGACCTTCAATTATAATAAAATTTAAGCAAAATAGTTACCAACGTTGATTAATTCAGATATCTACGCTTTTATTGATGCAAATTATACCGTCATCGATATAAAGAAATAAAGACATAATCAGTTGGCTGTACACGCTGTCTCCTATTGATCATACTAGCAGACTGTCCTTTGCATTAAGACAAACATCATCTGTAATTACTAATATCAACTGGGATAAATAACAACGACGACTGAAATGACAGGTTGTCATTGTTTACGGTTCATTTTCTATTAGCCGAACACGACGTTATAGACAGCACAACACAATGAAATAACGTAATGAGATATTCAGTCAAGGTAACAATACGCTATGCCATCCCGCTGAAATAACAAAATGCCCAGTTTTGAGATTTTAACATACATTGTCTTTGGAATAAACTCGTCTTGAGAAAAGTTTGAAGATACAAAAGGGGTAATCAGAATACGCAAATCGAAGAAGGACAGACAACACAATGGCAAAAAAAACCACACACAGAAAACTACAGATCGAGCAACACGAACCCCACTAAAACTGGGATGTACTTAGGTGATCCGGAATGGTAAGCATTTCCTGCTCCAGTAGTGGCATCTGCCATTTTACTCTAGTTACAAACATGGTGATAGGTCACACATGAAGAAAGGTTTACCATCGTTAACAATTACAAGAAAAAACATGATGTTATTTATGAAAACAAAATGTCGACCCTCACATTCTTCAATCTTTTTAGAATGATACATTATAATTCAATTTAAATATGTAGGTGGATATCTAAAGACAGTCAATCCTGACTTAGAGGGCACCTTTATATAGCAAATCACTTCCTATAAAGGGCAGCTTATTTTTTATTTTTAATGAATAGTGCATATACGTTTACCCTGTAAATAAAGGACAACTGATCATAAAGGGCATATTTTAGGATCCCTTTGGTGCCTGTTACACATAGGTTGACTGTACAAACGTTATTGTCATTTAACAATATTGTTAACAGATACAAAGCAAAACAACATATAACATGCAAACAAATTCACCAACATATGATGGATACTAATGTTGTTCTAAATGTTGATGGTGTAGATTGATTCATTGATTTTTGGTGTTTAGCGCCACTTTCAGCAATATTTCAGCTATATCTTGGCGACCAGTTTTAGTGGTAAAAGAAGCCGGAGTACCAGATGAGAACCACCGACCATAGGCAAGCAACTGGTAAACTGTATCACTTGCGGCTGCGAGTCGAGTGCATCCTTTTTTGTAATTTACAAATCCAGGCGCTAACCTATTCAGTATTGGAGATATGCTTATATCAGTTATTAGGTAATCCAACTACCTACCTCATTGAGCCACCGGGGCCCTGATTTATAGTAAATAAAAGCATACATATCTAATTATGTGTTTAGTGTACACGTCGTATTTCTGAAATAACCTTCATCGGGTACACTCATAATGAAAATATTAGAAATCCAAAGAGCTTAACATTATTTGAGAGACAGCAAATCAAATGGCTTAAACTGGATAGCCGAAATTCGATCATGGTTAGCTATGCTTGAGGGAGGAGCACTTTAGTTTTAGTAATAATTATATCATTTAGCTACTGTAAATTGTAATACAAAATATATCTAATAAACCACTGGCTACTGGGCTGAAGATACTCTCGGGGGCTGATAGTCCGTGTTTGTCTTTGTGTTGTGTTTCCTTTGGCTAGTGTATTATCTGTACATCTTCGGATTGGGGCTTCATATTACCCACTTTTGGCTGCCTAAAACCTTTTTTCAATTCGAAAATTCCAAAATCATTCAAAAGATGTAATATCGGAGAATAAATATAATCCACGCATGTCACTAGTAGACCAGGAACTGTTTAACATTCTGGAGCATTTGAGTTCACCTTTGGGTTTTAGTGAGGTTCGTGTTACTCGTTCTGTGTTGAATATTTTGTAGATCTTTGTTTGTCCTTTTCTCCTTCTTGATTTGACCATTGTATTGTCTGTCCTTCAATTTACGAATTCTGATTACCTCTTTGGTATTTTCAAACTCTTCGTCAGAGTTTTGACCTGTTTATAGAAAGATAAGTTATAATTTGTTGCAGTATTAAATTCGCTGACTTCTTGAACCACGAAATCCACCACGATTGGTATTTTGAGTATTTTAACCTGCTGCTAACTATCGTCTATCAAGACAATTTTGAAGATACCAACGAGGTAATCAAAAGCCGTAAATGAGACAAGGACAGACAACACAATAGCCAAAAGAAAAAGGACAAACAACGATCTACAAAACATTACACAGAAAATAAAAAATCGACCAACGCGAACCCCACCAAAATCGGGGGTGAACTTAGGTGTAAGCAGTTCCTGCTCCACACATGATACTGGCCGAGTTACTCTTGTTACAAACTCGGTGATAAGTCATGAATGATATAAGGTGTTAGTGCAACGTTATTTTCTTTTCAAATCTTTCCTGAATGAATTTCAGTTAATTAACACCATTTTATTAGAGAGTAAACCTTTGTCATTGATCGCGTTGTACTATTGTTTATTATTACGTGTTTAGACCTTGATTGCAATAACACATAAAATGGGTCAACAATATATTTGTCGGTAAAATATGTTGCTGATTTTTTTTTTATTTCAGACTTTCTCTGTTTCGTTTTGTATTCTGCTACTATGTGAAATGAATATACAAAGTGCTCCACTATGGGTACATAAATACAAATAAATACTACATCAACCCTCCTACAGATAAATGGGGGTGTAAAGGCGATTTGTTTTCTTTTCACTTAGCTATGTATGTCTTTTGTTGTATCTTGTCTAAATAGACCCCCACTGGAACCAGCTGCTATTTTTTATTTCCTCGGAATAGACAGGTGTCCCGATTGCTTAAGATCGGGTTAAATTCGATTTAGATTTTAAATATACTTTTGCACATTCACGATTTGATTCTAGGACTAATATGTTTTATACCCTTTTCTATAAGAATTATTTCCGTTGCAACATGTAATATGTTCTAGCTAGAGCAAAGAACAAAACAACGAATTGTAGTATAATTTTATAAATATTTGTAGATATTTGAATCTTGTAAAACATCAGAGGACACTCTTATGGTAAATAGAAAATTTAAATCTCGTAACAATGTTAACAGTTTGAAGAGATTAAGGGATCAATTATCTATTATTTTCATTTAATTTTCCATGAAAGGGGATCCTTTTGCCGCCTTAAGAGAAACTAACTCCTGCAAATTAACGGTCAATTAACAAAAATTTCAGATATTAGGACTTTCGTATTCGATATACCAATGACCTACCGACAGCATAAATCTTAAAATTGATTAATAACATACCGTCCATCTTTAATATATCCTATTTAAATTTAGTAGCAATATTTTGGTGCTTAACGCCACCTTCAATAATATTTCAGTTATATCGTGGCAGTCAGTTTTGTTGGTAGAGGAAACCAGAGGACACAGTGTAAACCACATACCTGTCGAAAGTCACTGACAAACTTTATCACATTATGTTGAATCGAGTACACTTCGGCATTAACAGGGTTTGAACTCACAACTTTAGAGGTCATATGCACTAATTGCACATGCAGTTGTAAATCCAACTACCATATACATACAGTCATGACGGCCCCCTATATATATTACTGATGATGCATATTTATTTAGTCTATTTATTATCCTGAATACCATAGGTACATCTTAATGTAAGCATTTAAAAGTCGGGTTATCCTAATCAAGAAGATTTCATCCATTATTTGTATTTGCTTTTAAAGATTGCGTACCACCGAGTTTCTGATACATAGGTAAATATATTAGATAGTTTATCACAACTGAAAGATAGACTTGTGGAACATAGCTGAATATGTACTATGTTCATCAATATAAATAAAATTTTTAATATCTATATAGACAGACGTGAGTCATAGAACAAAACGATTATACATCGCTACAGTGATGAGATTAACCCTTACTATATATACACAGAACAGTGTAAATATTAAAAAAAACATCAAATGATATATTTAATATATCGTGTGAAATTATCGAGTTCGTTTTCTGAAATGTCAATACAAAATATTTCTAATATCGCGTGCCGAGGCTACCAATCAGTTGAACTTTCTCGACAGTATAACCATTAAGTAAAAAAATTATTTGACTTCACATGTTTGGTTTTATTTTGAGAGTACCCGCAACGTTACTAGCGCTACAAAAATATTATTATTAAAACTAAGATCCTCCTCCCTCAGGCATATGTGATCGTACCCGGTTGTGTTTCTCGAATAGTGTTAAATTATTTGGTTTTGACGTCTTTTGGTTTTGAGGTACATGATGAATGTTATTCCAGACACGTACGCACTAAATTAGATATCTACATTTTTATTACTATGACTGGATCGATACCTCTGCTGGTGGACTAATAGTCCCCGATCGTATCACCTGCTCTGTAGTCAGTGTTTCTGCGCTGACATGGTTTATTTGATATATTTATTATTGACATTAACAGTTACTAAATAATATAATTATTATCAAACTAGGGTTCAATTTTAGTGCGCACAACCACCTTTCTGTAAATACCTCCATCAGGTACGATCAAAATCTAAAGATTGGAAAGAAAAATAATCTAAAAGTGATGGGTGCAATAAAACTTAAGGAAGTAAACAGGATAGTCAAATTCTGCTATTGTCAACTATTCCTGAGGGAGATGAACCCTATATTTGATGAATTATGGAGAGCTTGTTTCCTACAAAAATTAAGTCTTTTGTGATGACTACAATGTATCTACTCTTTTCCGAAATTTACAATTGTTATTTAACGTGTAGGGATCATATCACTCTCTAAACACGTTACCCACTATGGTCTACAATTCGTTCTGTATTATAATCTGACAACTCACATCGAGTGTGCAAATCCTATCTACCACTTGATAGATTGATTGATTAACGCCAACTTAAGCAATATTTCAGCTATGTCGTGGCGTGAACAAATTGTATGTTAACTTAGACAAATAGGTTATCTACCACTTGGAGACATGATAATGTAATTTATCAGAACTAAGGCCAATCTCCCTCAGATACAGAAAACGTTAACCTATATTGGCTATCTTGTTTAGGCTATTCATCTTCTAACATCTGAATACAGTTTAAGTATTTAACTTTCCAATCTATTGATATATCCGGAAAAAAACAACAACTTGCCGTAAGTCACTAACACACTTTATCACATAATTTTGTATCGAGTGTACCTTGTCTGAATCCCATTCGATACAACATTGTGTGATACATTTTGTCAGTGACTTGCAACAAATCCGTTTCCTCCACTGATAAAACTGACCGCCGGGATATAGCTCAAATATTGTTGAAAACTTACACAAAGCAACCAATCTATTGCATATCATGTCACATATGTATGTAATTAAAGAAATTAGTTAATTCCACAAGAAGCTGCAATTTTAAATTTGCTTAATGAATTTAGTTTATACCAGTTAACTTGAAAATTTGAGTGTAGTGAGTGATTGTTGTTTAACGCCAATTCAGCAATTTTTCAGATATATCAATGCGAGAATAAGTTAATATCCCACGAGATGATGATATACCAAAACGCTTAGTTGGATTCCATAGTGCTAGCTCACTGTCACAACAATCCGCGGATAGACATGTCGCTGAGGTCGGACACATTATCCTGATTCCGGGCAAACCAGTCTTTGTTCTTTCTCCATAATGCTGTGTGCAGAGTAGAGAAACTACCAAAAACCAATTTTATATTCTTTGGCTTGACCTGACAGGAGCTCGATCCTACGATGTACCCGTAACGAGCACACTAACCATTACACCACTAATACGGTTTCATCTTAGTATGATAAATAGCACCTATAAGATATCACGGAACTGATCCAGGTAACAACAATGTAACTTATTGTATATATTATACAATTAATGTCTCTCTGTTGAACAATTTACTATAACCATGGCGATTACATAAAATTTAGAAGAAAAAAAAACTTAATTGATTCACTATCCATACATTTCTAAATAATAGTACTATGGTTAAACGGTTTTCATACAGATAAACAGACACGGCTCTAGGATTATTGACATTTTGTATGTATATAACTTGTCACATCATTCACGAATGGGTACTGTCCATATATACAGGCAATCAAAACAAACATGATTGCTAGATTGTATGGTAGCGTGTAGTCTGTATACTGGTATCCATTCCCATGCTCGTATTAAAAATGTTGTAAACACGTAGATATATAATTTAGTGAGCACGCCACGTTTCTGGTATAGCCTTCACCACTAGTGGAGCAGGAACTGACTACCCTTCCGGGGCATATGCGTTAACCCTGGCTTTTGGTGGGGTTCGTGTTACTCGATATTAAGCTTTTTGTGTAGTACTTTGTAGATCGTTGTTTGTTCTTTTGTCCTTTTTATTTTGGCCATTGTGTTGTCTGTATTTTTCGGTTTATGGATTATGATAACCCCTTTGGTATCTTGAAACTCTTCTTCCTCAAGTGCGCTCTTAACCTAAAGACTTGACTTCTCTACCCTCTGCACTCCTCTTCTAGCTGATTTGCTCCTTTATTAGTATCAGAAGACTTCATACAAGGGCTTCTCAAGGAAAATGAAAGGAAGATAGCCCGATCGATCCTTTAATTTCACGTTCCGCTATATAGATGTTGTCCTTTCACTAAGTAATTCTAAGCTAGATGATTTTGTTGATCGCATCTACACCATTGAGCTTGGGATACCACAGCTAACTGTGCTTGATTCTTTGACCGTACACCTCGAAATTGACAGTGAGTGCAGGTTAGGAACGTAGCTTTACGAAAAAAGCGATAATTTCAATTTTCCTATTGTAAACTTTCCATTTATATTTAGCACCAATCCAGTAGAACATTCATATAGAGTATGCATATCTCAGTTCATGCGATATTCCAGAGCTTGTGGTTCCAATCGCAATGTCCTTGATAGAGAGCTGTTAACAACAACGTTACATAATCAATGATTTCTATTGGTTAAGCTCAAGTCATCGCTTCGAAAGTATTACGGTCACCAACATGACTTGATGACATGTGTGTCTCATAAATGACCACGGATATGTTCCAAAAGTCGTAATCTTCCTGGTCCTTTCCACATGCATGATTTATCACGGGGTTTGTAACTCGACAGTTGCCACTAGTATAACAGGAAATGCTCACCACTCTGGAGCACCTGAGAACGCCCCTGTTATTTACATGCATAAGTTGTGTAATTGTTGTTTATGTTGTCAATTAAATATGTCGCCGTGTTTAATTTTGTGTTGTTATGTACGCTACGATTTCCGCATAAAACGATGTTCGGTTTTGTCGGGAGATCATGGTTTTTTAATGGTATTTCTATTTTATTTACTGATACTGGTGTCCAACACGATTTCCATTTCAGATGACTTTCTTGTTTAAGAGCAACACGATGGATATCACTAATGGAGCAGGAATTGCTTACCCTTCCGGAATGCCCGAGTTCACCCCCATTTTAGTGGAGTTCGTGTTACCCGATCTGTAGTTTTCTCTGAAGTGCTTTGTAGATCGTTGTTTGTCCTTTTAGCAGTAGGGTTGTATGTCCTTTTTTGATTTGCGTATTCTGATTACCCCGTTGGTATCGTCAAACTCTTCTCCAAATAATCATATAATTTTTAAGTTAGATGTTATTCAAAGCTTGTTTTCTATGCGAGTTAACATGTGTTCTTCGTGGTATGAAGGAGACAATTGTCGAGAGGATGGTTGGTTGGGGGTTATTTCTAAAATGCAATGAACAATCTTCTCAGTTTCGCTTAAAGAGGATTACGAAATTAGTAGTTGGCTATCGCTGAAGTATCTTTTGCCCGTTCTCAACCCTATTACTGTTTTATTATCTCCCCTTTGTTTTTGCATGTCATTATCCAAATGTCCACCCGCACTCCACTTTCAACAATATTGCAGTTATACATTGGAGGTCAGCTATTGATTGGCAGAGGAAGCCGGAGTAACCGGAAGTGCTGTAAATACCCTATACAATTTACTATGTCATGACATAAAAGTACCTCTTGCCATGTGCACCAATCGAATGCACAAAAGTTAACGTGTTTACCTACTTCCTTATTTCAAGCAAATACATACGTCCTATATTAAATTAATAGGTTTAATTCCACCAAATGTATGTGCCTGTCCCAAGCAACGGCCTGGATTTCCAGCGTCATATGTCGTAGTGTTTTTGTGTTCGACAAGTCCAGTTAAGGTGAGAGGTGATTGCTCGTTTTGTTGATATTGGTGGAGTTGATGACCATCACTGTTTACACTTTCTTTCATATATTCGAGGACATGGAGCTGTTCCCTTTATCGTAATGAACTTTCTAATACCGGGTAGGTAGATTAGTAAAATATCTTGTTGTAATAAATTTACATAATAATCATTACAAATGTCATAGCAAAACAACAAACTACAAGCATACAAATCATTATAAAATTATAAATGGTAGGAGAATGTTTACCTTATTTCATTAAAATACAAATAATTCAATAAAATGATGGCTAATGTTCCACTATTCCTCTACTGTCCCACTGTGACATCAAATAGAAAAGCAGAATCACTTTCATTTACAACTAATAAACTATTGATAGCTTTGTCATAATCAAGTGCTCTTGGGTTCACTAGACCATCCCGGTAGCACAATACTTGTCTATGACGCTGTCCATCAGGGGAGATAACCACAACATTGTTAGAACTACAACCAACGACATACACGTTCCCATCATTGTCTACAGAGATACCACGTGGACCCAGTAGAACACTCGCATCTTTGAATTCCCATTGTGTTGTACCATGTAAATCACAACATGTCACGGTATCTGTGTTATAGTGTGTGCAGCAAAGAGTGTCTCCTGATGTAGATACGCAGTAAATGTGAGGCATATTACTGGTGATGACTTCACTTATAGATTTATCACTAATATTTAGCATCCTTAATCCTGTATTCCCTGTACAGTAATATATTGTTCTACCTCTAACCGCCATGCCATAAATGTTCGTATCCATGGAAATAGTTGTTATGATTTCCTGACTTTCTATGTCTATTATTGTTATACACTTATTAACTCCTTTATTTCCAGATGATACAGCAACGCTATTGTCATCTTTAATATAAACTGTATCATAAGTCTCGGAACCTAATATATCTTGACCTATCTGGAATAATTCTACTCCTTCTTTATTGATAAAGCTGATAGTATTAATACCCCTACATGAAAAAACGATTATGCCGTCTGGAAGTAATGAGCATCCTGTGAAATATTTCCCGTTGATGTTTATCTTTTGTTTCAGTTTCAGTTGTATATTGGCAACTGACATGGGTCGTGATATGTCAGCTACCATCACCTGGGCTTGCTTATCTTTTTTTCTAACAATGGTCAACTCACAAGGTTTTGATTCAACAACTACTTCACCAAACTTTTGAATGCTGCTGGTTATAGTCTTCAGACCGGTGTCTGTCTTGTATGATAGCGTTGGTTGACTTAGACTGTTGACTATTGACTGTAAACACGTGTCGTGAGTTTCTACGTCTTTCTCTATTTGCTGTATGGCCAAATATGTTTGTAGGTCTGATGCATACTTTTGATGTTGACTATATTTGTCTGGTATTCTGTCAGTTCTTTCTGTTTCCCGTCTAGAGATACCAACAGTTCCCGAGATTCATCAGTTATCAGAATTTCTGCTTCATTCAATTCCTTCATCAGACCTCCTTGTAACTTGTCAAGGTGATTGTTGATTTTTGTCCTCACTTCTCGTATTTCATTCTCCACTATTGTTTTCTGTTCTCTAACAGCACTTGAGTTGGTCTCTCGGTTTTGTCTAATTTTACAAATCGCTTCAGTCATTTCGCTAATCGACAACCATGCTCCTTGCAGTATAATTGGAACTTTCCGTTGTGTTCGCTGCAATGCTCTTTAATGTCCAATACATAAGACGGCAACTTCCGGTATTCTGCTATAGGTATCGTGGTATGAGTTCGGCAAGGCTTCGCTAAGCTGTGATGGTCTAGGCATTCTGTGCAAAGTCCTTCCTCACATTCTCGACACCAAACTTCTGATGGTTTAGAAATATGTCGGATATCACATATACCACAGAAAGATGGAGAACTTGACATGATGTTGATATCCTGTAATATATTGATTGTATTAACATGTAAATTAATATTAATTGTCATCAGTCATTTTAAATTGTATTACAGTTGAGAGCTTAAATGCATGATTTTGAATTAAGATTTTCTTTTATATTGCAACTTTTTCTTGTAGACTATTAGTCCCCGAAGATATCATCCCCCCAGTAGTCAGTGCTTCGGTTCTGACATGGCTATGAGATATATGTATTCACTGTTTCCTAAATATGTATGTATAATGTTCAACTAAGGTTATTCCAGACACGCGTCGTTTGCATTAAATTACATATCTGCCTTTTTTATTAGATACATAATTATATATGTTTAGAACATGTCGGGTGACATTCCATTGATACACTTTGAAACTTTTATTTTAATAAGTTGGTGCCCATAATTGAAAGCAGTGGCCTCTAAGACTAGGAGTCGGTATCGCTACTTTTATTTCGGTACAAAACACTACACTAAATTATCCTGATTTGATTATGTTCAACGAACCTTCAGAATATTTAAATGTAAATGAATAATAATTGTAAAATTCTAGTTTATAAATACCAGTGTTTGCGTAGTGAGTGCAGTGTACTGAAGCTACGGGGTCATATTGATAGAAATATATTTACTGCGGCTTAAATAGATTTAAAAACAGTTATAGTTTCTATTAATGGAACGATCATTTAAGTTAACTTTATAAAAGGGGTACATATTTTGTTTTCTGACAAAGATAATTGATCTGAAAAATTCAAAAATTAAATCATCTAGACCTGATGTTTGGAAAGAGATTTTTTTAATAAAATTGGCGAAAAAATACTGATATTAAATGGTAAAAAATAAAAATCTGAGTAAAAATATTTTCAGGCTAGGGAAAAATTAATAACTCCCTTCCCCTAAAAAACTAAATGGTCGGTTCTTGATTACATTGTTTATGTCAAATTAATATATTAAAGACCTCAAAATAGGAAAAAGTAGATATATTTTATCTCATTAAGGGAACATTCAAATGAGTAAGTCAGTGAATAAGTAAGTGAATATTGTTCAACGCTAATTGAGCATTATTTCAGCTATATCATGGTGAGAACAATTTACATTTTGACGAGACGATAATTATTTCCGCTTTGTACAAGACAATACACTGAGCAGGATTGTTATAGTGCTACTCGCTGAAACAACAGTCTGAAGCTTCACTCGGATATATTATTCTGATTACGAGTCAACCAGTTTTTGCTCTTACTCCTGAATGCTGCGTAGTTAGCGGAGAAGCAGCAAATACTATTTTTATAAGTCTTTTTATTGACCCGACCAGGGCTCGAACCCACCATTCGACGAGGTCACGCTAACCATTACGCCACCTATCTGATTAGAGAGTATTCGAATTTTGAAACAGAACACAGCAGTGCATTTCACAAAATAATGATTAAAAACATTGAAATCGTCACAAATTACATACTTGATTTTAATTCAATAAACAGTGTATTTAATTATGCTATATATTCTATGTATTTTGATAGATTACTAGATAAGTAATCAAGCTTTACTTATATATTGAACATTTCAGACTATTACTAATAACCGGTTACCATGGTTACGAGTTACAGTACTCAAGTAAAATAGTGATTGATTGTTTTAGCGCTAATCTATAAGTGACAATGTTTTTCCAGCCATATGATTGCGAGAACATTTTACCCTTCGATGAGACGATGGTTGTACAATGGAACCAGTCTAATTTGACACACTAAGGGAAAACCGAAATGTGTCAGATTGTACAAGTTGTCGGAATACTAAGGTGTCGGATTACACAAGTTCCATTGTATGCTTATTCTACTGTATATATGTCACTCTGCGTGGACACATATTCTTGACTGCGAACAAGCCAGTCGTTGTTCTTTGCCCGTAATGCTGTATATTTAGCAGAAAATCAACAAGTACGAATTTTAAATCTTTGATTTGACCCTCTCTGGAATTGGGCCCACAAGCTACCGCACTTTATTCGTTCACGCTTACCATTGTACCATTGTGGCGGTTTCGCAACATAATATCTTGCTTTGTACGTTTTCAAAGAAAAAAAATGCTGTATAACTTTTGAACTGTTGCTTAAAAAACATAAATAAAATCTGTACCCAACAGCCCCAAGAATCAATTTCTTTAAATAAAGCTACATTATAGATTTAGTAAATAAACATATAAATCTATCACAGGTAGTATTGTTTTAATAACACACGATAACCTAGTTTTATATGAAGTACATTCATATCGATAAATAACGTTTTCCTCAGCTGATGGCCCGGGAAACATGACATTCGTTGTTCGAACAAATTTCGATATCTCCCTAATTCGCGGGAAATCTTTCTCAAAAGGTAACTTGTTCCCGCCATGATGCATACAATATGTATATGAAAACTCTCTCTTTCCTGTCGCTAAACAATTGAGGGTGGTGAACGTAAATCTAGATGTAACTGTAATTATATAGAACCATGTGATGCAATGAATTATTCGACAAAGATTTATTTGATAAGATGGAGTCTTAATTCCCGAGAGATAAATGTTCACAATGTTTAAGAAAAGATTGAAGAGTTTGAAGATACCAAAGGGTAATCAGAGTCTGTGAATTGAATAAGGATAGACAACACAAAAGAAGAACAAAAGGACAAACAACGATCTACGAAATACTACACAGAAAACTAAAGGTCGAGCAAAACAAACCCCACTAAAAACCGTGGGTCAACCCATGTGTTCCAGGAGGGTAAGCAGTTTCTGCTCCACAGTGACACCCTTTGTGTTACTCTTGTCACAAGGCCGGTGATAAGTCATGAATTAGGAAAGGACCAATAACTCTCACTATGAACATTTGTGTGGATTGTAGATACATGTGTGTGGATAGTAGATATATTTGTAACTTAAATATATTATAGCTTTACCTCATTAATTGAAGAATAGACTGAAAATACATTTTTCTCCTTTCATATCAAACGATGTACCCCCAGTTGTCTAATTGATGTTATTTGTGGTGCTTTGTGCATAGTGGTGTCCATCACATTCGTCTTGTGTATCCTATGTTGCCAGTTTTTTTCATGGATTGTCCATTTTAATTGCCCCTACGGTAGTATCTATCTTTTATTTGGATAGAATTTAACTCAAACTAAACTCGATCAGATTAATCTTGTATTTTTTAGTTAGAACCAATTGTTAATTAGATTCTACAGGCATAGTGCATATTTATTTCTAAGTGGAAGTCGTCTGCAAATGAAATTATTATTCGAGAACAATTCGGTGTAGTCAAAATGTATCAGGTGATAATACCTCGTAGTGCAGTCTCTGTTTATACCTTTGTTTATGAAATATCCTTCATCCCTGACAAAATAGTTCTTTGATAACTTAAGGATCATTGATCAGACATGTTTTGTATACAAGACTTAATATACGATGTTGTATTGACTGAAATAATCAAATAAGATGGAATTGTAAGGTAGTATAACGATTTAATTTATGGTTTAAAATTACATAAAAAAGTCTTTAAATACGTGATCATATATGCAGAGTGAAGAAGACTGAAAAACACCATTTACATGTAATAAAACGGCAAAAGCGATACCACAAACACATGACCGTTCACCTTCATGGCTGGGTACAGATACTTCAATAAAAAGTGGACGGGTTAAACTAGTTTTACTTCTTCAATTCTATTTATTTTAAAAACAAAGTTATTAAGCACAAGGAAATTGTTTAAAAAAACACGAAAAAAAGAAAAAATGGTTGTCTTTCATTATTTAGAAACTGTATATTTCAAGCTTAAATATATCCAATGGTTTATTATACATGTTTATTACTGAAATTTACACTTCCTAAATAATGTAAAAAGTGTTTGAAAATATCAAAGGGGTAATCATAATTGTGTAATTAATATAGATACTAAGGTTCTCCACCCTCAGATATAGGATAGCCAGTTCGATCGCACAAAACTAGATATCTACGTTGTTATCCCATCATCACCATTTCAATTGAAAGAAAACAAATTAAGCTATCAAACCAGATTCCATAGACTTTAGAAAATTGAAAATACGCAGGAAGAAAACATATAATGATCTGGCCATACTTTGACATAATGTACACATGACCGACCTTTCAGACAGATTATTACTCTAAGTCTGTAACATTGTTACAATATAGTTGACACTGTGAATCCTTAATACGTGTTGATAGCCAGACAACAGTCGTTTAAATTCTTATTTATGTCTTATACCGTATCATAAAGAGTGTAATTAGTCTAAGTTTTGTAGTATTTTCAACACCATTTCGTCACCCATCCATCACAGTAACATGTGATTTAGACACATTTTATCTTATTGTATTACAAATACAAAAGAAAAAAAAATGAAAAGAAGACACAGACACATTCCTATTCTGCATGTTATGTTTCTGACTATTAGTTTCTGAATAAATCTTGTTCTTATAGAGTACTACTTTCTTAAGGATTAACCATCATGATATGTAACAATGTTAAGCTTATTAAAAGAATATTAAATAATATATTTCGGCATTACAGCTTATAGCTTCAGTAGACAATGCTTTGTCTGGATCGATACCTCTACCGGTGGACTATTTGTCCCCGATGGTATCATCCGCCCAGTAGTCAGTGCTTTGGCTGGATCGATACTTCTGCTGGTAGACTATTAGTACATCTTGGTTTCTGACTATTAGTTTCTGACTATTAGTCACCGAGGTCATCATACGCCAGTAGTGAGTGGTTCGGCACCGACATGGCTTATAAGATGTATTTATTACTTTTACAGTTCTGAAATAATGTAATTATCAATAAAACTAAGGTTCATGTTGGCTATCCTGCTTAGGTCCTTCTGTAATTTGCCTTCCCAATCTTTTGATTGAGCGTGGCGCATGAAGGTTATTTCAGAAACGTGTCATTAACTATGCTAATGTGTTCAGATATAAATGACAGAAGAAAAGTTAGAAGATATCAAAGTGGTAATAAGATCCCGTAAATCTTACAAGACAGACACTATAATGGTCAAATGAAAAAAGACAAAATGAAAACATTGATCTACAAAATACTACACAGAAATAATACAAACGTAGATATTAAATTTAGTGTTAATGACGCGTGTCTGGAATAACCTTCATCAGGTACGTTCAAAACCGAAAGAACACTATGCTGCGTAACATTCTTAAATTGGCACAATAACTTGCCCACGATATTCGCGAAAATAAAATGTACTTAGCATTGAGTATGAAATAGGTACTACCAGGAGTCTGTTATTGTGTATTCAGCCGTTTTACTTATATATTGTTTGAGGATTGTTTGTTTATAATATTTCTTGTCTTTTGTTTTGGTTTTTGTTTTTTTTTGGGGGGAGGTGCTTTTTTATGTGTGTGTTTTTTGTGTTTTGGTTTTATTTTTGTAATAATTTTGTTTTGTTTTTTGTTTTTATGTTCTTTCTTGACAAGTCGGAATGTCAGTGTGGAAAGAAATAACGAACATAATTATATACCGTTTAACGTAAACATATTTCATTGGCTAATGAGATTATACATAAGTCATTGCAATGCTGTTAAAGGTCTTACACTTATTAGAAAAATATAGGCAAAAAATTTATGGCACACACTGGCGATAATACATTAGATAACCACGTGTGTATTGTAACCGCATCAATGGACTAATAATTCTTACCCCTATGTTCATGGATTTCCAAACTTCGTGTCCATCGTTGCACTCAAAACTATCCATTAATCCTTTGCTTATATATGTATTGCCGTTGGAGATCCAGTTATCAAGAGGGAAGGATTGTGATCACATCAACCTGTTTCACCCCGCAACATGTTTGTGCCTGTCTGAAGCCAGTATCTGGATTTCCAACGTCACATGTCGTAGTTTGTTTTTGCTATGTTAAATTAATTCTGCTACGATGAGATGTAATTTGTTCGATTTGCTTGATATTTGTTGATTTGATGACCAATATTGTTTAAAATTTATTTCTCTAATTTTAAAAGTAACGAAAAATAACAAACCTTTCAGTTGTTCTCTCAACAATGATTGTCTATTTTTTTAAACTATTTTTTTTTGCAACTAAAAAAAGCTTGATATAATTGGAACTAAATATATACAATATCAAATGATATAGCTAATACCTTAATACCTATGTCTTATAATATGTCTTATAAGGCTCTGCAATTAATCTGCGCTTAAATACAACATTACAATTTTGATTCCATCACACACGTGTGAACAATTCCAATTAGTATGAAATTAGACCGGGAGTGGAAATAATACGATTAATATTGAGTATGTTATGTTAATGCATGTGTTGTTCATTGGAATGAAAGAATTCGTGTTGGGGGTTGTTTTTTTTTGGGGGGAGGGGGAGGGTTGTGTTTTTGTTGTTGATTTTTTTTAATTTTCATTTGATGCTTTTGTGTTTTGTTTGGGTTTTTTTAGCTGGACATTTGAAAAGGTTAACGCCCATTTGTTCCTTTTTTTGTACGAGACAGACTTCATATCATCTTCGCTAGCCAATGGTTACGATCCGCTCTACTCATCTTCACCCTTGGCACCGTTAGTCGTAATCGCACTGCCACCTGCTGGATTTTGACAGTTACGCCCCTTGTAATGATGTAATTTTCAGTCAATCAACGCGATTCTTTCATTTTCTTTCGCTTGAATGCCCTGAATATTGACTCGAGATTATACTAATATAGCTGATTTTCAAGCCAAGATTTGACAAGGCTCATACTGTTATTCAATGGTAAGGTAGTGCTTTCATTTCAAACTTACAACATTATTTTATATGTACACGCATTTTTATTTTGTTGACATTTTTCCTACAGAACATGTGCTTTTTGTAAAGCGCGTTCTGATTGGTTGCAGCTACCACTAGCTGCATTACATATAAATCGTCACCATGTGACCTCGAAAACCCGTCTAGCGATGCCAAGGGTGACGATGAGTAGAGCGGATCGTAACCCTTGGCTAGGGAAGATGACTTCATATATGGGCTTCACAAAAAAGGTACTGGACTTTCCAGGAATGATCTATGAGTAATCCACGAAAGTTTCATTATTTATTGCGGATTCAATATGTCTGTCAGGGGCAATTAATTTCCAGCTGGATGAAATTGAAGAAAATAAAACAGTTTGGACCGGAAAGGACACAAGAAACAGCACTGGTTATGTGCCTACTCTGAAGAAATCGAAGACGAAGTTTGATTTTGTCTTTTATTTTACCCCGGTCATTCGTGAAAAACGGGTAAAACTGTAAAATGTTAGATTATATGCTTTAATATTCATTTCCTCTACCTTTCTGTTCATGGTACAATGGTACAATGGTAGAATGCAGAACGTTCAAACAAAATCGAATTATTAGGGTCTTAGCCCCATCGATTATCGAAAGAGAAGCCAAAAACTCCAAAAGGAATGAAACTAACAACTTGGTGAAAATCAGTGTTGTCATATATTTATAAAACAATTGCATTTAGATAGAAGGACATTCGATCCACTCGTGAGGATAAGGATAATGCTATGGTGTTTAACGACACTTTCAACAATATTTCAGCTATACAGTTGCGGTCAGTTTTATTGGTGGATGAAACCAAAGTTCCCAGATAAAACCACAGACACTGACAAACTTTATCAAATAATGTTGTATCGAGTTCGAATCGCCATTAGCCTTGTTAATGATAGACGCTGATTGCATAGGTAGTTGTAAATCCAACTAGTATACGATGATGACCACGACGGCCCCTTGATCCGATTGTTTAAGCAATAGCATCTACATATATAAATATATATTTGTAAACCAGGTGACCGATACCGACTATTAAGGACCTCTGGTTTCAATTTTGGACTCCAAATTATTAAAATAAGATTTCAGAGTATCGCACTGGTGTAGAATAGAAAGGTACAGATATTATTTCATACGCGCGGTGCATTTCTGGAAAATCCTTCATCAAGATTGGAAGCCAAAATAATTGAAATGTTTAAGGATCAGGAATACCAAAGAGTGTTCGGGAACAATAAAACCAAACGGCCTAAACATGATAGGCAAAATCGACTAAGTTCACCTATATCTGAGAGGGGAGGACTTTAGCTTCGATAATAATTACATTATTTAGGGACTGTAAACTTCAAGAATAAATATGAATATATCTAATGACCCATGTGAGTACCAAAACATTCACTACTGGGTGGATGGTACCCTCGGGGACTAATAGTATATCAGACGATCCAGCCAAAGCACTGACTACTAACTGGATGATACCCCGGGGACTAGTAGTACACCGGCTAAGATATTGCAATAGAAAAGAACATGTTAATTCAAAATCATGAATGTAAGCTCTGAACTGTAATGTCGACATATATTATATAACATTCTTTAAAAATGCAACTTAACATTATTTTGCAAATCACGAAGCTTTAATCTAAGAATATAGTATTTTAAAGGAACAAGTTTTATTCAGACACATAACTGGATAATGAGTTGTTCAGTGGACAACATTATCGAGTGGATAACTTTATCCAGTATTTTGAACAAACGGGCACAGCAATATAAAATGTACCAGCTGGTTATGGTGTTGTTGATACAATAATATTTCTGATATATTTATCTGTATTCACTATATCTATAAATTAGTGTAGTTTTATTAAATATTTCTCGATTCTTGTGGTTATGGATAGTTATTCCATTCCAAAGTCTGTGGCATATTAATTTAACATCAAACATGGCATTGTAGTCAAGGGTAAACCATTTAGCTTTTAGAAGAAGGAGGTTGTGTTTTTTTCTCTTCCGAGCCAAAACATATTTATATGCGAAGCAAAACTCAGATTATAATCCTGTTTCATATTGAAAATCAGTATTCTTCCGTAATTTTATCAAATGGATTCCCTTTGAAAACAACAGATCTAGATTATTTTTTTTAGTTTGCAGGTCACTTTTTCAATAAAAATTGGCGACAATTTTAAAAACAAAAAAACAAAGCAAAATATAGCCCCCCCCCCCCTTTATTAAGCTATATTAAATGGTCGTACCATTAACATATACTATAACTCATAGCGAAAAGCGTATGTAATAGCAGGTACATGTTTATCCTACTAAATGGGAGAGTTCTACATTATTTGATTAATCAAGTTTCCGACTGAATTGTCCTTTATATAAAACAATTTAAAACCTGCTTTCCAAATATTGATTATAAATACAATTTTATCTAAAAATAAATATATGTTGTGTACAACAGGTAAATCACATAACCATTTAGCTTTTCCTGATTTGGTGATATTTCGTCAGAAAACAATATTTTCAGGTATTTTGAGGTATTTTATGTTGTAATTATATCAAACATATATTATAATTGTCATATTTTTCTCATTTAAATAAGTCAGTTGTTCAGAAATCTATTTAAACCGCATTAATTTCATTTTTTAATAATATGACCCCGTAGCTTCAGTACACTACAATAACTATACAAACATTGGTATTTATAAAACTAGAATTTTACAATTAATATTCATTTATATTTACAAGAATTAGCTGAAGGTGCCGTCGAACATGGTCAAGTCACATGATAATTTAGTGTAGTATTTTATGGATCGTTGTTTGTCCTTTTTCTTTTAACCATTGTGTTGTCTGTCCTTCTTCGACTTACGGATTTTGATTACCCCTTTGATATATTAAAACCCTTCTTATTGTGGCATGGCTTCTACATCAGGTCGTTTGACCACATGAGTCTGACACTCTCTCTCTATTTGTGGTATGTGGTAAGATCTCTGGACATTTGAAAAGGGATATCCAATGGGTTATCGCCCATTTGTTCCTTTATTTTTGCGAGGCAGACTTCATACAGGAGTTTCTAAATAAAAACAATGTACTGGACTTTGCAGGAATGGTTTATGAGCAATCCACGAAAGTTTCCTCATTTCATTCTGATTCGACATCTAAATTGACGGTCAGGGGGCAAAGCAATTTCCAGTTTGATGAAATTGAATAAAATAAAATAGTTCGGATCGGAGAGGAAACACCAAAGCAGTACTGTTTATGTGCATACTATGAACAAATCGAAGACGAAGCTTGATTTTGTCTTTTATTTTACAACGGTCATTCGTGAAAAACGGGTAAAACTATAAAATGTTTCTATGCTTTAATATTCATTTCCTCTACCTTTCTGTTTATGGTACAATGTTAATATGCAGAATGTTTAAGCACAATTGAATTATGAGGGTCTTGGCCCCACTGATTATCGAAATAGAAACCAAAAACTCCAAAAGGAATGAAACTAACTACTTTCAGTGTTGTCATATATCTATAAAATAATTGTATTTAGATAAAAGGACATTTGTTCCAATTGTGGGGCTATGGATAGTCTGATGGTGTTTAACGCCACTTTCAACAATATTTCAGTTATACAGTTGCGGTCAGTTCACAGATAAAACCACAGACCTGCCACACGGCACTGACAAACGTTATCACATAATGTTGTATCAAGAAGACATCGGCATTAGCGCTGTTGGTGATAACACTGATTGCATAGGTAGTTGTAAATCTAACTAGTATACGATCATGACCATGACGGCCCCTTGATCCGATTGTTAAAACAATAGAACCTACATATATGAAGATATATTTGCAAACCAGGTGACCTATGTCGATTACTAGGGACTTCTGGTTTTAATTGTGGACGCCAAATTATTAAAATAAGATTTCAGAGAATTACACTGGTGTAGAATACAAACGTAGATATCGTATGTCGTACACACGGTTCATTTCTAGAAAACCTTTCATCAGGTACGATCAAAGTCAAATGATTGGAAGACACAATAATTTAAATGTCTTAGGACCAGGAATACCAAAGAGTGTTTTGTGAACAATAAAACCAAACGGCCGAAACATGATAGTCAAAATCAACTAAGGTCACCTATGATTGAGGGGGAAGTCTTCCGTTTCGATACTAATTACATTTTATAGGAACTGTAATTTTCAATAATAAATATATCTAATAAGTCATGTCAGTACAGAAGGATTCACTACTGGGTTTATGGTACCCTCTGGGACTAGTAGTATATTAGCAAAGTTATCGATCCAGCCGAAGCTTTGACTACTAATGGATGATACCCCAGGGACTAATGGTCTACCAACAGAAGTATTGCAAAAGAAAAGAACATGTTAATTCAATCTCATGAATTTAAACTGTATTGTGTAAATACAATTTAAATGGCTGATGACCATTGATTAATGTAAATTTGCATGTTAATACACTCACTATATTACAGGATATCAACATCATGTCAAGTTCTCCATCGTTCTGTGGTATATGTGATATCCGCCATATGTCTAAGCCATCAGAAGTTTGGTGTCCAGATTGTGATGAAGGACTTTGCACAGAATGCCTAGACCATCACAGTTTAGCAAAACCTTCAAGAAAACATACCACGATACCAATAGCGGAATACCGGAAGTTGCCGTCGTACGTGTTGGAAATTAAAGAACATTGCAATGAACACCACGAAAAGTTCAGTTTATACTGCAAGGAGCATGAATGTCCGTGTTGTGGAATTTGCATGGTTGAGACTCATCGCGATTGCATAGATGTCGCTATTCTTGTGAATTTAATTAAAGATGTAAAGACATCAGACATATTTAATGAGATCGAACAATTGATTAGCGAAATGACTGAAACGATTGGTAAAATTAGACAAAACAGAGAGACCAACTCAGGTGTTGTTAGAGAACAGCAAATAATAGTTGAGAATGAAATACAGGAACTGAGAACAAACATTAATAATCACCTGGACAAGTTACAAGAAAATATGATGAAGGAATTGGCTGAAGCACAAACACAGATAACTGATGAAACACGGGAACTGCTGGTATCTTTAGACGAGAAACAGAACGAATTGACCGAATACCAGATAAATGTAGTCAACATAAGAAAGTATGCATCAGACCTACAAACATATTTGGCCGTAAAGCAAATAGAGAAAGAAGTAGAAACACACGATACGTGTTTACAGTCACTTGTCAAAAGCCATAGTCTAAATCAAACAAAATTATCATGCAAGATAGAAAATGATCTGAAGACCATAGCAACCAACATTAAAAAATTAGGCGATATAGTTGTCGAATCAAAGCCATGTGAGATGATTATTGTCAGAAAAAAAGATAAACAAGCCCAGTTGATGGTAGCTGGACTATCACCACGTATGTCAGTTGAAAATATAGAGCTGACAGTGAAGCAAAAGATAAACATCAAGGACATTCGAATCAGAGGATGCACTTTACTTCCAGATGGTAGAATGGTATTGTCCTGTTACAATGCTAACATTGTCAGATTTATGAGCAAAGAAGGAGTAGAATTATTCCACATTGATGAAGATAAAACAGGATACCGTACATATGATACAGTTTATATTAAAGATAACAATAGCATTGCTGTATCATCTGCAGATGGAAAGAATAGATGTATAACTATAATAGACATAGAAAGTCAGGAAGTCATTACAACTATCTCCATAGATACCAACATTTTTGGCATGACGGTTACGGGTAGAACACTATATTATTGTTCAAACAAAAAAGGACTAAAGATGTTAAACCTTAGTGATGAATCTAAAAGTGATATCATCATCAATACTACTACATACGTTTATTACGTAGATACATCTGGAGACAAACTTTACTACACAAACTATCGCGCAAATACCGTGACATGTTGTGATCTACATGGTACAACACAATGGTAATTCAATGATGAACGTGTTCTACAAGATCCAGGTGGTATATCTGTAGACAATGATGGGAACGTGTATGTCGTTGGTCGTATGTCTTACAATGTCGTGGTTATCTCTCCTGATGTACAACGTCATAGACAAATATTGTCTCCCAAGGATGGTCTAGTAAACCCAACTGTACTTGATTATGACAAATCTACCAATAGGTTATTAGTTGTTAATGAAGAACGTACTGCTTTCCTGTTCGATGTTACAAGGAGAACATAGAGGAATAGTAGAACATTATACACCATTTTATAGAATGATTTTCAATTTAATACAATAAGTCAGTCAATTATTCTGCTACTACTTATTATTATATGATAAGTTTTTATACTTGAGAAGAGTTTGAAGATACCAAAAGGGTAATCAGAATCCGTATATCGAAGAAGAACAGACAACACAATGGCCAAAAGAAAAAGTGCAAAAGGACAAACAATGATCAGCAAAGCATACATATACAACTAAAGATCAAGTAACACGAACCCCACTAAAAACCAGAGGTGAACCCAAGAGCTCCGGAAGAGTATTTGGTTCCTGCTTCACTAGTGACACCCGTGGTGTTAATCTAGTTACAAACCCGGTGATAAGTCATGAGCGAGGAATTAAATTAAATTAAGTTTCTGTCGTGATAGTTGTAATGATTATTATAAAAGTTTGTAGAAAGTTAAATGTGTTACTGTGTTAACCATTAAATCCTTAATATACTATTTGAATAAATAAGGGTAATAACAAAATTACCGAACTCCGAACAATCTTACAAAGGGAAAGTCAAAACTCATAATTATATAAACAGACAAAATCAGTCAACAACCGGGCAAACTATGAAAACCGTAATGACACTGACTTGGTACAGGCATTTCTAGAGAAATGGTGGGTTGAATCAGATCTTAAAGCGCCAAACCTTCCGCTTTCATTACGGTTCAAAGGTTCCAGAATACCGAAGGGACAATTAAAAATGAACAATCTAGAGAAATTTGTAACATTGAGTACACAAGACACAAGACGAAGACAAACAGAACAAAAACACAACACAAAATGTGTTAGACGCGACCAAGCACCGTAAATAAGACATTAGACCTCCTATGAACTTAATCTAGAATTCATCCATAGTGTTTTTTGTACGTTTTTGACCTCGGTAACGAAGCCATAGTTTGTCTATATATTATCGCACCACAGTCTTATTCCTGAATATTTAACAACACGTGTTTGTAATAAAATAATACCATATATCTAGTCTAAGGAAATATTGTTTCCTTAACTTTCGTCTTGTTTGACTTTCTATCAACATAAACAATGTTTCTTCGTTTGGTTGACATTGATTGTCATCATTCTTGGGGACTGCTGCAAGCTGTATATGGTGTACAAGGAACGTAGACATACTTATATGATTTATTTGAGACGTGAGTGTGATTTTGCAGAAAGTTATTTGTTGGACGTCATATGTTTAACAAGTTAAACATGACGGGTGTCACTAGTGGGTAAGGATTTGCTTACTCTTTCGAACCACCTGATTTCACCACCGTATTTTAGTAGAGATTTGTGTTGCTCAGTTGTCTGTTGTCTTTTTTGCATAGTGATTTATAGATTGGTATGTTCAACCTCTTCTTAAGTAACTTCGGTTTCCTCCACCAATAAAACCGACCATCAGGGCCGACATCAAGCCAAGTGAAACAATTGCTTCCTGTGTGGCCCCGTGCTAAAGGGGACCCGCGCTGGCGTTATCTACATTTGGCTGTTCAAGTATACACAACAAAACACTGCATGTTTTACAGACCACATCATTGGGTGCCGCACCCTCTGCTTACAACTGACATATTGATGGAAATGGCGTTAAGCACCCTTCTATAATATAAAGGACGTTTTGTTCCCTTTTGAAAACATATATAGCACACACCGTGTTGTAATCTGAGCTCTGGAATATCATACAATACGATATATTATATCGACAACCTAGTTTTAGAACATAAGCAGACCATTATCTGTCTCTGAGTGTCATAAACCTGTAATCTTATAAACGTTACCAAGCATGGTGGCTGTGATTACATACAACAGGGAACGTTGTGGTCGTTATCATTATCTGATAGTAGTTGGATTTACAACTACATGTACATATGCAATTAGTGCCTATCACCACTAACGTTGTGAGTTCGAATCACGCTAATTCGAGGTGTAGTCGATACAATATTATGTGATAAAGTTTCGCAGTGACTTGCGCAGATCAGTGGTTTCTACCGTGTTCCCCGGTGTCCTCCACTAATAAAACTGACCGCCACGATATAATTGAAACATTGTTGAATGTGGCGTTAAACATCATAGTCCTAACTCATAGAGTGTACAGGAATAGTCGATGTAATGTATCGTGACGTAGTGCTTTGAAGGTTTGTTCTTCTTGTTAAAATCTCTTAATAACCACCTCTAAAATACTATTACATCATATAGTATCCCAATCAGTGAACTGAATGATGCACATGATAGTTCTATGCAACCAGCCGATAATAGACATTTCAACTGACATATTTTTTTGGATCGCTATTTCATCTCTTTCAGCAGCAAATTATATTTTATTTCCGGAGCACCTGAACGAATGCAGTCTGTGCACGATAACAATATTGTCGTAGGGTGTGTCATGCAAAGCTCGATGCTGATTGGATGAAATAGCTGGGGAAAATTCTTAATTTAAAAAGAAATTCTTAATTCAATATGACCGTTCTTAATTTAATACGACCGTTCTTAATTTAACAAGAAATTCAGGTTTTTCTTAATTATTAAGAATTGGAGTAGGAAATTAAGAAAATCGTTCTTCTAGTGACGTTTCATCGTTTGCGATTGGTTTTTATCGGAGCACCTATTCTACTACTGGAAGCTTGTACCGTCATTATCTTGTCTTTTAGGCCACACATTTGTATTGTCTTTGCTGGTTTTTGTCGGAGCACCTGTTCTCATAATGGAAGCTTCTACCGTTTTTAGCTACTTTTTTTCAGAGCACGTGTTCCCAGGCAACAAGTTTGTATTGTCTTCGCTTGTTTTTGTCTGGAAGCTTGTAACGTTTTTATCTCTTTTTGGTAGTGCAAGTGTTCCCAGGCTACATGTCCGTATCGTTTTCAACTGATTGACAAGAAATGTGACCCGGGGAATATTACCAACCTATCGCAAGTCACTGACAAACTTCATCACATAATGTTTTATCAAGCTAATTTGAGAAGTCAAACGTGAATTATACAGAAAGCATCCCACTAGAATGATATTAATAAGACTGAAATGACTATGAATCAGACACTGCCCTCCCCTTTAATGCTAGGTTTATATTTCAATGATTATTCAGTTATATCATGGTGGTCTATTTTATTGGTTGAGGAAACCGGAGAAAATCACCGACTTATCGCAAGTCATTGACACACTTTATCACATAGAGTTGTATCGTGCGGGATTCGAATTTATTACTTTAGTGGAGATAGGCATTGATTACACAGGCAGTTATAAATAGACCATACGAACACGACCACCACGGCCCCTCCCTATTTTTATATTATCTGTAGAATTGATCTCCAAATTCAAGGCATGCTTGAAATTTGATCAAAGAGAAGATACCGTCATTTGAAAGAGTTGATGTCATTTAATGATGCCCGGATTGTCTGTTTTACAAAATAGTTCCGTTCTGTTATCAGAATGTGATTTTAATCGATTGTGTATAGAACGGAACCGTTCATAAGGAAAATAATACAGGAACCGGCGGTCAATATGTGTCAGAAACAAACTCTTCCCATTATCATGGTATTGTACTGTTACAATTATGGAATGCTGATATTGGATGAAATAATGAATATGTCGGTCAATAGCGGTCATTATAACTATTCTACTATTGTGTTGACCTTGCATGACGTAGGTCTTGATTTGTACTTATATTTAACTGAGCTTGTACAGATATAAGAATGATATGAAGAAGAGTTAGAAGATACCAAAGAGGTAATCATAATCCGTAAATCGAAGGATAGAAAACAGAATGACCAACAGAAAAAGGAGAAAAGGACAAATAACGATCTACAAAACATACACATCAAACTAAAGATCGAGTAACAATTCAGGAGCTCGAACACACTATTTACCGCACACGCGGCGACTAAGCTAGCCATTATGTCACCAAAGCTGTTAACACTAATCGATCTAGTCTTGAATAACACTAACAAATCGGTCAATATTGACCTTGACATATTGGAGGTTAAAATGTAGCAGACCTTGACATTACAGTTATTTACCGACGAAACTCGCAGTAATTCCCACAACTCAAAATAAACCATTCTAGGAAGCGAGGTAGCAATGGTTTAGACTGGGTCTACGTCTAACAAAATAGATGTACTAATATAGGGGTTAGAGATTAGAGTTATGATGTATGACGCTACTTTCAACAATATTTCAGCAATATCGTTTGCGGTCAATTTTATTGGTGGAGGAAACCGGAATACCAGGAGAAAATCATCGACCTGTCGCAAGTCACTAACAACTTTGCCAACATAATGTTGTATCGAGTATATAATTCATTACATGCATGTAGTTGATATAGAGAAATGTACTAATTAATCGAATTAGAATTTATGGTAATTACATGTCAATCCGTGACATATATACCAAAAAGATACGATTGCAGATGAGACAACAACATCCCAAATTAAAACATTTTCTGGCAAGCGAAAGGTATAATGCAGCTACAAAAATGTATAATTATGCACACCTTTACAACCAGTTGAGAAGACAACATGCTCTACCAGGCGCAGCAATGTAGCTAATAAAAACTGTCTAATTATGTATAAAATATTGATTGTTGGTGCTTAGCGCCACTTTCAGCAATATTTCAGCTATATCATGACGATCAGTTTTAGTGGTGGAAGAATCCGGAGTACCCGGAGAGAATCACTGACCATGGGCAAGCAACTGGTAAACTTTATCGCTTGCGGGTGAGTGGATTGCACTCCATTTGTAATTTGCAAAGCCGGGCCCGAACCCATGCCGTATTGGTGATAGGTTTCCATGAGTTGTTAGTTAATCCAACTACCTAACTCACTGAGCCACCCGGCCATTAATAGTTTTGTCAAACTTCTATGTTTTCTAGCGTAGTACTTTTTTTCAATAATCATCCTCTGCTTTAGTGAGTGCTAATTTCTTTCTGAGAATTGCATTGGCCTTCTCTAACTCATTTATGTCTAATATTAACTGAATGCTAATTTCCCTATTTGTTTCATTTAGTGCAGATTCTGCATTCTTGAATGCTTCTAACGTTTTTAAGATATACACATCTACTTTTAAATACTGATCTACGAATATTAGTTGTTCACAATATATGAAAACAATTAAGAAGAGTTTGAAGATACCATAGGGGTAATTGGAATCTGCAAATCACCGATGAACAGACAACACAATGGCCAAAAGGAAAAGTACAAAAAAAACAAACAACGACCTACAAAACAAACACATGAATCTAAATATCGAGTAACACGAACCCGACTAACAACCTGGGGTGAACTCAGGTGCTCAGGAAGGGTAAGTAGTTCCTGCTCCACGAGATACAACGTCGTGTTAATCTAGTTACAAACCCGGTGATAAGTCATGAATGGTGAAAAGACCGAGAAGTGTTTACGAGAAGTGGAACATATAAAATAAGAGAGTTTGTTTATAAATAGCAACCTTCAAGCATAAAAAAAATGCAAGCAAAATATTTATCATATTTACCAACGTAGATTAATCAAGATATCTACGTTTTTAATTGATATAAATTATACCTCCGTTAATATAAAGATAAAAAGACATGACCAGTTGGCTGTACACTGTGTCTCCTTTTTATCATAATAGCAGACTGTCTGTATTAAGAAAAACCTCATCTGTAATTACTAATATCAGCTGAGATAAATAACAGCGGCGACTAAAATGACAGGTTGTCATTGTGTACGGTTGATTTTCTATTAGCAGGACACGACGTTATGGACAGCACAACACAATGTAATAACGTGAAGAGATATTCAGTCAAGGTAACCATACGTACGTTATATCATCGCGCTGAAGTAAAAAAAAATGCCCAGTTTTGAGATTTGCACATGCATTGTCCTTGGAATAAAACTTGTCATAAGAAAAGTTTGAATATACCAAAGTAGTAAGTATAATCCGTAAATCGATTGATTATTCATTAGGTTTATATCATGGCGACCAATTGTAGTGGTGGAAGAAGCCGGAGTACCCGAAGAGAACCACCGACGAACTTTATCACTTGCGGGTGTGAGTCGAGTGCACCCTTTTTTGTAATTTACCAAGCCAGGCGCGAACCCACGCCGTATTGTTCATAGGCTTGTATGATTTGTTACGTAATCCAACTAACTGACTCATTAAGCCACCCGGGCCTTTCCGTATATCGAAGAAGGTACAGACAAAGCAATGACAACAAGAGAAAGGACGAACAACGAACAGCAAAACACTAAACAATCAATAGAAAACCAAAGATCGAACAACACGAATCCCACTAAAATTTGGAGGTGGACGCAGGTGCTCCGGAATGGTAAGTTACAAATCTGGCAATATGTCATGGTTGAGGAAAGGACGGGGATGTTCTTACGACACACGGAGCATATGAAATATGTAGTCATGGAGATGGTACTCGTTCTCCAGATTCGTCCAATCACAGCGTTGTAATTTTTAGATTATGTCATAATTATTATGAAAAGCATTATATCAATCCTTTCTATTCTAGATTTCACGTGAGCATCGTGATTTCTACTTATTATAAAGAAAATCTTACATTTCTGAAAAGATTTACCATCTTTAAAAATTACAAAAATGTGTTCAATTTGAAATATAATGTTATTTCTTAAGAAAAAAGATGTCGACCCCAACATTTTTTCCATCTTTTGAGAATGATAAATTCCTTTTTAATACGTCGGCAGATTTCTAAATACAAACTGTATTGTTATTTAAGCATATTGTACACAATGGCCGTCATTGTCGCGGCCGCAAAGTAATACTTATGTAATTAGTGTCTAATACCACTAAAGTTGTGAGTTCGAATCATGAACGCCACGACATAACTGAAATATTGTTGAAATGGGCGTTAAACACCATCAAACAAACAAAAAACAATATATAATACACATTATTATTCCTGGTCTAGAGTTGTCAACATCTATTATTATTGATGAAAACACGTTTGACTCGTGTTGGTTTTAATTGATCAGAAACTCTGTCACTCGTTCTAGAATAGTTGATTGGCTTTGTTAGAACTGTATCTGCATCTTTGACAAACACTGCTGTAATGTCGTGTAACCCTGTACTTTAAAATTAATTAATATGACACAAGTACTTATTCATACAATATACGTACATTGTCGGAAAATAAAAAAAATCATTTTGTACTAGGCTTAGAAACAGGTATAAAAGCAAGCCTTTGGTGAAAATCTCTTAACATGTTTCGCAGTGAGTGCAAAATAATTTCATATTTAACGACAATGTACGTATATTGTGTCAAACTGCATGAACATTGTTGAAACAAGAAGAGTTTGAAGATACAAAAAAAGGTAATCAGAATCAGAATCAGAATCAAGAATCAGAATCAGAATCAGAATCAGAATCAGAATCAAGAATCAAAATCAGAATCAGAATCAGAATCAGAATCCGTACATCAAAGAAGATCAGACAACACAATGAACAAAGGCAAGCACAGAAGGACAAACACAGATCTACAACACATATAAATAAAGAAAAAGATCGAGTAACACGAATCCCACTAAAAACCGGGGGTGAACCCAGGTGCTCCACTAGTTGCACCCATCGTTGAAACAAGCATCGTTCTAATCGCTTTTCATTGGCGTCATATATTTGTGATATTGTAACCTTATGCAAACTATCTACTCTATCAAGAAAAGTTGGAAGGGGTAATCAGAATCCGTCAATCAAATCAAAGAATGACAGACAACACAATGGTCAAAAGAAAAAGGACAAAAGGACAAACAACGATTTACAAAACATACACATAAGACTACAGATCGAGTAACAAGAACCCCATATAAAACCGGGGTGAACTCAGGTGCTGTGGAAGGGTAACAGTTTCTGCACCACACATGGCATCGATCGTGTTACTCTTGCTACAAACTCGGTGATAAGCCGTGTATGGGGCCATGTGTATATTCTAATGATACTACAATGTAAGCGCAATGTTAACATTATTTTCTTTTCAGATCCTTCCTGAATGTATTTCAGCCAATTAGCACCATTTTATTAGACAGTCAGCCTTTGGCATTGATTGTCGCGTTGTACTAGTGTTAGTATTACGTGTTTAGAGTTGCAATGCAGCGCTATTCATACGAGTTCCTTATTGTATAAATCACTTGTATAAGACGGTTGTTTTTTGTCCAACGGATGTACTTTCGGCTTAGTTTGATCAATGAAAATTCTGACCACATGTGATGTTTTAGAACATTGACAGCAATAAGATATAAAACAGGTCAACAATATATTTGTCGGTAAATATGTTGCTGATTGAATTGTATCTAATATGAGTAGGCACGGCCTATAGAGAGGCCGGAAGTATTTAAAATTAAATGATACTAAAAGTACCTTTATATCACCTATGACATCCACTGGAAAGTTACATGAAGTAGAATAGAAAATTACGAGAAAAAAGAATGGAATCTTTTATTGTTGAACTAGAGACTGTGCAAACATTGAAGACTAACTAGTACAAGTACGCGGGTGGTATCAACCACCGGGCAACTCCCCATTGTGCCCTACATAAGACCGCACTGTGTACGGTTACTGTATTACTGATAATCTTTATTTCGACATTTTAATGTATGTGTATTTCGGCCAATATTATGCTAGCTCCAAGTGAACAAAATAGTTTTAATTTTAAAAGAATGATATATAGGCACCTTTTCCATTAGACATGTCTCTGCTTTCACATACAAAATATTTATATATATTAAGGCAATATTCAGTATCTAAGTCATACTCTTTAAAATTATCTGCGATAGAATTATACAGAGAATATATTCCTTCTTGTGTAATGTTATTACCTTTTAAAGTTTCAACAAGCTGGCTAATAATTTTATAGCATTTATTTTTAGAAAGACTGAGTTTAATAAATAATAGCAGATATACATATACTGTAGTATGAACGGCATAATACATAGTTATATCAATAACATTCATTGTGTCTTACTATTCTAAACCATTTTCGGCTGATGTTGATAGTATTCAAATATTTTGTAGGATCAGACTGACGGAAAATCTTTCAAATCCTTTGTACACGGAACCACTGTCATACAAATGCAATGTAAAACTAAATCGATCGAAGATGGATTTTTTTTTGTCATTTTGTGATGATATGCATGCATATCAAATTAGCCAACGCTTAAGCTGTATATAATAGCTTAAGGATACGATATGATATATTTTTTCGTAGTATTGGAAAAAAAGGTGGAGATATTCTGTCCCTGAGTACCTGTGGCCTAATATTCTCTTCTTACTATGTAAAAAAAAAATTATTTTCTTTTTATTTTTCACAATGTATCTATAGATATTTTGTATAATTTCTTTTTTTTCTTCTTTGGGTAGTAAGATGAATAAATAAATGGGTACTGATAGAAATAATTAACACTAGCAGACATAATGAAACACTAATACAATATGTTCCTTGTTCCATGCGATCACATCATGGTTAGAAAGTGTTTGTCTTATTATCTTAGCTAAACAAATAACAAATGCAAAAATTATAAAAAAATGAAAAATGTTTATGTACAACTATCTTTTCTTATCAGAGACATATCAGCCGGTGGCAAGGGGCACATTACCCCCCCCCCCCCCACCCACCCCCCCCCCCCCCCCCCCCCCCTTGGCAAATTTTATAAAGCTGGATTTTTTTGGATAGAAGCAGCATGTATTTAAATGACATTTTTTTTCCTTCTCATCTGCTAATTCAATGCATGTCTAGACATCATCCAAAAAATGCTTCCGAGATAGAAAGCGTCATATGGAGTTAAAACTGACCAACATCTAATATATTTTTTTTTATTTAAAGACATTTTTGTATGCAGTTTGTTTTCTGTATTTTGTTTTTCATGCAGTTTGATTCCTTTGAAAAAGTCTTCTCTTAAGTGTTTCAATACATTTGTTGTGCTTTATCATTTCAAATATAATAGGGGGGGCAAAGTGGTCAGCGCCCAAAATTATGTATTTTATTTCGAGTCTGATATTGCTAAGATTTTTCAATTCAGACCTACCTGTAGTTCTTATGATTCTGAGATAATAAAAAAGTCAAAAAGAGGCAAAAAAGAACCAGCAAAGAAAGTGAACAAATGTCAAACTTGGATTAGCAGCGTACATGTATGGGATCTCCTCATTCTAGTTTATATTGTACGTGTACTATGCGTATTAAAAAATATTGATTTGATGTCGACACTTTCATCTTTGCGTGTCAGTTGTGACCCAAATACGATTGCAATGCTGTCCTTCACTTGTTGCAACGTAAAATATGACGTGATTAAACAAATATTAACATGGCGATGAATAGTGGCAAGATTCGTTTTTATTTACGCATTTATTGTAGAACTTTAGGAATATTGTGGTACAATAACCTTGGATAATTAGACAGGAATTGTGTTTGGATTTCTTTTCAACTGGTAAGTCGTATATAACGAAGTGTCAATAATCTGGAGTTCGACAGTGAAATGCAGTTGGGCGTGACCTAGACGATTATATTCGGTCTAGGCGTGACATAAAATGTCCATACTTCAAATAATGACCCGAGTTGTCTTAGAGTCATTCACAGTGGTAAAATATGAACAGTAGTTGTCCTTAGAGATAGTCCATGTTAACCTAAAGTCCTTTCAGTACGTCCGTGTTAATACAACACGTTTTGATCGATCCGAGTAAATATTAGACCACCCGTGAGTTCATGTAGATTCTACAAAAAACTAAAACAAAACAAAAAACACACCAAGGCGAGTTTTTCTACATCGGCTGCAAATGGTTCAAAAAATAAATTTGATATTTTCTGAAAATATTGTAGTTCTAAAGTAAGTCAAATTTATTCTATAATCATCTTTTACTAATCCGTAACTAGAAAGTTTTTTTTCTGGACCTGCTTGAAAAAAGGTGCTGTGTTTGTTTACAGTACACTGTACATGTCGTCACGGTTTACGGAATTGACGCAGTTGGAAATGAAATAGATGTAGTTTTGATTTTTTTCCCCTGGGAATGAAAATACAAGATTTTATTTAACAAAAAATTGAAACAAAACAAAGTAGCTATTATTTAAATCTTTTTCATGAAAGTTTTTACTTTCGTTTCTATGTTGGCATTTCACATCCGTGTTTAAATGTCAGCCCCCAACATTTTTAGTCTCGCGGTTTTTCTTAATCTCGTGAGATCGATGCGAAAATACTCCATCAATATGTGGTGATTTACCTATGTGTTCTACCGTAATGAGGACTACCGTCCTCTAATAAAAGTGGTAATTAATTATGAAACATTAAACCGGACATTTGATATGGTAATACGCTTCGATTTAATTATAGAGTTTACGGATTTATTTTTACATACATCTTGATAGATAACCGTTAGATAAAACAGAAGGGACATTCAAGAATGGACAATCCATAGACACTGACAACATTTGCATCCAAATCAACAACAACAAAGCACAACACAGAAAACATAAGCTTTAGGGAAAACCACGTGTTTAAGAATTGTCTTTTGAGGTGTGCTCGATTTGCCATATATTATACCTTAGCACACAGTATGTTTCATCGACTTTTGAAATTTGCATTTTTCGTTCTATTGTATGTTTTTTTTTCTTCTTCTTCGTCTTCATATTCTGAACAAATATTTTATTATTATGTATTTAATGCTGTTCTGATTATATGTAAATTGATGTAACTAGCGGAGAAGACATTTCTAAGTTGTAAAACTTGTGTCTGATCCATTTGTTGTTATTATGAACAATAAAATAAGTTTAAATCACCAAAGAATGGACATTCCAGAGACACAGGCAATATTGGGCACACAAGACTCGGGACGAAAAAAAAAGATAGAACATAAAACAAAGCAAACAAAAAGGCACACACAGAAAACAGAAACGAAGGGACATTAAAAAAGTGACAATCCAGAGGCACAGACAATATTCGGCACACAAGACACAGAACGGAGACAAAGTAAAACACAAGAGAGAATGCTAAAGAGAGGAACAACACGCATGACCAAAAAACCGGCTTGAACTCAGCTGCTCGCGGAGGGTAAGCAGTGCTTGCTTCTTAATAGACACTCACCCGCCATGTTACATATAAAGTCAATTCGTATTGGACTCCACTATGCGCACATAAATACAAATAAATACGTAAATAAGACATATCCCCGCCTACAAGCAAACGCAGGGGGTTGAGGTAAAGACGAAGTTTTCTTTTCCCTTAAATATATATGTTGTTGTTGAATCCTGTCAAAACAGAACTACACTGGCACCAGCTTTTTTCTATTTGCTCGGAATAGACATGTGTTCCGATTGATAGTGTTAAGATATGAAATTAAATTGAATTTATAATTTAAATTATCTTTTGGTGTGAAACCACTAATTAATTTCTGTTAGGTTTTCTACTAAATATTTGTTTTTTCGAGCCTAGCTGGTCATTTTATCTTAAGTTTAACCTTTCCAAGACCATATATTTTCTGAAACGTACATGATTCCTCTACGTTCTGTCAAAATATCAGGGCATGTTTAAAATCTTGCAGTGAAATGCCATGCTACGGAAAACATCTACTCTAAGAATAGCTCGGTCATCTCCCATAAATTCAGTATTTATAGGTCATGCATCAAATCCTTCATAGAGGTATTAAAATACAACTAAGTCCATCAAATGTGGGCTCAAAAAATAATCCCTATATATTTAACTTCAATTATCAATTTTAATTAGTGGTTTCACAGCAAAAGAGCAAAACAAATAAACTTTAAAATCTTGCAGTGAAATGCCATGCTACGGAAAACACCTACTCTAAGAATAGTTCGGTCATCCCCCAGAAATTCAGTATTTATAGGTCATGCATCAAATCCTTCATAGAGGTATTAAAATACAACTAATATATTTATCTTCAATTATCAATTTTAATAAGTCCATTCTATTCAGTAGTTTTCACAATACCACAAAGTGAAAGGGACTACTTTCGTATATGTTCTAAGCTCTGATTGGTGAATTTGTGGTTTCACACCTAAAGAGCAAAACAACTTGTTTATTTAACCATTTGTATGCCTAATTTCTATTCCTTAGGAAATATCACCCCAACAAAAACTCATAGGGTATGCGATTTTCTGGTATTTGCAAGTATAAGTGTTCAAATGCAAAGGTTCCCCCTTGCAGATTTTTAATGAAAATATCTCCATTTACAGTTTTGCACATTCCCGATTCGATTCTAAAATTATATATTTTATACATTGTTTTAGGAGAATTATGTCCGTTACGAGCAAATGAGAGGACAGCGAATTTTAGTAGAATTTTCTCATAATTTGTAGATATTTGAACCTTTTAACAGATTATGGGGTAAAATATATGTCATTTTCGTTTATTTGTGCATGAAAGGTGACCATTTTGCATTCCTTAAAGGGAAATAACTCCTGTAAGCGTCTAATTTTAGAGAATAAGTCGGAAATGTGCAAATTATTGGTCTATTAACAAAGAGTTCAGACATTATGACTTCCTTATTCGATTTACCAACGACCTACCGATATCATAATCTAAAAATATTATTTGACAATTATTTATTGATAATGATTATCATAGCATCCGGTCCAATTTGAATATTCACGTGTACCCTATTTAAATGTACTAATAATATCTTGGTTTATGGTGTATAACGGCACTTTCAACAACATTGCAGTTATATCGTGGCGGTCAGTTTTATTGGTGGAGGAAACTGGAGTACCCGGTGAAAACAATCAACCTGTCGTAAGTGATTGATAAACTTTATCACATAATGTTGAATCGAGTACACCTCGCCATTAACGGTGTTCGAATTCCCAGCTTAAGTGGTGATATGCACTAATTGCACATGTAGTTGTAAATCCAACTACCATATGGATACGGCCATGATGTCCCCCTATATATATTACTGATGATGTATATTTAGTATATTTATCATCCTGAATACCATGGGTACATCTTAATGTAAGCATATAAAAGTCGGGTTATCCTAATCAGGAAGATTTCATCCATTATTTTTATTTGCTTTTAAAGATTACGTACCACCGAGTTTCTGATACATAGGTAAATATATTAGATAGTGTTTTCACAACTGAAAGAAAGACCTGTGGAAAATAGCTGAGTATGTACTATAATCATCAGTATAAATACAACTTATAATATCTATATATAGACAGATGTGAGTCATAGAGCAAGACGATTATGCATCGCTACATTGATTAGATTAACCCTTACTCTATATACACAGAACAGTGTAAATATTAAGAAACCATCATATGATATATGTAATGTATTTGTGTGAAATTATCGAGTTCGTTTTCTGAAATGTCAATCCAAAATATTTTTAATATCGCGTGTCGAGGCTACCAATGAGTTGAACTTGCTCGACAATGTAACCATTAAATAAATAAATTATTAGGCTTCACATGTTTAGTTTTATTTTGAGAGTACCCGCAACGTCACTCGCGCTACTAAAATATTATTATTAAAACTAAGGTTCTCCTCCCTAAGGTATATGTGATCGTAGGCGGTTGTGCTTCTCGAATAGTGTTACATTATTTGCCTTTGAAGTCTTTCTGTTTTGAGGTACATGATGAATGTTATTCCAGACACGTGCCTACTAAATCTGATATCTACGTTTTTATTACTATGACTGGATCGATACCTCTGCTGGTGGACTAATAGTCCCCGATGGTATCACCTGCTCTGTAGTCAGTGTTTCGGCGCTGACATGGTTTATTGGATATATTTATTATTGACATCAACAGTTCCTAAATAATATAATTATTATCAAAATAGGGGTTTAATCTTAGTGTGCACAGCCACCTTTCTGGTAAAACCTTCTTCAGGTACGATCAAAATCGAAAGATTTGTAAGTCAAAGAATTTAAAAGTCATGGGTGCAATACAATTTAAGGGCTATAAACAGGATAGCCAAAATAGGCCAAGATCGCCTATTCCCGAGAGAGAACTACCTTCGCTTTGATAACTTATGTAGAGCTGGGTAATTACAAAAAATCAAGTCTTTTGTAACGGCTAGTGTGTATCTACTCTTTTCCGAAATACACAATTGTTATTTAACGTGCAATGATCATGGCACTCTCTAGACACGTTATCTACTATGGACAAATATTCTTTCTGTATTATAAACCAGCAACTCCAACCGAGAGTCCAAATCCTATCTACCACTAGATTGATGGATTGATTAACGCCAACTTAAGCAATAGTTCAGCTATATCGTGGTGTGAGCAAATTTTATGTTAACTTAAACACCTAGACCATCGACTACTTGGAGACACGATATGCAACTAAATAATATAATTTATCAAAACTAAGGGCAATCTCTCTCAGATACTGATTATGCTTTCCACTCTGTTGATGCAACAGGAGATAACCTCAGACCTGCCGTAAATCACTGACAAACTTTATCACATAATGGTGTACCAAGCACACCTTGCCTGATTCCCACTTAGGCGAGGTGTACTCGATACAATATTATGTGATAACATTTGTCAATGACTTAAGGCAGGTTGGTGGTTATCTCCGGTTTCCTCGACTAATAAAACTGACCACCACGATATAACTGAAATATTGCTGAAAGTGGCGTAAAACACTATTGATAAAACTTAGAAAAACAAGCCAATCTATTGATTATCATGTCACACATACATATGCAATTATAGGATTGAGCTACATCCACAAAAAGCTGGAATTTTCAATTTGTGAGTTTAAAGCAATGAACATGTAAATTTTAGTATGAGTGAGTTATTGATGCTTAACGCCAACTCAGTAATTTTTCAGGTATCCAGATATATCATGACCAGAACAAGCTAATGTTCAATGAGATGATGATAATGAGATCCACTTTGTACTAGACCAACACGCTTAGTTGGATTGTGTAGTGCTAGCTCACTGAAACATCAGTTCTCGGATAGACATGTCGCTCCGCACGGACACATTATTTTGATACCGAGTACAACCAGTCTTTGTTCTTTCTCCTTAATGCTGCGTTTATTGCGGAGAAGCAACAAATACCAGTTTTACAATTCTTTGGTTTGACCCGACTGGGGCTCAAACTCACGATGAAAGCATAGCAATGCGTTCTATATGTATGGTCGTTGGAAATCCACTTATCAAGATGGGAGGGTTGGGATTCCATTAACATATTTAATCCCGATGAATTTAAGTGCCTGTCCCTGGATTTATTGCGTCATATATCGTGGTCTTTTTGTGTTCGGCAAGTTCAGTTAAGATGAGGTGATTGTTCGTTTTGATGATATTGGTGGAGTTGATGACCATCGAGGTTTAAAGTTGTCTTTCGTATATTCGAGGACACGAGCTGTTCCCTATCTCGTAATGAACGTTCTAATAGGTAGATTACTACTCGTCAGTAAAATATTTTTTTTCTAATAAATTTATATAATAATCATTACAAATATCAGAGCAAAAAACATACAAGCATCAACAATATTATAAAATTATAAGTGGTAAGAGAATGTTTAACTTATTTTATTAAAATACAAATAATTCAATAAAATGATGGTTAATGTTGTATCACTCCTCTACTGTCCCACTGTAACATCAAACAGAAAAGCAGATTCACTTTCATTTACAACTAATACCCTATTGGTAGCTTTGTCATAATCAAGTACTGTGGGGTTCACTAGCCCATCCCCAGAAGACAATACTTGTCTATGACGCTGTCCATCAGGGGAGATAACCACAACATTGTTGAAACTACAACTGACGACATACACGTTCCCATCATTGTCTACAGAGATACCATGTGGACTTTCTAGGACATGTTTATCTTTAAATATCCATTGTGTTTTACCATGTAGATCACAACATGTCACCGTATCTGTGAGACAGTTTGTGTAGTAAAGTTTGTCTCCAGATATAGCCATGCAGAAAATGTAAGACATATCACTGTTGATGATATTACTTACAGATTTATCACTAAGGTTTAACATCTTTAATCCATTATTCCTTGCACAATAAAATAGTGTTCTACCTCTAACGGCCATGCCATAACTGTGCGTATCAATGGAGATAGTAGTCATGACTTCTTTACTTTCTATATCTATTATAGTTATACATTGCTTATCCCCTATTCCTGATGATACAGCAACGCTATTGTTATCTCTAATATGAACTGTGTCATAATTATCGGAACCTGTTTTATCTTTACCTATCTGGAATAATTCTACACCTTCGTTATTAATAAAGCTGACAGTACCGGTATTCAAACAGGAAAGTACCATTCTACCATCTGGAAGTAAAGAGCATCCTCTCATTCCACTTCCCTTGATGTTTATCTTTTGCTTCAGTTTCAGCTGTATATTGTCAACTGACATGGATGGAGATAGGTCAGCCACCATCATCTGGGCTTGTTTATCCTTTTTTGTAGGAAAGGTCAACCCACAAGGTTTTGATTCTACAACTACTTCGCCAAACTTTTGAATGCTGCTGGTTATTGTCTTTAGACCGGTTTCTATCTTGTATGATAGCTTGGCTTGATTTAGACTATCGCTGTTTACTATTGACTGTAAACATGTGTTGTGTGTTTCTACTTCTTTCTCTATTTGCTTTATAGCCAAATATGTTTGCAGGTCTGATGCATACTTTTTAATGTTGACTATATTTGTCTGGTATTCGCTCAGCTCTTTCTGTTTCTTGTCTAAAGATGTCATTAGATCACGTGTTTCTTCTGTTATCTTATTTTCTGCTTCACTCAATTCTTTCATCAGATTTTCTTGTAACTTGTCCAGGTGATTGTCGATTTTTGTCCTGACCTCCCGTATTTCATTCTCAACTATTATTTTCTGTTCTCTAACATCATTTGAGTTGGTCTGTCTGTTTTGTCTAATTTTACCAATCGCTTCAGTGATCTCGTTAATCAATTGTTCGATCTCATTAAATACATCTGATGTCTTCACATCTTTAACTATATTCTTAAGAACAGCTACATCCAAACAGTCCTTATGAGTCTCCACCATACAAATTCCACAACACGCACATTCGTGCTCCTTGCAGTATACATTTAGCTTTTCGTTGTGTTCGCTGCAATGTTCTTTGATTTCCAACACAAACGGCGGCAATTTCTGATATCCCGATATAGGTATCGTAGTATGGCCTCGTGACAGCTTCACTAAACTGTGATATTCAATGCATTCTGCACATAGTCCTTCTTCACAATCTGGACACCAAACTTCTGATGACTTAGAAATATGGCGGATATCACACATACCACAGAAAGATGGAGAACTTGACATGATGTTGATATCCTGTAATATAATGTTTGCATTACCATATAAATTAACATTTATTAATCATTTTCAGTCAGTTTAAATTGTATTTACCATTACAGTTAATAGCTTAAATTCATGATTTTAAATTTAAATTTTCTTTCCTCTTGTACTACCTTATATGAGAGACTATTAATCCCCGAAGATATCATTCGCCCAGTGTTCAGTGCTGGATCGATATCTTTGCTGGTGGACTATTAGTCCTCCAGGGTATCACCCACCCAGCAGTCCCTGAAATCTTATTTTAATAATTTGGCGTCCAAAATTGAAACCAGAGACCTTCATGAGACGGAATCGGTCAACTTGGTTACAAAATATATATTTATATGTGTAGGTTCTATTGTTTTCACAATTGGATTGAGGGGCCGCCGTGGTCTTGATCATATAATAAATTTAATAACAACTACCTATGCCATCAGAGTTTATTACCACTAACGGCATTGGCGATGTGTACTTGATGCAACCTTATATTATAAAGATTGTCAGTGCAATGCAGCAGGTCGGTGGTTTCCTCCGGGTACTCCGGTTTCCTCCACCAATAAAACTGACTGCGTGGAGTTAAGCACGATAGCACTAACCCTAACCCCACAATTGGATCGAATGTCCTTGTATCTAAATATAATTGTTTTATCAACTTCCATATGACAATGCTGATTTTATAGTTTCATTCATTTTACAACTTTGGGTTTCTATTTCAGTAATCAGTGGGCCTAAGACACCCAGAATAACATGCTATGTGAACGTTCTGTATAATACCATTGTACCATATAAAACGAAAGGTAGTGGATAGGAATATTAAAGCCTACAAACCAACATTTTACATTTTGACCCGGTTTTCACGCATGAGAGGAGCAAGATAAAAGGCAAAATCAAACTTTGTCTTCGATTTGTCCATAGTGAACACACAAGCATTGCTCTTCGATCCGTAATAAAAGAAATTCAATCAGATCCAACTGGACATTTGTTTTGCTCCCTGACAGACATTTTGGTTGTCGAATCGGAATGAAATTTTGAAACTGTCAGGAAGGATTATACATAGATCCTTCATGCAAAGTCCAGTACATGTGTTTTCTTTTCGTGTTTCTTGAGAAACCCCTGTATGAGGTGGATCTCGTATGAATAAAAAAAACAAGTCTTCAAAAGCCCCTGTACCAAACATGCATTGTAAAAAAAATGGAATATGGTGATAACCCATTGGGTATCCTTTTCCCATTTCCCAGCGATCTTAATACCCCATAACCCAAATGATTACCAATGTTTGTGTAGTGTACTGAAGCTACGGGGTCATATTAATAAAATATAAAATTACTGCAGCTTAAATACGTTACTGAACAGATGACTGGCTTAAATCAGAAAATATGACATTTATGATATCTGTTTGACATTATGACAATATACATTACCTGAAAATAATGTCTTTTGACAACATATCACCACGTCAAGAAATGTATTTATAATTATTTAGTACACACGTTTTAAATTGTTCTACATAATGGACAATTGAGTCGGGAATTCGGTCAACTTGATAAGCGAAACATTTAATTTAGTTTTAGAAGGGGGAAAGGCTATAATATGTATTGGTAAGAAATATTAATCTGAGTAAATATATTTTCAGGCTAGGGAACAAAATTAACAACTCTCTTTCCGTAAAAGCAAAATGGTAGGTTTTTGACTACAATATAATTTGTTTATGTCATATTAATATGGTAGAGACTTTAGAATGGTCTACTTTAAAAGGAATAGTATATATCTCAAATATTATTCTACAGAGAGCAATCAAATGAGTGAGTAAGTGATTTGTGTTTAACGCCAATTTCAGCTATATCATGGCGAGAACACTTTACATTTTGAGGAGATGATAATGCTTTCCGCTCTGTACCATACACTATACTGAGCTGAGCTGAATTGCTATAATGCTACTCATTGAAACAACAGACTGCAGAAGTCATGGTGCTTCACTCGGATACATTAATCTGATTCCAAGTCAACCAGTGTTTGCTCTGACTCCTTAATGCCGCGTAGTTAGCGGAGAAGCAGTAAATACTAATTTAATAAGTCTTTGTATTGACCCGACCAGGGTTCGAACCCAATACTCGATGAGGTCACGCTAACCATTACGTGACCGATGTGATTAGAGAATATTCGAATTTGAAACAGAACACAGCAGTGCATTTCACAAAATATTAATGAAAAACATTGAAATCGTCACAAATTATATACTTGATTTTAATTCAATAAACAGTGTATTTAATTATGCTATATATTATATGT